>CM070013.1:28062261-28662261 GCA_036247105.1 Cirrhinus mrigala
TATCTATCTATCTGTCTATCTATCTATCTGTCTGTTTGTCTGTATCTTTCTGTCTGTCTGTCTGTCAGTATGTCTGTCAGTCTGACTCATTCTGTCTGTACTCTCTGTCTGTCTGTATCTATCTGTGTGTGTCTATATCTATCTATCTATCTATCTATCTATCTATCTGTCTGTCTGTCTGTCTGTCTGTCTCTTTATCTATCTGTCTTTATGTTTGTATCTATCTGTCTTTGTATCTGTGTGTCTATATCAATTTATCTATCTATCTATCTATCTATCTATCTATCTATCTATCTATCTATCTGTCTGTCTCTCTATCTGTCTGTCGGTATCTTTCTGTCTTTCTGTCTGTATCTATCTGTCTATCTATCTATCTATCTATCTATCTATCTATCTATCTGTGTCTATCTATGTCTATCTATCTATCTATGTTTGTATCTATCTATCTATCTATCTGTCTTTGTTTGTATCTGTCTGTCTATATCTGTCTATCTGTCTCTGTCTGTATCTTTCTGTCTCTCTTTCTGTCTGTGTCTGTATTGTCTGTCTCTGTCTATCTATCTGTCTGTGTGTCTGTCTGTCTTTCTGTAGTTTTATGTCTATTTATTGTTTTATGTCCATCTACTCTATCTTGTCTGTCATTATGTCTGTCTACCACTTTGTCAGTCTGTTTTTTGTAATGCTCTACCCATCGTTGTGTCATTCTACGTGATCATTTTATGTCTGTGTTGTTTTATGTCCATCTTTTGTTCAATCTGTCTTGCCTCATTCTGTCTATTGTTCTGTCTTTCTATTGTTATATTCATCATTCTATGTTTTTTTCCCATTTTATGTATCCGTTGTTCTATCATTCTATTTATTTTTCTATCGTGTCATTCTGTCTGTTGTTCTACCTGTAATTCTATATATCTGTGGTTCTTTATCTCTTTATGGTATCTATCTGTCATTCTATCTGTCTATCCTCCACACAGTTTACCATGTGAAGAGTTGAGGAGTGACAGGGAGTCGATGGCACTCCCACAGAAAACACAGAGGAATAGATAAATAAAAGCAATCACCGTTTCAGCACAGAAACTGTAAACAGAACTTAGTGACACTGTGGCACGTCGTCCCTCCGTGCTCTGATGCTGAACTTCTAACTACAGTTCTGTGATCAATGTCCTGCTGTAATTGGAGAGATTGTGGCAGGGTTCTGGGGTCAGCTGAAGGACAGTAATGGGGTGTATGTTGTACGCGGAGAGGAGAACAGGCCAGGTTGTATTAGGGCCCTTATTCCCTCAGGCTCTCATTGGCCAGTAATGAAACACAGCACAGCAAGACTTATTGCACATTTAGACTCGAGCTCAGGACATGAGGACGGCGGTATTTCTGCTGCTGTCTGCACTCGCTCTCCCTCTCTTTATTTGAGGACAAAGTAACTGAGGACAAAGTAAGTAACTGAAGCAACCACAGATCCCATGCAGGCAACATTGTTCATGTACTGTCCTAAATGCACTTTAAAATAACTAGACAAATGCCATTCTCTGAAAGTTAGCTTAACTGGAACACTGAAAAAACTCACTTTTAAATCAGCTTGAACTCCCCACAAGAGTTATCTTGCTATTAAATCTGAACTGAACTGAAACGAGTCGACTAAAACAAACAAATTACACTGTTTTCTCTCAGTTGGCCTTAATTGAGGAACAACCTACAGTTTCTAAGCTAACATCTCTTCCAGCCAGAAATATTCTTCAGACCAATTACAAGTTAATTAGAACTGTGACTCAAACAACCTGTGACACATTCATTAGTCTACCAATTAAAAATGTGTATCATCACAAATTAAAATATTTTAACACAAAAAACTATATAACTCAAACTATATTGTATGTATATTAAATTTAACATTATCTCTTATTTATCATTGCATTTTTTCCCCCTTTTTTATTATTTCATTATGTGGGAGTGGGAATTTGTTTATGCGTGAATATTTGCATGACCTGTAGGTAAATGTGCGTGTGTAGGGGGCGGGGTGGGGTAGGATGGAGGGCATCCTATCAAATCATATCTGGAACGATAAGGTACTTCAGAGGCTGTTTTCATGCTTGTATAATTGGACTGACCCTTGCAGTACTAAGCTAATGAATGAGAGTTGTAAGTAAACAGAGAGAGTGTGAGCAGAAAAAGGTGAAGTATGGAGGGAGAGGGGAGGCTGACGCAGAATGAGGAGAAGAAGATGCAGATCAATATGGGGCTTGAGGACTGTTCTCATTAATTAGCCAAATGAATGTGCTGTATAATGAACAGCCTCTCTGAATCATCACAGTGGGGGACACACACAGACACACTCTTACATGTCCTGCACACTCATATCCAGGCACAGATGGAATCTGCTAACTTTTTAGCATTCTCTCCATTGATTTTGGGGAGGAATGTCTGCAGAGTTCTGCAGACTGATTTTAAACTAGCTCAAATATGTTGAACAGAGCTGAGATTTCTGCTCTCTTTTAGCTGTCATTTTAATGACATTTAAATCAGCCGAATTTCAAATTTAGTTTTAATTTGCTTTGTGACCCAATTAAAATGGCAACACTGTAGATTAGGTAACACTATTCTCTATTAACTAGTTGCTTATTAGCATTCATATTAGATAGCTTATTGGTTGTTTATTAAAATTTATAAAGCACATAATAATGCCTTGTTCTTCGTGACCATATTCTACATCACTTAAAGTGTTAGTTCAACCAAAAATGAAAATCCTGTCATTAATTACTCACGCTCGTGTTGTTCCAAACCCATAAAACCTTTGTTCATCTTCAGAACACAAATTAATATTTTTTTATGAAATCCACACTTTAGATTGGGGAACACATTCGTTTTACCTAAGAGCCTTCCCTAAATAAACTCCTAACTTGCTGTTAATTGATAGGAAGTAAGGTAGTTGCTGTAGTAGTTATGTGTAGGTGTGAGGAAAGGTTAAAGGGATAGTTTACCCAAAAAATTCTGTTATTAATTACTCACTCTCCTGTCGTTCAAACCTGTAAGACCTTCTTCGCTCTTTCTCTGAACACAAATTAAGATATTTTTGAAGAAATCCGAGAGCTTTCTGACCCTGCAAAGACAGCAATGCAACTGACACGTTCAAGGCCCAGAAAAGTAGAAAGGGCATTGAAAGAGACGAAATTGTTGAACGGAATCGTTAGTTTTGTTTTCTTTGTGTACAAAATGTATTCTTGTTGCTTCATAGCATTGCGGATGAACCACTGATGTCACATGGACTATTTTAACGATGTTCTTACTACCTTTACTACCTTTTTTTGAACGTGTCAGTTGAGTTGCTGTCTACGCAGGGTCAGAAAGCTCTCGGATTTCTTCAAAAATATCTTAATTTGTGTTCAGAGAAAGAGCGAAGAAGGTCTTACAGGTTTGAACGACATGAGAGCGAGTAATTAATAACAGAATTTTTTGGGTAAACTATCCCTTTAACCTTTCCTCACACCTAAACATGACTACTACAGCAACTACCTTACTTCCTATCAATTAACAGCAAGTTAGGAGTTTATTTAGAGAAGGCTCTTATGTAAAACGAATGTGTTCCCCAATCCAAAGTGTTACCATTAAAACTTTAATTGCTTGTTTTTATAAAAAAAAAAAAATAGCACATTTTAATAAAAATTTGTAATTTTGTTCATCAGTTGTGTCATGAACCCATTATAATGAATGTTACATTTAGCTGTACCTTTATTTAGTGTGAAGTAACTGATTTGTTTTTTTTTGCTTTTTTTTTTGTTTTTTGTTTTTTTACTAATTATGGAACCAGTTTCTACCACTGAATTAAAAAATAAAACAAGGTAATTGCTACTTGCTACTAATGAATGTTACATTTAGCTGTACCTTTATTTAGTGTGAAGTAACTGAATTTTTTTTTTTTTTTTTTTTTTTTTTTTTTTTTTTTACTAATTATGGAACCAGTTTCCACCACTGAATTAAAAAATAAAACAAGGTAATTGCTACTTTTTATCTTACAGTTCTTTTTTCTTGCAGTTGCGAGTTTACATGTCACAATTCTGACTTTTTTTCTCAAAATGTCCTAATACAAACTAGCAATTCAGATTTTTTTTTCTCAGAATTGTGAGATATAAACTTTTGTGTTATAATCAGAATTGTAAGATATGAAGTTGCAATTCTGAGAAATATAGTCAGAATTGAGAGATATTAACTCGTAATTGCGAGTCTTGAAGTAAGAATTGCAATTCTAAGAAAAAAGTCACAATTTTGAGTTTCCATCTTGCAATTCTGACTTTATTTCTCAAAATTGCGACTTTATTTCTCAGAATTGTGAGTTTCTGTCTTGCAATTGTGACTTTATAACATGCAATTGCAAGTTTATATCTAACAATTCTGAGAAAAAAGTCAGAATTACAAGATGTAAACTTGCAATTGCTCGAAAAAGTCAGAATTGTGAGTGACAGTTACCTTTTTTATTTTTTATTTATGGTGAAAACAGGCTTTCATAACATTAATTTTCATGCTGAATAAATAATAAAATCACTAGGATCTATATATTTATTTAAGAAGTATTGTTGTCGTATAGATTTTTTTAGTTTTTTTTTTTTTATTAAAATATTTCACTTAATACTCTGTACTGTAAAATAAATCTTGAAGTAAGAAAGAAAGATATGTGTGGGCTTGCTCATTTGCAAAATAACAATAATCTTATTGTCTCTCACACATTTAGGTGATAGATGTTACAAGTCTAATGTCTCTTGAGTCCATTCACCATCTTCCTCTTTCTATTCCTCCTCATTCACATTCTTATATATGTGCTGTTAAGTGTAGTTTAGCCTGCAGCTGGAGTGAGAGGTGCGATTAGTATTGATCACAGCTTTTGTCCCTCTCTGAATCTGCCACAGCAAATATAGACCCCCCCACCCATTCACAAGCCAACAGGATTATCCTCTCTTTCCTGCTGTCTTTTCCCAATGCCTCCTGTGATCAGAAAACACTCCGTTTTAAATTACACAGCCTTAAAATAAGAGTAGACATGTTCGTGTTGACCACAAGTACAAATATCTTTATGTTCGTGATCTGGATCCTCATGGTGGAGTAAAATTATGGATCTCTGCTGGTGTTAGCACCTCTCTGTCTTTGGTTATCACTTCAGTCCATCAAAATCACAAAGAGAGCACATTCACACTCATCACATATACTGTATCATCTGCTTCCTCCCCATGAAGAGCGATAGAGAGAATGACTGCGATAATGACCTTTGTTGGAGCCTCTTTTCTCTGTAATTGATCTGAACGCCTTCTTTTTTCTACTAGGACAGCTTGAAGTCCTTTCATTATGTTCAGTGCACATATAGAGAGAGAGAGAGAGACACGTTTGACCTAATGCAGTTCTTTCTTCTATAATTACCACTCTTGCTGGCTCTTTTTCTGTCTTGCTCCTACAAGATTGAAGATTCAAAGCAGCTCTATTGGTGTGATAAACAGGAGTGTGTGTTGGCTAAGCATTAGTAGTCACTGCAAATATACACACAGTTGAGATATCAATGTTAACATAACATTAAATACTAAATTTTAAGAGTCAGAAGGATCACATGGAAAAGTAGTTTACATGTGTGATGTTTTGTTTCAGTGGTTGCATTTTTCTAATGGCAAGATGTTTCACGCCTTCCAACTTCCTGAGGTTCCACACTGCAAATATGATTATTATTCTTCTTCTTTTCCAAAATGAATCGCATTTTTGAGGGCCTAAACATGCTCGAAAACTCATGAAACTGCACAAACGCCAAAAGTGATATGGGTTTCGGAAGTGGGTGTGGCAAAATGGCTTGATAGCACCACCTATACAATTTCAACAAAGTGCCCCCTTTCACATACATGTATGAAATTCGTTAGACACATGTAACACACCAATACCTACAAAAAAAAGTCCCCCGCTACGAAGTCCGAAATTTTCACCACCAAGTTTTGTAGTTTTCAGCATTTCAGGTGTTGTAATTAAACGTACTCCTTCTAGAGATTTAAACAGATCAACACCAAATTTGGTCAGTCTAATCTAAAGCCCTTTGTGACGTTAAATTGCGAAGATCATAAGTTTTCGTTGAAGGGTGTGTCCGTGGCGGCCTGACAAACTTTGATGTAAGTTTGTAAAAGGAAGTTGTTATAACTCAGCCATACAGTGTCTGATACATGCCCATGCCCATATTCAGTTGTAGTCATAGCGCCACCTGCTGGCAACAGGGCGTGTCATGTTTTAGGCTGTAGCGAACTTCTCATAGAGATTTAATCACATTAACATTATATTTGGTCAGTCTACTCTAAAGGCCTTTGCAATGTTAAACTGCGAAGATCTTGAGTTTTTGTTAAAGGAAAAGTCCACTTCCAGAACAAAAAATTACAAATAATTTACTCACCCCATTGTCATCCAAGATGTTCATGACTTTCTTACTTCAGTTGATAAGAAGTTGTTTCTTGAGGAAAACATTTCCAAATTTTTTTTCCATATAGTGGACTTCAATGGTGCCCCCAAGTTTGAACTTCCAAAATGCAGTTTAAATGCAGCTTCAAATGGCTCTAAACGATCCCAGCCGAAGAAGAAGGGTCTTATCTAACGAAATGATTGGCCATTTTTTAAACAATTTGCCGATTTATTTACTTTTTAACCTCAAACGCTCGTCTTATCTAAGGCTGTGTGAATTTCCGGGTTCAATACAGTCAACACAGTTTGGGTATGTCAAAAAAACTCCCATCTCGTTTTCTTTCCCAAATTCAAAATGATCCTACATCGCTGCAGAAGTACCGACCCAGTTTTTACAAAGTGAACATGCAGAGAAGATCAAATACCCTTTACAAAAAAAAAAAAAAAAGTAAAACGGTAATGTAGGAAATTTTTGACGTTGAAGAAGAAAACGAGATGGGAGTTTTTCAACATAGCCTAACTGTATTGACCCGAATTACTCGGACTACACATGCGCATTGAGACGAGACAAGACGAGCGTTTGAGGTTAAGAAGTAAATATATTGTCAATTTGTTTCAAAAATAACCGAATGTTTCACTAGATAAGACCCTTCTTCCTTGGCTGGGATCGTTTAGAGCCGTTTTGAAGCTGCATTTAAACTGCATTTTGGAAGTTCAAACCTGAGGGCACCATTGAAGTCCACTATATGGAGAAAAATTCAGAAATGTTTTCCTCAAGAAACATAATTTCTTATCGACTGAAGAAAGAAAGACATGAGTAAATTTATCCATAAAAATTTTTGTTCTGGAAGTGGACTTCTCCTTTAAAGGGCGTCTCCATGGCGGCCTTATAAAGTTTGATGTTTAACCAAGAAGGAAGTTGTTGTAACTCAGCCATACAATGTCTGATTTGCCCCAAACTTCGCCTGTTTGATAAGAGTCCTGGCCTGAACACATCTAAAGGCCAATATTCAGTTCATAGCACCACCTTCTAGCAACAGGAAATTACTCGTTTTGCACTACCTTAAACGTGCAATGTCCAATCGGCACTAGACTTCACATATTTGGTAAGAGTCCTTGCATGAAGACATCTAAAGGCCAATATTCAGTTGTAATCATAGCGCCACCCGTTGGCAACAGGATATATTATGCTTTACACTAACTCAGCAACAGGATATATTATGCTTTACACTAACGCAAACATGCCATGTTCAATCTGCACCAACCTTCATATGTTTGATCAAAGTCCTGGATTGAAGACAACTACATGCCAATATTCAGTTATAGTCATAGCACCACCAGCTGGCAGCAGGAAGTTAGGCACATAAATGACTTTGAAATATTCCTCCTATATTTACCACTTTAAAAACATATTGCTCACCGTTCTAAAGCCACAGGGCACAAGGACCCTTTCAATGCTGCTTGCAGCTTTTCTGTTTATACTGGTTTTATATAATGTGTTTTTATATATTTGCACATCATTTGGCTCTTCAAAATATGTTTTGGCTTGTAAGCGCTGCTCTCTAGGTCTCTTGGTAGGTTTGGACTTTGTAATGAAACGTCTGTTTGTCACTTTGGGTGGGTTTGGGATTTAATGAAGATTTCTAAAGATTTATTAAAAGAAATACTTAACGCTCATTTAAAGTTAATCTTTTAAAACACTAATATTTTAATAGCAATGTTAAATGTGTTTAATCTGTTTCATAATAGATATCCATTCCCATACTCTACATCATGATACAAAAAATTATAATAATTTTGTTTTTTTATAAATTTCAATACTTATATTTATACTAAACAATACTTATTCACATCAGTTTTTCCTCATGAAATCCGCATGACAGCTTTTTGAATTCCTGCCTGCCAAGTCACAAATATTATGCTGTGATTGTGCTAAAATATTGATCTGTTCTTTCTTTTCAGAAAATCACTCATGTATTCATACTTTTTAGTGAGATAAAATTTGACATTGGACTCTGTGTGAGTTCTGGTTACAAAAAACGATTGTGAGCATTTTGTGTTTTTGTGTCGGCCAGTCATTCCAGGTTCTTTCTTTTCCCCTCTCTCCACACTTGATGTCATTCTGGCTTTGAGTGGCCATATTTTCGCTCTGCTGTTTTCTGTGACGGTAGCGTGATAAGATGGGAAATGCTGCTGGGGGCCTCTGGAAGACTCCACTTATCTCCCTCAGAGCAGACACGTGTCGCTACACACAAATCAGTGTCTGGATCAAGCCGCCATTTTGGCTCGGCGGCTCGGCGAGCGGCTGTTCCTCTCTAACCTCTCTAATCCCTCAGGCCCAGGCAGCATCGCCACCATTTGTTCCTTTTATCGCTCCACAAGCGCCCAATCGACAGGGCAAAGAATGGTTTCTATAGCGACGCTAGACCCAAGATCATTTAACAAACAGGTTTGCTTGGGGAGATGATCTCGACTGTTGGATTTAGGCTGAGAGTGTGTTTGTGTGGACACTAGAGTCTGCTTTTAGTCTATACTGTGTTGTTTTCTTTTTTTTATCTGTTTATGAAGTATGTATTGTGGCTAGCAGGTACATTGTTTAAAGTTAGAGACAGATACACTTGTAAACCATTTCTCCTTTTTCCCACTCGCTCTCCAGAGTGCTTTCCACCTGCCTGTTGTTTGTCAGATTGAAGCTATTTTCTCCCTCTCTCTTTGCCTTGCATGCATTAGAGTACATCCTCTACCAAAATGATCCTACAGTTGTAGTTAGAGAGAATATGTGCCCTTGCACTTGTGCGGACTGTGGTTGAGTGAGCGTGTGAGTAGGTGTGCGTGTAGGAGGCGAGCTACAGCTCTATTAGCTTGTCTTGCAACTCAGCTTGTGCTCAGCTAGCTGAATCTCAATCCTCTTTGTTTTGTAGATGCTTTCGTTATATGTGGGCTACAGATCACCCTGAATGTGTGTGCATGTACACATGGTTTCCCTACTACACCCAGTCCACAGCTAAACAACGTCATACACCAGGGGTTTTCAAAGTGGGGTCCAGGGATCCTCATACCTCTTTTCCACCAAGGCCAACAAGAACATTTGACCACCCTTTTTGAAATAGCAGCTAAACACAAACACATTGGATTCACTGGGTTTGGGTGCCGATGTAGGTTCGCAAGGCCTCCAACATCAATAGCAACGCAACGTCCGCCATTGTTAATATTAGGCTTGTTCACAATGCGTCACACTGCAAGCAATTGTGAGCAATTGAAAAGCTTAGAGTCGTTTGCTCTCCAGTCGCTCTTGTGGTGCTTCGATGCACCGGTCAGTCTGCGCAGCGCCGGTGCATCTTGAGCAAGCCTGGTGTGTTTGTGTTTGGTGCTGCCACGCTAGCGCCAAAGAAGGCTCGCTAGTCCAACCAACTCCGGACCGGCAATAGCACTGGCTCTGAACTGGCTCTGGTGGAAAAGGGGTGTCAGAGGGCCACAAAGGTGCCAGTGGGTCAGTGGAAGATTTGGGACAACTCGAGGGCTTTTCAAAATGTATTTAATGTAATGTTGACTTTTTTTATTAAATATGTTTAACATAATCACTATAAAAAACAATTTGTTGAGTCAACTTAAGTATTTTGTTACCTGGCTGTCTTTAAAATTTTAAGTTCAGTCAACTCAAAAAAAAAAGTTTAGTCAACTTGAAATGTTAAGTTGTACTAAGGGTGCTTTCACACCTGGCACTTTGTTTCGGAATCTGGCGCGTTTCCCCCCCTTAGCTCAGTTCGTTTGGAATCAATTGAAAACAAACTCTGGAGCAGTTCAGTTGTAGTGAAAAAGCAATCCGATCCAACGGACCAACGAACCAGGCTATATCACATTGTATAATGCCGTCTTATTGCTCTCTTTGTAGTAGGTGTATTTTAAAAATGTTTTCCCGACAAATCTTGGACACCTGCTCAAAATTATGAATTAATATAACAACAGCTACAAAAAAAAAATGCAACAATAAGCCTGCAAGGCTGTTGTTGTTCCATCCTGACGAACAACAGCTGAGGAGAAGGACCGTTTACTTGACTTGTATTAACACATTTGGTCAGCTTAGAAACTTTGCTGTGTGAAAGCGAACCGCAGCAAGAATAAAAAGCAACATTGTAATAATTTTAATCCCTGTTTCGGAACAAAGCAATCGATCTACAGGTGTGAAAGCACCCTAAGTGACAACTTATATGTTTGAGTTGATTCAACTTTAAATTTTAAAGCGGCTGGGTAACAAGCCCAGCTTTAAGTTTAACAAACCAAATTTTTTTGTTTAGTCAACTCAAAAATCTAAGTTAACATTTCAAGTTTAATAAGCATATTTGAGTTGACTGAACTTAAAATTTTAAGGCAGGCAGCAGGGTAACAAATTATTTTAAGTTGATTCAACAAATTGTTTTGTTTGTTTGTTTGTTTTTACAGTGATTTAACACACTGCTTTGAAATTATACTGATTGTGAAATAATCTGTACAAAAAATTAATGAATGAAGTGAATGTTACCCTTTAGATATAAAGTGCTGTGAAAAAGGTTTTTTTAATGATTATTTTTTGCATATTTGTCACACTTGAATGATTCAGATCATCAAACAAGTTTTAATATTACACAAAGATAACCCGAATAAATACAAAATGCAGTTTTGAAATAATGATTTCATTTTTTTAAGGGAAGAAAGCCATCCATGTGAAAAATTAATTGCCCCCTCAATCTAATAACTTGTTGTGCCACTTTAGGCAGCAACAACTGCAACTAAGCGTTTGCGATAACTGCCAGTGAGTCTTTCACATCGGTGTGGAGGAATTTTGGCCCACTCTTGTTTGCAGAATTGTTTTAATTCAGCCACATTGGAGGGTTTCCAAGCATGAATAGACTGTTTAAGGTCATGCCACAGCATTTCAATCAGATTTAAGTCCGGACTTTGACTCAGCCACTCCAAGACCTTAATTTTGTTTTTCTTGAGCCATTCAGAGGTGGACTTGCTGGTGTGTTTCGGATCATTGTCCTGCTGCAATACCCTAAATGCACTTGATCTTTAAGATAACAAACTTCAGGAATTTCTGATAGAGTGCAGAATTCACTGTTCTATCAATTATGGCATCACACTACCACCACCATGTTTGACTGTTGGTATGATGTTCTTTTTATGAAATGCTGCGTTGGTTTTACGCCAGATGTAACGGGATGCACACCTTCCAAAAAATTTAACTTTTGTCTCATCAGTCCATTGAATGTTTGCACAAAAGTCTTGGGGATAATCAAGACATTTTTTGGTAAATGTGAGACGAGACTTGTTATTTTTGGTCAGCAGTGGCTTTCGCCTTGGAACTCTCCCATGGCTGCCATTTTTGCCAGTCTCTTTCTTACTGTTGAATCATGAAGACTGACCTTAATTGAGGCAAGTGAGGCCTGCAGTTCTTTAGATGTTGTTCTGGGTTTATTTATGACCTTCTGGATGTCTTGTCGTTGCACTCTTGGAGTAATTTTGGTAGGCCGGCCACTCCTGGGAAGGTTCACCACTGTTCCATGTTTTCTCAATTTGTGGATAATGGCTCTGACCGTGGTTCACTGGAGTCCCAAAGCCTTAGATATGGCTTTGTAACCCTTTCCAGGCTGATACATTACTTTGTTTCTCATCAGTTCTTGAATTTCTTTAGATCGCGGCATGATGTGTTGCTTTTTGAAATCTTTAAGCATGCTTCACTTTGTCAGACAGCTTTCAAAAAAGGAAAAAATTGAGAGAGACTCATATCAGCAGTCAGAAGAGAGAACAATGTCAAATTTACCGTCCCTCCCATAGACGCTGCATTTATGATTTTTCCTTAAGGGACTACCGTGGGAAAAAACTCAGAAACTATTTTAACTCAGTTCTCTTTGATAGTCCCTACTGTTCTTTTCATGCAGTACAGATTTGTGTCCACTGTCAGGTCTGGCAGGATTCTTGTTCACGGCAAGATTTTAGAAGTCAAAATCACATAATCTGACAAAGCAACTGTCATGACTGACAAAAAATTGTATAGTCTAAACCAGGCTTTACACTACCGTGAGGGTGACATGGTTTGTAAAATCTAAGGGATGTTTGGACCTAAATAGTTTTTTTTTTTTTTTTTTTTTTTTTCATTTATTTATAAATGTCCTTTATTAAGGAAAACCAGTGAAGGACATCTCATTATGGGTTACAAAAAAAGGCTGATTGCAATACACAAACATGTTCTGTTCTGTAAGTGATAATAGAAGACATAGATCAAAATAGCAATATTGTGTACTTCATTACTAGAGCAAGATTACAAAAGATCATTCTTGTTTTGCTTGTTTTGTTTTATATTAGCTAAGGATCTGTTCTGGTCAGTGAGGCTCGCTCTGCATTTTCCATCAGTCGGTCTAATTGATCCTCAGATTGCATTCAGAATTCCAGTACTGCCATTATGTGCCAAAGGGAAGTTATTAGGATACCCTTGTTCTCTGTCTCTCTCTCTTTTCTCTCTGAGGCATAATGGGAAATCAGCTTATACACATCTAATTGTTCTTCTCTTTAATGGCATCATTAAGTCAGACACATGACACATGAGCAATGGACTGACCTTTCCCCGGTTGAGGACTGTGGGTGCACTTGCCTCAGCAGGACACACATAAAGTGCTCCATCAGTTAGTTCAGATTTAGTTCAAGTGTCCTTGGTCCAAAAATCACTAAAAATGAGATTTTAGAAAGCAATTTGCTGATTACACTGTATTTGTGTGCTTTTTACAGTTCGGACTACTAAAAATCCAGGCAGCACGGTGAGAGAGAGACATGTGTGCTTTAAAAGAAAGCTTTTGTTTTCTTTGGGTCTGTGTTAAGGTCAACACTCATGTTATTGTGTATCAGATTTGCTCGATGATAAATGCTTTCACAGTCCTTGTTGTGTAAAAATTCTCTCTTCAGAGAAAACCCAGGGTCACTGTAGCCAGGGTTAATATTCTTTTGTATTACTTAAAGTTATAGTTCACTTACAAATGAAAGTTCTGACATTATTTACTTGCTCTCATGACATTTTTTAAACCTGAATGCTGTTTTTCTCCAAAAGATATCTTAAGCTCTGTACAACAGCAGTTTATAATGAAAATATCAGGGATTCCTGAACAAACCAGTTCTGTTGATTGATCTGAATTATATAATCAAACTTACCTGATTCACACTCTAAAAAATGCTTGGGTTATTTGGCATCCCAGTGCTGGCTAAATATTGGACAGAACACATGCTGGGTTATTTTGACCCAGCTAGTTGGGTTAAATGTTATTACCAAACATTCTGGGTTATTTTATTTCAGTCAGGTTTTGTTAAAAACATATTTTATTCCTGGCTTAAAATGGACTTGAACTTACAAAAAACACACACAGAATTACTAGAGGCAACAGCAATAATCAAAAGATGAACATTTATTATTAGGCATGAACACATGGACAGAATACAAGACATTGAATTTATTTGGGTAAATACAGCACAGTTTACAATATTACATACATTTAAAGCATTTTACAAGCATTACAAGCATTTTAGACATAAAAAAGTAGCATTTAAAGTATTTTAATTTTAGTGTATTCAACCATTCTCTGTAATTGCTTTTTACATAAATATCTCTAATTCTCCGGTGTGTCACCGAAATCTGAGCTGGTGAAGGGCTGCTGTTCACCGAGGTAACTGCGAACTTCAGACCGCAGCCTCACGTTTCACTCGTAGCTGAAAGGAGCCGTGACTGACTCCAAAACCTGCCCATAAACAAACAGTACCGACATTAGCAAACATATTTTAACATCAAATTAATTTAAATTCAGTACTATAACAAATAAAATCCATTTATTTTATGCAAGGCAAAAGGCGTTTCCATCATGCAAAGTGACCGCTGCTGACGCAGCTGACTGACATCTTGTCCTTATGTTACTTTGTGTAAAATAATACAATTTACAACACAGTAAAGACTTTATAAATGAAATAAATTGTATACAAACCTTTATTTAACTGAATAAATTACACCAAATATGTGCCGCTGAGAACCGCTCTCTCCTGTAGTGGACTCAAAAAACCCACGCTTTGACTGTAACTCAGCAGCTGAGTTGTTTCACCAGAGACAGGCTTAACCCAGTGGTTGGGTAGAAAAAAATAACCCAGCTTTAAAAATGACCCAGCAACTTTACAGAAAAACTACCCAGCACCTGGGTAAAAAATATTAAAAATAACCCAATAAAATGACCCAACAAGTTGAACCCAGCATTTGGGTTTAAAAAAATAACCCAATATTTTTTAGAGTGACTGAAGAAAGAAAGACATGAACATCTTGAATGGCATGGGGGTGAATAAATTATCAGAAAGTCATAGCCTGTAAAATATGTTAGTATGCAGGTTTCTGCAGTAGTTTGAGGTTGATTTAAAGCTCACAAGGATCTGAGCAAGAGCTCTACATATGGCGGGATCTCTTATTATAACAAGCCTTATTTATGGATGACACTAATGGCAGCTATTTCTTCTGTTTTCTCCTCTTTCATCTTCTGCTCCCCCTCCCACACCTGTTCATGTCCTGTTTCACACCTTACGCTTCCTCCCCCTCACACTCGGCTGTTCTCTCTTTCACCTCTCACTCCTCCATCCTCAATCCCACTCTCTCCCTCCTACAATTCCACCTCACACGTCCTCTCTCTCCCTCTCTGTCTGTGCAGCGGGGCAGCTCAGCCAGTCAGCTCATCTCGCGCTCCAGCTGCCCTACACTGTGCTTGGTCTGGGGCGCAGCGCCAACTTCCTGGATCACCTGTTTGTGGGCATCCCCCGGCCCCCTGGAGGGAAGGTACAGACATACCTACTCACACATGCTCACAGACACTCGCCATATGGAGGGAGGAGGGAGGAATCATGGGTAGAAAGGCCCCGGGAGAGGAAAAGCATGCAGATGGCCTGGTTTACTTCTACCTGCTCTTTTTTGTGTCTGAGAAGGGAAACATTGTGTCTGACGTACTATAGTATATTCCCTATTTAGGAATATATATCCTACACTGTATATATATTCCTTGTTTGTATATGATTATAGAGTGTTTACATCTCTCTATCCTTTCCAGGTTTTTAAATTATCGTGTTGTTTTATTTTTTCCCCCCGTCGTCGCTGTCTGATTTTAGCTGAAGAAGTGCGATTTGAAATCTCTCCCTCCCTCTTCTTCCTCTAGAATTCCCCCAGTGCTGCTCATTTAAATTTAAGACGTCGACTTCCTCTGCTGTCAGTGAGCTAAACAGAGGTCTTTATCAAACAGTGATTAGAATTGCAGATTTGATTTACCAACACACACTCACACATGAATACATGCACATGCATACACACATTCACATTAACACAAGACTTGCGCATGAGCGACCCTCGCGTACAGCAATTTGCCGCATTGTGTTTTTAATAGGGCTGTCGATTTAACACATTCATTTAGTACAATTCATTATTTGTAAAAATAATACAAAAAAACGCCATGTTTAATTATGCCTTCTGACCCATACGCTACTACAGCCAAAACAACTCGCCAGACCACACATAATGGGAACTGTTTACACAGTATGCATTGATAAACAGCTGCACAGTACATAGTACAGAGTGAAATTGAACACAGGAGTCTTCAAGCATGATTTTTAAAAGTTGAACTGTTTTTAACCTGATAAGGTGTCTTTAAAAGGTAGCTTATGATGCAAGACACTGGAAAAACAAGACACAACACAACGGCTAAAGGATGCTCGTCTGGCATTTGGAAGTAGTATGATATATTGATTTCCGAAAGTGCTTTTTGTTCGATTTTTACTTTTCTGCCACACTAATTGTCTTTGATTTGGGGGCTTTTCTCAGCAGATATTGATATGTGATTAACTGCATATTCATTTCAGTTTTAATTGACCTACAGTAGTTCTTTGTATTCTACAAACGTGAGATAGGAAGACTTTGCCCAGAGAATTTTCTCACAAAGGCTCTGCATATGTGATTGTTTTTCTGACACAGATGAATATTTCTATACAGCATACCTACAGTTCCTGCTGACAGCTCCGGTTTGGGCTCTGAACTCTCAGAGCTTGTGTGGAGAAGGGAAAGCGGCTCAGCCTTCTCTATCGTTTTCACATCTCTAATCTCTCAACAACCTAAGTTATCACGTCAGAAGAACATTGTGGGAAAACACATTGCTCAGTATTGCACAACACAGAATCAGAGCTTAATTTTCTTACATGTTGAGCTTGAAAAAAATTGGGTGACACCTGGGTAACAGTGTCTTTGTTACACGTCACATATACTAATAACAGGAAATTGTGCATAACTAACCCTAAACCAAACCCTAATCCTAACCGTTTAATAAGTATGTTATAGGAGACCTATTATGTCCCTTTTTACAAGATGTGGTATAAATCTCAGGTGTCTCCTGAATGTGTCTGTAAAGTTTCAGCTCAAAATGTCCCACAGATCATTTATTAAATTCAAAATTTCATTTTGAAAATGCCTATTTTGAGTGGAAGCAGAAACACACTGTTTTCATGCATGTCCCTTTAAATGCAAATGAGCTGCTGCTCCCCACCCCCTTTTCCAGAATAGTGTGCCTTTACACCTCATAACTCAGAGACTCTTGTCTTTCGATTATCATGTATTATCACACTGAAATCATGCGTTTTCTGAGCACACACATCTGAAGCAAGTGCCCAGAAAGCAGTTGTCAAACAGTGTGTGAGTACTAAACTAAATTCTCTTTTATGTCTTATTGCACTTAAACTGTCAAATATACACAAGTTTAAGTTAAAAACACACGAGTTACAAAACCAGTCGGTTATGTCTGTGAAGGTTAACAGCTGAGAAAGAAATCAAGTTTATATTAGATCTGTGTGGCAGAAGCAAAATATACAGTAAATAAATCAATAAATCCACTGCTTTCTTGTCTCCTCTAAGGCTGGGACTCTAAATAGTGTTTTGTGCTCGTCTGTGCAGCCAAAGACAGAACAGTTAGCATGCTTTGCTAAAACTTTTGCCATGGTGTTGGAACTGGTACACCGTTGTCGCTTGCGAAAACAAAATGATGGCGACGTGGGTGGAAACGTGCAGATTAAAGGGCCGTAATATTATAATCCCTAAGATTCCTTACCACGTCACAGGGGGAGCAAAATCTGACATGCTCGTTTTTCACATTTTCAGGGTTGGTAGATTCATTGGGGACACGATGCATGGAAAAAGTCAGATTTTCATGATATGTCATTTTTAAATTCCATTACAGCATGTCATATCTTTAAATTTGCAGCATTTTCTTTCTATTTTTAAAAAAACGCCCCATTGCGTTCTCTCGGTTGCATAATCGTAAGGCCAGGGCCTGTCGGTTAGCGTAACTTTTAAATGTGTGGGCTTGAGCTGCCCTCCCTCTTTAATGCTCAGAGCAGCGGTAGAGGCTCTTTGACTGTAACAAATCTTTGTCTTTCAGTCGGTGCCCACGGTTGACCTCCACAGTAAGCAGAGCCTCGACTCCCCACAGGGAGACCGAATACCACCCCATCCCCTGCATTTGCAAGCCTCATCCATACTCACTAAAGACACATGCTAAAAATATCTAGTTCAGACCCCACACTCTTCCTCAACCGTGCGTGTTCATGCACATACCGTAATGTAGAGTAATGATAAATGTGTTGTCGGAAATTAAAATCTGTACCCCTGGAGGATTCCCTCAAAAAGACGGATTTAACGTTTGCTACTAATTGCTGTCGAGAAACAAGTTGAAGAGGGAAAATTACCTTTGTAATTGATAGAGGTACTGTCTTCATAATACATTAAAGCTTCCAGAGACTTCCCTTCCTCTAATGAACTTTTTTGCAAATAGCTGGGGGAATAGACGACTGTTGATGCTGCTTCATGTTTGGAGGCTTATTAACTGCATGATGCACTGAAAAGTATGCCTTTTTCTCCTACTGAAAGACTTACGACTTCAACACGAACGGAAAATGGTTTCATTGGCTGTCTCATTTCTTAATTTTTATTAGTATCTCCCTGCAAGCAGAGTAAATATTTAACAAATTAGCTGTGCGATTGGTCTGCTTAGAGTATTTGAAGTGAACATCATACGTGGAATCACATGGGGTTTGCGGCTGAAGGATTTGACTGGGTTGTAGCCAGTTTGAGTTGAACTTCACAGATATTTTTAAAACTTGTTTTGCGTAGCTTTGATCACCTGCCTGCAAATGGCTTCCCACCTACTCATCTGCACTTTAAAGTGATGCTGAATTCTCTGATTGGACTCATCGCTCTTGCTCGCTTCAGTAATAGCACCGAAGCTTCACTTCACGCTAAGAATATCAGCACCTGAAGCGTGGCTCTCCCTAGTATAGTTAAACATGCTAAACGTGGGCCAAATTGGGTGACGAGAGATGTTGGAATAGTGTAGCAGCCATTATGTGTTTAATGATGACTAAAGACAGACATGTGTTAAACATGCCCTCTTCTCTGTTAAGACCCCCCATTTCAATAATGTCCAATTATACAATAATACAATCTCATGCAAATCCCCCCGTCTTCCACAGAGGCACATCAGCTCTAGTGCATGTTTGCCAAAGGACAGCTGCAGAAATTGAATGTGCTGTAATTTCCATAACGGTAATGGTACTAATATTCTTTGCGCTCATTCTCTCTCCTCCATCTATCATTCTCTTTCTCCTGCAGGATGTGAGGAAACAGGAGTGGACCGCTATCATTCCCAACTCCCAGCTCATCGTTATACCATACCCACAGAATGACCCTCGCAGGTATACACATATCCACACATATGTTGGGTTTTTATGTTTTATGAGGACTTTATACTGTACACACGTTATATTCTATCATCTAACTCTTACAGAAAACACTGTTTTTACAATTAAAAAAAAATAGTGTGATTTTTAAGTTGTTTTCCTCATGGGGACCAAATTTCGTCCATACAACATCAAAAATGTCAGGTTTTACTGTTCTTGTAGAAACATTTGGTCTCCACAATGTCAGTAATGTAGGTAACCTGGACCACACACACATACTCAAGTAGCAAATGTGTATTCAAGGTCTGAAATGAACTATTTATGAAATGCGAAAATGTATGAATAGTGTCAATTCGCGGAATTACGTTTAGATTCACTCACACTCCTTCAGATTGCTTTTGCTTGCTGTTTTGAGCAGCGTTGAGCCTTATAACCAATCAAACGTGTTTCTGTTGAACTTAGGAATGCAATGGCCAATCAGAAAAGCTTTGATTAGTTAGCGCTGAAAACACCAGAGCTGAAGTGTGCACACTCGTGAATTCCCTCATCATAAACAACACAATGCAGATACAATGCAAAATAAAAGATTAATTTCATAGTTTTAGTGAATATAACGGGAGATTTTGCTACACTTGGCTAACGTCATGGACATGTTGAAACACAAAATGAAACACAAACTATTTATTTTGTTTTCTATATCAATATTAATAATCATTATTACAATATAAAGAGCAAGAATCTACAGTAATGATTTCTGTCATAATATCGCAGCCCTGTGAGCTCCTGTTTTTTTACATGTATAATTTACAATTTTAAACAGTCTGTAGTTATTGATAACAGTTTAAAATATTGATTAAATTGGGTAAATTTAGGTATTTGAAATTAAAGTCCACATATGGTTTTTATAATAGTAATAAGGTGATTTATAAAAATTGGCCTCACAAATGTAAAAAATGCCCCTGGAAATCATTTCCAGGGGCCAGATATTGCCCCTTAATGGAAACGTTCATTTCTGACCCTGATATGTGGGCCATTCTACAGAATTGGTCCAAACTGCTGTCCCACAACCAAAAAATGCATTTAAAAAGCATTTAGGTATTCAAATCTTAGATGTTTACTAAGATCCATTTATTATCTATTGAAACCTACAATGACATTGAAAATATCAGGAAGCTTAATATATATATATAAAATCATCATTTACTGGGTACTTTCAATTGGGAGGTGGCTGTCCCGAACCCTAACCCCTAAATTTCAACTTATGAAAATGATATTGAAATAATTTTTGCATTTTATTCCAATGTTGTTTTCAAAAATAACTTTGTGTACAACTGTGTACACAACTGTGCTAAGTAACAATGTGCTGATTAGCATCTTTGAGCAATGTTTAAAAGTATCTAAAATTGTCACTACCGAAATAAAATTTTAGTACAGTTATGCAATTTTTTTAGTATCCTAGTATGTTTTAGTAGTGTTTTAGTATGTGGGTTAAAATTGTGTATGTGTTGTTGTCGCTACCAAAAACTGTCACAACCGAAAATGGGACCATGGGATGTTTTGTCAAAAATAAAGTATACTGAATTCTCAACTAAGATGTTATGATAGTGTTTGATTCAGTGTATATTCAAACTAATGAATCTTTAACTTTGAAATCAGTATAATCAACTTTTTGACTTTTACAAAGAAAAACTGGCATTAAAAATACAACAGATCTTATAAATCACACCTGAAATATTGTTAAAATTGTAATTGTTATTGATTTACCTCTGAAAATGTTTTAATAAAATAGGAAAAAATATATTTACAAGGAAGCTGTAAGCAGAATCTTAATAGGTCAATACAACCCTTCTTATTAAATTATATATTACTGTGTTTCAGTAGTGACAAATTTGGGAAGAGGACATATATTCCAAAACTTTCTGAGAATACAATATGAGAATTAAAACTGCACAATTACTAGAAATGTGTCCTTTCTGTTGTACACACTCACTCCGCGCCCTTTGTTCAGTCATTATTTTCGCCATAATGGAAGTTTCCATGTACACTTCACAGATAGTTTCTTAATTTACTACTATCAGTAACTAACAAGATCCCTTCTAACAGCCATCCAGTGAGAATAAACTTAGAAGCTTAATAAACTTGTTAAAGTAATTAAAAGCAGCTTTACACTGTCACAGCATCCGTCACTAGCCTTAATCGAGACGACGAGAAGGTATTTCCTCAGGCATTAATATTTAATGTGTTTACCAGCACAGCCGAGACGTATTTTAATGAAGCTGTCCGCCAATCTTTATCATAAATATTTGAGCAGATCACTCGATTTCCCGCTATTCCCCACAGACCCCGCTCGGGCTCCTTCAGCTGCCGTTTTGCTTTCAAACAATTCGTAATGATAAACAGAGCATCTCCGTTCTATTCTCTCCAGTAAATGGAGAGCGCTCCACCTCTCTCGCTCTCCGTCTGTTATTTAAAGCGCCTCATCTTGATGTCCTGATGTCTCAGCTTGTCAGAGAATGCGTCAGGACTGATTATATTTAGCTTTCTCAGGTTGTTTGAATCAAGCTCGCGCACGAAGGTACACAGAGCTAATAAGAGTTTTCTTCAGAGCTGTAAACTCCACATGTCACTGTTTTGATGATCTACACAGGTTTCAGGTCTTTACGTGCTCTCTCACATGTCGTTTCAGAGTTTTGAATGATGCTTAAAGTTTTTACTGAACTTAAAGATGGCGCTCTGAAAAGTTTTCTTTTGTCTTTCTGTCTGTCTCGTTGCAGCTGGAGTGCAAAGCTCTACCTAACCCCCAGTAATATAGTCTTATTGACAGCGATAGCACTGATTGGCGTGTGCGTCTTTATTCTCGTCATCATCGGGATACTGCACTGGCAGGAGAAGGTGAGAACGAACATCTCAGCTCTTTGCTTTCGCTCTCTGCTCTGAGCCCCAATGTACATCACTCACTTCCACATTCCCTGTTTCTTCTGTGGATCTGTTTGAAACACTCCAGCATGTCTTTCCTTCTGCAGCGAAGGTTTGTGACCTCACACAGACTCATCCGTTGGTCTACACATGTGTGTGAAGATCTGAGCAGATGGGTGTGTCTGTGTGTGGCCCTGCCCTCCGGCTCGCTCTGAGGGTGCTCCGCACACACTGCTATGCTGCTAATTGCTTTGTTCTGTCCTTTCAGCATATCAAATCTGTTCCTCATTATCCCACGCAACATGTCCTCCAGGGTGTTATGTGTGAGTTTCTGCACGTGAATGCGGGAGTTTTCGTCTTTGTGTGTGGGAAGGTGATTGTTTGTTTTCTTGTCCACTGTCGGTACCTCTGAATGTGTGAATTCGTTTCTTTTAAACACTCAGGATGGGTCACGACAGTCGGCTAATCAACTAGTTGTCCAACAACTGATTTGTGAAGTTGATGAGTTTACCTAAAATTGAATTAGCTTGCTGCACTGGGCTTTTAACTGTTAGACAGTTTGCATGCTGTATTCCCTTCAGAAAAGTTACAGCCGTAGACATTCAGACACACATCTTTGACTATTGCATCACATCCCATGCTGTTTTTTCAGACAGCATGTCAAGTTTAAAATAGTCCAACTTTTAAAGACCACTTTATTCTGTTGTAATCTGTTTTTGAGTGCAGGAGCGTCTTACGTAACATTCCCCAAGAAACACGTCCAGTTGGGGTAAATGTGAAACCATCTTTTCTTAAGACCAATTAGCCGACTAGTCATTCAGTTTAGAGTTTGTTTATAAATAGCTCTAGAATTTCTCTGCTGAAGAAAACATGCTTGGCTAGTTTAAGATCAGCCCAGCCAAGCTGATGTTCAGTTGAAGCTTCCCAGACTGACCAGGAGAAAAAATGCCAAAATCCCCCCTAAATCAGGTTCTCAACCTTATTGACACCGTATTGACACAAGTTAACATTATCCTGATATTAAGAACATTTTATTAGGTTCACCTAATCATGAAAAGTTTGTCATTAATTACTCACCCTCATGATGTTCCAAACCCGTAAGACCTTCGTTCATTTTCAGAACAAAAATTAAGATATTTTTGATGAGATCTGAGAGCTTTCTGATCCTGCATAGACAGCAATGCAACTGACACGTTCAAGGCCCAGAAAAGGTAGTAAGGACATCGTTACCATAATTCATGTGACAGCGGTGCAACTTTCATTTTATGAAACTAAGAGAATACTTTTTGTGCACAAAGAAAAGAAGAATAATGACTTAATTCAACCATTTCTTCTATTCTGTGTCAGTCTTCGACACACGTCCACAAGAGCATCACAACAGATTTTTCCTCAGATATGTAATTCCTATATGGATTTAATGTCCGCTGCTAAATATACAGCATTAAATTAAGATAAATAAAGAAACACAAACTATCTATAATGCTGACCAGAATATACATCTTAAAGGGGTCTTCAGATGCAAAATTCACTTTTACATGTTGTTTGAACATAAATGTGTGTTGGCAGTGTGTGTACACAACTACCCTATGATAATAAAAATCCACCCAGTTGTTTTTATTTAATCTCTAAAATAATATTCCCTTTTTCAAATCAAGCCATTCTCAGCTTTTTGTCTGTGTGACGTCACACGGGCCAAGGCCGCTCCCACGATAGTTGATTGACGTGGTCGTCTTACCTTAGACCCGCCCTGAGCAAGCTGTAACGGTCCGAACGCCACTGTTTCGACTCTGGAGCAGGGACGTAGACAAGAATGTTTCCTAAGTGATTGAGGTGTGTTTTGTTGTTGGATGTAATATAGCAGTCGTCATTTACTCCTGACATCTGAGCCACTGAAGATACAGTGGATTACGTTTGTTTGTGAAGGGAATGTGCCTCCTGACCTAACTAAATGCGTGTATGTTTGCTCGAATCATTCGTGATCCAGCTTCACCTACAGCAGAAGTGAGTATAAGGGTTTTTTTATAAATCTTTGCAATCGCTTTTCCTAATAATGTGCTAGTTAGCGAGTTTCACGGCTAAAGTCTCTGAGAGCATGGCTTGTCACCCCACAGAAGAGAGGGGTGGGATGAGCAGAGCTCATTTGCATTTAAAGCAACATGCAACAAAACAGGCTGATGTCTGCAGAGCTGATTTTGACAAGGTAAAAAGGGTGTTGTTTTACACTACCATGACCCCTTTAAAATATAAAGAGGTACAGTTAGCATCAAGCTACATTTGTACATTTATGTGATTATTAATATGTTTTGCTTAAAACCCACTTTAAATCCCCATCATGCTTGTAATAACTTCCGATTGAAATCTAAAGTGGATTTTTATAATAGGCAGGCATGCACTCTTTGTGTTTTATAATGGACTGAATGCAACACCTTCTGCATAACTGCATAAAACACAGAAAATATATCATCATAATTATCTATTTGCTTTCATGTTTCATGTATAGAAAAATGTTTCTCTCATTTTTTTCATACGTTATGTCAGGAGATATGATCACTTGATTGATCTAGAGTGAACGCGCTCTGACTCACAACACTGTGAAAACGGACAATGCTCTTCAGATCACATAATTCAGTGGAGAATTCATAGAACCAATATTCCATATAAAGAATATGTGAGAATAAATCTGTTATCAGATACTAATGATAACAAGAGCTCTGCATCCACTCTCTTCTCTCTTGGAATACTCTTCATCTGTGTTTGTTTACACTGGTTTTCGAAACAGCGAAAATAGCTAGATTAGTTTTGTTTTTAACTGGATTTTCCACGTTCTTAAGTTTTTCTTAATTTGTGTTGTTTCTTATCAATATCAAAATTGTCACAAAATGATAAGGATTTATGTTAATATTGGCCAAAAACCTTGCCTAGAGAGTTTCCAAACTTTTGGAGGGTCCTGTAGATCTACAAAGGTATACCACGTGATAATACATGGCACAGGATGCATGCTACAAAACAATTATTTTAAAAAACTGAAAAAATAGATGTACTGTTAAGACTTGCAAATATGTGACCCTGGACCACAAAATGAGTCATAAGGGTCATTTTTTTTATCTAAAAGCTGAATAAATAAGCTTTCCATTGATGTATGGTTTGTTAGGATAGGACAGTTTGGCTGAGATGCAACTATTTGAAAACGTGGAATCTGAGGGTGCAAAAAAATCACCTTTAAAGTTGTCCAAATAAAATTCTTAGCAATGCATATTACTAATCAAAAATTAAGTTTTGATATATTTATGGTAGGAAATTTACAAAATATCTTCATGGAACATGATCTTTTACTTAATATCCTAATGATTTTTGGCATAAAAGAAAAATTGATCATTTTGACCCATACAATGTATTTTTGGCTATTGCTACATTTATTTATTTATTTATTTCCATGCTAATTAAAACTGGTTTTGTGGTCCAGGGTCATATATGTGTTAAAAAACAATTTTTTTTCTTTATTTTGACTCTAATGCACCTGCCCACTACCACCTGGATGTGTGCAGGGTGTTTATTGGGGCACCTTTTTTTGTCTTTTTATACTTTTAAGAGCGCCTGTTTGTGTTCATGTATTCAAAGGCGTTATGGCGGTCCTGGCGGTGCTCTGAGTGCGCATGTGTGCGAGGAGTGAAGAGCTGTTCTGGTGTTGGCGTCCTCTCAAAGCCATCTGCTGTGGGTGCCTGATTATGCGCGCTGAAAACCATAATTGCTCTCTGCTCAGGGAAGCGCTTCCCACTACACGACCTTCATTGGAGTTGACACTGCATTAAAATAACATGCTGGCTCCATATCTCTCTTCCTCAGCCCTGCAATTATATATTTGACAAAAGGGAAGAGAGAGGCTGAAGAAAGGCCTAGAGAGGGAGTATTTTGGCTCTTTGTCTTGTCTTGATGACTGCTTGATGGAGCATGGGCTTTCCTGATGCACATGTTCAGGTGACGATTAGCACTGCTCACTTATTCGGCTATTAAAAGGTCAGGAAGCGGCCCATTCTCCTCCGCCTGTCTGAGAGAAGCTCCACAGCCCTGTTTTTCTCTGTAGAGCTGATGCTGTGAGCTGTGTAGGCTGCAGGTGGTCTATTATCGCATGTTGCTACATTACCAGACTGTAACACATTATCGCTCGCTTTTTCTGCGACTCTCTCCATTTATTGCATCTTCTCGCGATCCAAATATAGCACAGCTCCCTGCTTCTACTCATAGAGTCAAATGTTTTTGCATGAAATTTCAGGATAATAATGAGCATATGTCATTGCGAAGAGGTGGAAATGTCAGTCCTGTTGCGCGGATTGACTTCTACACTCGTGTGACCCCTAATGAAAATGCATGTTCTCTTCGGACACGGCTTAAAGAATCTGATACACAAAGCGTTTTTTCCCCCTCTCTCTTTGTCTGTGCCCTCCATCTTCATTGCCCCCCATGACAGCTTGTAATTGAAGTGGCTTTAGTAGATAAGAGAGGGCAACCTGTAGTGCCTGTGAAAATAGCATTTGGAGAGGACTCAGCAGATCGCTCCATTTTTTGCGGACCGTTCCATTTGCATCCCTGTGGGAGGGGCACGATATTAGAGGAAGATAAGACGCAGTATTTCCTTTTTGCCTCCGGCTCCTCTCTTCATCCTGCTCAATGTCGCGGGAAAGACACAAATAGATGAGGTACTGAGGTGTTCTGTATCATTTGCATGTCTGCATGGGGCAGAAACACACCTTGTCTTCCTGCACATAGACGTCCTCTCTCAAAGAAATGCCTGAAGAGATGTGTTAAGACATGATGAGAAGTAAAAGCATTGTCTTTTCTTTTTTCGTATGTTTTGTCATTGAATTTTTAGTTGGTTTTAGTAGGGTTATAATGGGAGCTACATCTTTTCGGTTACTCAAAAAGAACGAGAATCTTACAGTTGCACCATGTGTTTCCTTTATAAAATGGTTGATATTGAATATTTAATTACGCTTTTTTCACTACATAAAAAGCATATATTTAATTCATCAGTAAATTAAAATTAAATAAGAATTGACTTTTTGGTATCGCCCGGGATTTTAAAGTTGCGGCTGAAAACAGAAGTATCAACAAATCCTACAAAGTAAATAACTGATGATCTCTTCATCACGGCACCTGTTAGTGGGTTGGATATATTAGGCAGCCAGTGAACATTTAGTCCTCAAATTTGATTTGTTAGAAGCAGGAAAAATGGGCAAGCGTAAAGATTTTAATGAGTTTGACAAGGGCCAAATTGTGATGGCTAGACGATTGGGTCAGAGCATCTCCAAAACTGCAGCTCTTGTGGGGTGTTCCCAGTTTGCAGTGGTCAGTATCTATCAAAAGTGGTCCAAGGAAGGAACAGTGGTGAACCCACGACAGGGTCATGGGCGGCCAAGGCTCATTGATGCACATGGGGGGCAAAGGCTGGCCCGTGTGGTCCAATCCAACAGACGAGCTACTGTAACTCAAATTGCTCAAGTTAATGCTGCTTCTGATGGAGAGGTGTCAGAATACACAGTGCATCACAGTTTGTTGCAGATGGGGCTGCGGAGCCGCAGACCAGTCAGGGTGTCCATGCTGACCCCTGTCCACCGCCGAAAACGCGAGAGTGGGCACGTGAGCATTAGAACTGGAGCACAAAGCAATTAAAGAAGGTGGCCTGATCTGATGAATCACATTTTCTTTTACATCACGTAGATGGCTGGGTGCGTGTGTCACCTACCTGGGGAACACATGGCACCGGGATGCACTATGGGAAGAAGGCAAGCCAGCAGAGGCAGTGTGATGCTTTGGGCAATGTTCTGCTGGGAAACCTTGAGTCCTGCCATCCATGTGGATGTTACTTTGATGCAAACCATGTACACCTTTTCAGGAAAATGGTATTCCCTGGTGGCTGTGGCCTCTTGCAGCAAGATAATGCACCTTGTGCCACAAAGCAAAAATGGTTCAGGAATGGTGAGGTGTTGACTTGGCCTCCAATTTCCCCAGATCTCAATCCAGTCGAGCATCTG
Organism: Cirrhinus mrigala; assembly: GCA_036247105.1. Taxonomy (NCBI): domain Eukaryota; kingdom Metazoa; phylum Chordata; class Actinopteri; order Cypriniformes; family Cyprinidae; genus Cirrhinus; species Cirrhinus mrigala. Next base: position 28,090,374 of record CM070013.1, read on the forward strand.
CTGGATGTGCTGAATAAACAAGTCCAAACAAGAGGAACATCTGAATGTAAGCTTGCGGTCGACTGTAAAAAAGGGATGGGTTTATGTGGATGAAATGGTTAGACCCAGTTGTGATTAAAAATTAGAAGGCCAATTATTTATTCATTTTCTAATGAAACTAGCTCATGGATGAATTGTTCACAATAAGACGCATTTATTAATTGGGCGAAGTCCATTACGTGGTAGTCTCACATAGCCAGATGTTCAGACTGACGGCAGAAGGTCTGGGAACCTTGGGCTGCTTTAAATAGCCAAGCACCGCCCAAGAGGCCATATGACTGACAGTTAAAGCAACCAATCACTTTTCGTTTTGTGCCGCATCATATTTAGGAGTGTGAAAATGTCCCCACAGCAACAGACAGGTGTTTAAATCTCTTGGATGTTTTTTAAAGGGGTGATGAACTTGAGAAACCAAAATTGCATTGATCTTTTGATATCTAAGAGGTCATTGTGCTATAAAAACATCCTGTAAGTTTCAGAACTTAAAACTCTGTTGTTAGTCTAAAAAACAGTTTATATTGAAGGCATTCTGCAAAAATGACAGCTTTTGGAATGTTCTATTCTATAATGTAATAGGTAGATTAAGCGCCGCCTCCGCAGAAGAAGATTGACAGCGCTGCCTGTTTAGCCCCGCCCACCGATTCGCTCCTAGCATTTACCAGAGAGGCAAACATGCAGGTCTACACAGAAATCAATCAATAAAGAAGTCTCTGAAAACAACAGGACGCTCTGCAGTGCAAAATTGTGGAAAAAAAAACTGTCTTTGCATTGCCTTCCTGCTGATCCCAACGTTAGGAAAAAGTGGATGAACTTTTTTTTAGTGAAGTTCCAGACCGAGGTCCTTTGTTTACGTAATTTTACTGCAGATTTGTTTACAGTTACTCCTCGTTCCCTTATCTCTGGGAACCAGTAAGCAGAGTGACACAATTCAACACAGGATTTTCAAAAGATTGAAACTAAAAGATGATTCTGTGCCGCCTATATTAGATCCAAAAGTGATGTTACAACAAAAGTGTAAGTAACTGTTTACATTACATGGTCACTATTGCTTTGTCTCTTCATACAGATCTTTTGATATGTACTGAGTTATTTGTGTTTTTAACCTAAATCACAGCGGTATCTGTGAGGAATGAATGTACGCTGTTAGCCAATTTTAGCAGTGGGCGTTTACTTTCGAGTCTACAATCCGCCACACCCATTCAAACAGAGCGTTCTGCTAAGGGTTGGGTAAAAGCAGGACAGAAAATAGCCTATTACTTCTAAATTATGATGTTCTTGATAACATTATAAGTGGACCTCAGAGAACAGTACAAAATAAAAAGCAAATGCAGTTCATGACCCCTTTAACAAGTGTATACCGCAGACTTTACATATTTTACATACTTTCGAAAATCAAGCGTTTAGTTGAACCCGATAAGCGCATATTGTCACAGCTGTAAACACGACGGCTTTCTTCTTCTATGATGGAGTTTGACGTCACGGCATCTTTGTATCCAGGCAGAACGTTAAAGAAGGCAACACACACATCTTTTGGAGATCCTGTATAGTTCAACCAATCCAATGATGACTTTGAAACTCCTAAAAGTGTTTCCAGTTTTGTGTGCCATAAGCATCAGATGTTCAGCGAACAACTAATTTTACTCATTTTTACAATTATGTGTATGGCAAAGCAGTCACTGGAATTGAATTGAACAAATAATGTAATATCGATCCGTTTATTGAATTATAAAAGGAAAACATGATTTTGACATGGAAAGGACTTCATAAAATTGCCTCACAGGCAACATGACTGCGTCTAATCCTCTTCCATGCGGGAGACTGCGGATATGTATCGGTCACACGAATGTCAGCCTGTCAGTACATAGATGCTGTACTATATGTTGCCTACGACAGTACCTGTTTTTATGTACATATATATGTCCAAGCATGTCAGCTCCTTGAGGTGTGCTTGTTAGAGAGTACACGTCAAATCCAATGTGTGGCAGAGAAATTCAAGTTGCATTTCTGCAACAAAAAATAATACAAAATTGTCTGATGTAAAAACTGAGTTTTCCCTTGGTACTGTGCCTGTGTTAGAAATCATGTGAAGTTGCATCATTAAATTGCTTGCAGCTGATCTGACAGAGACTATTACAGTAGTATTACTTATAGGCTGCTGCTGGAAAAACTAAAATGGTCAGACATGCTACAACTGCAACGCTTGCTATTTCGCTTGAAGGAGCGTGCAGGCTATTTTTATAACTGACTATATAATTAAGTCGAGCACTCATGACAGAGTAATCAATGAGTCTGTGAGTGGCCTGTGATTCACTGAACACACTTAAATGGACCTGAAATGAGGATGAGCACATAGGTATGTATCTCACATCTTCATTTGCACTAAAACCCTCAATTATGGCAGTGAATAGTGATGTTGATGTGACTCGGCACCGTATCATGTGGAAAAATCCGACATATAGCAGTGTATCTTGCAAATAGATATCATCTGGATGCTCCTGAGCAGATAGCGTAGGGCTTGACAGCGCTCAGTCAAAGCCTCAGGCTCTTTTTGCATGGTCTGTGAGATATAAAGTCCTTTTGAAAAGGAAAATAATCCCTTCTTATATCCGTCTGCCACATTCCTTTTTTTTTTTTTTTTTCTTAACTGATTTGCCGTTTTGCTTACGGCCGACGTGCTTACTAGGTGGGAAATGACAAACCTAAAGCTAAAAATACATCTGAGTGACCCTTATAGAACAGGAGAGCCAATTCACAAGTGTCTCACGGAGGGACCCGTTGCGTGAGTCACTCATACTAGCTGAGAATAGACATCGTTTTTGCCATCACCGAGACAGGATAATCACTGAGCGCACACACACACACATGGTCACACTCCAGGCTTGGCAGTGTGTGTTATTATCAGTCTCGGGCAGCAAGTGTCTGGTGTTGGCTCTATCTGTGATCGCACACAGAGGTATTTCGCCGTGGTAAAGTGTGCCATTGTGTGTGTAATGAGTTCTCTGTCTGTCTCGCTCTCTTTGTGTCTGTCCTTTTCCCCTCCTGATGTATCAAACGCCATCGTATTGTGTTTGCATTCAACTCACTGGCACGGTTAACGTGCGAGACTTAGCTTCTCAGGACCGTGAAGTTACAGAATGTAGCAAACTTTAATTGTTTGTGTGTTACAGAAAGCAGATGACCGGGAGAAGAGACAGGAGGCCCATCGCTTCCATTTTGATGCCATGTGAGATGTTGTGGGTAAACGCTGAGAAGAATGGGGTCTTCTTTCATTTCAGTGATTTATTTATTTTCACTTGCTTTTTTCCACACTGGAGCATTTTTATGCATTTAATAAGGTCTGAAATCAGAGTAATCCATTCAATATGAATGGCTTGAACAGTGATGTGTCTCTGTTGACTTCTGAAGAGAAGAGGTACAGTTGGAGTCAAAAGTTCACATACACCTTGCAGAATCTGTAAAATGTTAATTATTTGACCAAAATAAGAGGGCTCATACAAAATGCATGTTATTTTTTATTTATTGCTGACCTTAAGATATTTAATAAATAAAAGACGTTTACATATAGTCCACAAGAGAAAATAATAGTTGAATTTATAAAAATGGCCCCGTTCAAAAGTTTACATACGCTTGATTCTTAATTAAAACCTGAATGGTCCACAGCTGTGGTTTTTTTTGTTGTTGTTGTTGTTGTTTTTTTACTGATAGTTTTTCATGAATTTGTTTGAATGATTTGAACCCTTTCCAACAATGACTGATCCATCTTTTCACACTGAGGACAACTGAGGGACTCGTATGCAACTATTACAGAAGGTTCAACCGCTCACTAATGCTTCAGAAGGAAACACAATGCATTAAGAGTGGTGAAAACTTTTGAAAGTCATTGTTGGAAAGGGTTCAAATATACAAAAATGCTCAAAAACCAAAGAATTTGTGGGACCTGAAGGATTTTTCTGGAGAACAGCAGGATGTTTGATCCAACGGCTGTGGATCATTCAGGTAACAACACAGCATTAAGAATCAAGTGTATGAAAACTTTTGAATGGGGTCATTTTTATAAATTCAACTATTATTTTCTCTTCTGGACTATATGAAAATGCCCTTTATGTGAAATATCTTATTCAGATCAGTACTAAATAAAAAAGCAACATGCATTTTGTTTGATCCCTCTTACTTTGTATGTAAACTTTTGACTTAAATCGTATGTTTCTGTCAAGTTTGTTTACATGATACTAAACGCATTATGATATTTGCACATTGAGAAGAGAGAAACTGTTTGGTGCCATTTTTGTACTTAGGCTTGGGATAAACGTTATTTTAAAACCTTTTCTTTGTCTGTATTGTTGAAGTAACTGGTAAATGTCAAGTGGGCAGAAACAGAACCAGTAATGTTCTCTTCTTGTTTTGTTTCAAGTTTTCAGTTGTGTGTTTTGAAGGACTTAATTAACTGTCAGCCTCTCTGTCTATGAATGTGACTGTGTGATAGTTCTTTCACATCACTGAGCCTCTATACTGTTAACAAAGGTGTCCTCTGCAAACTGATTTTATTAGGCATTTAGCTGTATGGACCCCAAGAAAACATCATTCTTTCACCACAAAGTATTGCTTTAACTATCAACACTCAGTGCCAACCACATCCAAATGATTCCCCAGAGAGTTAAGTGTTTCGACTCATTAACTTTACAGTGGATATCAGCATTATATAGGAAGTCAAGTCCCCAATCCTAATTGCCCATAGTCAACATAAAGCAGGCTGTCGTTTCTCTGTTTGTAATTTCTCTTGTAAATCCTTCTATGTCTGTCTTCTTTTTTGGTTGTAAGGCACTGTTATCAATACTTAAACTCTGGGTTGCATCGTCACTAATGCCTTCAGGCACTTTTCCTTGATTCCTAAGTGGTGTTATTTATTTATTTTACCTGTTTTTAAAACACTGGAGATTAATTATGTGCTTTTTGTGAAGGGTTTTGTTCTTAGCTGTATATATCTGACAGGTGCTGTGATCCATGCATTGATTTATATGCTAATCTCTTTTACCTTTAAAATGGTGTTGTTATGGTGCACTCTATGCACATTAATTAAGTGATCAATTGTCCAACCACAGTAATACAGATGCATACTAATCTTCCATGTTAACTGGCATGCAATTGTTGCAGATGGTTTTCACTAACTGTTTCTGGTCAGGTCCATATTAGTCCTAACAGGTTGTGCATCTGTGCTCTGTTTGAATTATTAATAAATCACTCTCATGTTTTTGGTTGCGTTGAAAGTCAGTAGATGTCTTCTGGAATGTTGTATTGGAAATAAACATGACCAAATGCTTTATTACCTCAAGCGTTTGCCTTGTTGTTTTGGACTGGGTTTTTTTCTTGAAAATCACTCGGATACACCTCCAGAAAATACAGCAGATGAGTCAGAGAATACTAGTCATCGGCTATGAATTCGTCACGTCTTGTACCCTGAAAAACAAAAACAGCATTTGTATTCACAAGGTTGATACGTTCATGTGTGTACAATCGTCAAATTATTTGAATGAAATCATGACTAGAGGCTGTTGTTTGCCTACATCGTCTTAGTCTAAAAAAACTGCATTACAGTAGCCTAAATTACCCAACTCTTCAATAAAGAATAAATCAATACTCCGTGGCGAATCACGTCACCTTAACTTGACCGCGCTCTCCGCGTCGTACTCTACTGATCTGCGCATGCGTACAGGCTGCTCATTCAAGCGAGCAGCGCCCGAAGCTCAAATGAGCCTCGTTTAGTGCGATCACCTCAGTTCAGCCTGAGACTCCCACAGACGCGCGTCTCTCCCCGGACTCTCCGAATGGTGATACGCTGCATGTGGATTTACAAAACACATTCCTCAACAGGATTATTAACTCAACTTGTCAGGCGGACTTGAGGTGCGTGTTCTTCGTTAAAGGAATACAGTGGGTTCTTTACAGCTTCAGGAATGGGATTAACGGGATCGAAGAAAAGTTGGGATTTGTAGGTCTGGTGAAATGGAGAGATAAAGCTCGCCTACGGAGCTCACCAAGGTGGAAGAAGCGGTCATTCATAACGAAAGGAAATGCACAGAGGTGAGTTTTAACAAACATTTAATTTTTTTTGTTTTTCTGACAACACAGCGCGGTTTGGTCCTGCAACAAAGCAGAAAAACAAAGAGGTTACACCTCAACATCAATAGAGCCCTAATAACAAGTTAAATTTTTCTGGGCTAACGATGGCGTCGCCACCTACAGGTGTGCTTTTGTTTATTAGCTATGTATCGCATGTGTCAAATCTGGCTAATCAATTTCTAGCCATAGTTTGCCCCGTTTTCATTAAACCGTTGGTCATTTATATGACGGGAAATGTGTTTTGTTACTGTTAGCCATCAAAAATGACCGTTTGGATGTTAAAAGCATCACAGTCGCACAACAAAAGCCGAGTTGCATTAGATTTTCTGCAGCTTCTCCTGCAACTTAGCGGCATGAACGCGTGGCATTTGCAGAAGCGGCGAGAGTGCTGAAGTGACAGCTCCCGCTTGCCACATCTGGAGCGCGAACTGCTGCTCTCAGCCCTCATGACCCTCTCTACTGATGAGCCTTGACATCGTGGTTTAAGCAAATGTATATGGGGAAAGCCTATTGAGATATTTTCGTATTTTGGCTAACTGATTCGGATCAGTGCAAACAAAAAAATGTGGGAATGCTTAGTATAATCAAATCAATGGAATTAATTAATTATTTCGTATTCACAAAATATATATTTTTATTCCTGTGCTGTTTACTACTATTGTGCAATCACATGGCAATATGATTACTGTCATGTAAAATGTGTGACCACATGTCTATGAAGTAAGGCTCATGAAGACGATCAACCTGCAAAAATAAGTCTTAAACTCACCAATTTTATTTTTTGGATCAGTGTGCAAGATGTTGATGGCAAAATTTCACACTACCCTAAATTAATTTCCCATCTGCTGTTCTGTTTGAATTGCAATCAAATAATTGTTGATTCTGTGAGAGATTGTCTGTGCTGTTTAACGAGATCCGTCTGTGACGATTAAGTCTGTTTGTTCATTATTTCTATTTGGCTTAATGTGAGTTATGGGCTTAGAGAAAGTCAAAATCACAAACTGAAGAGATGAAAAAGACATGCAGTATTTAACACCAGTATGAGTAATTAGTTTGAGGCATTTATAGTTCTCAGTAATATGCTACGGGCAAATTGTCACCTGTTTTTAATTAACTTTAAATACAGTAAAGTGCCGCGTTTAATTCAAATCACATTAGGCTCTACAGTTAATATACTCAGTGGAAAATATCTAGTCAATCTCTTTTAATTAAAGATATGATAAAGTGAAAATCATTTTTTTTCTTAGTAGAGAGTATTTGTATGGACATATTGCTGTAATACATCATAGCATTTTAACGCGTCCTCCCATGGGGCTCATCCCAGATGTGTGTTCATTTGAAACCAGACAGCACGTAAGATAATTCATGCAGAAAACCAGATCCTATGTGAGATCTGGAGCCACTATCGCCATTCTCATTTTGAGGACAGAACTCGATTTAATTAAGCTGCTCTAAAACTTTTTTCATTATGCATTTCCCATTTACCTTTATTTTCAAGTTGTGGGCTTTTTAAAATGTTTAGTTGACCTCGTATCACATAAGATAAAGGATCCCCAGAGAGCTCTTCGGTTCATCTTTCATGTGTGTTTGTCTGACATCTCTTCATCTTTTCAAGACTTACGAAACAGTTCAGCCTTTAGCGAAAGCGTCGTGTTTTTATCTTTCTTTCTTTTTTTTTTTTTTTTTTTTTTTTTATATCAGGCGGAGATTGACGTTTTTGACTTTTCTGCGCCAAACATGCATTTTTATATCACGCATTTCAAAGCTAAGCTGATGCTGCTTTGCTTGGGGTTAAGGCAAACTAGAAGCGATAATTATTTAAGCGTGTAGAAGGTAGTAGGATATTTTAGCAGCGCAGTCTGGTGAGGTTCAGCCTTAAGGCCGAGCTGTCACGAAGTTGTCTTTTGGCGCCCCTAGATGCCAAACGTATTTTTCAATCCGAAACCTAATTCTTATGGTGAATTTTTAAAATATATAGTCAAATGACGAATAACGATCGTGCTCCTGTTGTAGTGTACAGTTGTTATGGTTAACGAATAAACGCAATGACTTTTGTGGTCACAAAAATGTTTGAAACCCCTGCTAAAATATGAAATATATAACCCAGCTGTGTATAGACTATACATAAAAACCCATGGAAACCTATTTCTAAATATTTATTCACATTATTTATGTATTCACAAAATGTTCAATTTGTTTCAAACAACGTTTCAACAACCACAATAGTAGTGCGAGTGCGCTAAAAGGGCGAAAGATGCGCCCTCCCGAGGTCGGTTTTATCATAAGACTTTGAGGATATCTCATTTAAAAAAAAAATCCTCGTGAGACGTAAATTACAGTAATTTCTTTCCTACTCTGCAAATGCAATGATTACTTTCTAAAAGGAAATGGTCTCAATGATGTATGCAGCCGACAAAAAATGCCACCTCAGGAGGAGAGTGCAGCCTTCGAAACACTGGCGAACAGACGGCGCGTTTACCTGGTTACGAGTAGGTGTACTATCATTGCTTTTATTAATAATAAGTGTACACATTATACCTTGATGTACACAGAACCTTTATTAAAATCTCTTTAAAATAGTTGATGATTATCTAACAATCTATCTAAACGACTATTCTTCTTGCGTGAGACAAACCTCTTGAACAGAAGAAAGTTATGGACTGACTTTGATGACGTGTTTCCACAGTTATTAAAGGGATAGTTAATCCAAAATTGAAAATTCTGTCATTAATTACTCATTCTCATGTTGTTCCAAATTCGGAAGAACTTTGTTCATCTTCAGAACACAAAGATATTTTTAATGACATCCAAGAGCTTTCTGACCCTGCATAGACAGAAACGCAACTACCACGTTCAAGACCCAGAAAAGTAGTAAGGACATCGTTAAAATAGTCCATGTGACATCAGTGGTTCAACCGTAATGTTATGAAGCTACGAGAATGCTTTTTTGCATAATCAAAAACAGCAACTTTGTTTAACAATTTTCGTATTTTTCATGACAACATTAACTACCACGACATATGCGTGTGTTGCTGCTGACACAACATTGCACATCTAGCAGAGTATTCTGCGGTTAGCCGCTATAGAAGTTTACCAGTGTATGAAAACTTTTGCTTCTGAGAAGTCTGGAAATGGGTAATTTGAATTTAATTTGCAAACTGGCTGTAAAAAGTGTACGAGAATCAAAGCTGAGGCATGCTGTACTTGACATAACGCACATGTGGCTGTTTTCAGCCATGTCTCATCATACTGAATGAATGGCAACTGACTGCCCTTAAAGTAAATACCAATTTACTACCAATTCAGTGACCAACACTAAAAACACACTTGAGACTACTCTTTGCTTTATTTTGCTGTCTAGATAATTAATTCTCACAAAACCCAAAGGAAAATAAATTAATATTGCATCATAATTAAATCAGCAGTGTGGCTGTGTCTGATACTTTGTCATTTAATTACAAATTTTCGAGGCAGGGAATCTTTGAGCATCTGGCCTTGTGTCAGAGATGGGTGTCAAGTGCGAGATGTGTTTTGACATGACAAGGATCTTCCACGTTTGATCAGTCTGCCAGATTTATTCCTGTCCAGATGCAGGGCTTGGAGAGTAATGGAGGAGTTTGGGGTGATCAATGTGCTTGTGTCTGGGTCCCCACATCGCCCGTAGCCTTTGATTCTGCACAATTAATCAGTGCTGTTAGAACAGTTGCTTTTTTAGACACAAGACTAGATCAGCCAGACTCTGTGCTGTTTTTAGGTATCTGCTAATATCAGAATACCTAAGAATCAAGTAATTTCCAGTGTGGTCATTTTGCAGTACTGTCTTTTATGGGTGTCCTGAGCACTGTGTCAGATAAAGGACATGACTGTGGCTGGAATGTGTTGTCACATGCGTATTTTTGTCTGATAACATTTGACATGCTCTTGCTCACTTTTGTTTTCAGCCTGGGTTCTCCTTATTGTAATAGAAGAGGGATTTGCCCTGGCGCAGAAAATTAAAGGTATGACTCACACGTTATCACTCTCATATCAGAACTGTCAATTGCGACAGTCCTATCTGTACACATTTTAAACCGGGCGCTTGCAGAGGGTTTCCGTGCACCTCTTTCTGCGTTCATTTTCTGAACATTTATGGGTAAACTGGCCAGTAAATGCAGAGTTTTAAACTCATTAAAATGCAAAAGAAATGCTTCTTTCAATCAGACCTAGACTTTCTTTGTAAGCTAAAAATATGCACAAATTCGTACTTATCAGATTGTATGGTCAACTGTTGATGACTGTTTCCATCTGCAAAAATACTGACTCAGTGCTCACTGCTTCAGTGATTGCTAATCTTAGTTGTTTATTTTGATCAAACAAATGTCATATTCCATCTGTTTCATTCGTGTTTCATTCTATCCTCCTTCATCTATCTGTTCTCACAGAGACGCAGAATGCGGGTGAATCTCTGTCTAACGCTGAGCAGTGCGGCCAGTGGACCCGGAATATCAATGGAGGCCTGTTTACATCTCCAAACTATCCTAACTCCTATCCACCCAACAAGGAGTGTGTGTACATCCTAGAAGGTAACCTCCCTAAAAGCAAATGAGAGAAGCTTCTCCGGCTATTTTTCAGCTGTTACATATCAAACTGACAGTAATTGTTAATGACTGCATGATTGATGTCTGCCTCAAGTTAACAATGTTTACTAATATAGGAGTGTTATATCGTGCCCCTAGGTACTTAAGAACTCTTCTTCTTGTTATTATTATGGTATATACAACACTAATTATATTCTGTTAACAGCATCATATCTGCTGGTGCATCTTAGTATAAATATGTAAGTGTGAATGACAATTTTGTAGTGGCGTAACAGCATTTCAAGAAGCGCAAGAGCGCCCCCTGTTGGCGAAGAAAACATACAATATATACATTGTAACAGATGTAAGACTTTTGAGAAAAAAGTTAAATATCATTTTTTAAATCATCATTTTGAAAGAGATATGTGACCTTGGACCACAAAACCAGTCATAAGGGTAATTTTTTTTTTTTAAATTGAGATTTATACATAATCAAGAAGCTAAATAAATAAGCTTTCCATTGATGTATGGAATGTATTGTTAGGGTAGGACAATATTTGGCTCAGATACAACTATTTAAAAATCTGGAATTTGAGGGTGCAAAAAAAAAAAAATCAAAATTGTCCAAATGAAGTTCTTAGCATTGCATATTACTAATGAAAAATTAGGTTTTGATATATGTATGATAGGAAATTTACAAAATATCTTCATGGAACATAATCTTTACTTAATATCCTAATGATTATTGCCATAAAAAAAATCAATTATTTGCCGCATATAATGTATTTTTGGCTATTGCTACAAATATACACGTGCTACTTAAGACTGGTTTTGTGGTCCAGGGTCACATATGAGCATTTGTTTATGTTTTTGTATAATATTTCAACCTGTACATCTTAATGTAATTGTCATTTTAGACCAAAAAGTAAGACAACATAGAATATGAACATTTTAACAAACACTTGCATGTGATGGAGAAAGAAATGTGCATAGTTGGAGCTTAGTCTAGTTTCCACAATACCTAGTGGCCTAAATTCCCTTAATTTACACTAGGATTTTTTTTTAACTGAATGGATAGTAATAATCCTGGGCATATTTATTTGCATGCCTTTATATGTAGAACAAAAAGAAGCTATTTTTTTCTTGATAAATAACTGTAGAATATGCAGAGTCTGTGGTTTTAATGCAAGCAGCAGCAAATACAATCAAACAAACCTAAATCAGCAGTGACATTGGTTATTTGTTTCAGGGACTGATATGATTATGGTTGTTGTGCCTCAAGCAGGTGACCTAAATTCAAAATTTAGTTAGTGCATAGTGGTTGCTTTATTGTACTACATTGGTGTATTTATGTACAACACAAATTGGAGATTACTGTGGACATTTCTCTATTCCTATTAATAAATCAAAATGAATTCAAATGAGATGTGCATTGGAATATAATGGTCTATCGAGTTCTTTCAACAGGGCTATGAAAAAGAATTCATCTTCATTTGTAGTAGACTGTCTGTTCATAATGTGGACACTGGATGTAATGTGAAATCTGTATTGTTCATTTTGATAAATATTCCATTTGTGTGTGTGCGTATATGTGTAAGCTTTAGAGTCAGTGTTTGACTAGCAAATTATAATTGTACAATGTAGTATTCTGGAAGGCGTCCTGCAGAATAGACAATTGCTTCCTCCAGCACAGGTTACCATGTCACGTACTCTACAGTTATAAACTAAATATAATGTTTGCTTTTTCATTCTCGATTCACTCTCTCCTGCAGCTCTCCCTCGGCAGAGAATTCAGCTGGCCTTTGACAAAACTTATTATATCGAGCCTTCCTTCGAGTGCCGCTTCGACCATATTGAGATAAGAGATGGACCCTTTGGTTTCTCCCCTCTTATTGATCGCTTCTGTGGGCCAAAGAGTCCAGGCGTGGTCACCTCCACGGGCCGCTTCATGTGGATCAAATTCACCAGTGACGAGGAGCTTGAAGGCTTAGGTTTCCGCGTCAAATACACTTTTATAGCAGGTAACCCTGGCAGTAAATGCAGGCAGTTTGGTATATTTGTGCTTCATGAATGCGTTCTGAATTTAAACAGATGGCCTTGTCCTTGTAAAGAATCCTTCCTCACCTGTTTCACACTGCAGCACTGTTTGTCTCTCTGACGGACTTGATGCATTATGTACAAAATTAGGACTTTGTATTCAGGAAATACGACTGCATCCAAAGATTTAAAGGGGACATCGGATGCCCGTTTTCCACAAGTTGGTATAATTCTTCAGGGTCCTCATGAAATGTCTGCATAGTTTGGGTAAAATTCCCCATGGTTGTGTAAAACAACACCCTTTTACCTTGTCAAAAACAGCTCTGTTCACAGCAAACCGTTTCAGTGCATGTCTCTTTAAATAATAATGAGCTACTGCTCAACCTTCCCCTCTCTTCTGTTTTTTGTGCATTCGGTGCCGCGTTACCATTAAAAAACAAAACTAATCCACTGCGTCCTCAGTGGCTCTGCTTTCAGAAGACTCTTATTTTACGTTCAACTACAAAACAGCTGCATTGTTTACGAGACATTGTTGTCGCTACAGCTGCTCGAGTGCGGAGAAAATGGCAGACAGCGTACAGTTGGCTGAGAACTGAAATATGCTAATACGGGACACTCCGTCAGCAGTCATGGGCGGGGCCTGAGCAGTATGATGCCATACTGCTCAGAAAAACAAAACGGCTTGATAATTAAGACTGTTTTAGGTAATTAGGAATGAATAGATACTTATTATTGCAGGGTGGTTGTGTCCACACACTAAGACACATGTATATGCAAACACCATGTAAAAGTAATTTTGCATCCAATGTCCCATTTAAGTGGTTGGTAACTGGATTCTGTTAGGATTAATTACTGTCAGATATAAATGTTAGCATCATCCACATGTAAATTAGATATCACAACAATCAGGTTGGTAATAATTCTCAATGGCCAACTTCTGATAACTATTTTATAATTTATGGCCACTATTATGTGCTATAAAAAAGTGGAAACCTGCAATTGTTACCCTAAGGAGCCTGATCTAATCTTTGGAATGACTTATGTCAGTGTAATTTAATATGTTTAGGTTGATTCATTGTTTCATTGTTGCTTGAAGCACATTTTTTAACATTTTTTCAGTGTAGGAAATGTTCATGCAAGCCTGAGCATGAAGAGACTTCATTATCCGCTATAGGGAAATAACGAAGAATAACAAAGTGCAGTAAACAGTAAAACTGTTTGCACTACAAACCAGTGTGTTCATAATTAAGATAGTACATTAAAATGATATGGAAGACGCACCAGTTTGCAATATCAAGCAGCAAAACAAGCTGTTTTGTACAGCTAAAAATAGCTGGATGCGGCTGAGACCGAAAACCTGACCCATAAAATTTACAAATGGCCACGCCAACTCTTACTGGAAGAAAAAGGTGGACACTTTGTATACAAATACTTCTACTTGATTCATATGATTTTCAGGCATAAAAATTCTCAGCCAGATTCTGTTTGGATGCAGTAGCTTTTTAAGGCTTTTCAGATGCTCTGTGTGTTTAGGGTCAAATAAGACAAACACTAAATGCTGTTTATTAGATCAAACGGCAGATCTTTGCACCACAGCGCCCACGGGTCTCTTAAACTGGATTTTAATGCAGGTTTGGAGCATGGGATTTCCAGCGCGTGCTATCTGGGTAATGCGATATCTGTCTTATCATTTCAGACCCAGATTTTCATTTGCACGTCGGAGGATTGCTAAATCCAATTCCAGGTAAGCCCCTCAATATTTTCACCCCCCACTTCAATTCCATCTCAAGTGCTTTCTATTCTCTGCGGCAGGCTGCAGGCTATCTGCTACTGACATCCTCCACTCCTCCCTCTCTCTGTTGGTCTTATGCTGCCTATCTGACTCTGTCTCTTGTCGGACTTTCCATTTCTGTTTTCTCCAAAAAACCCTCTATTTGCCTCCAATTCGCAGTCACTGCTTTCTCTTTGCTAGTGCCACTTTAGGTTTTCTCTTTCCCTAATTTCCCTGCATTTTCCCACTTCTATCCTTTTCCTTCGACAGATTGCCAGTTTGAGATCAGTGGTTCAGACGGAGTCATCCGCTCCAGTCAGGTGGAAGAAGAAGATAAGATCAAAAACGGAGACGCGTTGGACTGCATCTGGACCATCCGTGCCCCTCCTCACTCCAAGGTGACTCCTTCGATTCTCCTTCGCTTGCACAGTTCATCAAATGAGATGACCCCGCTCTTCTGCCACGGGCAGATATATGAGCACCTAAGACCAGGGCCTGACAAGACCACAGGAGGCCACCAGGCCCCCGACCCTCTTTCTGCTGAGAAAACGTTTCAAGAGCTCAAATTAGCAATGCAGCAGCAGCAAGTATTAGGCCAATGATGCAGAAATGGTGGTAGAGCCGAATCAGCAAGTACTAGGAATAAGACTGAGGGAAGAAAGCAGCATTAAGATGGCCGGGGGATTACACGCTCACCTGCGCTAAGCAGACCGGAACACTTAGCGGGCTAAAAAAACATCCCTAAAGAACTTGGCAGAGGAGTGAATGATTACAAAGCATGAAGATAAGTCATTAGAGTTGCATAGGCCAACTTTTTTGTGATCTTTTGTGCCTGCGTCTTAAAGAAAACATAGCCAGGAGCTCTTTTTGTTATTCTCGGTAAGCAGTCCCCATAGATTGGGACAGTTCAGTTCGTGTCAGACTAAACTGCAGCAGTATTTTCCAAGCTGCTCGAAATTCCTTTTTGCAAATTGCCGTATTCTTTCTTGTCCTGTTCAAGTCAGCATTTTGCAGGATCTAGCTCATGCATTTGTTAAAGGTTGGTTCATCCCTGCAGATATACCTTCGCTTCCTCGAGTACCAGATGGAGCACTCGAATGAGTGCAAGAAGAACTTTGTGGCCGTGTATGACGGCAGCAGCGCCATTGAGAACCTGAAGGCCAAGTTCTGCAGCACGGTGGCCAATGACGTGATGCTGGATACCGGCGTGGGCGTCGTGCGCATGTGGGCCGACGAGAACAGCAGACTCAGCCGTTTCCGAATGCTCTTCACCTCGTTCGTGGATCGTGAGTATAGACGTTCTTTACTTTAAAAAGTACAGCATTGGTAACTAACACAGAATGACAAATATACAGATCATTAAAACATACAGTGAAGACTCTTGGCTGCTTGTATCAATGAACTTAGAAACAGTGCAAAGCCTTTATATTTCAGTAGCTTTCATGCTGCTAGAAAGTTAGTATGGATGGATGTGACCTTTGGAGAAGTCTGTGCCACGTCAGCTAGCAAAAAAAAAGAGCTAAAGCCAGCAGGCTGGGTAGAAACATCATTTATATTTCATTTTGTAATGTGCTTTAGGCAGAGTCTGCCTATCCAGGATGGCAAGCATTCTGCTAACTGCAGTATGAAAACAGCACGAAAAACAAAGATAGCAGGACAGATCCTCAGATTATAATGTGCCAAATTTCATTGAAATTACATGCCATTAAGATAACAACTTAAAATGATGCTAGAAAATGCTGCTGCATTATTATTAAATATTATTAAATATTGTCAACATTTGCATTTATAAAGCAGAAATGGAAATCAGCTCTTGTCGAGCGTGCAAGATTATCAAAAAAACGATTGAAATGTCAGAAAAAAAGCTGTTTAATAATAGACTGAAATATGCTGTGATCCATGGAAACTGACTTGAACAACCTGGCATTTATTTAAAAGTTGACCATTTAAAGAGTGTGAAGTTAATTAAAGTAATCTCTGTAGAAAGCCGTGATATCAAAAAGCCAATTACTCCTCCAACCTTTGCATAGGAAATCAAATAACAGGGCTAGTGTTGCACATTTCTCATGCTAATGGGTCAGTCATGATGGAAAATTGCAAGTTATCTGCGCCCTCTGAAAAGAAAGGAAACACTAAATGAAGCTTTATTTCGTGAGTTTGATGTTTTGGTTTGAATGATACATCACATTTTCTTTCTCCTTTGCTTTTCAGGAGAGTTGCTGTTTAAAGGTTGCATGCAAATTGTGGAAAATTACCATGAAGCAAATGGATATTTTTTTGCGCTAGTCTGTAATACTTTTAATAAATGTCAGAATAATCAGAGGAATTAATTGCAGCATTCAATGTCAACTCCATCTGAATATTAATCTTGCTCAGAGCGCAAAAGCAGTGGCAAATGCAAATGATTTTCATCACTGTGCTCGTACAAATGCTGAAAGCCTTGCAGCGCTGTGAATAGATTGACACAGCCAAGTTGTGTTTGGATTAGTTGGTTCATTTAATGCCTTCACTACCATCTTGGCAATAAGCAACAATTTCACTTTCTTTTCCAATGTGTTTTAAAACATCAAACAAGCTCTCAGCACTAAAGAAGATTTGTACCTTTACCATTAGAATACACACAAATAATAAGCTTTTTTATGTAACTGTCATAGAGGATGTGGTAGATTACACTATATTATATATACCAGTATTCGAATGGCTTGAGACGTATGTTCACGTTTGAGTTTTCTCTAATATGAAAGCAGGTCCAGTGCCATAGATACACTAACATCAAAAAGTTTGTGGGCACTAAGATTTTGTAATGTTTTTGAAAGGAGTCTCTTATGCTCACCAAGGCTGCCTTTATTTTTTTAAAAATACATTAAGCATGAATTACCCACCCTCATCTCGTTCCAAACCCATAAGACCTTCATTCATCTTTGAAACACAAATTAAGATATTTTTGATGAAATCCAAGAGCTTTCTGACCCTGCATAGACAGCAACGCAACTACCACATTCAAAGCCCAGAAAGGTGGTTCAACCGTATAGTTATGAAACTACAAGAGTACTTTTTGTGTGCAAAGAAAACAAAAGTAACGATTTTATTCAACAGTTTCTTCTTTTCTGTGTCAGTCTTCGATGCACATTCAGGACAGTAACACGAAGCATGCGTGTGACACAGGAGCCGGCGTTCTGACGTAGAATCTCTCTTAGTTCAATGTCTGTATATTCTGGTTCAAATATGTAAGGCTGGATATTAAATTGCAATTCATCCACTCTGTTAAATGCCTCTATGCTTGCCTCTATATACATTTCTGCAACACTGTAATTACCTACCTTACAGCACGTTTCACAGCTGTTTCGAAGCGAAATGTCCAGAGAGTGGTGCTAAAACACACGTTTAATACGTGACCATGGCACGTTTTTATTATGTTGGTACAAGCACGTATTGCTGCGTTTTATATTACGCTGCTCGAGGTAGGTATTGCGACTGTTCAGAATTCAGATATTTGGGGATTGTCACTAAAGGTTCAGAGCTCTTCATCACTCAAGTGCAACGCTGTATTGCGTGAGCTACCGTATGGAGTCAAAATAGGGTCATATATATCTGCAAAATAAAACAATGTTTTGCAAACAAAAAATATGTTTTGCAAATAAAAATAGAGTATTGAGAAAAAAAAAATTGCTTTTTTTGCAAGTAAAAAAAATAATTGCAAAAGAAAAGTTAACCCCTGAGAGAAAAAATAAAGTTTAGCAAAGTAAAACTTCAGCCGTATTGACTTTGCAACACATATTTCCCTTTGCGCCGCTCCTTTAAATCCGCGTTTCAGTCATCCGTGCCTTCGCGGTGAAATAGGTAAAATACTGTTGCACCCGAAAGCTAGAGGTCGCTCTCGTGCGAAATTATTATTAATAATTATTAATATACTTTATTATCATGAAAATACCTGAGGAGGTTTTAGGAATATTGATAAAATGATGTCCATATGCATTTCCTAAAACTAACCTTATGTGTGTTATTGTCTTCCTCTACTGCGCTTATTTTGAGTTTTCGCACGAGAGCGACCTCTAGCTTTCGGGTGCAACAGTATTTTACCTATTTCACCCACAAGCTGTTCATAAATCATGTACAATATAATGTCTGTTAATCGTGACAGCCTTATTTGGGCCGGTCTGAAGTATCTGTTATTAATAATATAGGAGTCTAATAATAATAATAAGAAGAAAGCGATCAATAATACATACCTGAGATCCGGGGCTCGCGCTGATGACGTAACGAGAGGGACGCGCCTTCGTCCCTTGTACACACCCCAACCTCTTGACCCCTCCCCCACGTCAAATCAGTGCCACAAAGCGAGGCGCAAAGAAAAATGAAGCGCAAAGGAAAGCTTGCGCCGCAAAGGCACGGATGACTGAAACGCGGATTTAAAGGAGCGGCGCAAAGGGAAATATGTGTTGCAAAGTCAATACGGCTGAAGTTTTACTTTGCTAAACTTTATTTTTTCTCTCAGGGGTTAACTTTTCTTTTGCAATTATTTTTTTTACTTGCAAAAAAGCAATTTTTTTTTCTCAATACTCTATTTTTATTTGCAAAACATATTTTTTGTTTGCAAAACATTGTTTTATTTTGCAGATATATATGACCCTATTTTGACTCCTAGCAAACCTACTGAGTTAGAAAACTCATGCATATGAAGCTATGTATGTGAAGACAACGTTTAAAAGTATCAGTTTAAAATCCCACAGGATGTTAAAGTTGTTTCTGAGTCATAAGATAATATTCTGCAAGTAATTGTGTGAAAATTAGGCTTTATTAATCAGAACTCTGTACCTGTAAATCATACTTTGTGTGAAAAGGAATAAAAGTCGGTGTTTTACAGGGAGGCCAGGTTTTCACAACAAAACCCGCCCAATTACTACTCAAAACTAGCCCAAAAGTAGCCCAGTCGCATTTTGAGGTGGGTCCCCCATTAAAAATACCAGTTTTTTTTGCCAGGGTTCCCCCAGGGTCGCTTCATCCCGCAGACATCAAAATCTACCCGCAGCAACAGTGTAAAAGTAGCCCAATTCCACGGGAAAATCGCAGACTTGGCAACACTGCGCCCACGGAACTTTGGCTAAAAGTCTGATGCATAAGCCACACAAAGTCGTCATCAGATTGGTTAGAATATACAGGATTTCTGGAAGAAACGTTCCGCCTTGAAACAAAAATGCTGTGACACTAAACCCCCTCATGAAAGAAGAAAGCTGTCGTGTTTACAACTATGAAGATGAGCACTTACAAGGATCAGCTATTCGCTGAATTTTCGAAAGTATGTGAAAAATGTTTTACACACCAGTCTGTTATTGTGGCGACATTTCCACGCCCCTAAACATGACGCGACACAAAACAAATCGTGATTGGTTGCTTTACCTGTCAGTTATATGGCCTATTGGGCGGGCCTTGGCCATTAAAAGCTGCCAAGGTTCCCAGTGCTTCTGCCGCCAGTCTGAACGTCTGGCTACGCGAGACTATGCTGCCTCTAGTGTTCATTTCAATTGGTAACTGCAGTGATTTGTACATATAGGTATGTTTTTTCAGTTTTCATGTATGTAGAGGTACGTATTTCCAATGAGGCTAGATAGTTACGAAGACTGTTTTATTTACAGCGTGTCTTCTTCTGCTTGTAAAAAAGGTGCAGCGCATCCACATTCTACGTCAGAATGCCGGCTGCTGCTTCTGCAGCACCACACGCATGCGTCATGGGACACTTATTTGTGCACAAAATGTATTCTCGTAGCTTCGTAACATTGTGGTTGAACCACTGATATCACATGAACTATTTTATCGATGTTGTTAATACCTTTCTGGGCCTGGGAACGTTTCAGTTTCACTGCTGTTAATGCAGGGTCAGAAATCTCTGAGATTTCATCAAAAATATCTTAATTTGTCTGTTGATGATGAACAAAGGTCTTACAGGTTTAGACCGACATGAGGGTGAGTAATTAATGACGGAATTTTCATTTTCGGGTGAACTATCCCTTTATTCTTGCTGCCCACAAAGTAGTGAATGGTAATGTAGATTCAGCTTGTCAGACTGTGTACATCCTGCTCTGAATTGTCATCCTGAATGTTTCTCCCCTATCTAATACACTTGGCGTATCCCCCCCTATTCCTCTGATGAGCGGTTGTATCAGATGTGGATGTGGTGTGACATTGGCAGTCATCAATGGCCACTGCTGGAAGGCAAAAAATGTCTAACAATTCTTAAAATGAGCACAGTAATGGCAGAATGGAGCTGTTGCCAGGAAATGAAAGTTATGACCTCTCCAGCCCTCTGTCAGAAGCACTTAGTCCCATAAACTGAATGAGATTTTTCCCTCCTCACTCAAGCTCAGCTCTAGCATAGCCATTATAAAGGAGGATGCTAATGCAGCAGTTGGATTTTGGAGTAAAATGGAGACCGAGGGATGAGGCTCCGCAGCTAAAAGAGGGAGATGCGATGAGGAGAAGAGTGTCAGGGTTTACAGACACAGCCTGAAGGATTCATCCCCAGAGATCAGCACTCACCTTCAATTACAAGCTTATCTTCCACTCTCCATCGCTTTCCATTCTTCGTTACCCTCTACTCTGACTAGCATGCAAAGTGTACTTTCAGTCAAGAGCTTCATGGCAACTTGGCCAGATGGGCTTTGTGATGGCTGTTAGATTTGATTTATAGTGTTATGCTCAACACCCGCTACACAGCCTGTGGCACAGGCATGAGGCGCACGTATCCGCAGACGGCCGCTGACGTCCCTCTATGAGAATAAAGAATGGGGGTTGCCTTGTTTTTAAGAGATTTAATCTACTCTATCTGTTCTGTTTTTCAGCTCCATGCTCCAGCAGCACCTTTTTCTGTCACAGCAACATGTGCATCAACAACTCACTAGTGTGCAATGGTGTTCAGAACTGCGTTTACCCCTGGGATGAGAACCACTGCAAGGGTGAGTTACTGTACAAACACCAGCATCTGTTTCCTCATTTACGACACCTGAAACAATAACCTCCATTAAATGCTATTCTTCTCTGAGCAAAAATATTTTGTTGTGGTAACATGTTGTTGTCTTATTATTAAAATTTAATTTGAATTATTCAGAATTTATTTTTGAATATATACACTACCAAAGGTTTGGGGTCAGTAAGATTTTTCATATTTTTGAAAAAATGCTCACCAAGGTTGCAATTATTTGATCAAAAATGCAGTACATAAATGTATTTAAAATTAATTTATTCCTGTGATGGCAAAGCCATTTCTAGTCATGTTGTGCTTCTTAACATTTTTGTGGAAACTGTGAAGCATGTGAAAACATGATTTATTTGAAAAAGAAATTCTTTGTAACATTATAAATGTCTTTACTGTCACTTTCTCAATTTAATGCATCCTTGCTACATTTATTTCTTTAAAAAATATTTCGGACCCCAAATCTATACGTTCATGTAATCTTTCAGTCTATTTTTTAGTTTATTTTAATTCAGAACCAGAGGCAGATAAAGACACATCTTCAGATTAAAAGCATATTATATATGGGCTATTCCTCTTGTTGATGCATAGTCAAAGTTGGAAACATCTTAAAAAATGTGTCTTTTCCACAAATTTGTATGTATGCAGATTGTATAATACCCAAGGTACATATTTCTGGTAATTGTGCAGTTAATTATCATATTGTATTTTCAGAAAGTTTTGGAACATTTCTCCTCTCCCCAAATTTGTCACTACCGAAACACAGTGATATGTAATTTAATAAGATGGGTTACAATGACCTATTAAGATTCTGGTTACATCTACCTTGTAAATATATTTTTTGCTATTTAACTAAAAAGGTTTCAGATGTAAATCAATAACAATTACAATTTTAAAAATATTTCAACTGTGATTTATGAGATTTGTATTCTAAATCCAATTTTTCTTTGTAAAAAGCAAAACGTTGATCCTATATATTTCAAAGTTAAGGATTCATTAGTTTGCATATACACTGAACCAAACACTATCATTACATCTTAGTTGATAATTATATACAATATACTTATTTCTGGCAAAACATCCCATGTTTCAGTCATGACACCAAATTTTCAATAGTGACAGTAATGTTTCGGTAGCGACCACATCACATTACAGACTTTTAACCCACATACTAAAACATACAAAAAAAATACATAAAATTAGCATAACTGTAATACATTTTTGTTTATTTCCCCCATTTAAAGGATTAGGTGTTCCTTTTTGTCTCTACCTAAACAATGACGTTTAGGTAGTGACAATTTTAGATACTTCTGGGCCCAGCTCAAAGATGCTAATCAGCACATGGTTAGCTAGCACAGTTCTGAACAGTTACAAATAAAACACTAATAAATACACAAATAAAAACTACATTTCATGGAATAATAACCAAAAAAATGTGCTTAATTACAGAAAAAAGGTGTTTGGTAGTGACGTTCCTCAAAGTTACGCACAGATTTTAAGACTTCTGAAAACAATTTACCTCAGAATGATGGGGTCTATCATCTATATCTATACAATTTTTATTTTTAAAGCAGAAATCAGTTTACTAAGCAATGCAAACTTGTCTGACTGCTTCACTTCCACTTTAAAAGTGTGTTTAACTTTTAAAGTTTGACTAAAATCTTTGTATCTCCATCTCAGAGAGAAAGTCCAAAGGACTCTTTCACCAAATCACAAAAACGCACGGCACTGTAATCGGCATCTCTGCTGGTGTGGTTTTGGTCTTGCTCATCATCTCCATCCTGGTGCAAATGAAGCAACCCCGTAAGAAAGTAGTGGCCCGTCGGCCGGCGGTCTTCAACAAAGGCGGCTTCCAAGAGGTCTTCGATCCCCCCAACTATGAGCTGTTTTCCCTCCGCGACAAGGAGCTATCGTCAGACCTGGCCGAGCTGTCGGATGAACTAGACGGCTACCATAAGCTGCGGCGCTCCTCCACCATGTCTCGATGCATCCACGAGCACCACTGTGGTACCCAGGCCTCCTCGGGCGGCAGCGTGAAGCAGAGCCGCACCACTCTCAGCTCAATGGAGCTCTCTTACCACAACGATTTCTCCAAGCCACCTCCCATGAAGACCTTTAATAGCAGCAACACTGGCACATACAAGAAGAGCTGCTACGGCTACAAACAGACTCACGACTGCGCCGAGCAGGTGATCGAGGACCGTGTGATGGAGGAGATCCCCTGTGAAATCTATGTGAGGGGCGGGAGCGTAGGAGGGGCTGCAGGCAGCATTGGAAGCGGCTGCGGGAGCATTACCATCCGTAACCATGGCAATGCTCGTAGCAACAACACCACCGTGGTGGACCCGGGACAACGCTCCATATCCATGGACTTCTGAAATGGTGAAGAAGGACGAGGGAAAACGCGAGCCCTGACCACAACTGACTTTGTCCTGCATTGCTGTTTTTAATGCATGGGCTCCATTGTCATATAGACAAGCACGGAGTGCACTGAGTGAACGGACTGTACACGGACAGGCGGAGGAGACGATGTGTGGATGGCTATTTTAATCTATGTAAATTTACAATGAAAGATAAACAGTATGTAGGTTTTGTGTTGTTGCTTGACATTAACTCAAATTTTGCATAATTTGACTTTGTGGATAACTCGAATTATGCTCAAATAAAGTTGACCTATTACGAACTGAAGACAAAACCATTCCCTGCTGTAACCTTAAAAGCCATACACCAAGGACGATAATTATAAATTATTAATAATAGTTCTAATTCTATGAGAATAGTGAAGTCCACAGCACAACTACACTAAAAGTTGTTGTAGAAAAGTTTTTATTCAGAAATTGCTAGTGAATTGTAGGGATGTCAAATGATTAATCACAATTAATTGCCTCCAAAAAAGGTTCTGATACAAAAAAGGTTTGCATGTACATAATATATGTGTGTGTACTGTGCATATTTATTATCTATATATAAATGCACACACACATACATGTATATATCTTAATATATATATATATATATATATATATATATATATATATACATATATGCATGTATATATTTAAGAAAAAAATTACATTTATATATAAAATACTGTGTGTGTGTGTATATATATATATATATATATATATATATATATATATATATATATATATATATATATATATAATATTACATGTTATGTAAACACAATTTTTTTTTTTTTTTTAAAGGGTGATTAATCACGATTAATCGCTTGACAGCCCTAGTAAATTTCATTCATAATTATGGAAAATGGCATGTGTATATTTATTTTATTATATATATATATATATATATATATATATATATATATATATATACATACACACACACACACACACACACAGTATTTTATATATACATATAATTTTTATATATAAATATATATATATATATATATACACATATTATGTAAACACATTTTTATTTTAGAGGCTATTAATCGCTATTAATCTTGATTAATCATTTGACAGCCCTAGTAAATGTCATTAATAATTATAGAAATTAGCAAGTAACACATTGAATTAAATGTGAATTTTAGTAAGATATAGAAAGACTGACTTTAATTATCTTTGTTGTATTAACTTCAGAAAAAAAATGTACAGTGCATAACGATACAGAGGAACAATATCGTTGAAATCACTTTTACAACATTTTTTCCAGCTGGTGAACAATAATAACATTGACAGCCAATCAGAAACCACCAGACTGTAAAGAGCTTGAGCATTTAAAGCGGCAGACGATATATGTGACCCTGGACCATAAAATCAGTCATAAGAGTCAAATTTTTAAAAAAATGAGAATTATACATCATCTGAATAAGCTGAAAGCTGAATAAATAGGTTTCCATTGATGTGTGGTTTGTTAGGATAGGACAATATTTGGCCGAGATACAACTATTTGAAAATTCTTGAAAAAAAATCTAAATGCTGAGAAAATCACCTTTAAAGTTGTCCAAATGCAAATTCTTAGCAATGCATATTACCAATCAAAAATTAAGTTTTGATATATTTACAGTAGAAAATTATCCTAATTATATTTGGCATAAAAGAAAAATTTATTATTTTGACCCATACAATGTATTTTTGGCTATTGCTAGAAATATACCTGTGCGACCTTTGACTGGTTTTGTGGTCCAGGGTCATATATCTGCAGTCAGTGTTGCCAAGTATGCCATTTTTCCACAGAATTGGTCTACTTTAACACCATTGCCACGGGTTGTTTTTTTTTAATGTCTGCGGGTTGAAGCGACCCCAATAACATGATATTTAGCCATTGGAATTCAAGGGGGAACCCCACCAAACAACCTGATTTTTACTGCTTTGGCCGGTTTTGGGCTATATTTGAGTAGCAATTGGGCAACCCTGTCTGTAGCATGTGCTTACAATAAACAGAATGTTATGGATGTGTGGACGCTAATATAGTTATTATAGTTATCGTTCTTGGTGTTAACAGGCCTTTTACACCTTGTCCAAACCAAACAGGTTTCCATCCACTGAAAACAAAAATGCCATGTGACGTGACAATCACAGCTAACCACAACATATTTAAGTTTTAAAATGCAGCTGTGTGCGAAAAACTACTTTACATACATGAATACGAAGAATTTTGTTTTTGATTTGGACACGGTGTTCAAAGGAACATGCTTTTGAACAAGAATGGCTACCAGATCTAATATAACCACGGCGTACACAAACACAAACCTGATTTATATATTTTGCCATTGGTTTTTCTTTTTAGTCGCTTTTTAGCTTTTGTTTTAAGCAAATTCCCTGTGTGCACTTATTATGTCGCAGTGGCCATTAAAGACCACAGCACATATGTTATATGTTCTTTAACCTATAAACATACCATTTTGGAGGTTCAACCAATCCATTACAGGCTATAGATAAAGTGTGGAAAATTGTAAATGATGCTTACACCTTTTGTATAGAAATTATTCTTTTTGTTGTTAAATAAGTAAAAATAAGCAGGAATATATTTTCTAACCAATATATGTTGTATATCGAATTATAATTGCGCTTCCATTTTAGTCATAACATGAATAATTGTAAAGATGTTGATGTGAGAGATGTCCAATTACATTTTAATAAAATTACACCACCTGAAGTATATTTGAACGATGTATGATGTGCAAAAATAACAGCATGCATATTTCCTCTTATTTCTATTAGAGTCTACTTTACTTTCCTTCAGTCAGCTTGAGCTCACCAGTAATAATATTTTATTATTGTCATTACTGGACACATCTACATGCTAAGAACTTGCCTTGCTTTCATCTTCACTGTCATTTCATTTTCTGTTCACTTATTTTCCTTTAGTCCTCTCCCAGCATCCATCTCACTGATCTGTCATGTTGAATTAGACTATGGGAGCACTCAAGGCCTCATACGTCTTGAAAAGGACAGACGCAGTGCAGGTCACAGCCTCCATGAGACCCCGAGGCCCGGCCACCCTAGGTGATTGTCACTGAGGTTAAAGTCAGTATGAATTTTGAAAATGAAAAGTGCCCCCATTTGTTTTCATAATACAAGGTTCTGGTTCAATTGTGAATGATTCATAGTATGGTGAATGGGTCACAGCATATTATTCCAAACAAAAAATATGTTGGTCTTCGTCATGATGATCAGTTCACAACACACAAAGGTGAAATTTTGCACACTAAGCTATAATATGTCTTGGAATATAGCACACAACAACCTTTTTTATCTTTGCTTGGACATTAAAGTGAGTATGTGTGGATAGATTGATAGATTCAACCCTAACCCTAGATGTTGTAGACACTTTTATCTAAAGCATTACATTGCATTCAGTGTTTATATCTTATCAGGTCATGATTTTCTGGGAATCGCACCCATGACCTTTTCAGTGTTAGCGCAATACTCTACTCTTTGAGCTACAGAAACATACTTCTATGTTTGAATAAATGTTACTAAAGGCAATATCACACAAGTGTGCCTGTGATTCATCTCACAGCCCAACGTGTTGACAATGACTTCCAATGAAAACAAACAGCAGGAAAATATCCATAAAAAATTTACAGCCAGATCTTGAGAGCCACTTTAGAAACAAGATACATGTTTTAAACCATTTATAAATAAATAAAATAAATAAATTCACTGTGTAATTCAACATTTTTAAATCCTCACTTTATTCCAGCCTGAAAAAATAGCCCATCTCTTCATTTGACACACTTGAGCACATTTTACTCTGTTTACGTAAATCTCTGGTGTCTATTTATCAGAAGGTTTGTAAAAGCTTGTCAGGCCTGGCAACAGTAACCGAGCTTAGTGAAAAGTCAAATCCCTTTCCTGACTCATAATAGCCCAACTGCAACTATACTTACAAATAACTATGTTTCTCAGTCCACCCAAATACACCCACCAACCCTGTTTTATGTTGTTTTTATAACCGGAGAGAAACAGCCCAATACATTATTGATAAATATCAGAAAGCAAGAGGTGTGCTTTTGTCTAACATATCTCCACGAGGGTTACAGACAACTAGTTGTCTACTGTGGTTCTTGCACATCCAGTACTGGTCAATCAAACCTGCTCTAAAAATTGGTAGTGGCTCCTGAAGGTATACAGCTTAGGCCGGGTATTGAAACACCATGTTTTGGGTTGTTTGTCTGCTACTGCTACGGTCATTTGCTGCCATCACGTGGTGATTTTGGGTAAATGACATTTCATTCTGTTAAAGATGATCTGCAATGGATTGCATATTAAATATCAAATATGTTCTGATTAGCCGTGACTGTCAGTTCGCTCGAAACGTAACGTGTCTGGTTTGGAAACAGTGTAGGGGTACAGCAGGGGATGAGCTTTACTGGATCGCGAGTGTGCCGGATGATTACTGATATACTAGGGGGTAATCATATAGAGTAAAAAGGTTAGGGGGACGGTACAATAACAATATATATCCCAGATAACGCATGTACGTCTGGAAAGCGTATGCTGTGTACAAACATCTGACAGATGTTTGTAAGATGTCAGTTTTACATACATTGCAAATCATAAACATCTTAAAGACATATAATAGACGTCTGTTTGACATTTAATAGGAAACGTCCTATAGACCTATCGCAGATGAGCAAGCAATCTAAAAAAAAAAAAATACGTCTTCCAGATGTAAATGCAGACATAAAATAGACATCTCTGTAATGTACGTGTGCTATCAGGGATACAATATACAAACCAAAAACTAACATTCTGTTTCTGTCAAGAAAACTTTCCTGGCTAACCAAAACAAACCTTAACAAAATAACGTTCTGAGAGCCAAAAACCAACATTCTGGGAACATAATGTTAGGGGGATGTTAGATTAATCTTAGAATAACGTTCTATTCCCGGTTAAGAAAACTTTGCTAGCTAACCAAAAAACAAACTATAAAAATAGAGTTCTGGGAACCAAAAATTGTTAGCTGGGCTTTATATAATCATGACAGTCATCTTCATGAGAGCATAATTGACTGCTACCTCCCACTATGAAAAGCCAAATCTCAATGGATGTCTGTTAAAATCAAATCATATTTATTATGCCGATATTTCTATAATACCTGTTGGGAGAGGAGAGATAACACAAATCCATTCTGAAATGTAGGGGAGACTAGGGTAAGTTGATCCACCCCCTGTATCTTCGCAACTGTACACTGTTTATCATGTATTTTGAAATCACACATCATTTCTGTCAGACTGTAAAAAGGAGAGACACATGGGAAGAGTGGAAGGCACCCAATTACTTCAAAAACAAAAACAGTATTTTATATATATATATATATATATATATATATATATATATATATTTTTTTTTTTTTTTTTTTTCTTAAATATATACATGCATGCATGTATGTGTGTGTGTGTGTGTGTGTGTGTTTATTTATTTATTATATATGTACACACATAATGAATATACACAGTACACACACATATTTTTGGCTTGTTAAGTAGAATTTTAACATAACAGATGTAATGGTCGTTACATCAAATCAAATTTATCCAGGTCTAAAAATAATTTCTGATGCATAAAGGTGATTTAGCAACATATAAAACCATACACATCATTTAGCTAAATATTAGTCTGAACTGGTAAGCTAGCTAGTTTTTTTTGTTTTTTTTTTCCAAAATACCAGCTTTTGGGCAAAGTGAGCCAAATGTAGTGGGGTGAGCCAGCACTTTAACTTACCCCACCATATAAGGCACTGAAGTTAAATCTCTGAAGTATATACTGGTATTTTAATGTGATATTACACAGCTGGTTCAACAGTAACATTTATTCCTTCATTCTAGTCCAGTTTTTTAGAGAGGGTGCTCGCTGCAGAGCCAAATGGGAGGAGCTGGAGCTCTAGTCCCCCCTTGCTGGAGGTAATGGGTGAAGATAGACACCTGACCACACCCTAACCCTACCCCTTACTCTATCGCTAAACATAACTCCGCTCAATAGTTCACACAGAGATGGAGCTGGACATCCAGAGGGGGGGAGCCGGAGGCCATTAGGCTCTGCAGTGAGCAGTACTTGGTTTTTTACTTAATTTTACTCAACAAAATCTCTGTTTAGTCTGTTTTTGGGAAGGTTAAAACTTTGGTGTTCAACATATTGTTTCAGAAATGCAAAAAATTAAGGACTGAAAATGAAACATCATTTGATTGGTTTATTTTGTTTAACTTAGCTTTAAGAAAAGAACTATGACTTTTTGTAAAATTAAATTTGATTATTAAATTAATTTTTAAAAGAGGTAAATCATCTTTAAAATTTCACATGATTTTGAATCAGAATCAGTCAGATCAGTCAGTTTAAACCCAGATGGTTCATCTTACTCACTGACTCAGGTCCTCAGGTACCTCAGGTGACTGACTTTCCACTAACCTGGCGCAAACTGAGCCATAGCAACAATTTTTTATAAGAAGCCATAATTTTAGAACTCTTTTTCCTGGATACATTCAGATAATTTAAAATGATAGGAAAAATCCTGTCATTTTTTCCCTTATTTTGAGGATCACATATAATTAAGAAAATGGCTCTTACCCCACAACTCCCCTAATAGTTTTACTGTTTAAATTTAATGGGAAATGACTAACAATTGAAGAAAGCGCATCATGTGTGCTAAAAATGAGCCTAAAATGCATCATAACAAGGTTAATTAGGGGTAATAAAGGTCCATTTACAAAAGCACAAACATTAACATAAAAAAAAAAATTAATTACAGTAACCTATTCACAGTTTGTGAAAATGAAAACATTAAATACAATGGAAAATAATAAATATGTATTCAATATAGTTATTTATAAGTCAGAATTTTCTTATTATAATTTACTGTTTCGAACTGTTGCACTTGGGTGAGCAAGCGAACATTTTGACCCTTGAAACCCATAGCCTATACATTTATGAAACCCACAACCATTACAAAAAAAAAAAAAAAAAAAAAAAAAAGTGTTTTTGCTTTTAAATTTGTACAAAGTAAAAAGTGAGATTTCAATGTTATTTGACCACTGGACTATATGACATTTCAGAAATTATTAAAAGAAATTATTTTGCGCACACAAGCAAAACTGCATATTTCACTGCATTTGGAGTTGTGTATGTATGCACACAAAATAGTTGTATATATTACGTAAAACACCTTCTTATTAAATTACTTTAACTGTACTCGTCAAAAGAAAGTTGCTGAGTGTTAATATGAAGGATGTGTATAGTTTTTCCATCGCGATGACATGTGCTAGTGCTAAGAGAGGAGGCGCATGTGGAGAGGTTAAAGTTGACGCTTCCGGCCGGTGTCTCTCTTCAGTTCTCCGCTTCCCGCAGACAGTCCTTCACTCCGCACAGCCATGTCCAACGTCGCCGATACCAAACTATACGACATTCTCGGGGTCTCCCCATCGGCCTCCGAAAACGAACTGAAAAAGGTACGGGTTCATATGTCTTGACTTTATTTTCGGTGCTCGTTAGCGCAGTTTGAGAGAGTGAATCGACTGATTTTTGTGTGTGAATCAGGAAGAGGAGGAGGATTAGCACTGAGCTAAAGCTGAGTTTGGCCTAGTGACTATAGTTACCAGATCATCGGACAAAACCGGCGAGATGGAGTGTTGTTGTGTGATTTAATCAAGCATATCTGATGTGTCTTTACACATCCACTTACCAGTGTATGTGTTTGATTTATGTCTTGGACTTAAACAATAAACGTAGTCATCTTGTATATCTTCCTGTGTACGTTAGCGGCTGAAAACACAGTTAGCATCAGCTCATCGTGTGGCCGGTGTGTAGGCCTTGAAGCGGGGCTTTTCCCTTTACATGTGTGACACAATACTAAAAAGGTCACATGTACAACGCATCTGAACCAGTTTAAACTAAACTGACATATATGATAGACCTGTGGATATTTTTTCTGTACTTTGTTGTTCACATTTAGCAATGCTAGGTGTTTAGCGCAGAGGGGTTTCTACTCCTGCGCAAACCATAACGAGTCTCTGTTTGATAACTCGTCAAACTTAGGTAATTATCTGTTCAGTGACGAGCGAAAGTATTGCTCACTAGCTTCTGGCTAAGTTGGCTGTTTTATGTTAAGATTAGTTGCGCTGTTCAAGGCCGCTTGATTTCATGACGCACAAACAAACTCCCTGAGAGTCATTCTCAAATCATGTTAAAATCTCCAGAGATATTTGCTGGAATATTCGGGCAGGTGTGACTCGTTTGACTTTTACGCATGCTCGTTTTGTTAAAACAATGATGGAAATGTTGTGGAATATTTTGTTTGAATGCTCTCTGAAGTGAAACTAACATTCTAAAACACATTTCAGGCTTATCGAAAATTAGCAAAGGAATACCACCCTGACAAAAACCCAAATGCTGGAGACAAAGTAAGACTTTTTAAAAAACATTTTTACCCAAATATAGAGCATATTGATATAAGACATGTATTAAGTTGAAACAAGTATGTTGTGAAGAGATTTATAACTTTGTACACATGCAAGTTAAATTTTATTGTGTCCCTGGACCACAAAACCAGTCATAAGGGTTTATTTTTATGCATCATGAGATTTATACGTCATCTGAAAGCTGAATAAATAAGAATATGGAATCTGAGGGTGCAAAAACATCAAAATATTGATTAAATCACCTTTAAAGCTGTCCAAATGAAGTTCTTAGCAATGCATATTACTAATTAAAAAATAAGTTTTGATATATTTACTTTGGAAAATTTACAAAATATCTTCATGGAATGTGGAATCTTAATATCCTAATAATTTTTGGCATAAAAGAAAAATCAATAATTTTGACCCATACAAGGTATTGTTGGCTATTGCTACAAATTTAACCGTGCTACTTACGACTGGTTTTGTGGTCCAGGGTCACATATACAATTTTATGAATATTATGTTTTTAAAGTGTTAATTGTCATATAAATGTTATAAAAGGTAGTTAAACCGAAAAATTGTCTTTTACTCACCCTTCCTAAACAAAAAGACTTTCATTCATCTTTAAAACACTAATGTATTTTTAAGTAGGCCTGAGAGCTTTCTGTCTCTCCTCAATTCCACCAAAACTGATGCTTTCAATAGTCCATGCAAATCAATTTTTTTAAAGCCACATAATCACTGTATATCAGTTGTTGCACATGCATGTTAAATGAACACTTACACATGCTTGATGCACAAGAGCAAACCTCATAGAACTGCTAGTGTTTTTTTTTTTGTTTTTTGTTTTTTGTTTTTTTTTCAGTTTTGGTGGACTGGAAACTTTCAGGTTTCATTAAAACGTCTTTTGTATTTCAAAGTTAAATTAATTTTATTAATCTGGAACGATATGAGGATGAGTAAGTTACAATTTTAATTTTTGGGTGAATCCTTTTAGTGCAGTAATGCATATATTTTTTGTAATGCCTTTTCAAATATTTCATCTCTTTTTCCTCCCTTTTCAGTTTAAAGAGATTAGCTTTGCATATGAAGTACTAACTAACCCAGAGAAGAGGGACTTGTACGACCGTTATGGGGAACAGGGTCTGCGAGAAGGTGGCTGTGGAGGAGGTGGGATGGATGACATCTTTTCCCATATCTTTGGCGGCGGTCTCTTCGGCTTCATGGGTGGACAGGGTCGGAGCAGAAACGGAGGGCGGCGGAGAGGGGAAGATATGGTCCACCCCCTTAAGTAAGTAAAATCACAAAGCTTCCACTTTTAAAGAAATGTGGTCACATTGACCTCTTTTCTGTTTCCTAATCCTCTCACTGTTGCAAAGCACATCTATAGCATCATGTGCTTAAGAAGCCTTAATTATGTCATTATGGTTTCATTTGGAGTTATTTCATAATATTCTGGCGTAGCTTACTCACTTACTCACTTTTTTCCCCCTATAGGGTGTCTCTTGAAGACTTGTACAATGGAAAAACAACCAAATTACAGCTGAGCAAGAATGTTCTGTGTAGCACTTGTAATGGGTGAGTAATATTTGTATTACTTTTTGGGTGTTTTCACATCAATTAAGGAAAAAGAGCTCTCTCATGATGTGCGTCTCTTTCTTTTTTTTCACACCGCACCCTTTTATGAGTGTTATGAGTTACTTAATGGTTATATCCGTCTGAGCAAAACCGACCACAAAGGCTTTAAAGATTGAAACTTTCCTCTGGCTTAAGTCTGCATGAGCTAAAGTATTGGTGAAACTGAAGCTGTTTTTCTGTCTCTGTAGTCAAGGTGGGAAGTCTGGTGCGGTCCAGAAGTGCACAGCCTGCAGGGGGCGTGGTATGCGCATTATGATCAGACAGTTGGCCCCTGGCATGGTCCAACAGATGCAGTCAGTGTGCACTGATTGTAATGGTGAAGGTAAAGCACTCTGGTCTGAATGTACTTTGACATTTACTGAGCTATGAATGTCATTCAACATGTTCATGCAGACGAAAGCTTTGCTGATGGCTTATTTATGATCCAGGTGAGGTGATCAGTGAGAAGGACCGCTGCAAAAAGTGTGAGGGGAAGAAGGTGGTCAAAGAGGTGAAGATTCTGGAAGTACATGTGGATAAAGGTATGAAGCACGGACAGAAAATCACCTTCGGCGGGGAGGCTGACCAGGCACCTGGATTAGAACCTGGAGACATTGTTCTGGTTCTGCAGGAAAAGGAACATGAGGTATGTCAGGGTTTAATTTCAAGGTCAGAAACTGTTATGATAATCATGTTTAGTTAAGTCAGAAGCTTCTGAGATTAAATCATGAGGGTTTATATATATATATATATATATATATATATATATATATATATATATATATATATATATATATATATATATATATATATATATATATAATTTTTATTTTTTTTTTTTCCCCATATCTGGGCTAAAGCCAAAGTTAAAATAAAATAAATAAAATAAAAAATGGTAATTTACTCGCCTCATGTCATTCCAAACCTGTATAAGTTTCTTTGTTGAACACGAGAGGTCATTTTTGAAGAACCAGCTGTTGATTCCCATTGACTTCCACAGTAAGAAAAGAAATACTATGGAAATCAATGGGGACCATCAACTGTGATTCCCAGCAATCTTCAAAATGTCCTATGTTTAACATAAAGAAACTTGTACAGGTCTGGAATTACATAAGAGTGAGTAAATGACAATTTTCATTTGTGTGAACTATCCCTCATCCTTTATAATAACATAAGATTATTACAAATTTGTCAGAGACTTAATTTAACCATAATGGCTGCTGTTAGTGTTATACAGTTTTGTTCATGTTAAAAAGTAAAACATTAGCGTTCATTTTAGTGTTTAATTTACCATTTCTGTTGTACCTATTTTGTCATGTTATAAAAGTATTTTAACAATAATATGAGGAAAACGCTTCCATGTACAAGTACAGTAATGGCTTAGTTTACATACTCACTACCTATCAATTTTAAAGTTTTTCATGAAAAGTAAGGTACAATGGGGCACACCTTAAGAAAAAATGTGCTTTGTGTAATATATGTTTGTATTGAACATTTATGGAGCA
Organism: Cirrhinus mrigala; assembly: GCA_036247105.1. NCBI lineage: Eukaryota > Metazoa > Chordata > Actinopteri > Cypriniformes > Cyprinidae > Cirrhinus > Cirrhinus mrigala. Next base: position 28,125,850 of record CM070013.1, read on the forward strand.
ACAGGTTTTGTGTGAAAAATCATACAAGTTGTTTATTTTGTTTAAAAATCTTGTGAATGCATGAAGTGGTAAGGGGTGACGTTTACCCCACACGTTGGTTATAAGGCTCACCAGGGACACAGTATTGGTTTAAATATTTATTTTAATAAGTTAATACTTGTTCAAAAGTCACTTTAGCAAAGTTTGTACTGTTTTCAGCTTATTTTGATAAAACAATGCATTTGTTCAATAAATATAGTGTCATTAAAATGGTAAAGTATTAAAAAAAAATAAAAATAAAAATTACAAAATCATTTTTAAAAATGAAAGGTTCTGAAAGCGTTGAAGGAGATCCAATAATTTAATATAAATTTACAGAAGAAACAGCCAATTATATTTTATTATATGACATGATTTAATATAATGTTTTTAAATATGGTTTAATTCTAAACATGATTATCTTTAAGATGGACACGCAACATATGAGATTTACCATCTGAATCCAACCATGTCATGTCAACAAATGGAAAAGTCAGTCATCTATTAATTAGGTTAATTATTGTGCCTTCAGCCCCAACAGCTGGGGCACTTTTTTTTCCTCCAATACCATGCATTTACATATTATTCTGTTATTTAAAAACTGTTGCTTTTAATTACCCTAAAAACTGAAAATAATTAAGACGACATTTGTGTCAAGGTATATTGAATAATTTTAGCGATTCTCATTTGCTACTTAAACATTTAAAAAAAAAAAAAAAACATCAAAAATCAGATCAAGTAAACACAGAATCAACTTTGCACTGCTGCCCGTGTCAAGAACCTGCCAAATTTGCGCACATATCTTGAAAAGTGAATGTTTTGGAATGTGCTATGCTACGTTTTTCTTCCATGTAGTGGTTTACAGGAAAATATGAAAGGCACCATTTACCCCGGGGCGCCTTTTGCCCTGTTGTACCTTTCTTTTTTATTATATATAAAATTATAATACACCCAGCTTGGGGTCAAAAGGTATCTTTTTAATAACTTTTATTTTTAAAGAGTAAGTTAACAGATGGAACATAATTGTATCAATGGTAGAATGAACAGGTTAATAACTAATATATTCTACATAGCCGGTGTTAATAATACTGTTAGTTGTGTGTTTTTATTTTTATGTAACTTTGTGAGATGCATTCAAAAACGTATGTAAAGGTTGGGAAAGTTACCCGGGGGATTTTAGAGCTCAAGCAGCCTAAAGACTCCAAATGAAACAAACGTTTAATTACCAGTAAGTAACACAACTTGTTCTGTCGTGCTGTGATTCAGCCATACAGATAATCAGGCTTTAGATGATCTGGCCTCTTGACTGCTGAGCTGCTGCAGGAATGTAAAGCAGATTGCAGTGACAGTGTGTCGTGAACATGCTGCTTTACAGGTTCTAATCCCATTCTTTCAAGCCTTTAAGTGAAGCAAAAGTCATGTCTGATTTGGACTAATATGGGATATCACTGAAACATCAGTGTTTTTGTGTTTATATGTGTTGAGTAATCTGTTCAGTAAAGCTAAAGCTTTTAAACTCTTTCAACAGACGTACAGAAGAGAAGGCAACGACCTATACATGACCCATAAGATCGGCCTTGTTGAAGCACTTTGTGGTTTCCATTTCACATTGAAACACTTAGATGGCAGACAGATTGTGGTGAAATACCCAGCTGGCAAAGTCATCGAGCCAGGTGAGTTCCCTGGAAGCAAATTTTGTATTGCCTGGGTTTAAAGTGAGTTGTAGACATTGTTTAAAAAAAGTTGTCTCTTTACAGGTTCAGTCAGAGTTGTCAGAGGAGAGGGCATGCCACAGTACCGTAACCCATTCGAGAAGGGTGACCTGTTCATCAAGTTTGACGTGCAGTTCCCAGACAACAACTGGTTAAGCCCAGAGAAGCTGACAGTAAGATCAAACATACATTTGGAGTTATTGAAGAATATTATATTAGAATATTATACATGCGCTACTACGTTTAGGGTTGGTATAATTTTATATACAGGATGTTCAATTGATAAAAGGTGACTGTTAAGATTTATATTGTTAGAAAAGATTTTTATTTTGGATAAATGCTGTTCTTTTTAACCTTTTATTCATCAAAGAATCCTGAAAGAAAAATTGCAGCACTACTGTTGACAACATAGATAATTCTAATAATAAATCAGCATATTACAATGATTTCTGAAGGATCATGTAACACTTAAGACTGGAATAATGGCTGATGAAAATTCAGCTTTGCATCACAGGAATAAATTATATTTTAAGGTAATTATTTTTGGTTAAATAAATGGAGGCTTGATGAGCATAAGAGATGTATGGATCCATTTAGAGATTTTCTCTAAATAAAAGCACAATTCCAATTTTTCTTTCCCCTAATATGTTATTTTTTTTTTTTTTTTTTTTTTTTTTTTAAATCAGGAGTTGGAGGATTTGCTGCCTACACGGGCAGATCCACCTGTCATCTCTGGAGACGCAGAGGAAGTGGATCTGCAGGAGTTTGTAAGCCAGAGCTCTTCTGGCGGTCACCGCCGTGAGGCGTACAACGACAGCTCAGATGAAGAAGGAGGACATCACGGTCCTGGCGTGCAGTGTGCCCATCAGTAAACCCGACTACAGCAAATATTTTGTCCGGCTCCAAATGTGGGGGTTAAAAAAAAAATGTTCTAGTTGCACAACAAACAGGTGTGTTTATAATCTGATTCGGGGCTGCCTTAAATGAGAATTACATACAGCCATTCCTGACCACCTGATTCCCTTGTAGTAAACGCACAGATGATCCCGCATCTAGTAAGTCTTTCTCGTCCCTCCTCCTTCTCTCCCTGCGGCCCTCTAGAGGCAACCCCACTTCAGAGAGAAAAGGGTAATTGCTACGTACTCTGTGTATAACTTGCATTTTTTTTTTTTTTTTTTTTTTTTTTTTCTTTTTTTTTTTGGTCATTTAGTATTCACAACTTAAAAATCTAACCATAAAATGCAGTTTCAGCCCTGGACTTGAGACTTTTTGTTGTTGTTGTTGGAGAGCAGTGACCTAATGGAAGAGGAGTTGGGAGATCAACAAAAACTAAATAGTAATGCCACCTTGGGACTTTATCACCAATCCATTTTTAGGTTTTGTATCTGTGCGCAATTTTTACCACTTTTATTTTATTTGTAGATTTTTCTTTTCCTTTCTTTTTGGAATTTTAAGAATTGGAACCAGAGACTATAACATGTATAAAATAAGTGATTGTCATTTAAGCTTTGTATCAGCTGCTGTCACCATTTGAGTGTGTTTTATGTTTTGAAATAGTTGAAATAAAATCAATTGCCTATATTTGTCAGCAATCCAGGTGCATGTTGAACATTTTGGTCCCTTTACTGATTGAAAGAGAGAGAGAGAGAGAGAGACATCGTGCATAATGAAATACGTGGAGGAAAAAGCACCTTTATTATAGGCCTATATCTTCTGTGAAAAGTTTGAATTGTTGAATAAAACGTCCTTCAATATCTCCTGAAAATAATCCAAGTCTTTGCTTTATTTGGTGCTTTAGTCACTGCTTGGTAGTCACTTGACACTAGTTTTAGTGCCATGCTAACTTTAAAGCTCCAAGTTCCTTTCAGGGTTGCACAATGAGGACCGCTTGACTATAGAGGGTGATGCACAGTTAATGTACTCTTGAATACCTTTTTTTGCTAATTGATGCTGTCTAAACCATGGACAAAACAATAGGGGTATAACTGCAGCCTGGAGATCTCCAAATGGGGGCGGGAACTCCAAAATAGGGTGTGCCCCCCCCCCCCCCAATTAACTTCAGCACAAACTCCACCCCACAGCTGATTTTGCTGGATGTCAATCACAGTGTTGTTATCCTACACTATGCTACACAAATGCTAACCCCTAAATCCTTACCTTACCTTTACCCTAACCTAACTTTAACCAGAGAAAGTGACTGCACGGCGGGATTGGCGCTGAATAGCGAGGCAGATAAACAGTTAAGATTATGCGACATAAGATCGCCGAGCCGTTCTGTAATTCCCCAACCGGACCTCACCGGAAAATTGGATCTTTTTAGTTCCATTCAGCGTCACTATCCCCTCCTACTCTGCGAAGTTCAAGCCCCGAGACACCCCCGCTGCTTAAAACAAAGCAATAGAGTAAAACCTGTCCCCCTGAGCTTCACTGGGACGGCTCGTTGGAGAGCTTGTGGGTGATTGCCCTTTATATCATTAACTACTGGCCACTGAGCGTATTTATTTATATATATATATTTTTTTTTTTTATTTGAGATCAACTGCAAACAATGTTTAATAAAGTTTAGTTTTGAAATTTAAGTCAATAACAATAGGCTGAAGCCAGAGCCAATGGGGAAAGTCTTTGCGCGAAGAGACCCCGCCCCATTTTTGAGGTTCTGCCCACTTTTGGAGTTCCCTATGTTGGAGATCTCCAGTCTGCAGTTATATATACTTGGGAAAAAACGCGTAGAAGCTGCTAAATCATTTAGAGAAGGACTTAAAACAGAAATGGGTGCAATATTTTGACAAACAATAGGTTAATAGGTGGTGAAGATAAGTACAAGCAGTAAGACATTAGCCTAATATTTCACCTACCTGACCGGAAATAACAAACACGAATGTTGTCAAGATTCTTGCCCTGGAAATCCGATTAGTGCAGGCCAAAACATAACAATAATTGACTATTTTCAGCAGCAGTAATCAGAAATGTGCGGGTTCCAATCATTTCAGTGACATTGTTTACATTCTGTATCGCCAATATGGCCAATTGATGACGCGTCGTGAAAAAAACTACAGGCAAAATGCAAGAAATCCACGGTATTCTAAAAGTATCCTGTATGAAATTTTTTTTCTTTAATGTTAAGTTGGGTCATATCTGCACTGGCATTAAAAAGCAGAGCAGTTTATGAAACACCTGTGACCTAAAACTAGAAAGGATGTGGATCGTCTGGGATTTCGACACAGGGTTGCCAGGTTTTCACAACAAAACCCGCCCAATTGCGTTTCGAGTGGGATCCCCCGTTGAAAAATCGCGTTCTGGGGGATAAAATACACGATTTTTGCCGGGGTTCACATGGTAAATTTGCATTTCAGGGGCTAAATATGATGTTATCGGGGTCGCTTCATCCCACGGACATCAAAATCTACCCGCGGCAACAGTGTAAAAGTAGCAAGGTAAAACCGCGAACGTGGCAACACTGCTTCGACGTGCCTTGACCTCAAACTTCCTGTGCTGAATTCAAATGTTCTGTGGATTTTAATCGTTGAGCACTTCAATTGGCTGCAAAGAACACCAGAGGGCAGCAAGTCGCAATATTACACAGTTAACCATAATAACTTTATCTAGGACAGTCTGCAGCTGCTTTTAATGTCCACAAATTTTTAACAGTGCATAGCATTTTACTTGTGTACTTGTTTTTTAAAATCATTTTTTATTCGTATATGCTTGCAGATTTATTTAACACAAGTGACATTAGAAGTCAGTGCTAAAAACAACTGACATTTGAAGACAGTGCTAAAAATATCCTTTGTTTGGTAAACACAGGACAAATACACTGAAAAAATGAAAAACAATACAGATGCAATGCAGTTTAACAGTCTTCATAAGTTTAATTCAATTGAAAATACTATATACAATGTTAACATTGGGCCAATTTCCAAAAATCTGTAAACAAATAATAGATAAGAAACAAGCTTTAAAAAAAAAAAAAAAAAAAAAATATCAATATAAGCAGCTACTAATGCATGTATGGAAAACTTAGTTCATTTAAAGCTCACAGGCAAGAATAAAGGCACCTCATATGAAGTGATAAAGTTCAAAGGACACAAGAAGACATTAACAATATTCATTCACTGTTAATGGCTTTGATATGAAAAATTAGATGTCTGAAATGGAGATTTATAACTGAATTGACTTTGGCACAAATATCTCTTAATGGCAAATAGTTATTTTGTAAACACAACCAGCTGTCTGAAAAGAACAAGACTGCACCATAAAGCTGTTTTTGCTTGATAACTCACATTCGTTTGTGCCAGCCCTGGCTTTTAGGTACCACAAAAGTGGGTTGGTTTTTACCAGTATTCATCGACTTGCACTACATGGCTAACCTGCTCTGTAGCAGGTTTTGTTCTGGGTAAGTGACCTCAAACAACCTCAAAAGATTATTTATATATTGATTACATAAGTATACTCTTTATTACACATTAATACTTATAAAATGTTTATAAATTAATATTAGATAGAAATAATATGCTATATAAATTATAAACTTAATATGATTATAAAAAGCTTTGTTTCTGTCACTGTGGAATTGTACATTTTATTAACTACACAAATGAATTCTTTCACTTCCACTGGTGTTTTCCTTAAGATGTCCTCTTCTGAGGACAACTTTTATTCTTGCTGTGGAAATTAAATTCTTAATATTTTACATAAATGTTCTCCTAATCTCCTGTTCTCCTCAAGTGAATATCAGCTTCACAGCATGTGACTGGCTGTATGCTTTTGAGGTCACAATTTCAAGTGCATATTGTGTATATAGCCATGCATTATGCAGGATCAGGATCATTCAAGTCTCAGCTGACAGGTAAAGATGATGATCAACATCATGGTATCAAAAAAATCCCAAATGAATTATGTTTTGTCAACATGAACCCAATCCTTTAACCCAGAGTTTGTTAAGCTAGCGTCATGGTACAGGTCCCAGTACTGATTCAAACAGCATTATGTTTAATAGTTCAAAATGACTCGCAACACAAAAACAGAAGAAACAAAATACATCAGTAAACAATTACAAGCCAGCACTTTCTCCACACATGCTCATCTGGCCTTGGAAATGTACAGGGTCAGAGACACAAAAATCTTTACCTTAGTCACAATCTTCAACAGAAGCTTAACTTGTGACTAAGCTTGTAATTTTGTAAGATAAAACGTTTATGTACATTGCATGGCAATGAGTGCAACTAAGGATGAGGACAAACAAACAAACAAACAAACAAACATTAAAAGAGTCCCTCCTTGTAAACTTCCCAACAACATCCATGCTCCCCCCCTTTACCACCAAAGTAAAAAAAAGAAAGCTAAATTTGCATAAGCCAAATGGTTTTGAATAGTTAACATAAGGTGCTACAAAAGAGTTTCAACTGAGCTGTTTTCAAGTGATGTGTCAATCTTCAAAATGTAGTTCCTGGTTTGGGAAGTTGTTAATAAATAATGTTTGTAACTGAATCTCATGTATGATAGAGGTTGTCTATTTACCATGCACCCTGCTGCAGAAATGCTGATTTAAAAAGCAAATTGTAATATAAGAAAAAAAAAAAAAAAAAAAAAGTGACAATGAACCGTGAAAAATAACTGAAATATTCAAGAATAGTGTTATATGTCTAACTAAAATCGCCAACTCATTTCCCGAAAATATTAGTAAACAAGGCTGTAATTCAGATTACTTCATTAAATCCTGTCTAAAATTAGAATTTAAAAAAACATGTAACAAGATACTTAACACTTCCTTTACAGTTTAACTGAGCAGTTGGTGTGTTAAGTAGCGCTGGACTTGCCAGCTTATGTTTTGCAAATCAGGTCATGTCATCTCACTCCAGAGCAGAGTACTCTTTCAGGAAACTGATGTGGAAATCTCGCACCTTGCCAAGAAGTACCTTCAGCTTCTCTATGGATGGCAGGATTGTCATTCTGAAACAAAAACAAACCAAACAAAGTGTTAACAGATAAGTTAATGGCACATAAAATAACACACATGTGCCTGTCACTGGACACTGAGGTGGGCGATATATTGGTAGACACAATTAAACAGAAACTAGCCAGTCAGAGATTTTGGACTATCGTCTCTATCGCGGTTACATGCTCGCCTGACATTGCTGTGCTACATGGTCACTAAAACTCATTGTTTGCACATGTTTGCACAAGCATTGTGGTTAAACATGTGATTTTAAGACATTAAAAAGCAATCTGCAGCAAAAGAGAACTACATTTGCTGACGTGCGCTGTCTGAGAGACGGTGCTCATAGAGCACGGGAATACATTGAAATATGCACACTTGTACGTGTTAAAATGCAAGTATCCTTGTAAACAGTAATGTAGGACTTGAGTGAAAGCAAACAGCTGAGAAAGGAAACGTGTAACAGAATATTGGATCTGGGCAGCTCTTAAAGTGACAACAGTCTGATATTCCTGCTGCCCGTCATTCATGTTAATCAAACAACAAAAGAGAGAAAATCTCTCACTGCTCTTGTCTAAATCACTTGTAACTTTAACAACTAGAGATAAATTAAATTTACACAGTAAAGAATATACATTTGTGTGCTTTTATACGTTAGAGTACTTTATACAATGATGCAGAATTTCTTATTTGTTCTCCTGTAGTTATTTTTGTCCTGTTGCTTGTGATTAGTTTTTTTGTGATATTGACACTGGTTAAATTATGAAATTTCTATGGTATGAAAAAAGTTGATACAATAAAGACCTTATTTTAAGCAAAAATAACTATATTATGATTAGTGCTGTCAAACGGTTAATTGCAATTATTCACATCCAAAAGAAAGACGTGTGTATACCGTGTATGTGTGTGTATATTTATATATACATAATAAATATACAGTTTATATTTAGAATTTTTATATTAATATTTCCATGTATACATTTATATTTGTAATGTTACATATATAAATATTTTTAATTTATAAACATTTTTTCTTAAATATATTATGTATATATTAATAAAACGTGTGTATTTATGCATAAATATACACTGTGCACACTCAGTATGTAAACAAATACTTTTATTTTGGATGCGATTAATCATTTGACAGTGCTAATTGTGATATATATATATATATATATATATTGTTACTTTTAAATAAAATTACTCATATCGTGATATAAGAATTTTTTCCCTACTGAACACTAAAAACAATCACACAATGTCACAATTCACAAATGTGTTGTTTTTAAAACTTTAAAGCCATGTGAATAAAGGCTTTTTATATTTTTACATTATTCGAGAGCCTTGGACATAGGAGTTTTTTACAATACCACACAATATTTTAGTACTTTTACTACTATTTACTACTATTTTACTACTATTTATAGACTAGTAAGGGGAATCATTCTCAGTTTTCTGAGCCGTTTTATTTATCTGGCTCAAAAACACCACAGAATGGGTCACGAGCATGTTCAACAAGCGTGTAACTTTCCTGTGGTGTCAGAAAGATTATTCACATGGCATTTTCAGCTCAGGCCAAAAACAAATAAACCAAAAAAAAAAAAAAGTGCCCAAAACCAAATACGGCAGATTTCAAATCATGTTCTTCCAGGAGGTCAAGGGAGAGGGGGAAAAAAAAAAAAAAAATTCACTTGAAGTCAAATAAAACATTTGAATTTGTTTGATTAAGTTTACCTGAAATGATATGTCCCATCTTTCTGCCCAAATCCACTTCCAGGAACAACGCAGATTCCAGTCTCCTCCAGCAACCTCAAGCAGTAAAGCATATCTGGCTGCATTCCTAGAGCCTGCCGAACCAAATCACAGGAAAATTTTAAGACACACAGCCTCAGTGACATCTCCGATTTTGCATTTCTGACATTTCGCATGCAAGTTAGTCATTTTTGTCTGTTTAAAGGGTACCCAATATGCAAAATTTACACACTTTGGACATAAACGTATGTTGGCCATGTGTGAACACAACCACCCTACAATGATAAAAATCCACCGACACTTTATTTTTCAAAACCCCATTAAACCAAACCAGTCTTATTAGGCATGCGGTTTTGATTCTCCAAGCAATGTGACATCACATTGTTTAAGCCCGGCCCACGGCTGCTGACTGACAGTCCTGCATTGCCATAGCTTCCACCCTCATCATTTGTAATGGATGTAAGACTTAAGATAAGAGTCTTCATTTTCTCCCAACATCTGAACCACTGAAGACGGAGTGGATTACTTTTATTTTTGATGGTAATGCGCCTCAAAATCTCCCTAAAAAAAAAATTTCCTGACTAAATATTTGTGAATATCATGCTGTTACAGTGCTTAGATAACGTTAATCGTATTTGTGTGTGTACGTTATCAAAGTATTTTAAGTGATCAGCACTGTGTTGTTCGGTGGCACTAGAAAACAAGTCCTCTCTGCGCTGTCAAGTCGGTTGCACAGCTCTTTTTTTTAAAACACACCCCTAAAATGACATCTTCCAGATGTTAGAATAAATCATCTGTGGGGCATTTTGAGCTGAAACTTCACAGACACATTCTGGGGACACCCAAGGCCAATTTTACATCTTGTAAAAAGCAGCATAATAGGGACCCTTTAAGTTTATAAGCTTTATTCAAGTAAATGAGTAACTTCTCAAGTGGAAACATCAAGCATGATTAAGTAACAAAAGTTACTATTATTTGTAGCACACTACCATTCTACAAGCAATTATTCATTCAATTCTTTTATAAACAAGTTTATAAACAAAGGCGTGCAAGTAATATTTATATCATTCTTAACCAGCGTAACATTTATGCAGTTGGATTTACTTAATTCAAATAAGATCACTGGACAAAATGTCCTGAACTAGTACTACTGGTTACACCCTTTCTAATCAGATAACTAATAAATCATTGGTGATGAAAGGATGCGTGAACAGTTTATTGTGAACAATGTGGAGTGCCAAAGAAACTAGCAGACAAAAGCAATACCCAAAAAACAACCTCCACTAGAGAGCTCAAGTTCTGAAGTATGAGCACTTGCCTTGGCTTCCTCCACTGCCTTAGGAGGGATAAAGATTCGAGGGAAGGCGTACATGGCCCCCTGTACAGGATTACATTTGATTCCTGGAACTGCATTCAGGATCTGCTCAGTTAGTTTAGCTTTTTCTGCTAGAGCACCCAGCACTGATGATTTCTCCTGAATGAGATCAGACAAACACAATCACGCCCAGTCAAACCCAAACATGAAAATTCTTCAGGACTGTTTACGCAATAACGGGAAACGTGGCATTTAGAGGTTTATATACAGGAAACCACGATAACTGAGTTACTGTCAGTGTCAGAACATGATGTGCTGTACACTAGATTAGACAACTAACCTGGTGGAACTGTTTGAACGAGTGCTCGTCTGGTTGTGGAGGGTTGACAATCACATCCATTGCAGCCTGGCCAGCCAAGGGGGGACACAAACGAACTGATAAAAGCTTGACTAATTGGGCCTTGACCTCAGGATCCATGTTGATCACCTCCATATATCCACCCCTGAAACCACACCTGTGGAAAGACACGAACACGTCACACGAGTTCTCAGAACTGTAGGACAAGGTTGCCACGTTCTTTAGCCAAAACATAAATATTTCAGGTTTTCTCAAATCAAGCTAGGCCACATTCCAGATAAAGTATCAGAGGAATCTTTTGGTCTTTTGAACAACCGGTCACAGTTGGAGGAATGGGTTTCAACAAATATTAATGCAACAATGCCTTAGGCCTGCTCATTGGGCTGCTGTTAAAACTTCACCAGTTCAAGATGTCCTTACAAATGCCAACTTGACACTAAAGATGGTGGATATTTCTACATCGCATCTATGTAAAATCGTAAATTATAAAGCCAGACTATGTCTAAATATGTTTTGGGATACTTTGGTTATGTCATGTGAAAGTGTGTGAAGGGTCAGTGAAAGCTGATCTTAAGGAGGCCATCTCAAATTAATGCACATGCTGATCCCCAAAAGAGGTTCAAGAATAGGGATACTCACTCTCCTGTGTAGCCTTTGGAAGTGGAATGGAAGGAGGCGAGCTCCACACTGTTGAAGTACTCAGGACCCATCTCGTATAGCACCTTCTTGAAGGAGTGGAACTGACAGTCAGGAGCGTACACGTTGTCCTGATACACCTGCCAGCAATGATGCAACCCAACATTGAGTACATCATGGTCATGTATACATCAGATGCATTAAATGAGAACAGGATTCAGGGAACTGTACATATACTGGTTGAAAAATCAGTACTTGGTACAATTTTTTTAATGTTCTTGGAAGACTTATGCTCATCAAGGATGCATTTATTTGATGAAAAATACAATAAAAACTGTAAAATTGTTTAAAGGTATAGTTCACCCAAAAATTCTGTCATTAATTTCTCACTTTCATGTTGTTCCAAACCCATAAGACCTCTATTCATCTTTAGAACACAAATTAAAATTTTTGATAAAATCTGAAAGCTTTCTGACCCTCCACAGAAGGTAATGTAACTGCAATGTTCCCAGGCCCAAAAACATAAGGACATAAACCACTGATGTCACATGTAGTATTTTATTGATGTCCTGACTATGTTTCTGGGCCTGGGAACATTTTAGTTATATTGCTGTCTATGGAGGGTCAGAAAGCTCTCGGATTTCATCACAAATATCTTCATTTGTGTTCCAAAGATGAACGGTCTTACGGGTTTGGAACGACATGAAGCAAGTAAGTAATGACAGAATTTTCATTTTTGGGTAAACCATACCTTTAATGTTATTACAATTTAAAATGACCATTTTCTATTTTAAAACATTTTTAAATTCCTGTAGTTCAATCAACAGAACATGGCATTTCCAACATCAAAGGGATCAATAGCCAGGGAATGCATGAACTGATAAAGCATATACCTTAAATGCAATTTACGTCACTTTGGATAAAACTGACTGTGCAAAATGCATAAATGTACATCTAAAATGTAATTTATTCCTGTGATGTCAAAACTGATTTTCAGCCATCTTAAAAATAAATAAATAAATCAATCATTCAGTCATTCATTCTAATATACTGATTTGGTTCTCAAGAAACGCTTCTTACCATTGTTATTGCTGCTTAATATTTTTGTGGAAATCATACTTGTAAATGCAAAACAGATTGTGATTACCTCATCTGACATAACAAAGAGATTCTCTTCATAGGCAAAGTGCAGGACTTCTTCAATGCATTTTTTACTCTGGACCTGACCTGTAAAAATTAAATAGGAATGAAGAAAGAGAGATGACAGAATTTAAAGGTATAGTCATCATCTAAATAAAAAAAAAAAAAAAAAAAAAAAAAAAAGGGCATTAATATGATCAAACCTAACACAATGCATTTTGACATGCCATATTTTAATACAGTGATTCTCAATCTGAGGGGCAAGAACACATTTTAGTCTCTTCTCCATCAACACTGATAAAAAAAAAAAAAAATTGACGACTCATTCTGCAGTTCAGATTTCATCTAATCACCTCAAGTGTCCAGCCCGTAAAAACATTTTACGTTCCATTAGCAATTTCCAGTAAATTTTGGATTAAATTCATTTTTGTTAATTAACTTAGAGCTATCATCTTCAGAAGACTTGGAATATTGCCTAGAAATCATATGGGAGTTATTTTAGATCCCATCAGCATCAGTCCCCACTCACGAGGGATCATGACTGGAAAAAGAACATGAGGTAAAAGGGACATGCACTTTATTTCCAGGACACCTGCTATTGGATCCAAACAAACACAAGGGCATTACGTTTCCCAGCACACAAAAATAGCTTTACAATACACCTACCAGTAGGGTTGCCAGGGTTAATGATGCAAATGACTCGTGGCTGGCAGTGCTGTTTGGCAGCCTGATAAGCTCTGTGAAGTTCATTGATGTCCAGGGCCCAGCAGTTGTCTTCATCTAAGTAGTAGTTGACCTGTACTGCATCCATCTCTGAGATTGCAGCTGAGTAAAGCGGGTATTGAGGAATGGGGATCATTACACCAGTCCGAGAAGAATCTTTTCCAGACACCAGTAGCCGCAAAATGGTCTTACCAAAAAAAAAAAAAAAAAAAAAAAAAAAAAGTTAGTTAGTTTGTTTTTATTAGCAATGCAGGCCAAGTAACCTATCAAGTCTGCTTGACTATAAATATCCAATTACTTACCATAATGCCATCACTAGCCCCAGTGGTGAGGTAAATGTTTTCCCAGTCTGCAGGAACTCCATCTCTTTGCTCGATGTACGCAGCGATGTCTTTGCGGATGCACTCCACACCGGAGCTTGCACTATATGACCCTGTGACAGAAACAGATGCGTTAGCACTCATAAACCACTTACTGCAGCAAAGCACTGAATGGAAATGAGTCTTGCGATACAGGTCTATTGTTCCAGAGCTTCCTGAGAACTGCATGTTCTGCAATAACAGGGGATCAAGGATGACTTCTTATCGCTACACTGTAAACTGTTTTGTATTTTTTTTTTTTTTATATCACGGTCTTAACCAGTTTCAAAAACACATCCACAAACACCCACACACCGAGACTGTATCCCCCGCAGCCCTGCAGGATGCGCCGTGCTCTCCATTTCACATCCTCTGGGAAGCTGGGGCTGTCCATCAGCTCAGGAAATGTGCAGAGAGCCACCACCTGCACAAAAGTACACCAAGAGATAAAACACACTCTTATTTGTCTGTAAACATGAGTGCAATATTAGATTTAAGAGCAAATACAGATCAAGGGTCTTTACGCACACCTACTCTAGGCACTATGCACTATGCACTGCAGTCAATGATACAATTATTCAAAACAATAAACTGCAATTCTGGCAATATTTCTGTATGTATTTTGCTGCAAGTATAACGTTGGAAGGAGGGAAACAGCAATTTGAGCCGAACCTTTGTTCCCAAACATAACAGGGTCTGGGCCAGATGGCTGTTGCAGCCCAATCCCTCCCAAAGTTTCCAAGCCATAACAACCATACACGTCAAAGGCAGCTTTCCACTGACACGAGCTGAAGAATCAAATGGCCAGAAGCTATGACTATCATGCAAGCATGCAAAGCTGTGTTCTGTTGGCTCTCAATAAAATTTATTTCATAAGCTGCAGAGTCTTAGGCCATCACAAAAGCTTTTGTTCTGCTCATAATAAAAGGCTAGATCAACTTTGACTAAACTAGGCCAAACACAAGAGACTGTCTTCCACTGGAATTTGCAGTGTGTTCCAAAACTGAGTGGTCAACAAAAGCTTCTTTTCTTTCATGCCATACCACATTGAGCACAAACTGGACTCCTCGTTAACCTGAATAAACCTTTGTCACTGATTTTGTTTGTAGGTTCCAAGTTATTTTTACAGTCTAAATGAGATGAAGAATCCATTATGTGGTTTAATGAGCATTTTACAATTTAAAAAAAAAAAACAAAAAACTTTGTACTGTGGCACAGTGAACAGCTCAGGGGAACCAAACTTGCATGCTGCAAAAAAGGGAAACGGTGTGCTTCATTTAAAGTTGCGATAATACTGAAGTAGTTAAAAGTATTATTTAAAAAAAGAAAAAGAAAAGATGTGGGGCAAGTGCTTGGTTCTGTGCAATTGTTTGGATTGGATTTTGCGATGTAAGCACTACATTTAAAACAAAAACGGTTGTGGTTGTACACAAGCTTGAGGGTGGAGGGTTTAAAGGGATAGTTCACCCAAAAATGACAATTACAAACAAAACAGTCCATGTGACATCAGCAGTTCAACCGTAATTTTATGAAGCTACAAGGTACCTTCCATAATGCAGGGAGAGGGTCACTCAGGGGAGAAGAATTGTTGAATAAAGTTGTAATTTTAGGTTTTTAGTGCACAAAAAGTATTCCCATAGCTTCATAAAATAACGGTTGAACCACTGATGTCACATGGACTATTTTGTCGATGCTCTTGGTACCTTTCTGTGCCTTGAACGTGATGGGATCCTTGCTGTTTATAGAAGGTCAGAAAGCTTGGATTTCATCAAAAATATCTTAAATTGGGTTTCTGAAGATGAACAAAGGTCTTACGGGTTTGGAACGACATGAGGGTGAGTAATTAATGACAGAATTTTGATTTTTGGGTGAACCATCCTTTTAAATGGACTTAATGATTGGTCATTCATGTCCTACATACATCACCTAAGAAAAGTCTATTGTCTTACTGGACAATTGAGTTGACATATTGAATTGTTCACAATCAGATCTATGATTTGGAAAATCGATGAGGCTAACATTCATTTTTATGCCAATTATAATAGCTAAATAACTTAATTCAAGACAAAGATAGTTATGAGACTACAATAATTTGTACAGTTTTGGTTACCTGTCTGAGGAAGGTGATTGGCTGTTGTCCCATTGCATGTGCATCACCGATGTTGGCTTTAATGACTTCAGAGAACGGTTTTGTACCACCCTATAAGAAAGTAAAAGAAGTGTCCATTATGTGAACAATGCCACAAGCCTTG
Organism: Cirrhinus mrigala; assembly: GCA_036247105.1. Lineage (NCBI taxonomy): Eukaryota > Metazoa > Chordata > Actinopteri > Cypriniformes > Cyprinidae > Cirrhinus > Cirrhinus mrigala. The sequence continues at coordinate 28,142,053 of CM070013.1, forward strand.
CCCAGAATGCACACTGCAAAGTATCAAATAGACCTGTCCTCGCTTGCACCAGAGACCTGCAGGGAATAGATTATTTCTACCAGTACTGCAAGCAGATCTGCAAAGCAGATTAGGGCTGCACGATTATAACAAAAATCATAATTGTCAATTATTACCTTTAAATTATAATTGCGATTATAAATTACGATTATCGCAATTTACATTGAATGATGTTTTGAATAGCTTTATATCATTGTTTGAAGCACTGCATGCCACATTTTTATATGTAGTTTCTTCTTTAAATATAAAAAAGTTAAAAAAATAAAAAAATAAATAAATAAATAAATAAATAAAAACCTTAAGATAACCTGTAAGAAAAACACCCCCACCCCCCACATCTTAAGCAAGCAGAATAATGTGATTTTTTTTTTTTTTTTAAATAATTGCACCATTGAATAATTACATAATTGTGGCATCTGTAATTATAATCACAATATTCAATTAATTGTGCAGCACTAAAGCAGAGGTTTGTCTGGACACGCATGATTAGGTTTGGTCATGAAAATTGGGTGTATCGGCTATGTTACATTTGTATAAAACTAATGTTGTTAAATGAAGATGTTCTTTAAATCAGGCCAAGTATCATGACCTACTACAGACTTAAATCATAACTCTCCTGTCACTTTCAATGACAGGAATATTGATTTTACATCATTTTAGTCCTTAAACCGTTTTGTGAACATTCTGTACCATCTAGTCACAAGATAAGGGCATGGCACATCACAAAGTTCAATCAGGGTCTCATCATGAGTTGAGGAAACTATCAGGGTCTGAAGGAGATCATGCCCTTGTCAAAAGTCTAGAAGGCACCTGTTCAATGGCTATAAATAAAGCTCCCTTCCTAAGTGCTCATCTATCATTGCTGAGCATGCAAGCTTAAACATACTTCTACGTCATGGTGAAGAGAGTTAGATAACATTACTGCTGAATGGACAGCTTCACAAAAATCAGGCAACTTTGTTGCACTGCTTTGATAATAGCACTGCAAGTAGGTCAGAAAATGGACTGAGTGCTGTTCCTTTCAAAGCAACTTACATGGACAATAAGAAAGGAAAGGGAAAAAGTAAAGATGTGTCAACAAAAGGAATGCAGGGCAGATCATTTTGCACATTACTTACAACAACTAAACACATTTGGCATGAAAAGCAGTATACCCTGTTGGTGGAATGACTAAACTCCATCCAGACACAATCCCTCACAATCTAAAAGAAACAACTAAAAACTCATCTCCTCTGTGATCATCTAACTGCGTCCTCATAAATAAATAAATAAATAAAATATTTTACAAATTTTCACTTTTTGAGTTATCTTATTATCCCTGATCCCTTCCTGTCCTAGCTTTTATTATTTTGAACTATGACTGAAACCATGTATAACAGACACTTTTTGTGTTTATTGCCATCTTATAATAAACCATTTGTTCTATTCTTTAACTGTAAGTAGCTTTGGATAAAAGCGTCTGTCAAATGAATAAATGTAAATCTATATTCCTTAAGGGACGCCCTCACATATATTCAGAAACTAGTGTAGAAGTAATGTTACAGCAAGTTTAAATGTGTCTTGTTTTAGGTATTCAAGTATTTCTTGTTTACATCTTAAAATGAAGTTTTAATCCATTTAATGCCACCAATAACATCTGTGACTAAAACTTACTTTAAGTTGTTGCTGTATTTTACATAGCGTTGTCAACTCTAATTGAAAGTGGACAGTGTTTTGATTTCATGTCAGTATTTCAACATAACCAGAGCAGTTTCCAGCTTAACCCTTTGAACAATGTTATTTGTCAAAACTCCAGAAATTGAAAAAGTAAACAGTATATTAACAAAACACCCATATTTGATAAATGTAATATTTACCGTACAATATTTATTATGAATGGCTTTATTATTACTAAACATGTCAGTGACCATTTGTTGAACATGAAGAATGTTTGACTTTATTGTTTGCAACGTTCTACTTTGTCTACCAGTGCAATTTTTTACTGTATTCCAGCATTGGTTACAGCTGTGAACAGAAATAAAACACATATTCATACTTTTTTGAAGAGAAGGCGTGTTTAATTAGTGTGTCCAAATACAAATATTTACAAACATGTAACTTCGTTCTGTGACGCTGTACTCAAGAGCATGAAAGTGTAAAACGGTTACATACTTAAACAACAATCTATGAAACATTTTCTTACCTCCTCCAAGTATCTCTCAATCTCTCCGGCTTTGATGACAATTGGTCCTCTCACGGCGTACTCCACAGCCTTCACCTGCGGGTTCAGTGTTTCCATAGTCAGGGTCTTGTCCCGCATCTTTCCGTTGAGGCGCTCAGCAGCCACTTTAGCCTCGGCGGTGATGAAGCGCATCTGGCCATACTTCTCCACGGACGGACCTTGAGACTTGTGTCGTACCCCAGTAAGAGATGTCAGTGTTAAGGGGCTACACTGATCAAGGGCTCCGGCGATCAGTGATCGAGCTGCCAGTGACTGCAAGCGATACATATTGGCACAGAGAGAAAGTCGAGTTTGTCTGGTGAACCTGTCAAAAGCCCGGAACAAGGATGGTTGTGGAGAAACGCAAATGTAAAGATACCGTCTTTCTAACCGCCAGTTAAGGCAAAGGATAAAATTAACAAAACAAAAAAAAAGCGAAATCACTTAAGAAAATGTTTCTTCTGTACGAGCCCAACCCGCATTATAAAATACTTAACCGAAACACGCTTATCAGAGAATCATCTCATCACCGCTTACTATCATCCACCCGCCAATCTTTATGCTCTCATTCAGCCGTCTCATGTTTCTGCTCGGAGTGGGGGTTGTAGTTCTAATGCTGCCGCTTGATCCACCCTCACTATTCACTGCGTTTACAATAAAACTACAATTCCCAGCGCTGTATGAGATACCGCAGCCGGTGGGTGTGTGTGTGAGGGGCGGAGACTTTCGCCAATGTCACAGCCGGCAGAAATTTCATCAGCACACAGGCGTATATAAAAAAAAGAGTCTCTAACAAGCGTTAGTTAAAAAGCTTTAAACTTCCATGTTGCAAAAGATATGTGACATTTCTGGTAATTCATTTTTTCGTTCTTTATATCGATTTTCTCAAACATTTGGGTAAAAATTGGTAGCAGATTAAAACTTAATAAAGAAAAAAACTGAATAAAGAGCATTTGAAAAATGTGTAATTTAAATCTTCACCCTCAGTGTCAGAAAACATGAAATAGCCTTTTTGTTTGCGTCTTTTGTCTTTCATCACATTGAAGGGGCAGGAGATAGCATAATGACATATTACAAAATACATCTTAACCGTTTGCTTGTGCTCGACCATTTTGCAGAATTAAAGAAACAGTGCAAGAATCTTTTATTTAATTTACTAGATTTTAAACAATTTTTAAGTCATAAAAATTTCTACCTCATAAAACCATAGGCTACTGTTTTGTTCATTTTAGACGATATTATTCTACTATGGTAGAACGCCTCATAAAAGCATTTATATGGGTTTTATTTGGAAAGTATACACAAATTCAAGTCAAAGGCTGGAAAAGTGAAAACCATTTTGTAGACTGTAATTAAATGCAATCTGAATAAAATGCTGCCATCTGTTGGACGCAAGGCTGTATAATCCTGGTAATATGTAGGTCTATGTGTTTTCTTATTATTTAGAAGCCTAGATCTCACTGGTAAAATCTGTTTGTCATGTTATTTTTATTTATTTATTTATTTTATTTTTATTATTATAAGCTATTTTTGTAAGACATTTGGTAAACAGTGCTTTCTCTTATAACTTCTGAGAGGCTAGTGAAAGCATGTTTTAATACAACAAAAAGAAAGATTTCACAGTTGTTTCCAAACAAGATTCTCTTTCAGTTTGATCGAAATTCAAATTATCTCAGAAAACGTCATTAACACCCTATGTACCAGTAGCCTACGTCATCTTGTGAGAGGTTAAAAGAGCAGCGTTGTGCTGAACAATGACTTGTTTAGCATATGAAGAGGGCATGAGATTCCCACAGTGCAACCAACAACCATGAAGTCTGCAGAGCCACACATAATGTTCTGTTAAGATTTTACTTTCTGTTTCAATAGGCACTCAACAGTGGGCTTTAGTATTTTAAAGCAATATGGAAAAAATGCTGCTTTTCTGCTGTAATTTTAAAACAATAAGTCTATGTCATGCAGTGTTTTGGAATAGTAGATAGTACAATAACAGAAATTGCAATATTACATGAATTGCTTATAAAATAAAAACAGCTCTCTGATTGTCTCTCATTTTTATTGTATTATATGTATTATAAGTACCTTTCTATGAAATTAATGTCATTTAGAGTCCTTGTATCAATGAAATGTGGTACACTGCCAGTTAAAAGTTTTTGAACAGTAAGATTTTCATGTTTGTTATGTTTGTTTTTTTAATCTCTTTACACCAAGCCTGCATTTATTTAATCTTATTTGATCTTGATATTGTGACATTTTTTACTATTTACAATTACTGCTTTCTATTTGAATATATTTTAAAATGTAATTTATTCCTGTGATCAAAGCCACATTTTCAGCATCATTACTCTAGTCTTCAGTCACATAGCCCTTCAGAAATCATTCTAATATGCTAATTTGCTGTTCAAGAAACATTTTTGTTATTATTATCAATATTTAAAAAAAGCTAAGTAATTTTTTTCAGGATTCTTTGCTGAATAGAGGATCCAAAGATGATAGAAATTAGAAAGGATGCTTTAAACTGATCAAAAGACAAAGACATTTATAATGTTACAAAAGATTTCTATTTCAGATAAATGCTGTTCTTTTTAACTTTCTATTCATCAAAGAAACCTGAAAAATTCTGCTTAGCTGTTTTCAACATAATAATAATAAATGGTTTTGACCAGAAAATCAGAAAAGTAGAATGATTTCTGAAGGATCATGTGACTGGAGAAATTATGCTAAAAAAATCAGCTTTGAAATCACATGAATAAATTGCATTTTAAAATAGAAAAAATAAAAAACAGCTATTTTAAATAGTAAAAAATATTTCCAGATTTTGCTATTTTTGCTGTACTTTGGATTGAAGATTTTGGATTTGAAGAGATTTCTTTAAAAAAAAATAATAATAATAAAATAAAATGAAAAAGCTTACTGTTTAACAAATTTTGACTGGTAGTGTATGTAACAGATAGATGTGCCAATATGGACAAGCTTTAAGGCACAGCCCAGATACTACTGACAAATATTTGAATCATTATAGCAGTGATCAGTTTGCCAGGTTGTTGAATATATTGTTTACAGACATTTTTGTTGTTAAAGAGTAATCAGATCCTTTTGTGACAACCAGGCTGATCTTGCACAACTAGTCGTACAGCTTTTACATTAAGCTAAGAAAAGCTTGTTATACTTATTCTAGTGAATTTTGCAATGACATTGTGTCTATGAAAAAGAGAAACTGATTATAGCCTTCAGCATACTGGTGTTTCAGCCTCAGACTAGCTTGCAAACCAATGTGAAGGAACAATAAACAGTTTAGGTATAATAATGTTTTTGGTACAGGAAGAATACAGATTACAATTATAATCTAATGCTCTCACACACTTCCGCACAAACAGTTACACAATACATGTAATTATAAAAAGAAAGGCTACATTCACCACATGGTGCCAATTATTTAAATGTTTAATGTGAGGGTGTTATATCTATTACTAGTAAGATTTTTTCAGTATTGACAGATTTCGTCGCATCGAACAGTTGTTTTCATTAAACCCTTAATATTATAAAGTGATGGCAGTGTCTCAACCAGCATATCTGTTTCACCTACATCAGCACTTATTGTTCTTTACCCATGTGACTGTCGTGCTCTAGTGCGCATGCTCCGTCAGTGCTCCATGCATAAAGAAAATATCTGTACTGCAGAATATTTATTATTACCGTTCCCTCTCTCAAAGCTGCTCTGTGACGCACAGTGCTCAATTTTAGAGTGTGAAGACAAAAAAAATGGCTTAATCTTGCCATTGCTCCTGTGGGTCACGTGAGCAGCCAGCCAGGGACCGATCGAACCCCTACAGCGCGCATGCGCAGTCTGCATTGTGCGATTGATGGTCCATCGGCTTGTGTGTGTCTGAGCTCCCGGGAACCCGATCAGCTGCACTTCTCTGTGTGCGTTAGTGCAGCTGGAAGTTTTACAGTACGATCGCCGAGGTCAAGGGATATTATTGAAGCTCGTCATTTTAAAAATGTCTACAAACAAAGTGAAGAAAGTGAAAATGGCCACCAAATCATGCCCGGAGTGTGACCAACAGGTGAGGTGTTGTTTGACAATGAATGATACATATTTGTGTTTTTGCTTAAGTTCTTAATGCCAGGATTGTTATCTTTAGTGTGCTGCGTGTTTCAGTAAGATAAATGTATTTATTTGTTACGTCTATGTGAGCTACAAACAGCGTTGCTAGGTGATGTGAAATATAGGTTTCACATTTTATCGATTGTATCGCAGTGATATTATTGATATTATTTGTCGTATCTTAAAATAAGCTACCGAATTTTGTTTTCATTTTAGTCTGGTCATGGAAACGTGTAAGGCTCTAAAATAATATCCAGCTTACAGCATTGAAACGATGAAATTTCATAGCTTTCATGCAGTCTGTTTCCACCTCGTTAAATATCACGAAGGAGGCTAATCTTAACTGCTTATAAATGTGCATGATAATATCTAAAGGCTTCAACCAGTTCTAATGCTGATAAAATGATAAATTCATGCTAGTTTTGACATATAAACGATTAATTATTATTGTTTATTTTGCCCTTGAACAAACAGAACTCACGTCATTGCAGATAATTTCATAAGATTGTAGTTTTGTGTTTGGCACGATATTGGGGGTATTGTTTCCTGTTTACTGTAGAGTCAGTGTCAGCTTTTTCCCAGTCTAAAGACACATCAATGTTGTCTTTATAAGGCACAGCATATTTATTTACTCCTGCGTAATATTGAAGTGCTCTTCCTCAAGTGTTGTGAAATATTTAGTCAGTCATTGTACATAAATTTCAATGTGTACTGAAGTTCACTGAGTTCCCTTTCTCTCTTTCTGTTTCTCTCAGATTCCTGTGGCTTGTAAATCCTGTCCTTGTGGCTACGTCTTCATAAGCCGAAAGCTTCTCAATGCAAAATTAAATGAGAGGTCTCCAGTAATGGGTAAATTGTGCATCTTTTCTGTGTTTTATGCATCTGAAAACCCCACTCCTATATTAGGTTATGCTAAATTAAGCATTGTTAAATTATTTATCATGTGGTCTGTAATGTGACTATTGATCTGGAAAGTGACTGCGGTGGAATTGATGTTTAAAATGATTACAATGGAATGTAATTCCAGATCTTGATCAGCTAACTTTTCTCTCCCACTAAAAATGAACAATTGCTCATTTCATTCCTTTAATATCTACCCATATGAGTCGGCCATAGTTAACGTGCGTCTTCAGGCTATGCTTATGAGTCATGTTGATTGAGAAAAAAAAAGAAAAAAAAAAAAACATATTTTTTACATACTATCAGTATGTGTTGGACTTTTTGGGCTAGTGAATGGAAATAAATAGCAGGCAAGTTTCCAGTCAGCAGGATGCGTTGAGAATACTGAAATGAGTGGTGCAGTGATGGCTGTTTGCTTGAGTGAGTAGTGCTAAGAGAGATGGGGGAAGGGCAAACTAATTCCTGTCTGAAAAGCTTGTTCCTGCCGCCCCTCGCTCTCTCTCTCTCCACCCCCTCCCGCCACTGTCTTATCAAGAAACTAGTATTTCAGTTGACTCATTTTTATGATGCATCAAGTCATTTATGAAATCTCCCAAAGATTAAGTTATACAAAAATTTCTCAGAGTGATGTCACAAAATGACGCCTGTAGGAAATTTAAAAAGTGTGTTATGTAAGTGATAAGAGGCCAGCTTAGGTTGTCATGATCTTGTTAAAATGTGACTACTCTGTGGCTTATTATAATTACATAGCTTGGGCTTGTGAGCACACTTCAGTGTGCAGTTTTTGCAGAATAAATTGATAAACTTTTAAAGTGTTTTTTTTTTTTTTTTTTATTTATTTATTTGATTTGGAATTAATATTTAAGCACTAATATCAGGTTTTAGGTCAGTCATGAGTTTTGTATTGTATAGCCTAGAAAACAATGTCTCATTGTGTACATATCAAACGGGCAGATAGTCTCAAGCATGCTGAAGTTTTATGATTTTTATTGTTCAAAGCCCAGCTGGCGTGTGCATTTCGTTTTCTGGCGGCGCAGACTCAGTCTGTGATTGTTGCAATGAGTTATGACTGGAATGCTTTGCACAAATGTTCTTTGTTTAAGTGTTTTACCACGGTGTGATGTATGAATTGATTTCTCCACTTCTCCACATCCTTATATATTTCTGTACAAACAATTGTGAGCTTTCTACAAGTCGCATAAGGAATTAATTTGTTAATTTGTGGAAGGTCTGAGGTCCTACTTTTATTTTATGTTGTGTGAAGGGTGTAGCCATAGTTTCTTCTGAGAGAAACATTTCCATTTCAGCAGTAGTATTTATTCAAGGCTTACCCTTCACTATGCTAAGAATAATGTGCTCAATTTGAATTAGGACAGACTTTATTTAGATTGCCCTGCCTGTCCTTGCTTTGTTTGCTTCTTGGAAAGAATTTTAATTCCGATCAAATATTAAACAAAAGCCTAAAACATTTATTTTATAAAATGTTGTCTGTTCACAACATGAAAGAAGAATATTTGATTACATTTAAAGCCAAGCTTTCTGGATATTTTACAAAAATATTCGCACATGATGCAAACCCGACTTCATGATTGTGTCATAGTTGTGAAGGAGTTACGCAGTGTTAATTAGCTGTAGAACAGAGCTCTTCTTGTTAGTGCAGGTTATTGACAGGGCCTGAATTCCTGAGTTAATGTGCAGCCGTACAGCAGGCCTGTAAAGGGAGTGAGCAGAAAAAGATCTTATCACAGCGGTTAGAATCAAATGGCTGCTGTGGAAATACTTGATTATATAAATATTTAAAATATCTTCTGGGGACAAAATGTGTTGCCATTAGTGATTCACAGAATTAGGTTACACTGAGATTATTAAATCATCAATCATTCAAGTGCTTGATTATTGTAAATATATGTGACAAAAAGTATTTTTGGAAAGCTGTACTTCATCTAAAAATGTTTCAAACAGCATTTTTAATAATTATTGTTGAATTATTATAAACTAAGATTTCACTAACTCATTAACTACAGGGAGTATTAAATTAATTTGTCACACCAAAATAAATGAGTGAACTAGGAAAGAATAGTAAGAAACAGGAAATTCTGAAAAAAAAGTATTATAATATATAGTTAATCTTATTATATAATACGGATTGCATAATGATGTACAATCCTAATATACACAGCACCTAATATATACAATTTCTTTTACACATTCATATACATATAGCAAAAGTATTTGATGATTTAAAAAAAAATATGTATTTCTTTTAACATTTGACAGCTTTGACAAATTATGCATAGAAGTGGCCAAATTCTATATGTATATCTATTTCATTGTTCTTTTAAAAGCTTTCAATTTATTATTCTTACTTTGCTGTAGTCACTCACTCATATGAGCTCTCTTCACACAGGGTTGCTAGAGTCTCTTACTAATGACGTTTACTTGAAGCCTGAAGAGTCCTATAAATAAACTCCCTCAGAGAAACGCAGGCCTACTTCCTTTAGTAACGAGCTCTTAATTCTCTGATTGTAGCTCTGCATATGCATATGTCACTCTGTGCTTTTTCAAACTATTTGCTGATTTGCATGTGGATTCAGAAACCCTCTTTTGGGTTTTTAGTCTATCAGTAGTGGTTGGGGAATGGGTTTAAAGATCACGTGAAGAAAAAGAGAGTGTTAAAACTGTTTATGAGATGACGTGGCTGCTTATATGACTGTATTTACACCAATTACTGTATAATTGAACCTTTTGACTGTGTTTCAGACAAATTGGATTTAAAGAGGCGACGAACAGAAAGAATCAGAAAAGAGAAGATAAACTTGACGTCTACCAGTGATATGGAAAATAGGAGGCGGTCCCGTTCCAACAGTCAGTCAGATCCAATCCGCAGAGGAAGAGGCAGACCGAAAACTGTTGGGCTGAAGAAGCAGGAGGAAGAAAAAGGTAATGTGCTTCTCCCACATGTCTGGGGAAAAGTAATCATTATAGATTTATGGTCACTGTAAACATTAACATCAAAAAATGTAGACATCCAGGGTGATTTTATTGCTGTTATTTTTTCCATTTGCTTTACGGTGATGTCAAATAATGTCAATTTATAATAAACTTTATTTTATAAAATATGCTCATGAGTATATATGCTCAGATACAGAACAATAAAAGTGAAACCAATAAATTTCTTTAAATGTTTGAATATGAATATGAACAAAAGTGTTTCGTTAAGCTGACAAAACACGGTTGCCGGTTTGAAAAGTGCTTTTGTCAGTGTTTGCTTGGTTATCTCAGTGAGTGTGCTTTGAAGGGCTCTTGTGAATAATGTTTGATCATAGGTTTCTTTCCTGCTTTTGCGAACATCTTTTTTTTCCCCACTATCAATGTGACATTTACACTACCAGTCAAAAGTTTTTGAACAGTAATTTTTTTATTTTTTTTAAAAAGAAGTCTCTTCTGCTCACCAAGCCTGCATTTATTTGTTCCAAAGTACAGCAAAAACAGTAAACTTTTGAAATATTTTTACTGTTTTCTGTTTGATTATATTTTAAAATGTAATTTATTCCTGTGATTTCAAAGCTGAATTTTATAATATCATTCTGATATTCTGATTTGCTGCTTAAAAAACATTATTATTATGATGTTGCGGCTGAGTAGAATTTTTTTCAGGTTCCTTTGATGAATAGAAAGATCAGAAGAACAGCATTTATCTGAAATAGAAATCTTTTGTAACGTTATAAATGTCTTGATCTTCACTTTTGATCAGTTTAAAAAAAATTACACTGACTCCAAGCTTTTATGCAAGATAAATGCTGATCTTTGGATCTTTCTATTCATCAAAGAATCCTTAAAAAATTGTACTCAACTGTTTTAAGTATTGATAATAATAACAATAAAAAATGTTTCTTGAACAGCAAATCAGCATAATAGAATGATTTCTGAAGGATCATGTGACACTGAAGACTGGAGTAATGATGCTGAAAATGCAGCTTTGATCACAGGAATAAATTACATTTTAAAATATATTCAAATATATAGCAGTTATTTTAAACGGTAAAAATATTTCACAATATTACTGCTTTCAGATCAAATAAATGCAAGCTTAGTGAGCAGAAGCAAATTCTTTAAGAAACATTAAAAATCTTTTTGACTTGTAGTGTATTTTTAATACCCATCACTGTTGCAATCATTTTATCCAGTTTGAGTCTATATTTTCTCATTTTGCATCCTCCTAAAAAGATTCTGCCCTCCATTTCATAGTTCAAACGCTTCTTTCCTGTTCCGTCAAACCATAAATGAGCAAAAACCTAAAGAGGAACATTTAGGAGCGTTTCATCTTGAGCATTAAGAAATATTTTAGAGAAGTTGCTGTAATATTGGGCTAGGAAATGAAAGATTTTGACGTATGTCCTCACGTCTGGAGCGTCTAGACAAGAGGAGATATAAAGACAATACTGGCAGCATTTGATGGCGTGTTGAATTGTGTCTTGGATACAATAAACGTAGCCAAGCTGCCACTAAGACCTTCCTACCACCCCTGTGCTCAAACTGACCTTCACTACCATCATGCCCGTCTCTGATTTCACACTCCCCCTAGAGACTTCTGTTTATCTAAATTTGCATTTAGAATAAAAGCCCCTCTTTGGCGTGTCACCACTGATCCCAACTGCATCTGTCTTCACTCCCGGCCACACCTAGCTGTAGCTGTGTCTCCTATTAAAGAAAACTGTTGAGCAACCCTAGATTGTTTTAGATACAGCTTTTTTTTATTAAATGGCAACAGATGACCATATTTCCATGGACACTAGGACAAAAGAAATGTGTGGTATTCAGCAGCCATCAGGGTGGCATGTGGCTCATTGTACTGTTTCCAAGTGTACAGCTTTCATATTGTGGATTAATGATTTACGCACATGGTTCTTTCTTTACTCTCTGCTGAATAAATCATTGCCGGGTTGGAAACGTCTATGCATTATCTGCTCTTCCATGGAAGAGTGACGAATTTCATTTCACTGCAAATCTGCTCTGCTTTTCACTTTAAACAAAGAGTTTAAATTAAATTAGTATAAAGTTCTGCCCTTTTCGGTAGTTGAATTATGCTTTGTACCCTATAATAAATTGGCACAATTCCCTGTTGATAACAACCCAGTCATGGTTGATTTTGTAATGATTTTTTTTTCCCTTTCTTTCACAGAAAAACAGGAAAAGGAGGTTGACATTTATGCCAACCTCTCCGATGAGAAGGCTTTTGTGTTCTCGGTGGCCTTGGCTGAAATTAACCGCAAAATTTTGGGCCAGAGACTCATCCTGTAGCAGGCGCTGGAAACAATTGCAGCTAGAACTCAGGACTCTTACTACGTGGGTGTGTGGGTGTCCCATATGTCTGTGTAAAAGCAAGCGGGAAACTCTGACCTGAAAAGGCTTAAACCCCTGCCTGTGTGGCCGAAGCTCAGCGGTGCTGCCGCAAATTGGTGGGATTTCAGACGCCCGGTTTGTGTATGAGGAAAAATGACTGTTATCCTTCACATGAGTGAGAAGTGTAGTAATCATTAGTGGTGTAGGATTCTCTTTTAATGACAATTTTATGGAATGTATTAAATGTTCCTACCAGTTGTTTCTTAAAATTTCAAGCTGTTTATTGGGGGACAGTGGGTTCACCAAAAGAGCAATCTATGTGCAAATTACGACTGGTGCCATTATTCAAACTTGTAAGTGGATCTATTCCAATATTTGTTTATTTAGGTGCCAGTGAGCCATATTATTTCAAAAGTAACCTAGTGGGAGCTAAACCCAAGGAATTGCCGGATTAATGGTTATTTATTATGCCTCAACCACCTTAATTTAAGTGCGTATTTTATATTTCCGTTTGGTATTGTTTTCCGAATGGTAACAGCATACATGTGTAATATTCATCCTGTATAAATATATATTAAATTCAATTGCATTCAAACTCGTAGTTTTATTTTTAGGGGGGAGTTAATTGCAACCATTCCTTCTCATACGTCATCTGCCTCTTTTTTTTTTTAAGATGGATTTGGAGCAAGAAAAATGCCTATGGCAACTCTCGTGGAGAGCTCGTATTTCAACTGTCTTCTAAAGCTCTGCTCAAAACTGAACCATTTTGGTTCAGTTCTTCACAGGCAATATATTAAAATGAACAAGGAATCTGGTTTAAACGTGTTGTATAAAATGCATGACAATTGTTTTGATTTTAAATTAAGTTAAATTAAGCATTATCATTTACATGGAGCCCAGACTATGTTAAACGTTGTATTTATTTATTTCCACCATCAGTTCGGCTTGTGTTAGCTTCCCTAGGAGAGCAGCTGCCGCAGCCAGTCTTTTTTTTTTTCCAAAGCTTCATCACCAAGCAACAAGCTCACCTCGGAGAATCCAGTGTGCTGCGGTTTCCACAGCAATGATAGATCACCAGCTCTATATTCCCTTTTAAATTCATCACTGACTTGCCCCCAGCATCCTTTGTGATTCTCAAAGGGCATATTAATGAATAATTTATTATGTAAAACATGCCAACTTAGTACAGAATGCCTCTATAATAAATACATTCTACCTTCCTTCAGCCATGAGCATGTAGAAAATGTAAATGTTTTTTTAAATTTTTTTTTTTTACATGCAATATTTCACAGTCAACGTATGACTTGTAAATAGATGCCATGTCCTTTCATTTGTGTTGAAAGGTTGCAAGGTATGAAGCATTCTTAGTAAATGGAAAACACAATGAGTAACAAGGCTTTTACGTGAGGTTTTTTTATGTTCACATTAACAAACGCTCTCAAACTGTGACTAATGTGTAGGTTTAGCCTCCCCTGTTGAACAAGAAAAACAAGGTGTGTTTTCTGTTGTACTAGCTCTAAATTAAAAGAAGGGATAGAAGTTAAAGGAGAACTTCACTTCCAGAACACAGATTTACACATAATTTACTCACCCCCTTGTCATCTGAAATGTTCATGTCTTTCTTTCTTCAGTCATAAAGAAATTGTTTTTAGAGGAAAACATTTCAGGATTTCTCTCCATATAATGGACTTCTACGGTGCCCCTGAGTTTGAACTTCCAAAATGCAGTTTCAGTGCAGCTTCAAAGGGCTCTAAACGATCCCAGCTGAAGAAGAAGGGTCTTATCTAGCGAAACGATGGGTTATTTTCTAAAAAGAAAAAAGAAAAAACGACAATTAATGTACTTTTTAACCTCAAATGCTCATCTTGTCTAGCTCTGTGTATTCTGGTTCAAGACAGTTAGGGTAGGTAATCTCATTTTCCACTCCAACTTCAAAATCGTCCTACATTGCTGCAGAAGTACCGACCCAGTGTTTACAACGTAAAGTACTCCTTTAATAGAGAAACAAAGACAAAAGGGCCAAAGAACTTTGACGTAAAATAATGATCTGTACCATAAAATTTGGTTATGAGTGATTAAACGATGAGATGCAACCATAAAAATGCAAATGCAGTGCAGAAACTCTGCAACTGTATGGCCAATAAGGTGAGACAGGTGAAGAGATAAATACTGCATTTATCTTAATATACATGACACAAGAGTTGTTGAGTTGCACCAGGGGTTTCCCACTTTATGAGTAGCTGCATTTGCATTTCATTCAAGAATGGTGTGACAGCTGTTAACAGCTTTTGTTCTCTGGGAGCTAGGCCTATACAAAAACCAACATGATTCATTCATTTCATTTAACGTTCGTTTAGTAGGGATTTTTGCTTGTGGCAATGTTTTCCTGTGATTATTAAAAGGCTGAAACTGTTATCATATCTGTGCTTTCGTGGGTTTTAGTGATGATGTGATGAGTCACTAGTGTTTTTAGTCTGAATGGTTTTAAGGTCAACGGCAGATGGCGTGTCTTTCTGTGGTGGAGGTGATGAGGGTCTGATCTTGTTTGGCACTTTGCTGAAGCTCCCAATGGACACCCTCAGTGTGAATCACAGTCTCTGGCATTTTGCCTGGAGGATAAAACTGATTCATTAGATTACAGGAAACGGAGAAGTTGAATAATAGCATCCTGTTTAAAGAAAATTAGTATTTGTCTGCTCAGAAATTTCCAGATATTTCTTTAGATTTGGTCTTTGCTTTTGATGTATTTGTCTTCACTAGTTCTCATATGTGACCCTGGACCACAAATCCAGTCTTAAATAGCACGGGTATATTTGTAGCAACAGTCAAAAATACATTGTATGGGTCAAAATCATCGATTTTTCTTTTATGCCAAAATCATTAGGATATTAAGTAAAGATCATGTTCCATGAAGATATTTTGTAATTCTTCCTACCGTAAATATATCAAAACTTAATTTTTGATTAGTAATATGCATGGCTAAGAACTTCATTTGGACAACTTTAAAAGTGATTTTCTCAATATTTATTCAAAGATATTCAAATAGTTGTATCTCAGCCAAATATTGTCCTATCCTAACAAACCATACATCAATGGAAACCTTATTTATTCAGCTTATGATGATGCATTCAGATGATGTATAAATCTCATTTTCAAAAAATTGACCCTTATGACTGGTTTTGTGCTCCAGGGTTACAACCGCTTTATTAAAAGGATAGTTCAACACAAAAATGTAAATTCTGTCATTATTTACTCGCCCTCAAGTCGTCTCAAACCCGTAAGACCTTCATTCGTCTTTAAAACGTAGGACGTGACTTGGAGGAGAAGAAATTGTTGAATAAAGTCGTTATTTTTGTTTTCTTTGTGCACAAAAAGTATTCTCATAGATTCGTAAAATTGCGGTTGAACCACTGATGTCACATGGACTGTTTTGCCGATGTCCGTACTACGTTTCTGAGCCTGGAAAGATTTGAGTTACGTTGATGTCTATGCAGGGTCAGAAAGCTCTCAGATTTCATCAACAATATCTTAATTCGTATTATGAAAATGAATGAAGGTCTTGCGGGTTTGGAACGACATGAGGGTGAGTAATTAATGACAGATTTTTTATTTTTGGATGAACTATAACTTTAAGCAGGGCTCAAGATTTAAAATACACAAAGCTTGATGAAAGGAGAACCAGACAACTGTCAAACGTAAATCCTAAGAATCTTTTGTACTTTTTCTACATAAAACATTTTTCAGATCTGTTCATAATGTTCTTGTTTACTGTGCAAAACCAAGGCTTTTTGATCAGCGTTAGTCTCTTTGACAAACAACATGCAGGATCCAAACACAAAAGCCTACAAAAGACATCAGTGAATGAAGTACATATCTTCTGCTGTTTATTAGAGCATGCTTCATTTAAATGTTATTGAGATGACACCCTCTTTCTGGAACCACTTTGCTCAGATGTTTTGTTAGCCTTGAAAAACCATTTGGGTTGTTGATGGAAACTCGGAGTGAATCACAGGCTCTGGTTTCTTGCCTGAGGGTGTGGAAAAAAAGCAGATCTCTGCCTTTATATTATTTATATAAGATAGCTCAGTGTGTGTTTTTCTGGCGTTTGGATTGCTTGGTCTTATTCTCAGTTAGCCTGAAAGTGGCGGTCTCTTGATGAACCACTAGATGGCAGCCAAACCATAATCTTACGCTATTTATAGTAAGATACTAAAGTTTCATAAAACATCTACAGAAACGCATTGCTTCAACTTTTAAACGGATTGAGGAAGAAATAGATAGTAAGGAAGTAGAAAAAATAAAAAATAGAAAACAGTTGCTCTATAGCTTGTATAATTTTATGCTCATCATTTATTAACATGAATAATGTAAGTCTAGTAACTGTTTTGATGCTAGCAATTCTAACTAGCATTTTGACATTACACAACCAAAAATTTATTTTAACTTTGTTTCTGCCAAAATTCAGTAGTTTTATGACTTAAAGGGACACTCCAACCACAAATGAAAAATCTCTCATTATTTATTAATCCTCATGACTTCCCAGGTGACTTAAAGGAGAACCCCACGTCTAGAACAACAATTTACAAATAATTTACTCACCCCCTTGTCATCCAAGATGTTCATGTCTTTCTGTCTTCAGTTGTAAAGAAATTATGGTTTTTGAGGAAAGCATTTCAGGATTTTTCTCCATATGATGGACTTAATTGGTGCCCCGATTTTGAACTTCCAAAATGCAGTTTAAATGCAGCTTCAAAGGGCTCTAAAAGATCCCAGCCGAGGAAAAAGGGTCTTATCTAGCGAAACGATCGGTCTTTGTTTATTTTTCGACGAAAAAAAAAAATGAATTAATCTTTTCTGTTTCTTATAGCATCATAGTTTTGTCTTGTTTGTAGTGTGATCAACGTTTGTGTAAGCAGTAGATGTGTTAAGGAAGTAACACGTAACATTTGAATTATATTTTGCTAAAATTAACGAAATGACTCGGAAAAAAAAGATTCGTTCATTTTGCTGAACGAGACTCAAAGGTCCGAGTCGGTAAAATGATTAGAACTTCCCATCACTACTACAAATCACGTCATCACGTCAAGTTCATAGTCTGTGTACTCCGGCTCAAAACTCTTATAAAACATCTTATTTTCTCATACAACTTCAGAATCGTCCGACATCGTTGTACCTTTTTGTTTGTAAATAGCGTTTGACTTACTTTGCACTTTCGTGGCTGCATCTGAAATAATCTGAATAATATAAATGTGAAAAGGGTATTAGTAAATAAAAATAATATTTACAATATACTACCAATAATATCGAAACAGCCACTAATAACAATCACCTGTTCTGCAATAATACTTGCAACAGTGCTTTTATTTTTTAAGCAAAAAATGCCATTCTCTGCCGTCTTTTCTGACGCACAGACCTTCAATGACAATGACATTGAGGTCTTTATGTATGGTCGTTTTTTTCTACAAAATGTACAACTTAACCGTTAGGTAACATAGCAACGACTTCACGTTAGGCTGCCTCTGAAGTCTGTCCGAAAATGTTTCTAGAGTTGCCTTCGCAGCCTTCGAAGGCACTGCCTGATAGGGCAGCAAGGCAGCGAGTCAGCTGACTAGGCTTTCGGACGCAGCCGTTTCTCAATACCAAGTACGCAAAGTTCGGACTTGTGTCCTTGGTAGTTCGGGCTTCGCAAGTTTGGCTCTGGAGTATGAACTCCCGAGGACGGGAGGACGCAAGTCCTGTAATTCTGCAAATGGAACAGCAGCGTACTTGATAACGTCAGTCAGCTCGCCTTTCTGCTCTTCACTGTATGTATTTACAATAAGACGAAATATGATATCAACCACCACTGCCTCTTTTCATTTTCATTTAAACATATTAATAGCTGCATAAATGTAGTTCAGGGAATGTACATAACATTACAGTGAAACGATATATATCAAACAGCATTGCTTCTTTTCTGTTTCATTTAACCTTTGTATGGTGTTCGGGTCTGTGGAACCCGTTTTCACTTTTTGTCAAAAGAAAAATGATACGCAAAATTTTTTCAAGGTCATACTCATTGGCCTTGGCTCATTTTCTGTGAAGAACATATATCAGAACCAATTTTTAATGACGCTCACTGGACTTCCCCCCCCCCCCCCCCCCACACACACACACCCACACACCCACACTTATATTACACACAGCGGCTAATAAAAGAGTGGAAATTTTATGTCCTGTGTAACTTCACTCTGTCCCCCTATTGTCTGGGCCTGCTATTAGTATGTGCATGTGTAATTATGTGTGAGTATGTGTGAGAGAGAAAGTCTGAGAGAATGTGAGTTGTGTGAGTTGTGTGCTTCTGCCCCTGCCATTCCCGCACAAGGCTATAGCACTTTAAATTATAAATGTGATCTAACAAAGGAAAAGGGCAAATATCAGCCAAACATTCTGTTTCTATTGCTTGTAATTGGGATGAAGTAATTATCTGTTGAGTATTTTAACATCATTTTTTAAATTGTGTTGAATTAAAAACCCAAAAATGCAGCGGGTCCACCAGACCCACGAACACTGGCTGAGTAACAAAAATATGAACACCATACAAGGGTTAAACATTAATAGCGACCAAAATTTGGTTCATGCAACGCGTACAGGCATTACAATAACACAAAATGATATCAAACACCACTGCCTTTTTTTTTTTTGTTTTCTTCAAAATATAAACCACAACCCTCTTTTTGTACTCATTTAAAAAAAAAAAAAAAAAAAAAAAAAAAACATTAGTATGTGATTTAGGCAATATGTGCACTGTGTATAATACATATTTAGTCTATGTATAATAAAATGAAACTTGACAAGCACAACGCTGCCTTTTTTGTTAAATGTCACTTTTAATGAACAATATTAGCCATTATAAAAGTATAAGTATAAAGTATAAGAGACTTATGTAATCGGAAATAAAGACAAAAGCAAACAATTCAGTCAAATGCATGCTACAAAGTCAGCATTGAATTACGATTGAGAATTACATCCTCAGTAAAAAGATATAACCTGGAATAAATAATAGATTCACGAGACCAAAAATAAGCTGTTAGATTTACCCAAAACGAATTATACCTCTGGTTTAACCGCTACAGAGACATCAGGACCAGCGGCAAACGTCAGAAGGACTACCCGTGGTGAGGCTCTCTCTGCGCCATATATTAGCACTGAGCACCCGGTGTTCGTCTCAAGCTCACATCTCCGAAATCGGCGAAACAAATTTTCAAATAGGCGCTGCCTTTATAAATAAACCGCGGATTTGAGTTGTAAACAACTACATTCTCGCCTGAAATACTCTTAAAACTACATTTCATGACACAATAACAGTAATATTTTGAAAATGATGAGAATTTTCTCCTCCGCCATGAACACTCGCTGACTGCTGCGAAATGCATTCTGGGATACATGGCTGCCTCAAGTTCGCACAAGTCTCCTCTTGATGCATCCTTGAATAAAGGGGCGAAGCAAGAACACATCCGGGAATTTGAACTTTGGAGCATGCATTTGACTAAACTGTTTGCTTTTGTCTTTATTTCCAATTGCATAAGTCTCCTATATTTTATACTTATACTTTTATAGACCATTTTGCTAGATGTAAACAACACTGGTCCAGAAGCACTTCCTGTTTTTTTGTTTTTTATTTTTTATTTTATTTCACATATACAAATACATCTTAAAGGTGCTAATGTAACATTTTCATCCAGTCAAATGTTATGTTGGTTGTATTTTTTTGTGATGTTTGTGTAAAGTTAAAAAAAAGAAACAAGAAGTGTATCGGGACCAGTTTGTTTACATCTGACGAAATGGTCTATAATGGCTAATACTGTTCATTAAAACTGACATTTAACAAAAAAGGCAGAGTTGTGCTTGTCATGTTTAATTTTATTATACACAGAGTAAAGATGAATTATACACAGTGCACATATTGCCTAAATCACATATTAATGTTTTCTTTTTTTAATGAGTACGATTCTTATATTTTGAAGAAAACAAAGAGGCAGTGATGTTTGATGATATTTTGTTTTATTGTAATGCATGTACGCGTTGCATGAACCACATTTTTGCAGCTATTAATATGTTAAAATGAAAATGAAAACAGGCAGTGGTTGTTGATATCATATTTCTTCTTATTGTGAATACATACAGTAAAGAGAACCGGGGTAGAAAAGGCGAGTGTCCTCCCGTCCTATAGTATAAACTCCTGAGTCAAACTTGCGAAGTCCGAACTACCAAAGGTGCAAGTCCGAACTTTGCGTACTTGGTATTAAGAAACGGCTTAGGTCTGTAGTTCCGCCTACGTTCCGCATGACCTTTCGATGTGATTCAACAGTATGTAGGGTTGTGAACGTGCATCCCAGAGCCTGTGCTACACAAGCTTTTGTGCTTAAAAAGTATACAAATTTTTATTTTCCGAAAAAATGACAGATCATTTAGCCAGATAAGACCCTTCTTCCTCCGCTGGGATCATTTAGAGCCCTTTGAAGCTGCATGTAAATTGCATTTTTAAGTTCGAAATCGGGGCACCAGTGAAGTCCATTATATGGAGAAAAATTCTGAAATGCTTTCCTCAAAAACCATCATGAAAGACATGAACATCTTGGATGACAAGGGGGTGAGTAAATTATTTGTGAATGGTTGTTCTGGAAGTGGAGTTCTCCTTTAATTTCTTCAGATGACCACAAATGAATAATAATAATAATAATAATAATAATAATTATAAAGATCCATCTCAGAGAGCCCATTAAAATGCATGAGGGCAGTTCACTTCCAGAATAAAAATTTCCTGATAATTTACTCACCCCTATGTTATCCAAGACGTTCATGTCTTTCTTTCTTCAGTCGAAAAGAAATTAAGGTTTATGAGGAAAACATTCCAGGATTTTTCTCCATATAGTGGACTTCAATGGGAGCCAATGGGTTGAAGGTCCAAATTGCAGTTTCAATGCAGCTTCAAAGGCGAATCTTATCTAGCGAAATGATTGGTCATTTTCTAAAAAAAATAAATAAAAATAGAAATAAAAACCAAAATGTATCCACCTTATTCTACAGTGTAAGCAAGTAAACTTATGGGCGAGACTTCCGGTTCATTAGATGCTATAAGGCAGGGGTGCTCATCCCTGTTTCTGGAGATCTTCTTCCTGCATAGTTCAGCTCCAACCCTGATCAAACACACCTGAACCAACTGATTAGGACCAGAAGGAGCACTTGATTATTGCATACAGGTGTGTTTGATCAGGGTTGGAGCTGAACTATGCAGGAAGGTAGATCTCCAGGAACAGGGTTGGGCACCCCTGCTATAAGAAAATAACGAGAACAATAACAACTTGCAATAAATGGTAAAACTGTTTGCACTACAAACCAGTATGTTCATAATTAAGATAATACTTTAAAATAATATAAGAGACACCAATTTGCGATATTAAGCAGCAAAATAAGCTGTTTTGTACAGCTAAAAATAGCTGGAAGCAGATGTGACCAGAAGCCAGAACCAAAAAATTGACAAAAATAAGTAAAAAAAAAAAAAAAAGAGTGAAAAATAAGGTGGATATACTTTTTAACCACAAATGCCCATCTTGCACTAGCTCTGTGATGTGCGTCGGGGACTACATGCACTACGTAATCATGTTGAATAGGTAATGTGTGGTTAGTTGTTCATCTGTGTACTCTGGTTCAAAAGGTAGGGTAGGGCGAAAACTTCTGCCTGTCATGCAGGACTTTTCCAACGTGACTGCGTAACGTGTGAAGGCGAGCTAGTGCAAGACAAGTATTTGTGGTTTTAAAGTAAATGCATTTTTATTCTTTTTTAGAGAATGACCAATCATTTTGCTAGACAAGACCCTCATTCATCGACTGGGAGCCCTTTGAAGCTGCATTGAAACAACCCATTGGCTCCCACTGAACTCCTCTATATGGAGAAAAATCCTGGAATGTTTTCCTCAAAAACTTCAATTTCTCTTCAACTGAAAAAAGACAGACATGAAGATCTTGGATGGCATGGGGGTGAGTACATTACCAGGAAATTTTTATTCTGAAAGTGAACTAATCCTTTAATCCTTATGACCTTAGTGGATGAATCAATGTGTTCTGAAGCCAAACAGTACTGTGGTGTTTAATTTATAAGTTTATTTATTTACTTTAAACCAATCTTTCAACCAGCTGACATATGGGTTCATGAAAGCTTTGTAAAGCATTACAACAGCACTTTGTGAAGCTAAAAAAGTTGAAAATACTAGTATTTTTCTTACACCTAAAGTTTCAAATCACAAGACACTGATTGATCAAATGGGTCACCTTCATCCCTGATAGCACACGTACATCTCGTAGACGTCTATTTGACGTCTGTATTTACATCTGCAAGATGAAGTTTGCTCATCTGCAATACATCTATTGGATGTTTCCTATCAGATGTCAAATAGACGTCTATTAGATGTCTTTAAGATGTTTATGATTTAGAATGTATGTAAAATTGACATCTTACAGACGTCTGTCAGACGTTTGTACACAGCAGATGCTTTCCAGATCAAGAGATCTTTAACAGACATCTGCAGACGTACTCTTTGGGGATCAGAGATGGATACATTTTTTAAAAATCTGTGTTCATCTTAAGAAAGAAAGGCTGGAGTATTCCTTTAAGTTGGTTCTCTTTCAAACAGTGTCAGAGGTTTTCAGAATTTGACAGTGATAGCTAACCAACTGTAATAGCTTATGCTATTTTTGTTGTCAGTTTTGTTTTTTTGTCATTGTAGCTTTTTCTAAGCGCATTTTAGTACAAATGCTTCCCCTTGTAAGCACCGTTTTTAGCCACGATTGAAAAACATTTAATATTTTCAGGAACTTTAGAAGGCTGTAATCATACTTCACAGACATAGTGATTTCAGAAGTGATATCAATGAAGGTCAGAACAGGCAGTGCTGGTGTGGAGCAAATTGAGTCATTAAAATCCATGTCATATAAAAGAGCGTCGCGATGACAAAAGTGCGTGTGAGTCATGTTAGACGCCATACTCGTGCCACCTGTCCCATTACTAACAGGAACAACAGCCCCGTCACAGAATCACATCATTGTTTTAACATTAAAGCGTTTTTAGTGCCATCTGGAGCACCACCCACATAATTTAATAAGCCCTGTGAACAAATCATAGGATGGAGATGTTAGCCTCTAATAACAAGTTGCAGTATTTGGAGGGTTTCATATCGCCCGTCATTTCACTGAAGCTGCAGTGAGTTAAACCACCCCACTTCATGACAGGATTCTGGAAGCTTTTTCATTTGCACATTTGTTTTGAGGCTGCTTTTATTAGCATCATATCAACCACTGTAATTGCGTTACATATAAACACAACTGACACGCACCAACATGCTCAGTCTAACTGCTGTTATACAAGCAATAGTTGCCAGCCACGAAGAGAATCGTTTTCAGACCGGGAACAATGCCACCAATCAGAGATGGATTTTCTTCCATCAGCCTCCTGGGGCTTTACATATCTGCTTCTAAATCCAGAGCTAACAAATAACCTGCATGGTGGTCTTACGCTTCGCCTGCTTGTAGCGTAGCTCTGGGCTCTTCCTAACCCAGATCACTGAGCTCTCTTATCTTGCTCTAGCTCTTTAAGATTCCTTATCAGGCAGGACCTAGGCTAGCTACTCGATGCCTACACATCTGAGCGCGGCTGACGCATTCGTCTTAAATTGGGTCAGTGCATGAGATCAGATCCCTTACAAGTCTAAGCACACACAGTCTCTCCCCCTAATCTCCTGCAACAGCAGACGAGAAACTGAAATCTCGTCTGACCTCCAGCATCCTCATCATATCACCATCCCTCCATCCTTCCATCCATGCTGGCTCCATACAGTGGAAGATTTCCAATGGGGATGGTCCCAAAACAAAAAGACAAATCTGAGACCTATTAATAAAACAGGACACTCGCATTTCCAGCATACTCACACTAATCTCAGGCAGCTGTTATCTCTGCGCAGGAAGTGCTTTCTGGGCCCACTGCCGTGCTGACGGGGGGCGCGTACCCAGTAAACGGGCTGAAAGTGATAAGATAGTTAGTGTTTAAGGGGGATCTGTCCACTTCAGAATGTTACAGAACCCTGAGAGTCCAGGTCTGGGGAATATTAGTTGCTCGTGGCAGCCCACGTTGGGAATGGAGTACACTGAGTCCTACTAACCTAGGACAAGAAAGTGGGTAATGCATGATGGGGACCTCTTATTACAAATCACCACTTCTCAGCACAGGTGGATTCAGTGTTTCTGACTATATACGCAAATTCACGGTAAGATCAGTACTTGCAGAAAACATTTTTTACTATATGTATGTAAATATATACACTACCAGTCAAAAGTTTTTAATGTTTTTTAAAGAAGTCTCTTCTGCTCACCAAGTCATTTTGATGTATTTTTACTATTTAAAATAAATGTTTTCTATTTACATATACTGTAAAATGTAATTCATGTAATTTCCTGTGATTTCAAAGCTGAATTTTTAGCATCATTACTCCAGTCACATGATCCTTCAGAATTTTGCTACTCAAAAAACATTTATTATTATTATAATTATTATGTTGAAAACAGTTCAGAAAAGTTCAGAAGAACAGCATTTATCTGAAATAAAAAATATTTTGTAATATTATAAATGTCTTTATCATCACTTTTGATCAATTTAAAGCATCCTTAATAAATAAAAGTATTAATTTCTATAATTTCTTTATCATTTCTGTAATTTAAAAAAAATTATACTGACTCCAAGCTTTTGAATGGTACACTGTATAATGTTACAAAAGCTTTTTATTACTTTTAAGCTTTTTTTTATTACTATTTCAGATAAATGCTGATTTTTGGATCTTTCTGTTTATCAAAGAATCCTGAAAATATGTACTCAATCAGTTTTACATATTGATAATATCATATATAATAATATTAATGTTTCTTGAACAGCAAATTAGCATATTAGAATGATATCGGAAGGATCGTGACACTGAAGACTGGAGTAATGATGCTGAAAATTTAGCTTTAGCAGGAATAAATTACATTTTAAAATATATTCAAATATATAAAAAATATTTTAAAATGTTACTGTTTTTGCTGTACTTTGAATCAAATAAATGCAGGCTTGGTGAGCAGAAGGGACTTCTTTAAAAACAAAAAATCTTAGTTGGTAATGTATATGCTATAAAAAATACGCAGTTAGAGGCTGCGCTTTTAGGTTATTCTCATTTATGAAATAACATGCTATTTTTGTAGGCTAAATACATTTTTTAAAACCACTTTATTTGTGTGGATATTCATTTGAGACTCACCTTTTTGTTTGCATATGTAAGCCTCTTTTGATTCAAGTGGTTTGTAATTTTGAGGAGGAGGTTGTTCACTATTTTTTTTTTTTTTGTACTAATAAACATGTTCAGGGTTGCCATTACCTCTCACATTGAGAATATGATTACTTTAATTACTTTATCTGCTTACTTTGATCATTTATAAGCTCTTTTTTTGCCAAATCATCTCAGCATTGTTTTGCAAATTGTTTTACATGTTTTGACACTGGCGCCCTTTTAGCCTTTTTACAAATTGCACATTGTAAAATTTTAAAGATGTACATTAGACAACACAATCTCATCTCTTTTCTCAGAACAAAGATGAAACATGAAAAGGCAATTAGCTTGTGTGGGTGAGTGAAGAAGAAAAACAATTTATTTTGAGTAAGCATATTTAGTCCAGGCTATTAAATAGATGACGTCTGATTGAATTTTAATTGATCTCAACACTTTATAGCACTCAAAATGAATTGTTATTGAATAGTCTGAGCCGTAATGGGATTTACATCACATTTACACACCATCACCCTGAGCGCTTTTGTCAGAGGGCGAAGTAAGATACAGATTCTTCTGCTCTTTCAACCTTTAACACAGAGGGTCCTAGGCATGTCAGTCATTTATGTGAGGGCACAGAAAGGAGACTGCAGTGCAAACATTCCCTTCAGAGAGGGCAAGGCTAAACACCACTTTGGACAACAGCATACATCCATTAACATGACAGAGCCCTTTCAATGCCATATCATCTCTATCAGGTATACCAGAACTACAGCAGTTTAGCAGCAGATTTGCATTTCCCCTGTTAATGTACACTGTGTACTCAGCTTGTTTGTGACATTTTAAATGAATATCAGAGATCAAAGAGGTTTTAATATATTAAGCACTGTTAAAGTTATGCTTATCTTTGCCAAAGAGATATTCTTTCCCAGTGATGTTCGCTATCTTACTGGCCCGAGTTCTGTTGTGCATTGGAAATTGAGTTGCTTGTGTTGTGCCAGCTTGTAATAACTTCTCCCCACCAACACTAAATAGTCAGCATGGAGCCACATTCCTGTGGTTGTCCTGACCCTGGCCTCTATCTCTATTGCATAATAAGGTTATACTATATTGTGAGTATTGTGTTTTGGCATCTGAACACAGCAGAAAGATCTTTCAGAAGGATACAGACAAAAAGTCCCTGGCTTACACATGGGACACTGACATTATGGACAAAACATTCAGAGAGTTCAAGGTTTCTTCCAGGCCCCTCTAAAGGCCCCTTTTATTTGAGGTGTCTTTTATATTTAGTATACAATTTTAAACCAAGCAACTCACATTGCATTCAAGCTATATATTTTATCATTTGTTGCACTGGGAATCAAACCCATGACCTTGTCATTGATGTGCTACTATATGCTTTGCTACATGAAAGAAGGTTTTGTTTGTTTTGACGTTCCTTTTAGTAAAGGCATAGTATGTCATTTTCAAAACAAACAAAGAAAAGAGAAAAATAGCGTACTTTCATGACAGCCTATGCAATACGATGGGACTCGGGCAGAAATCATGTTCATGGATGAGCTGATGTATTAAAGATTTATTAAAGTCACTGTAGTATGAAACAGGGTGGGGAAGAGGATGCTGCAGCGATTACTAATGCGAGACAAACGCGACACAGGGCTCGAAAGCAGCGAGCTTTTATTATACCACAGTCAACCCTTTCTGCTCTTTCCGGTCATTTATATGTGAGGTAAAACAACGCTGTTTTATCACACTAGACACATTTGAGTGTGTGGAATGTTTTGTTAAAATGCTATTTTGGGACGAGGAATGAGACTAGTTAAAATGTCTTATTTCTGTGGATTTAAACATTCTTGGAAACATCTGGAATAATTTAAGTACACAAGTCAACAAATTATATAACACTGTTCTACTGGTTTTTGTATATTTTAATCAAAAAATCTTACATATTGTGCTTTTAATAATGTTATTAAAACCTACTAAAAGATCATAGGTCATTAAAAATAGGGTAGCATTTAGTTTTACTTAGTCTATGTTAATTTAGGTATCTTATGAATCTGCTATCCACCTTTTCCTGAACGCGGAAGTCTTGCCCGACTCAAGCAAGAAAAGTTTAAATTCAGTCAACCTTTATACCCTGTTTTAACTTTTATTTTTGTGGAGACCAGAAAGCACAAAAATGGAAGTTAGAATCCTTCATGTGCCTCTCATCGGTTACTCAGAGGGTTTGTAATTACCGACCTCACATTTTGGTCAGTTAGCCAGATGCACAGCCATAGCCGCCATACTCATATGTAAACAGCAGCGTTGACTGCACGGTTAATATAACGTTCATATATTATATAGTATATAATACTTTATTTTCTCACCAAGCCCATACACGTGTTCTGTTCGGTTCAATGGCTTTGTTTACGTTCAGTGCTGCCACAATGGCCGACATCCGGATTGATGACGTAACTTGAAAACACTCTATCCACAAGTTTCCTAGGCCTTGCGTCAAAAGTGGGAGCATCTTCCGGTTTGAAGTAAACAAGTGGGACATGACACTCATTCATTCAACAGTTGACAGTAGTGATGTGCAAATGAAGCTTCGTGAAGCACTGACATTTTCCTCTGACTGTTTCGGGGAAAAGATTCAAAGCTTTGAGTGTGTCGAAAACAGCGCGATCTGGTGGTTAGTAAAATAATAAAGCAGCCGAGACCCTGTCAAAGAAACACCATCAGACGAAACATTCACCACATTCCACAGATCGACTCATGTTACCTGCACAAATACAAGTCTAACAGTGTGTGTGTTTGTTTGTTGACTTCCTGTCTCTGATAAATTACCAATTACACTGGCATTAAATGCTAGTACGAATATTTATATAATGTAATAGAAGACACATTAAGTGCATATGGCAAATATTTAATTTTCCTGAAATAATCTGTACTTTTCATATTACTTGTATGACTGGGTATTAAAAAATATAAATTAATAAGATCTGGAGGTTCGAACCGACACACAAGTGAATCGCGCACGGGACTGGAGAGAAAGCGAGGCTTCCTTTGTCACCTGTTGCATGATTTCTACGTTAACAACACGAGCCTCGAATCGAGGGTTCATCTGGCACGCCCCTTAACATAAGCGCTGATGCCTCGTTTCAAATGTGGCATTAGGGGCCTTTCACATATCGCGTCTTTTGCGCGCTCAAGTTCGTTATTTCAAATGTAGACGCGCGGCAGCCGCGCTCATAACGGAAGCGACGCGGTGCGACGCGCTCGTTTTTTTCAGGCCCGTCCGCGCCGCATCAAGTTAAACTTTTCAGAATGCTGCAAGCGCACCGCGGGTCATGTGACAAGATTCAATCAATTAGCTTCATCCTTTCCCGTAACAACATTGAAAGCTCAGCCAAGATGGAGAAACAACTGATCATAGCTGTAAATTTTTAACTAAACTTAGTAGCAGAGCTACAGCAAGTGATTTTTAGTGCTGGAAATCCGTTTGTCCTTTGATGAAACTTCCGCGTCTTCATTGAGAGTGCGGGTCATGGTTGCTTAGCAACGGCAGACGCCACGGGAGCGCAAGCTACAGAGCGCTTTGGAAAGGAGGAAAAATCGGCGCGCCTAGTTTCCAGTTTCCAACAGTCATTCGCGGTTTAGCAATCCAAACTTGCTAATGATATGGGAGCACTGCTCGAACAGCACATGTTGTCCTTGAGCACTGTAACGACATCTTTCATAAAGGTTTGCAACTGTACAAAGTAAACAATGATCCGAAAAACACTTAGCCTCTGCTAATTAGCACAGGAGTAGTATACTACTAGTGCCGCCTCACCGGAAGTTGTACCCATGTTCTTTTTTACAGTTGCGCCCCTCAGAAACAGTTGGATAGCTGATTGCTAATTCACGTCTGCTCATAATACATCAGCTAATGTTGATTTATACAACTTAAAATGTTGTAGAGGGTTTGCACTTACGTCACCGTTTGGTCAGTTACCCGGATGCGCAGCCATACTGGAGATACTCGGATGTAAACAGCATGAATTGCACGGTTAATGTACAGTACTAGTGAGTACGTTGTTCTGCTAATTTATGCTGTCTAAACCATGGAAAAAAACATATAGAAGCTGCTAAATCATATAGAGAAGGACTTAGTAAGCAGGAAAGGGCACTATATTTTGACAAACTAAAGTTAATAGGCGGTAAGGATACATACGAGGAGTATTAATTAAGATATTACCTTAATATTTCACCTGCCTGACCAAAAATGAAAAAACACGAATGTTGTCAAGATTCTTGCCCTGGAAATTCTGGTTTGGCCAACCACAAATGCCTTTTGTTCCTCAGACATTTTATTTTTTTTTTTGCACTCTTCCCCTTGATTTGTTATAACTTTTGGCAGTCTATAGTACTCCAAATGTTTTTCCCGGTCCGACTGATTAGTACAATCCAAAACATACACATAATAATAATTAACAGTTAACTAATAATTTAATAATTAATTATTTTCGGCAGCAATAAATATGCTGAAGTATATGCTGAAATATATCCGAGTTGCACTGTTTATGCTCTGTGCTATCAATATGGCCGATATGACACATAGTGAAAACACTCTATAAATGAATATGCAGAAATTAATATTAACCCACAAAAATATTCTTTGTTTAAACTTCTGCATTTTTGATTAAATGTAATGCATTAAACAACATAAAATGGTAATAGACATGGGTAGTAGATATTTTATATTTTGCATGAACTTTTCCTGTATGCTTCATAAAATGATTTAATTTCTGTTCATAATGATGTTCGGTAGCTTTTATAATTTGTTTTAATGATTCAGCTCATGGAAAGACCCAGGATTAACCATGGCTGAATTCCAGATGAGGTGAGAGAAAGACAGTTGTAGCATGTCATTCATTGTCATACCAGTGTCCTCAGAGGTTTATTTTTACTTAAAATGTCAGCCAATGTCACGTCACGTTCCAATGAGGAGGGTGTTATAGATGATATATAGCTGGTGTAGGGTGGATCCAGTGGTTAAGTCTCAAAGGACAATGACTGCAGCTGTGTATCGATTAATTAAAAAAGAAAAGACGAAGAACACGAAAGAGTGAGATTTCATGTTTCTTTCCTCTAACTAATGACTGGCCATTTACAGAGGTCATTCCTTGCATGCTCACCTGTCAGCAGTATCTGCTGAGGGAAATTTAAATGTTTTGGTGACGTCAAGAGACCGCTGGAACTTTGGCAATCACCACGGCCCGCTAGGTCATATAAAAAGGCCTGTCCCAGAGTACGTAGAAGAGAGAGAGAGAGGAGGGGGAGGAAAATAGAAGTGGAGAGATAAGATACCCAATGGAGGTGTTTATTTAAGAGGTGTCATGTCTCTGGCACATACCAACAACAGGGTTTGTCTAAGCTGTCTGTTTTGTGAGAGGCACACAATACCTCAGACAAACATAGAGACCACGGGGGAACTGATACAGGGTTCGGAGGGATCAGTGGGGCTTCCTCTTTTTCCACATTTTCTCAGTGCATGTGACCAGGGCCAGCCATGAGTAAACAGGCAACTCTGGCCACCTGTATTGCCAAGATGTATGAAGGCAGCAGGCTGGAAAACTCTGGAACTCCATCTGGCACTGTCAAGAAGCAGAGTCCAACTCTGATAGGAAGCCTGAGCAGTGTGGAGCTCAAGTTAAATTCCCTGGAGGGGAAGGTGGAACAAATCGAACGTACCCAGACGGAGGTACTTCACAAGCTGAGTTCGTTGTGTCAAGGCATGGAGGCGCTAGAAAGGAGTCTTATGCAGCACAAGCAGGGGGCTCAAGAATCAAACGTGATCAAGAATGGTCAGCGAGAGAGCAACAAACTTCCTCTGCTGACTGAGGTCAGATCGCTTTGTGGTGAAACTGTGGATCTGCTTCACAATCTCAAGCACGAGAGCCAGCAGCAGAGAAAGAAGATTGAAAGCATGCAAAGTTCTTTGTCCATTCTGGAGAAAGTGTTAGGGTATGTGGGAGATGCTTTCCGTAACTCAAAGATAGTGGAGTTCATCCTCAATGGTGTGGTGCCTTGGAGGAAACAAGGCCTTCTGGACAGAGCCGAGGAAGAGGTCAGTAAGATCCTGGTCATCTGAAATCTCTGTTCCAAAGAGAAGAACACAGAGGTTATGTGATATTTGGAGTAACAGAGCAGATAATGTAAAATGAGGTGAAATCTGAGCTGTTTGTTTTCAAGTTGTTTACTACAGCTAGAGCTGTCTTTGAAAATGAGAACACATTCAAAACAGCCAAATGTGAAGTAATACCTAATGTGATATTGATTGTTTCTTTTTGTAGGAGCTCACTAAGAACTGAACATAATGTTTAGAACTCATTTTTTGCTAATCACTTTGATTTTTCCTTTAGGTTATTGCATTAGATCCTTACAATAACTATATGCATTATGCATGTTATCATTAATTAAGCTGAAATGCATAGCAGTTTACTGTTCATAAGACACCTAATTTTTAGTAGCATGATAGAGTAGTTCATGGTAGTGCATTTACAATGGTGAAAATACACAAAACTGCCCCCCCCCCTTTTAAATTCATAGTAACTTACTAGTAACATAGTAATAACATAGTAACTAATTCACAGTTGTCACAGTTGTTTGTGTATCTTTTGTGTTCCTAACCATTGTTTTCTCTACCATTTAATTTGTTGGCTGATTTATTCTTGCTAGTGAGCTTGTTACGTTTACGACCAATCTAACCTTTTGCCAAGGTTGTTATTTTATCTATGATGAGACTGAACGGGCCTCGTGTTTCACATTCCTGGAGTGTATATGTGAGTGAGCTGATGGTGACTGAGTATATGTTAACCCAGCTTTACAATTAGCAAAGCCACAGCTTAAACACAAACCTTTATCACACATGAACTGCCTTTGTTTTTTGTTGTACTTTTTATCAAGATTTATACATCAAAAAAGCATAATTTGGATGCAATTTGATATTTTTCTGTCCTGTTTTGACCCCCTTGTCAAAACGCTCTCTTTGAATAGGTATAGACGCCCACTGCTATAATTGGCTAACAGTTTTGCAGTTTTTCATGGATAGACGGTGCTATGATTTAGGTTAAAAATGCATAAATACTCAGTACATATCAAACGATCTGTAATAAGAGGCAAAGTAATAGTGACCATGTAATAAAAACAGCTACTCACAATTGTGTGGTGCGTGTGGTGGGATCCCAATATAGTCGGCGCAGCATCATCTTTTAGTTTCAATCTTTCTGAAAATCCTGCGCCGAATTGTGCCTCGTTTGTAAATGAATCTGAGGTAAACTGAACTGAACAAAGGACCAAGTTCTTACTGACACGGTCTTGATCTCTTTTAAAAATAAAGTTCATCCACTCTTTCCTAATGTTGGGATCAGAAGGAAG
Organism: Cirrhinus mrigala; assembly: GCA_036247105.1. Taxonomy (NCBI): domain Eukaryota; kingdom Metazoa; phylum Chordata; class Actinopteri; order Cypriniformes; family Cyprinidae; genus Cirrhinus; species Cirrhinus mrigala. Next base: position 28,175,375 of record CM070013.1, read on the forward strand.
GCAATGTAAGTTTTTTCACAACTTGGAACTTATTGTCTTCGGAGCCATCTTTATCATTTTGGATTTCTGTATAGACCTGCATCTGCCTCTCTCATTATTTACACCCCATGCGCAAATCGGTGGGCGGGGCTAAACAAGCAGCGATGTAGAATCGGTGGGCGGAGCTAAACAAGCAGCGATGTAGAATCGGTGGGCGGAGCTGAGCAGACAGAAACGTAAAATCAGTGGTCGGAGCTAAACAGACAGCAATGTAGAATTGGTGGGCGGGACTAAACAGGCAGTGATGTAGAAGCAGGCATTGATCTTCTTCTACAGAGGCGGTGTTTAGCCACACCATTACATCATAAAGTTGCACATTACACAACCTGTCATTTTGGCAGATTGGCTTCAGTATAAGCTGATTTAGAATAACAAGAAAGTTCTGGGTTCTGAAACTTACAAGATGTTTTTTATGGTACCTCTTACATATCAAAAGATCAAGGGAATTTTGATTCCTCAGTTCATGTTCTTTTTTACGTTCAGTATATGGAAATATGAAATTTCCTCTAACAATGCTCTCAGAACCGCTTGTTAGAGGACATATTCCATTTCTTTTTAACCAGAGTGGTTGTACATTGACAGATGCTATACTGTTAATTTAAGACTGCATCTCTTTCATAATTATGAAGTGAAATTGCTTTTGGATCCAAGCGAAATTGTGCAGTAGTTGGCTTGCGCTAAAAAATGGAGCCTTCCACACTGTGTGTAATAAGCAGATCTGTTGTCAAACAGTGTAATTATACCGAACATTTCATGCATCAAATGCCAAAAAACACAAAATGAAATGTTTTGTCACAAATCCCCTCTGAGCCACATGACGAACATGAAGCTATGTGAAGTGCCATTCTGTAAACAGGTTGACTATTACAATAACGCTTCACAATAATCAACAAAAGCATCATGCATTGTTATAATTCACACACCCACTTCATGTTTAAAGATCTCATGATGCAATTACTCATAAAAGTACCTAACTTTGCCAAATACATGAAATTAAATCCAAAAAAGCATCAAATCCAAAGTTTGAGTGAATTTTTGAAAAGGCTGTCTAGGTTTTATTGTTTTAATTGTATGCTATTATTGTCTACAAAATGTACATGTCTGTTTTAGCAATTAGAAATAAGAAAGCTGGCAAAATGAAATAATTGTTTTAAACATTCAATACTGCATAAAATCCAACAAAAGTGTAATATATCTGCATTTGGATCCACAGAAAAACAAACCAGATGACAACAGCATTAAATCAAACAACAGTTTCTGCCACCAGAGCACACAGACTTCAGAGGAGGTTAAAGAAGTAATTTCAGGTATGAATAAAATATATCTAATATAGCAAATTATGGACTAGAAATGTTTATATTAAAGAGACAGCCTGTGAAGAAATTATATGTTACAGCTCTTTCCTGCATGAATTTCAATGTACGATTTTGCAAAACACAGCTGAGACTGAACTCCAGCAGCCAGAGGTCACTGATGCCACTGGTCCCAGCAGCCTACCATCTCCTGAAGCCCTTACAGGAGAAAGTGAACCTCTGATACCCCTTAGTAAAGGAGAAAGCTCCAAAGCTTTAAGAAAGGCCAAGGAGGTCACAGTGAAAAGCAGAGCCCCAGAGCAGGTCCAGACATTTGCTCCTGAAGTCCAGCTGGAAGCTGAGAAGAATGACGTTCATTATGTACCCAAACAAGAGACAGACAGCTCAGCCGCCGCGCCAGCTAATGCTGAATGTGTCACTGTGACAGCAACTAAAGTGGAAAAGGATTTGACTCTTCAGCAAGAGAGGTGAGATATTCTTACAAATTGCTGCCATTTAAGGTTCAAAGCAAAACTTTGCTCATTTTCCTCCCATTTTGAATTTTAAAAGGGATTTTGTCAAAGATATGCTGGTTTTTCTAAGACTATAGCATCAAAAAGTGTCAAAATTACTATGGGCTATAAAGGAAACAGGTTATAACGGCAGACCGAACATTGTCATTGGCCACCTTTGGAGATAATTACACAGCAGTTGATGTCAGTGAGGAGCACTAATGCTCTAATGGACTTTTTTTTTTTTTTTTTTTTTTACACTTTTCTCCAACAGATAAGAACTATGTAGAAGATTAGAGACCTCACATTTACGGAGGATTGTAATTAACCCTGCTAAAGTGGCCAGAACAATCATCACAGAAGTTAAAATATAAAATAATACTAATGAAAAATATAACATCTCCTCATTTTCAGTGAATAATGCTCATAATAACACCTCTGAACGGACCATAAAATAAATATAACAGTCATCGAGAACAGCAGTACTCCAGTCCTTGTGGCATCCTAAAGGTGCAACGTACAGTCCTGTTTTTCTCATCTGTCGTAAGAGTTTTAAAAGGCAGAGTGCTGATAATGCAATTCCGAGAGCTCTGTATTTTAAATGTGTTAGCTTTGTGTTTTGCACTGAGGCACAAAAGACTGTCTACCTCAAATAATAGGCGATGTTGTGCTTGCCGGTAAGCATAATTCATTAGACTAATGGCCAAGGTCTTGAGATTACACTATGCGGCATTGTAACTAGTGACTGAATGGATGTTGCTAGGCATTACGCGTTTTAGGCCATTTAGTTGTATTTAAAACATTCCAATTAAGGACCTTGTGCTGCTGTTGGGTTTGCTGTTGTTCACAGTAGCCTCTCATGTGCAGCCACATAATATACCATAGACAACAAACCCAGTATAAAACCACTAATGTGCTATTTATTAATCCCCATTACATACGTATCTTTGAATTGATTGCATATATCACAGTCTCACGTACGTAAGTTTGAAAAGTGAATAAAGAGCACATCAAATGTTGTTCTTTTGATTATTCACAGGGCTCTTGAACAGGCAGATGCTTCACAGGTTGGTGGTAAGGCTTCGCTTGAGTCAGTAGTTCCTGAACAACAAGTGGAGCCAGAGCTTGAGGTTTCTCAACAACAGGCTGAGGTTTCACAGGTTGGTGATGAGACCTCGTTGAAACCACCAGTTCCTGGACAACATCAAACAGAGAAGAATGTTCCTCACAAACCTCTGCTCTGCATCAAAGAGCCTGTCAATGAGGATGCAAAGGTCAAGTCACAACATAAAGAGATTGTGGCGAGAGTAACACCTGTTCCAAAAGATGATGAGAGAAAAACAGAATCTGAACCAGCTGGCAAGAAAATCGAGAATGAAACTATTGAGGAGATTTTGGAGTCTGAGCCAATAAAGAACTGTGTGGCTACGAGTCCACAAAAAACAGCCGTTGTTGAGGGAGGAAAAGCAAAATCATCACCTCTTAGAAAAGAGTCACAGCTACTGATCATTGGTGAGTTCATGTTGTGTTACCGCCAGCTGACAAAATTCATTTCTTGAGGTGGTACTGAGTTGATAAACCCTCACTAGCTAGGGATAGGGATTGTGAAAAAATGTGTGAATCCAGAATCCGCCCTCATGTCATCCAAGATGTTCACGTCTTTCTTTCTTCAGTTGAAAAGAAGTTAAGGTTTTTGAGGAAAACATTCCAGGATTTTTCTCCATATAGTGGACTTCAATGGGGATCAGTGGGTTGAAGGTTCAAATTGCAGTTTCAATGCAATGGCTCTACACAATCCCAGCCAAGGAATAAGGGTCTTGTCTAGCGAAATGATCAGTCGTTTTGTAATAAATAAAAATGTATATACTTTTTAACCACATATGCTCATCTTGCACTAGCCCTGCAATGAACGTCTATGAATTCACACATCATGTAATCACATTAGAAGGGTCACACACGGTTAGTTTTTCATCTGTGTGCTTTGGTTCAAAAAGGTAGGGTAGGGTGAAAAACTTCATTTTTCATTTAGCTTTTTTTGTAAAGGGCGTTTGACTTTGCACGTTCGCTTTGTAAACACTGGGCCGGTACTTCCGTTCCGTCACACGTGACGTTTTCCAACATGATTACATAATGCGTGAAGTCCAGCTAGTGCAAGACAAGCATTTGCGGTTAAAAAGTATGTACAATTTAAATTTTTTTAAGAAAATGACTGATCGTTTTGCTAGATAAGACCCTTATTCCTCAGCTGGGATCATTAGAGCCCTTGCATTGAAACCGCAATTTGGACGGTCAACCCATTGATCCCCATTGAAGTCCACTACATAGGGGAGAAATCCTGGAATGTTTTCTCAAAAACCTTAATTTCTTTTCTACTGAAGAAGAAAATATATGAAAATCTCAATGTGTAATGTAAGCCTATATTTTTGATTTACTAAAAGAACCGTCTCATGAGTCATTTGTTCTAGAGTCAGATTACCAGAGGCGGACAGAAGTGAAGTATTTTTACTCTGCTGAAAAATACTTTTCAAGTGTCTGTCCTTTATCAGTGTTTTTTTTTTTTTTTTTTTTTTTTTAGAAAACTATTTCACAACATGCATAATATTGTATTTTTTGCTGCACTATGTTTCATATTAAATATCTTTTAATACTTATTTACATTAGAAATCTATTACTTTCTTACTTCTACTCAAGTAAATGCAATTTAAAGATTTGCTGGGGTACAAGATACAAAATACTGCATTTTTAATGTTCTTAAGTATTAAAGGTATAACAAACAACTTTTATTTATGAAATGTAGTGCAGTAAAAAGTATGACATTATGCTTTGGAATGTAGTGAAGTAAAGGTTTCCAAAGAAAAACACTGATAAACTACATATACTTTTTCAATTTACTTGAGTAAAGTAAAATACATCACTATTGTCCGCCTCTGCAGATTACACTGTGATATATGTTTGTAATTCACAAAAAAATTCTTCTTGAAGTTAAACTGCAGTAGTTACGCTGCATGTTTTTGATTTTCTAAAAAGGACACCAACCAAACGACACCAGCAAATGGTGGAGACGTGATGAACAGTGGCACTGGCAACCAGTAAACAACATGTGACAACAATGATCAGTTAGGCCTATTTAGAAAGTAATTTCTGTAAATCAACTTAAAATCCTATTCATCACTTGTAATTATAACTAAGCAGCTTATAGTTTGTCAAACTTCAGTGTGAAACAGTGCTTTAGACATCAGCGTTCATCATGCCACCATTGTACAGCCTGTATTTGTATTTGGGGAAGTCTCTTAGCATGCTGATATTTGTTTTCTAGATGACAGTCCACCTATTCCAGCCCCTTTTGAGCATCGCATCGTCAGTGCCAAGCAGGTTCCCATGAACGCATATTACGCCGTCAACCCCGATGAGCTGCTTGGCGGGTGAGTCTGTGTGTTACAAAGATAGTTCACCCAAAAATGAATCACCCTCTTGTTATTCCAAACCATGTATGCCTTTTTATGTTCTGTGGAACATAAAAACGATATTTTGGCAAATGTAATATAAGTTTTGGTTACCACTGACTTCCAATGTATGGAGTTCCACAAAAAAAAAAAGAAAGTCTTACAGGTTTGGACTGGAACAACATGAGTCCATCCACAAAGGACAGGATGGGGATGTCATAACTTATAAAATGTATTATATACAGTATATATATATACATTTAGTTTATAAATACTAGAACAATGTAATAGTATTTTGTTTTAATTTTTTTTTTTTTTTTTTTTTAAACAAGATGAGTCTGATACTGGCTAACATTTTTCTGTATATATAGTATTCGCCCAGCTATGTCTGACATGTTGACAACACTGCAACAGATATTAAGTGTGGGGGGTTACTCTTTCTCCATGACTGGTAGATAAGCATGCGGGCACTGCCAGTGGAACATACAGCACTAGCTGAATGACTGCTACACGCAGACAAGGGCTCATTTGGACCCCTCTCCACCTCTCAGTCCACATACGCCACAAATAATCACTAGCTTGTTTTTTTGACTCATCATCGGCAGAGTTTATTTTTGGCAGGTGTTGAGCAGGTCTGTTTGCATGGAGCTTATTTTCCGGCAGCAGTAGCCGCCATCTTGACACAAACATGATATCTCACCCCATGGAGACACAGCAAGTAAATACACAGCGAGAGGAAAAACAGCAAATAGTGACAGATAACTTTCACAAAGGTTGAAATGATTTCCATAATCCATGAAATGAAATCTGTGTGTTGTTGCAGAGGCCGTTTCGGACAGGTACACAAGTGTGCTGAATTGTCGTCAGGTCTTACGCTGGCTGCTAAGATCATAAAAGTGCGGGGAATGAAAGAGAGGGTGAGTACAAAACATGCATAAACCATTAGCGTTTCAAAAATGTTTACCCCCCTTTTTCTCTCTCTTTTTCTCTCCCCTCCCACTCCAATCTGTCCATCACTCTGTTCCTGTTAGGCTGCTTTATGAGAACATTTCCTTGACAACCACTGTCAGTTCTGCGCATATGAGCATATGAAAAAATGTGCACACATTCACACATCCTCTCGCAAATAACATAATAACACCCATAGTCCCTCAAGGATTTGGAAGCGTGTTTCCAGTATATGCATTAAAAAAATGCATGCATCCATGCTGAAAAGCATGTAATATTTATACAGCGCTCTAAACGCTCAGCTGTTTTCGTGTAATGTGAAATATAAAAATCTTTGCACATATACTTTCATCTCTTCCCAACGTCCTCCAATCTTCAAGAAGTGCCACTAATTACATCTAATGACAGCACTTCTGTCATAAGCACTTGCCCTCAGTGCAATGCCGTTCTCTGCCCTGTGTTCTGTCAGTTGCCATCATTAGAGAGCAATCAGTCAGGAATGGGCAAGATCATTTTCACTCTCTCAAGTTTTAATTCCCGCCATTTGACACAAATGTCAAAAGAGCAAAAGAAGTCGACACACAATCACGTACAGTGTAAGTACACTCAATCTCTCGAAGCGGCATTCCTGGAAACATTTGCATTTCGAAATGCTCCTTCCTAGTGATAACATGATGTTCCATTCTCCAGCCTGTGCCGTCTGCTCCGAAGTATGCCAGAGAGAGAGGGAGAGTAGCTTCGTATGAAATAATTGAATGCTTTTCCTGGGTCAGTCCACAGAATAGCGGACAGGAAGAGCCAGAATAACTAGGGCAGACAATTACAGGGTTGGCAACGGCTGTCAAACCCCCATTTCGGAAACTGTTTAAACGCTTGTTTTTGCTACCCCGTGCAATCATTGTAAATCCACTTCCAGCAATTTAACTGCGCAATTTAAATTCTGAAATAGCTTCTCTCTTGCTAATGACCTAATTTTTAACAGTGCTGCTATCATCCTTTGGAGAGTATAACAACACCTTTTCAAAAGCTTAAAATATAGGCTTTAGATAGCTGTTTTAAAAAAGAAATGCATTGCAGATAATCATTTATTTACTTTGGCATTATTACTATTATTATTATTATAATACTTTTTTGTGCTTTCATTCCAGGATGAAGTGAAGAATGAGATTGGAGTGATGAACCAGTTAAACCATGCAAATTTGATTCAGCTGTATGATGCTTTTGAGTCTCGAACAAATCTCACGCTCATTATGGAATAGTAAGTACAACCCCCCATTTCACATGAAAGATGTTTACATATAGTCCACAAAAGAAAATAACAGCTGAATTTATAAAAATGACCCCATTCAAAAATGTACATGTACTTGATTCTTAATACTGTGTTGTTACCTGAATAATCCAAAGCTGTGTTTTTTTTATGTTTGTTTAGTGATAGTTGTTCATGAGTCCCTTGTTTGTCCTGAACAGTTAAACTGCCTTTAGGTTTCTTGTTTTTTGGGTTTGTTTTTTTTAGCATTTTTGTGTATTTGAACCCCTTCCAACAATGACTGTATGATTTTGATATATTTATGTTTTCACACTGAGGACAACATTGCTTCAGAAGGAAACACAATGCATTAAAAGCCGGGGGTGTAAACTTTTGAACAGAATGAAGAGTACATTTTTCTTATTTCGCCTAAATATACTTTTTTTTCATTTAGTACTGCCCTTCAGAAGCTACAGAAAATAGTTACATGTTTCGCAAAAGACAAAATATGTTAAATATACCCTGATCTTCAAATTTAAAAAGTTTTCACCCCCGGCTCTTAATACATCGTTTTTCCTTTTGGAGCATCAGTGAGCATTTGAACCTTCTGTAATAGTTGCATAGAGTCCCTCAGTTGTCCTCAGTGTAAAACGATGATCATCCAGTCATACAGTCATTGTTGGAAAGGGTTCAAATACACAAAAATCCTGAAAAACCAAAGAATTTGTGGGACCTGAAAGATTTTTCAGAAAAACAGCAGGCAGTTTAACTGTTCAGGCGAACAAGGGATTCATGAACAACTATCACTAAACAAAAAAAAACAGCTGTGGATCATTCAGGTAACAATACAGTATTAAGAATCAAGCATACGTAAACTTTCGAACAGGGTCATTTTTATAAATTCAACTATTATTTTCTCTTGTGGACTATATGTAAACATCTTTTATGTGAAATATCTTATTCAGGTCAGTATTAAAAATATCATGCATTTTGTATGATCCCTCTTATTTTGGTAAAATAATTAACATTCTGCAAGGTGTATGTAAAATTTTAACCTCAACTGTATATAGTAAATATTGTTCTAAATATTAATTCTAGCTTGGCTTTGGACAGTATTCATCAGGCCTCATTTGCAAAGCAAATTTTCTCTCCTGGCCTTGTCCTCACATTCTGTCGCAGGAACATAGAGCTCCCACACTTGCCACTTTACACAGCCATGATGGTGTGTCATCTTCCTGCCTTGTTCACAGATTTAATTTATGTTTTTGATGCTACTGAATTGGCAAACAAAAGCTTTTAATTGAATGATGAATTTTTTTAGTGTGAATATTAATATTTGTAACACAAGACACAACTATAAATGATGAGGGCTTTTGGGAGATGGATATTTTTGTATAAAGGTACCACTTGTTTTAGCATTAAAAATAATTCTTGCACCCACATGGCTTAAGCCAAACAAACAGGACTAAAAGAGAGAAGTAAATTTGAGATGGTTCATTTTAAAATATCTTTCCATGGTTTGTTATTTCAGTGTGGAGGGTGGTGAATTGTTTGAACGAATCATTGATGAGAATTACCACCTGACGGAGCTGGATGCCATTGTGTTTACCAGGCAGATTTGTGAGGGGGTTCAGTACCTTCACCAGCAGTACATTCTCCATTTAGATCTTAAGGTAAACCCCACACGCAGCACTGAATGTTATAATGTGATACTGACAGGATTAGCGGTGCATAGTGTCGGCTGTCTCTATGGAAAAAGCCACCAGTGAATCACCCATGTATGTCAACATTAGCAGTCTGAATGTCGTACATTTTAATTAGCATACTGCCAAGGGACTTGTGCCTTGTGTTGCTGTTAACATGTTGTTTATTGGAATATGGAATGCAGTCCATATGCATCTACATAAATTTGCTTATGTAAAAGTAAGCCTGTGCACACCAAGGATAATAATGATAATGATAAAGATATTACAAATTATTCTAAATTTAAAAAAGAATGATAATGTTGGAATTAGTTTTAGAACTTTTTTTAGTTGATGAATGATAAAAAAAAAAAAAACTTTGACAGCTAATTAGAAACCATCTTGCTTTAAAGAGCTCACGGATTTTAAGTAGCAGATGACAAAATACAGCAGCACACATACAGTTAACACGATGATTTAAATTGGTGTGGACATTAATGTAGTTATCGTTATAGTTATTCTTGGTACATTTACTGATGATACATTTGAGTCCTTTATTTTAGTTTGAAATATGAAAATTGTTATTTATATTGTTACTGTTTTAGTATTCATAATCAGTCTGAATCTGTTAAAATCTGATAAAATCTTAATTATCACATAATTTTTATATTTTTTGCAATATAGCCTGAAAATATCTTATGTGTGAGCAGCACAGGGAATCAGATCAAGATCATTGACTTTGGTCTCGCCAGAAAGTAAGTAAGCAGACCTCATTAAATTCTCTTATTAACAAAAAGTAGGCTTATAAATACTAACATGATTTATATATATATATATATATATATATATATATATATATATATATATATATATATATATATATATTTGTACAAAAGAAGCACTTTTCTCTCTTAGATATTTCCCTAATTTCACACTTATAAAGTGTATAATTATGTTTTTAGCTGACTTCAAGTCTTCTGATTCACACCACTGTACTACAATGAGAAAAATCCATTCACTCCTTTTTTCTTTTAATTCCCAGAAAACCTAAACAGTCTCAATTATCAAGCTGTTTTAATTTTCTGAGTAGTATGATGTCATACTGCTCAAGCCCCGCCCACAAACACTGACAGATTCTCCTGTATTAGAATATTTCCACCCTCAGCACTTGTTCGCTGTCCACAATTTTCTCTGCGCTTGAGCAACTGTAGCAACAAGAGTCTCATAAGCGATGCAGATGTTTTGTAGTTGGAAGTAAAAAGTAATCAGAGCCACTGAGGATGCAGTGAATTAGTTTTGTTTTTCATGGTAACATGTCAATGAATACACAAAAAACAGAAGAGAGGGGTGGAGTGAGCAGTAGCTCATTATCATTTAAAGAGACATTCACCGAAACGGGGTCTGTGAACAGAGCTGTTTTGACAATTCCATTGAGGAATTTTAACCAAAGTATTTTGCGGATATTTCATGAAGACCCTAAAGACCCTTATGACTAAAGAGTCATACCAACTTGTGGAAAATGGGCATCCGATGTCCCCTTTAAGCTTTAAAGTTTGAAAGCATTATAACAGTCAGAGTCATTACAATGTCATTGAAATGCACTTGCGAAACTTTTCATTTTGCCTAATTTATGAATTTTCATGTGTAACCAAGACACTGTCTGTGATTTTCATTTTTTTCATTTAGCAGACACTTTTATCCAAAATGACTTTTGCGAGAAACACTACAACAAAAGTTAGGCATGCTACAGAGACAGTAACATGAGAAATGGCACAATACAAAGTGCCAGAATTGCTCAGAGAAGTACAAAAGAAAAGTATAGAGCTAGGTGAGACTCTGTGGAATAACAGAAAGAGAAAAGTAGAGCTTTTTTAAAGTAAGTACAGTATGAGTCAAGTTCTCACAGGGGAGCTGTGTTTTCTGAAAGCGGAGAGGGAAGATCATTCTACCCCTGAGGTACAGTGAATGTGAATTTTGGGGAAAGTGATTTTGAGCCTCTTTGTGAAGTCGCCATGGGATTCCACTCACAAACTCACCTCATATTTCTGAAAGAAACACAAATTTGTAGATGTGAGTGGAGGTAGAGAGTACAGATCCAGTGACTATACTTACACAAACATTGTTGGATTGAACTTACGTGGGCTGCAACTGGAATCATTTGAAGTTGAAGGTATAAATAGGCTCGGATAGAAAGGGTCTGCTTTTCCTGATTTTCCATTGTAGAGTGCAGTAATACATACTTGGGCAGTCTTTGTTATTTGGTCCTTGAAGCTAATTAAACTTCAGGTTCCTGGCTGACCTGGTATTATCATTGTCAAGGTTTGTTGAATGAGTTATTAGTTAGTGAATGTAGGTATGATACAAAATCCAAAAACTAATCTGCAAAACGTGTCTGATCCTTCCACCAGGTATAGACCCAGAGAAAAGCTGAAGGTCAACTTTGGAACCCCAGAGTTTCTGGCACCAGAAGTTGTCAACTATGACTTTGTGTCATTTCCTACAGACATGTGGAGTGTTGGTGTCATCACATACATGCTGTGAGTACACAACTAGATGCAGTAAGGCTAATCTATTAGTGCAGTATTTTTTATATCAAAAACCATTATGCTGACTTCCAACATTTAATAAAATTTGAAAAATGTCATTAAAGATTCTGAATCGACGTTCATAAAATATGTGCATATACATTAATGATGTAGGGGAAAAAAGTTTTTCTTTCTTCCTACACTGAATTGCACAGTGGCATAGACTCCTGAGCGAAATATCAGTGAGATCAAAAGCCAAATGCAAATGTGACGCCCATGAAAGCTTTAGAGGGCTCATCTAAGAGCATTGAATAGAGCCCTGATAAAAGGGCACCAGTCCCATACAGCTCAGAAAGCATGTGCTGCTCTGAAAAAAAAATGGTACACACAAGCTAACACAAGAGCCCATCTCGGATCCTGTGCTCACAAGCTAACACAAGAGCCCATCTCGGATCCTGTGCTCCCACGAGCAGTGCTGACCATAGATGACCTTCTACTCTGACCAATAGCAATAGCAGCCAGGCCTCAATTATTGAATCAATACTAATTACCTGACAGCAGTTGGTGGAGATTTAGAAGGGCTTACCCATCCAAAGAATATGTGTGTCACCTACTTCACACTTCTCTGAGAACTGAACACCCAACAAGACTTAAACATTCAGTGTATTCATTTAATTATAGCTCTTTTATTTAAAGCAGACACAAACACATAACTGTGTTAGTGGCCAGTTATGCCACCATAATTGTTGTTGTCCTCATTTCAAGTGTTTATAGCATAGCTAAGTATTTAGTAAAATAATGATTAAAGTGATAGTTCTCCCGAAAATGATAATTTCGTCATCATTTACTCACCCTCATGTCATTCCAAACCTGTATGAGTTTCTTTCTTATGCTGAACATAAAAGAGGATATTTTTAAGAATCCTGGTAATCAAACAGTTGTTGGTCCCCATTGACTTGCATAGTATTTCTTTCCCTACTGTGGAAGTCATTGGGGACCAACAACTGTTTTTAGTTTGTAAAAATTCTTCAAAATATCTGAAACAATCTGAGACTGAAACAGAAGAACAGAAGCTGTTGAAAAGTCAGTATTTTAGTTTTCTTCAAGCACCTACCTTCATAAAATTATTTAAACCACTTATGTCACATGGACTATTTTAATGATGTCCTTACTACCTTTCTGGGCCTTGAGCGTAGTAGTTGTGTTTCTGTCTATGCAGGGTCAGAAAGCTCATATCTTAATTTGTGTCCCGAAGATGAGGAAAAAGGTCTTACAGGTTTGGAATGACATGAGAGTGAGTAATTAATGACAGAATTTTCATTTTTGGGTGAACTATCCCTTTAAATATCAATATTTATTCATTAAACTGGTATTTCTACCCAAAGCATACAAATGGGGAAAAACAGAAACACTACCGATTAATCATGAAAAGCCAAAAACATTCCCAGTGCTTTTATTATAAGTGCACCTTTTTCATGTCATACTTTGATAAGCTTAAAACTAAGGGTGAATAGATTTCCGGGTTATTCACTCCCTTTATAATTTCTTTTTTTCAGTCTAAGCGGCCTTTCTCCATTCATGGGTGACAACGACACAGAAACAATGAACAACATTCTGCACACCAACTGGGAGTTTGATGCAGAGGCATTTGAGAACGTGTCAGAAGAAGCCAAAGACTTCATTTCTAGCCTTCTTGTGTCTGCCAAATGGTATTCATCCATCCATCATTATTCCACTAATGCAAAACCTTAAAGTCACACTTTCGATCACACGTACTTCAGCATAGCCTGTCTTCTATTATTTCCCCTCTTTTCTGGCCACCTGTCTCGGCTTTAAGAGCCTCACTTTTCACTTCCATCATTGCCCCACTTTGACCTGCTCAGGTTCCCTTAATGCATCCCGACATCAAAACTGAAACCTCTTGAAATGTGGTGCCGTATACCAAAAAATGGCACAAATTACATATAATTGGCCAGTGACGTAACATGGTCCGGTGCATTTTAGAGCATTTGGAGCTCACCCTCGTGTTGCACTGTCTTAGCTAACCTCTCCCACACAAGGGCTGTACTACTCAGCTGGCATGAGATAATAGCAGGCTGGCACAGCAGGTGGCCATGAGAGGGCACATTGTCTTTTGCCCACCATCTTACCACGGTCTATGCAGTAAAAGAGACAGTTAATGATCCAGTGTGCTTTGACAAGGTGCATTTAGACGCAGCATGACACCCACCCTGGCCTTCCTCCCTTCTCTTTATCTGTGGTGACAATGTTGTCTAATGACCTCATCACAGCCCCCCACACATGCCGTGTGATTCATATCACCCTTGTACATTCATGCTTTCAGCCAATGAATACTAATGGGTTATTGGCATGATGATAATGTAGTATAATCAGCTGGATTACGTTTTTCTTTCTGGTAAAAATGCACTCGTGTAGTCGGGACGATCAGACATATCTTTCAGTCATTTTCAGGACACCATCTGTTCCTCTCGCTCAAATAAAAATGGCTGTCTTTTGGCTACGTTAGCCAAATGTTAGCACGGTTAGCCAAACTTAGCATAGAGACTTTCCCAATACCTACACTTGCGGTCTTAGCCACTTGAGAACAAGGGCATGCGACAGGAATTAAGTGTGCAAGACTGTCCCAGATCTAAAAAATGCCAAAGCTAAGTGCCCTATCACTAATACGAGGACTCTTCTGTAATTGCTCAGATTCTTCTTCTTCTCCAAAATGAATCGCATTTTTGAGGGCCTAAACATGCACGAAAACTCATGAAACTTTGCACACACCAAAAGTGGTGAAAATGTACATTTGATATGGGTTTTAAATATGGGTGTGGCAAAATGGCTCAATAGCACCACCCATAAAATTTCAACAAGGTGCTCCTCAAGCTGTTTCACATACCCCACTAAACATTGGACGTCGGATAGACGTGCAGATCATGTCTATATTGGGTCCGTCGGTCCATGACCAATTATGGACATCTATTCAACGTCCAAACTAGGTCCACTATTTGGACGTCTATCCATTACCCAACTTGGACGTCATTTTGACGTTCAACATTTGATCTGGGTTTTTTTGGACGTCATTTGGACGTCTATGGCAGTTGCAGTAAATGTGTTTTACAAAATAGAGCCTATCAACATGATTATATATATGAATACAGATTTTTTATAAACAAACAAGATTTATTATCTGTATTACTATTTATTTATTTGGTATCCCATATGTTTTTTTGACATGGAAAAGACGTCACTACGACGTCACATTGCGCAGTGGGTACATGTATGAAATTCGGTAGACAAACCCAAAACCCAACAGGAAGTCTGTTATTTTGAATTTTCTCTTTAAGTTTTGTGCCATTGTTCCCATTTTGTTGCCTAACTCCTTCTAGAGATTTAAACAGATCAACACCAAATTTGGTCAGTGTAATCTAAAGCCCTTCGTGATGTTAAATTGCGAAGATCTTGAGTTTTGTGGCATGTTTTGCACTCTAATGAACTCCTCATAGAGATTTAATGACATCAACATTATATTTGGTCAGTCTACTCTAAAGGCCTTTGCCATGTTAAATTGCGAAACATGACCATCTTACCTCAGACCCTCCTTACATCAGCTGTAGTCCCGACAGTCCGCCCTCCATTAGGGGCTTTAAGCAACAGCTTCCCTTTGGAACGGCTACGATGACCGGAAGTAAGCTGTTACACCGCCGTAGCCGAAAACGTAAAAATCACTAAGCAACCATAAACAGGACGGCGCAACGCGGCATTCATTTAAGTACAAATTATGGATTATGAAGAGGATGTTTAGGCAATACGTACACTGTTCGTTTCACATCCTCTCTAGTCTCAGTGCTACCTGAGGTGAAGTTGCCAACAGCAGACATATCTTTGTACAAATGAGGGAAAAAATCGTCAAAATTAGCTTAAATGTGAAACATATCGACACAGATTAAATGAAAGACTAATGGTAGAATCGTACACTGATGGAATTACAGTGTCATAAACTATAAAACATAACATTTATCTACCTAATCTGTCACATTGTAAATATTACGGCAAAACCAGCTGTTCTCCCATAGTAGACGGCTACAGTAGATCGTCATGAAGTGGCAGTTAAGTCGTGAACGCGCAATATGACTTTGGAATGCAGTTCCATCCGTGGCTACTGCTTAAATTCCCTATGTTTCGAAGTCCGGAGCAGGGATGTAAGTTAGACAAGAATATCTCCGATTGAGCGATTGAGGTGTTGTGTTGCTGGATGTAATAATGAACACAGTGGTAGTCATTTGCTCCCGACATCTGAGCCGCTGAAGATGCAGTGGATTACGTTTGTTTGTGAAGGGAATGCGCCTCCCGATCTACATATATCCGTCTATGTTCGCGTGAATCATTCATGATCCAGCTTCACTTACAGCAGAAGTTTTTTTTTATTATTTATTTTTTTGTATATCAATCTTTGCGATCGCCTTTCCTAATAACGTGCTAGGTAGCAAGTTCAGCGGCTAAATACGGTTAAAGTAAACTGGCTTGTAAATTCACTGAGAGAAGAGAGGGGCGGGGCGAGCAGAGCTCATTAACATTTAGCATCGGATGACCCCTTTAAGTAATTTACTGTCACAAGAAACAGTGAATTTTAGAATCACTTTTCTTAAATGAGACGTTGTCTATAACGTTATATGGCTGACAAATGCCACCTCTGGACAGCACAACCTTTGACTCGAGACGGATGTTTTATTCTAAACACTAAATATAAAAATGTCAGATAAAGTTACCGTATGATTCACAGTCATTACACAAAAGGGTGTGAACTGTTTTCTGCATTTCATGAAACTGTTAGTTTCTTTGAGCACCGGATGTTTTTAAGATCCTAATATGTATGTGTGTGTGTGTGTGTGTGTGTATGTGTGTGTGGTCTCTATGGTAGCAGCCGTATGAGTGCATCAGGCTGCATGAAGCATAGTTGGCTAAATAACCTGGAGGACAAGGCCAAGATGTACAAAGTGCGGCTAAAGTCTCAGATGAGGCTTCAGCGTTACCTCGCCGCTCACCGTCAGTGGAAGGTATGAAATCACGAGTCAGTGCATGTGTTTGATTGTAAATGGATTTAGAACATATGGTATTGCAAAATTGTACCACATATACCAGCATAACATATGATCCTGTTCTTATGGTAACTTATGTTTCTTATGTTTTTACAGAAACATTTCTATGCGGTTGCTGCAGCAAACAGGTTGAAGAGGTTTCAGCAGACCAGATCAGTTAGCACTCCGAATTAGTTATTAACCTGGAGGAGAGTGTCAGTAGCTTAAGAGGACGTCACAATGTTATTTCGCACACTAGAAAACGAACTTGTCTGAAGATTAGAAATGGCTTTTTAGAAAGCGTTAAATATGTTGTTGCTTTGTTTATAGCCGGGGTAAAAGTATCTTGTTAAAAAGTGTCACATTTTCTTAATGTACCTTGTTTGGAACACCATAGCATTTAATTTACACTTCTTTATCATGCTTTCACACCAGGAGTGTACAGCATGGATTGCAGGGTGTGCTTTTGAACCACATGAAAAAGCTTTTGTCCCTTCTGTGAAGGTGTTTTTCTTAGGCACTACTGCCTTATATTAGTATTTTTAAAAAAAAGTTTTCATTTTCATGTTTCAATATTTTATTTTAGTAAAGCATAAAAACATAGCATGAAGTTTGATGTAGAAACTCTGTTTTCATCCTATATTTTCAGACTTTGTTTAGCATGTTGATTAGAACTGGAATCAAAATCTGAATAAGAGACTCAGCTGGCATGGTATGTATTTATTTATCAAAAATTTGCATTTAAAAACTTTAACTGGTTGTTCTGGAATATTTGAATGTTAATATTGTGCCTTGAAATTCTTTCAAAGAATTTATTGCATTTGCATTTTGTGTGGTTGCACACATTCATATGGTAATAGCATAGCCGCAAATAAATGCACAAAGGTGGTTCTGTGTCTGGCATGGCAACTGGCATACAAGCACACAGAAATCTGCACAGAATTATAGGGCAGTTCTGTTTTGCTATTTCTCTGTCATAGTTCATAGAGTGTGCTTATATAAAAATAATTGCATTGGGTATTTTTCAGCATAACAGATCGTCACAAATTGCCTGTGGAAAATTAGTGTTTAATCAGGACATTAAAAAAACATGAGAAACAGAAAATTACATTGTGTCAAGAATACACATTTTATTCATAAAATAAACCAAATTGGAAGCAGATAAACCATTTCTTATTGAAACAAATGGATAAAACTATCCAGATGATCTTGAATGCATTATATACTTCCTATGAGATTTTTCCAAATCAATTCATCCAAATCATGATGGATTAAACACCACAATTCAAACATTAACACAAACTAAATGAACCATGATAAAATCCTGCAGTTTGAAAATGCATCTAAATAAGGAATTTAATTAGCAAACCCTTGCAATGATAATAAATCTGTCATATAAAATAGTAACCATATTTGCACTGGGAAACAGCAATAAAACAAAAGGATAATAAAAAGTGCCTCAATTCATCTGAAAGTGTCTACATGTGGATGAAACAAATTTACACAAGAAGCCAGAAGGGGGCAGACAACTTCTCTTGGTAACAGAGTATTAAATGCAACTCAAAGTAAGGTCCTGTTGACATTATGCAGAACCATAATCAAATAAATTGGAAACATAAAACCTTACAGAGTTCAAGAATCTACCGCCTGTGCTTTTAATGCATTTTCAAGGATTTTTCTTTTCCACTCTTCATAATTTTGTGTCTCTTCCTCCTCAGTCTTCTCAACCCGCTCTCGCTTAGGGGATGTTGAAAGCTTTTCATCTGGAAAAGACAATTACTTTTATCATCAAACATGACATGTTCTATTTTCAAATATTATATCTAGAAATACTAATTATTAGTCTTATTACTGACAGAAAAAAAATAAAATGAAAAAAAATTCTAGTTTACTTCCAGATCAAAAATTTGCAGAATTTACCCATCCTCTTGTCATCCAAGATGTTCATGTCTTTCTTTCTTCAGTTGTAAAGAAGTTGTTTTTTGAGGAAAACATTTTAGGATTCCTCTCCATAGTGGACTTCTGTGGTGCCCGCGAGTTTGAACTTCCAGAATGCAGTTTAAATGCAGCTTCAAAGGGCTCTAAACGATCCCAGCCAAGGAAGAAGGGTCTTATCTAGCGAAGCGATCGGTTATTTAAAAAAAAAAAAAATTAATAAATTGTGTCATCGCTGCAACGTCATGAAAGTTTATCACGTGTTTGCACGTGTTTTTAAGCCTTGTTCATTTAACATTTCAAGCGATCACAGTAAGACGCATCTCTGACGGACAGATAGCATTCAAAAGTATGTCAAAATACCCGTCGTGACGAGTAATTCTGCAGCTTTAACAATGTTTAACCTATATTTAATTTATACAGTGGAGTAGAGATGCACCGATCGACCGGACATATTTTAACGGATCTGCATGCAATTTTTCAGAATGTCATGTGCATGGAAATATTACGAACCCTTTAAACATTCGTTAACAGAGGCCAGAGACGCTGAAGACGAACGCGAAGAGAAAAAAAATACTGACGCAGGCAGAGCAAGATCACGGTTCACAATGCACAAAATATTGAAAATATTATCCTAAACATTGAAATGGTTTATATGAATGCATCTCTGAGATGAACTCACTGTTTTAAGAAAAGTTTACATGGCGTTTTCTTTTTATTTGCCTCAGTTTAATGCATATAAAGGCTGTGTCTCATTTGGAAGGCTGCATCCTCCGGAGGACGCATTTGAAGGCTGCGCACGTCATCAGGGAGGTCTCATTTAAGAAAAGTAACCATTAAATTGCAAAGTAAAAAAGAAATTATAGTATTTTACACTTCACAAGGAATGACAGTAAATTTTTTTATGGTCTCTTTTCGTAAATAAGACATCCTTAATGACGTGTGCAGCCTTCAAATGCGACCTCTGGAGGATGCAACCTCTGAAATGAGACGCAGTTAATGTTACCTTCATAATCACGGCGCTGCTGTGTTTACAGCGGTAACCAAGGAAACGCTGTATCATTATTCCATACGCGCCACCTGCTGGCAGAGACTGAATTTGTGTTCATTCAGTCCGTCTGATGTTTTTCCCCTAAAGAATCCTTTCATTTGTAATAAAATAATAATAAAATCATTTTTGAACGAACAAATAATGTTTGAACTTTATATTTGTTAGGCTAGTAGGTTTTGCTGGGATATCGAAATTGGAATCAACAATTGTACAATTTAACTTATGTAAAATTTTGATGTCATATAAGTTTATTTATTAAAATAAAAGATAACATCGGTAAAAACAATGATAACGGCAAATACTTTATTTTTTTGTGGCAGGGCCAGTGAAAATTTTGACCAGGCAAGTAAAAATTTAAACCACTGGCCCAATCGGGCCAATAGAAAAAAATGCTTAGCGTTGAGCCCTGGAGTAGAAAATGAGATGGGAGTTTTTCGACATACCCTAACTGTCTTGAACCGGAATACACAGTTCAGGCAGACCTAGACAAGACGAGCATTTGAGGTTTAAATTTTTTATTTATTTATTTTTTAAATAACCGATTGTTTCGCTAGATAAGATCCTTATTTCTCAGCTGGGATCATTTAGAGCCCTTTAAACTGCATTTTGGAAGTTCAAACTCACAGGCACCATAGAAATCCTGAAATGTTTTCCCTCAAGAAACAATTTCTTTACGACTGAAGAAAGACATGAACATCTTGGATGACAAGGGGGTGAGTAAATTATCTGTACATTTTTATTCTGGAAGTGAACTTCTTTAAGAACAGAAAAAAGTTAATGCACTGTACATAAGGGCAGCTAATGGGAGGAATAATAATTTACAATTATTATTTACTGCTTTCTTACCATCTTCTTGTGTTTCTAGCATTTCAGTGATTGTCTTCTGCCTCTTTTGAACAGTTTTGACTGGTTTCTCCATAGATGAAGCCTCATCTAAGGGTACAGGGAGATATCAGAATGAATCAGACTGCTTAACATCACAACTTCAATAACTACTTGAGAAGACACATGCTGCTCTTTGATGCTGAACTACACAAAAAAAAATAAAAATAAAAAAATAATAATAATAATATATATATATATATATATATATATATATATATATATATATATATATATATATATATATATATACACACATTGTCTAATTGTGATGTCTGTGGCCATGGTAACCAGTGAAATGTGTTTCTTTATGACATCTCTTTGAAGTAATACTTCTTTAATGAAAAAAACAAAGATTAAAAGTTGCACCTCAATTACAATATCTTTGTTAAACATGAAAGTCAGACCAAGGTCTTCTACAAAAACACCTTTGTGCCTTTATTCACTTTAATAAGTGAATGTCATTTTCCAAAAAGCTTTTGTTTGAAGGAGTCACACTCACTGCATATCTCCTGTCCGAATTTCTGAAACTGTGTGCACAGCCGGTCAAAGATGCCCTTCTTTGCTCCAGATGAAGAGGCTAATTTCCTGTCAGTTCTGATTTTCATGCACCTTCAAACAGGAAAGACAGAACCAATTTATTTTTTCATCTTCGGTAACTGATAATAAACCAGGTGCAGTTTAGATTTAGAGATTTGTGTGGCTTGTTGACATGCATAAAATCTTTTTGACTCATCTGGAAGCTTGAGTTGTTTATTATTGTACAGTAACAGAGTTTGGATGAATAACAATAGTTCAGCATGGTAAGTTTAAAAAAAGATGGTGGCGTTTCTTATGCAAACACTCACTTTTATAGAGTCTAATATGAAGATAACCTAGTTATACACTACCAGTGAAAAGTTTTTGAAGAGTAAGATTTTTAATGTTTTTTAAAGAAGTCTCTTCTGCTCAATAAGCCTGCATTTGATCTAAAATACCGCAAAAGCAGTAATATTATAAAAAACATTTGTACTATTTAAAATAACTGCTCTATATTTTAAAATTTAATTTATTCCAGTGATCAAAGCTACATTTTCAGCATCATTACTCTAGTCTTCAGTGTCACATGATCCTTTAGAAATCATTCTAATATGCCGATTTTCTGTTCAAGAAACATGTTTTATTATTATTATTATTATTATTATTATTATTATTATTATTATAGCAATCTATACTCACTTGCATGCTGCATATAGAGCAGCTGTGGTAAAGAGAGGCTTTGATAGGTCAAGGTCTTGTTGCTGAGCTGCAGGCAAACTGGTCTCATACCTTAAACAAAATACATTTAAGTTTAAATCAAGTCATTGTATGAATCTTGACTGCACTGATGCAATGTGAAGACTCACCGCTGAAGGATCTGAGAGGCCACTTTAACCGCTTCCAAACACCCATACTGCACTGCAAGATCTCTGAGACCCAGGTTTGACTGCAGGCCCAGCATGCACTCCATAGCCTTCAGATTACTGGAGTAAACCTTAGGACTCAGTCCAGACAATTTGATGGCATACTCCTATCCAGCAGAAAGTTTAAATTCAATTATTACAAAAAAATATGTACACATATTTGTTACACATGTTAATGTGCACAACATATTGTGTAAAACATTCAATGGTTATTGTGTAAAAAGTACTTTATCCATTTTTCACATTACAGATGTCTTGGTTTACACCACACCTATCTATTTTGCCCCTAATATTTCATTTGCAAAGGTCAGTTTGTGGACAAGCATTCTTTATATTAAATATGAGATATGTGACCCTGGACCACAAAACCAGTCATAAGGGTCAATTTTTTTAAAACCGACATATATACATAACCTGAAAACTGAATAAGCAAGCTTTCCATTGATGTATGGTTTGTTCCCTGATAACACACATGTCATGGAGATGTCTATTTTTGACGTCTGCATTCACATCTACAAGACTTTTTTTTTTTTTAAAGAGTGTTTGCTCATCTGCAATACATCTATAGGATATTTCCTATCAGATGTCAAATAGATGTCTATTAGATGTTTTTAAGATGTTTATGATTTACAATGTATGTAAAACTGACATCTTACAGACGTCTGTCAGATGTTTGTACACAGCAGATGCTTTCCAGATCAAATGAACTTTAACAGACATCTTGCAGACGTACGTGTGCTATCTAGGTTAGGATAGGACAATATTTGGCTGAGATACAACAATTTGAAAATCTGGAATCAGATGGTGCAACAAAATCAAATTGTTGAGAAAATCCCCTTTAAATTTGGCCAAATGAAGTTTTTAGCAATGCATATTTCTAATCAAAAATTAAGTTTTGATATATTTATGGTAGGAAATGTACAAAATATCTTCATGGAACATGATGTTTACTTAATATTTTGGTGTAAAAGAAAAATTGATCATTTTAACTCCAATGTTTTGTTGGCTACTGCTATACCTGTGTTACTTATGACACATGTGAGATGCATTAACAGAAAATGTTTTTATTAATTGCCAACCAAGCTGTAATTTTGTCTAAATGACGACAAGATGTGTTTACATATTACTTACATATACATACTGTTTTGTTTATGGGCTATTCCACAGAATAAGTGCAATCCCACAACCAAAAACATATTTAAAAAGCATTTCAAATCTTAGAGTAAGTATTCAAATCTTAGATGTTTACCAAGATCCTTTTATTATCATTGAAACACACCATAATATTTAAAATATCAGTAAGCTTAATGTATAACATCATTTAGTACTTGCAATTGGGAGGTGGCTGTCCCAAACCCTAACCCCTAAATTTCAACCTAGAAAAATCATAGAAAAATAAATTCTGCATTTTATTCCATTGTTTTTAAAAATATCTTCTTTTTTTTTTTAAGTGAAGTTCAAAAAAACATTTATCTTATATTTTTTTTGTAAATTATGAAACTTTATGTACAAACAATGTGTCCCGCATTTTAATGTCACTAAGCATGTGCTGATTAGCATCTTTGAGCTGGGTTTAAAAGTGACCTAAAATTGTCACTAAATTTTGGTAGTGACATCTTTGTTTTTTGTGTCATCCCATAAAATTGTCTCTACTGTAAGTAATGGCCAAAACATGTCATCACTGTTTTAGTACTGACAAAAGGGAACACATGATCCTTTATTTGGGGAAAATAAACAAATTTTCATAGAGTTATGCAAATTTGTAGTATTTTAGTATGTTTAGTAGCGTTTTAGTATGTGGGTTAAAAATCTGTAATGTGATGTGGTCACTACCAAAACATTACGGTCACTACCAAAAATGTGCTGTCACGGCCGAAACATGGGATGTTTTAAATATTGTATACTGAATTATCAACTAAGATGTTATGATAGTTCTTGATTCGATGTATATTCAAATATTACATATATATGATATTAAAAACTATAGAACATACCCAAATGTGTATGTATGTCTATACATGTATACATATGCTACACATCACGATGCAGTATGGAAATTGGATCTTACCTTGTCTAGAGGAAATTTCATTGAAGTCGCTGCCAACTCAAGGCAAATAATGGCCTTGCTGGTGGCTGTAACAGAACCCAGTCCAACACATTTCACTTGGGATAATCGCATGTATTCCTCTGCTTGACTGAAAATAAATGACCAGAATTAGTTGTGTTCTTATATTGATATGTTTTCATCGGACTCTCTCGAAACAAGCGACTAGTCACTCTACAGTGAAACACTTACCTCAATACTTTAACAGCTGTTATGCCAATCTTCGAAGCAAGCTTACGAAATAACTCTTTATCCATTTGTAAAGTTGTTCGGATCTTGTCTGCAGCCGCAACAACAGGAACCCTTCCAGCAGAATTTGCACAGACAGACTGATTTCGCGCGAAAACGAGCACGTGTCACACCCGAAATAAACGTTCGGACCTTCCATTGGTGGATCGAGAAATGGGCGTGGACAACGTCGTTCAAGTAAAATACATATAAACCTCAACTACTTGTCAGTATTCGTCAAATTATACTACGTAAGATCAAGTCTCGTATACAATGTTAAATGTTGATCAGAGAAACCTTTTTCATTACACCTTTTTTTTTCTTTAATTGTTAGACAAATAGGACGATGTAATGACACAACCCAGCCAATAACTTTATTGTAAATAAATGATTTTTAATTCTTAATGTTGTTTCTACACCGTTTTAGAGATGAATACCCCAGCTCTCAGGGCTTGTTGTGCTGTGTGTGGGTAGTGCTCGTCATGAGGCGGAACAGCAGCAGCGGCAGTCACATGACGCGACACATTCACAGGGGGGTCATCCAGTGTTTCCTCTAACATACCTAATAATCATGGTAAGATATAAGCGATCATCGCATGTATAGACTGTATGCTGGATGCTTTATATGCGCCGTTAAATTGATTATAGCAGTGATAGTGTCAGAGGGGCTCTGAGATCTCTTGACAGACTGTTTTGCGTTTGTGAAGAGAGCCGTTAGCATTAGCGTTTGAGATGCGGAGGCCTACGTACACTTAACTATTCTCGTTTATTTCCTCTGTCTTGGTTTATTCTACAAGCGGTTGATCATTTGGCCTGCAGGTGTAGTAAACTTGCAGCCGTTTTGTTTCGCTGTCATTACAATCCACAAGTTTTGTGCAAAATTAGCTTATTTAAACTGCTAATCCTGCTAGCATTAGCATTAGTTATTTCTTCACAGTAATGATTATATTGGTATTTTAATTTATTGTTATCATATGTCTACGATACGTTTATGTGGAGGTTTTTTTTTTTTTTGCTTACCTGTGCATTACATATATTTGAATTATGGCAGTGTTTTAAATATGCATAACGTTAGCGGTGCTTGGTCACGGGTTCATTCATTCAGTTTAAGGCAGCTCGTAATCTGTCGTGTTTAACGTTGATCATAACACTTTAAAATTGTTATTCATGTTAAGTGTAACTGTCTGGTACTGACAGTAAGAATGGGTCGTTTGGGAGGAGTGGTCGTAGATTGTCATTACGTCTGTAACCCCCCACCACAGCCTGCAGACCACTGACACTTCAATTATGTAGCTACTATTTAATAACTGAAAAACTCGTCAATACATACATTAGGCACATCATCAGATTTATATAGGGCCACTGTTTTAGTTCTTTAAGTTATACTTTCATAACTTTTATTGGAAAAATATTTGGGAATGTCACATGACTTTCTAGCTGTAATGTTATACTTCACTGTATTTCATTTCTAAACAATAATTTTGCAATTAATTTACAACTATGCACAGTGGTTTTGTGCCTTCATATTTCTAAAATTTGATTAAACATGTCAAAAAATATATAGTCAGCTAACTAGATTTGAACAGTAGATAACTTTCCTGAGGTAAATGCAGAGCTAAGTGATGTTGTTCACAAGCTGTTTTATGTGATGTCTTTCTTTTGGTTGAAATACTAATTGAGTGATAGATTTAGGTAAATATATTGTATCTTCCTGTGTACATTCTGATTTTTATTCATGTTTATTTTATGCTACAACTTGTATTGAAGTGGAAAAGACTTTTGCGTTGCCGCTTGAACTGAAGCAGCTAAACAGCATTCTGTCACACCACATTTAAAGGAGAAGTTCACTTCTTGAACAAACTTTTATATATAATTTGCTCACCCCCTTGTCATCCAAGATGTTAATTTCTTTTTTCATCAGTTGTAAAGAAATTATGTTTTTTGAGGAAAACATTTCAGCAGTGTTCTCCATATAGTGGATGTTTATGGTGCCCCTGGGTTTGAACTTCCAAAATGTAGTTTAAATGCAGCTTCAATAGGCTCTAATCCCAGTTAATGGAAGAAGGGTCTTATCTAGCGAAACGATTGGTTATTTTCTAAAAAAATATTTACAAACATTTATATACTTTTTAACCTCAAATGCTCGTCTTGTCTAGCTCTGCAGTGTGCACTCTTGTGCATCTCTGGTTCATGACAGTTAGGGTATGTCGAAAAAGTCCTATCTCATTTTCTCCTCCAACTTCAAAATTGTCCGACACTGCTGTTTTACCTTTTTTGTAGAGGGCGTTTGACCTTCTTTGCACGTTAGTGATGGGACGTTCGGATCATTTTACCAACTCGGACTTTTGAGTCTCGTTCAGCAAAATGAACAAAGCTTTTTTTTCCCGAGTCATTTCGTTCATTTTAGCAAAATATTATTAAAATGTTACGTGTTACTTCCCTAACACATCTACTGCTTACGCAAACGTTGATCACACTACAAACAAGACAAAACTATAATGCTATAAGAAACGGAAAAGATTAATTCATTGTTTACCTAGGTCTTTAGTCTATGATTAGCTCACCTCACCTTTTATCTGACAAGTTTTCGGGTTTGAGTCATTCGTTCATCATTTGATAGCCCTATAAGCATAAACAATGCAGTCTGAGCCGGAAAGAGAATTGAATTTTAAATTTTTGTTCTGGAAGTGAGCTTCTCCTTTAAGAGCGTCAAAACATTGTTTATCGATTGAAGGTTGTGATAAAAATTACAGGACATGGCAACTCTTTCCTTGAACTACGAGTGATTCATGGGATCGAATAGAACCCATGTTAATGGTTCTGCATTAATGTGTTATTATTGCTTTAACCTGGACAGGCTTAAATTCAACACAAGAAACTTGCTTTTCCGACACATTTTGATTCACAGAAACTAATCGGCACTGATCATCGCTTGTTTTTAAACAGTAGTTAAGATGATTGCTTTTATGAGCCAAAACAGATTATTGGTCGAGACATCGGTGCATCCCTATTTAAGTTATTAAAAAGATGTTATTAAAATATAGGTAATATGGTAATAGTTTTGTATCCAAGCTTTTTACTGATGGGACATGTTGAAATTAATGTTGATGTTGAAAGAAATTACTCCAATTTAAAAGTTTTTGACACTAGTTTCTAGTTTGATTGTTTGACTGCACCCGTTTCTTCCAGCCTACCACACAGCAGTCGCCCCAGGATGAGCAGGAGAAGCTGCTGGATGAAGCTGTGCAGGCAGTCAAGGTTCAGTCTTTTCAAATGAAGCGCTGTCTGGTGAGTTAAATTCATGAAAGTTTACAGTTTCCGAAACACTATTAATTTCCACAGCAGTGTGATGCTTCTTGCTTTTAACAATTAAAAATTAAAAATATTTAGTTACATTACTTACTCTGTTTATGAACATTTATGTCCTTCATCCAGGACAAGAACAAGTTGATGGATGCATTGAAACATGCCTCAAATATGTTGGGGGAGTTGAGGACTTCTATGCTTTCTCCCAAGAGCTACTACGAACTTTGTATGTGTTTCCATTGCTTTATGTGTTTAAATAGATTAGAAATCATTTGCACTCTCAACATTAAGTATTTTCTTCAGTTTTAAAGAACAGTGTACTATGCTGTTATTTTTTTCAACAGCTGCTATACATGTCATCTGTAGAGATTTCTTTTATTTATTGTATTAAATTGTTGTTGTAGACATGGCCATCTCAGATGAGCTGCATTACCTGGAGGTCTATTTGACAGATGAGTTCGCCAAAGGCCGCAAGGTCGCTGACCTCTATGAGCTTGTTCAGTATGCAGGGAACATCATCCCTAGACTGTGAGTATCTGAGGAAATCACCCCAAATACTGTAACTGCAATAAGACATTTTCAAGATTTTGCCATTCTAGTCACAGTTGCAAACACTGTGACTATGAAATAAAATTGCCAATAGAGCATTCTGCATCCATTTGGTGATCTTTTTAAGATCCAGAATTTCACAAGTAGGCTGGCACCCACTGTTCAATATTCCTGCTCATGTATTTCTCCTGCAGATTTTTTATCTCTCCCTCGTTCTCTCTGTCTCACTCTCTTTTAGCTAGTCTGATCGTACCACCAGCTGTTTATCAGTGCCTTCAGTTGTTGATTTTGTAGCGAGTCAATACTTTATCTAACATCTTAACTCACTTCATTCATTCTATTACACAGCATCAATTTTCATTTAGAGTAAACGTGCCTTGGACAACATTTGTGTTCTTCTTACATAGGATACCGATTCATTCAGTGTAAAGGAAGGAAAAATTATTCATAATGCTATAGTATCATAATATTTTAGTCACCATGATAACATAGTTTTCGAAAGCTGTAAGCGAAGTATTTTCTTCTATCAACTGAAGATGTTATCTGAGATTCCTCAGTCCCAATAGCTCTGATGTGGATTATATAATAACAATACATATTTAATTACATTAAATTAATAATTAAATGAAATAAAATTCAATTAAATCATTTATTAATAAAATTAATAAATTAAAATATATTGATCTTATAATGCAACCACATAAATTCTTAAAGGAACACTCAATTTTTTTTTGAAAATAGGCTCATTTTCCAACTCCCCTAAAGTTAAACAGTTGAGTTTTGCCGTTTTCAAATCCATTCAGCCGATATCTGGGTCTGACGGTAGCACTTTTAGCATATCTTAGCATAGATCATTGAATCCGATTAGACCATTAGCATCTCGCTCAAAATGACCAAAGAGTTTCGATATTTTTCCTATTTAAAAATTGACTCCTCTGTAGTTGCATCGTGTACAAAGACGGACGAAAAATGAAAAGTTGTGATTTTCTAGGCTGATATGGCTAGGTACTATACTCTCATCTCGGCGTAATAATCAAGGAATTTTGCTGCCATACCATGGGTGCAGCAGGCGCAATGATATTACGCAGCGCCTGAAAGTGACCGGCAATAAGTTTGTGTAGATGCAGAGTTGCAGCCAGCAGAGTTGACGGCTGCGTAATATCATTGCGCCTGCTGCACCCATTATGCCGAAATGAGAGTATAGTTCCTAGCCATATTGACCTAGAAAATTGCAACTTTTCATTTTCCGTCAGTCTTAGTACACGATGTAACTACAGAAGAGTCAAGTTTTAAATAGGAAAAATATCGAAACTCTTTGGTCATTTTTGAGCGAGATGCTATCGGTCTAATCAGATTCAATGATTTATGCTAAGCTATGCTAAAGGTGCTACCGCCAGACCCGGAGATCGGCTGAATGGATTCGAAAATGGTAAAGCACAACTATTTAACTCTAGGGGAGTTGGAAAATGAGCCTATTTTGAAAAAAAAGTGGAGTGTTCCTTTAAGACTTGTATACTTGACTTAATATAACTTAAATGAGGTCTCTTCCTGAAATATGTGGAAAACCCTTGAAATATTTATGTTATTTTAAAAATCCACATTGTTATATACATATTTTGGATCATTGGGGCGCCATTATTTTGATTATAAAATACTGAGGCAATGGATATAAGCTTAGACTTAAACCAAATGCCATACCAACGATTTCCCCCACAAAGAGCCTAAACGTCTCTGGATATTAAGTTAAATCCATGCTGAAAAACTTCCTTCAGTTTTTCCTACGGCGTCATGACAAGCATCAGCATGTTTACATCCTTTGTAATCTCTTTCAGTAGCTGTGCTCTACTAAATGCCTCAAAGGGTGTTTAGGAAGTTTATTCGTCCCATTCTTTTCTCCTTGTCTTATTGCTAGGAAAGCAGTGAAGACTTACATCCCTTACATCTTGTTGCCCTCCAACTGAAATTTACAACCAAAAGCCATACAATGTGGCAATGTATCAGTATTTTATTTTCAAAGTTGCTTATTCCAAATTGTGTAATGCCGCGCTGCAACAGGTGAAGTCTGTCTACACTGGATGCGACAAAGCGACCGTTGCAAATCATTTGAACTTTGTGTAAACACGTCATAAACAGAATGCGGCAGCAGCTTACTGTCAGGGACTTGTCGTGTCGTGCTGCACCAGCACCACTGATTACACTGATTACAGGTTCTACTGTATTTTTTGTATGCGCCACTCGCGTCTGGTGTAGACACGGTGTGAGCTGCTAATGCTTCACTGTGAAACATGCAGTGCAATGAACTATTTGTGGCCCTGGACCACAAAACCTGTCCCATGGGTATATTTGTAGCAATAGTCAACAATACATTGTATGGGTCAAAATTGTCTGTTTTTCTTTTATGCTAAAAATCATTAGCATATTAGCATAAGTAAAGATCATGTTCCATGAAGATATTTTGTCAATTTTCTACCATGAATATATCAAAACTGAATTTTTGATTAGTAATATGCATTGCTAAGAACTTAATTTGGACAACTTTAAAGGTGATTTTTCTCAGTATTTAGATTTTTTTGCACCCTCAGATTCCAGATTTTCAAATAGTGTCTCAGATTTCACTAGTATCTCAGCCAAATATTGTCCTGTCCTAACAATATATACATCAATAGAAAGCTTATTTATTCCGCTTTATTTATTCAGATACTGCATAAATCTCAGTTTAAAAAAAATACCCTTATGACTGTTTTTTTGGTCCAGGATCACATTTAATTAAAATACAAACTGTGGTGTTTGTCAACCCGCTGTTGGAGAGAACGGAGTGAGAAACGCAGCTGCTATCGGTTTATCGATACTATGGATAATGAGCCAGATTTACTAACAGCCTGCGCCAGCACAAATCCTCTTTTGGAAGTTAAAACAACTGTCAGGATTTACTAAAAACATGCAATGAAAAAAATAAGCATGAGAAGGTGTGAACAGTTATATTTGCGGCTGACCTTACTGCATATGGATTTGTAGGAGTTTCCCTTTCAAACAAAAAACGTGTGGGAGAAGAGTATTTAAAGGGTCATGAAACCCAGGACTACTTTTTCTGAGATTTGAGCAGAGATGTTTTTCTGTTGCACATCATAGATGACAATGTTAGCATCCGTTCATTTTAACTGTTGGAGAAAAAGTTAATTTTGAGCTTTTTTGCGCTATTTTCATCTTCCGGGTTTAAAATCTACATTGTGCTGACGTCATCGTTTGTGACGTGGCAACGGACTATAGTACATCGATGACGCATTTGTGTCTCATAATTATTCATGAGGCTGCGCGTTCTTATCCTATGAGAAGACGTTTCGCCTAATTACGACAGCGTGTGTTGATTTGCTATGACAGACGCTTCAGGCTGTGAGATTGCGTAAATTACCTGAGAGAAACGTTCATGGATCAAAGGAGAGTGTTTGTTTTTGTTTGCTTTGTAAGAGTTCGGCACAAACACTATTCATTCATAAAGTGAGTGTAATAGCGGTTTTTACAACTCCTTGTCGCAACCCATCAAAAGGATTATAAACGTGGCAAAATACACCTTAAAAAGTTAATAGAGGTGAAACAGCGCGCTCATATATATGTTTTCGATGTAGAGTGCAAATGGCTGTTCATTTATTTGTGTTGTTAACTCAGTGGGAAATTGTCTGAGCCGTCTGAACCCGAAGATGACTCTCTCCCCTCTTCCCCCTCCGCTCCACAGCGCACCACGCCCACATTTGAAGCATTTTTTTAAAACTGTGGTGAGAACTAACCAGTGCTGAAACAGGGGGGTTTCATGACCCTTTAAAGGGGTCATGAGCTGCCTTTTAATATTTTGGGCTGTTCTCTGAGGTCCACTTATAGTAATAGGTTGTTTTCTGTCCTGTTTTGACCCCCTCTTTAGAATGCTCTTGAATAGCCGTGGCAGATTGTAGACTCAGAAGTAAATGCCCACTGCTATGATTGGCTTACTGTTGTGTATGTTTGACAGCCTACATCCTTTATAGATGGTTACAGATGACCACGTGTTCTGAACGGTTGTGTGGTGTGACAGTACTATCGGATCCAGTATTATCACCACAGCATTGTCTTTTAGTTTTAATCTTTCTGAAAATCCTGCTTCGATTTGTGCCTTATTTGTAATCAAATCCACAGTAAAATTAAGTTAACAAAGGACCAAGTTCTTACTGACACGGTCTTAATCTTCATTAAAAATAAAGTTCATCCACTGTTTCCTAATCTTGGGATCAGAAGGAAGACAATGCAAAGACAACTTGGCTCTGCACAGCGTCTTGTTTTCTTCTCTATCATGCAATTTGATTTACTAAGGTTTACCTTGTTACTTTACTGGTATTTGTGCCATTATTTGAGGCCTCAAAAAGCATGTCTTAACCCATTTTGTGCTTGACAGGGTTGTGAGAGTTGCTAATTTGCACTGCTCTTGAGATATTGCTTTGGTTATTGCGGAAATGGAAGCTGGTTGTGTTTGTGTTCTTTAATTTGATCACCCGCAGAACTTTCTAGTCCTGTCTGTGCTTTTATGGGATTGCAGCCTCTTCTGCCCTGTTTAGTAAATCTGGCCCTATGAGTACTGAAACAGTTTCACTTTTGTGATTTGTTGTATATTGGCTTTCCATAAATCAGTCTTACAGTTAGGGAGAATTGTAAATTAGCATCGATTGAATTTGAGCAATGTGGATTGGGAGAGAAAAAAAATGAGAGTAGAGTGAGAGCACAGTTAGAAAGATGTTTGATTTTTTTTTTTTTTTCTTCATTGCCTGCTCACCTTTTTTTAAGATTTACATTTACATATTTGCTTTCATTGTTATAGGACAGTATAGAGGTGACAGAAAGGGAAGTGGGGGGGTTCGAACTCGGGACGCCTGAAGCACAATGGCACTATATATGTCGCGCGCTGCCCACAAGGCTATCGGCACAGATGCTGCCTGCTCATATTTAATGAGGTGTGTGCTGAAACAGATTGATGGAACGCTTCTGTTTGAAGAAAAAGTAAGGTATAAACAAGCAGAGCTTAAGCAAAACTAGAAAGTAAGTACAGCCACTGACAGTTTTTCTACCACATAACAACTCCGCTTTTATGCAGAAAATAAAGTGATTTCTGGGTTACTCCTTTGAGTGTGCTTTTTAACCATTGCCAGAAGTTATAAAATGGTTATCAAGAGTTGGCCATCACTGGGGAGCCTGGCATAAGCAGTGTCCTCTGGGGCGACACAAGGCGCCCCCACTCACATGCAGTGAAATGTGCACTCCGGTTCTCTGACTCAACTGCAGTGCTTTCATGGCATTGTGCCCGCTATCATTTCTGCCCACGCCTCTCATTGAAGGAACTGTGATTTAGCGGGTAACTTTCTTCTGAGCAGCTCATAGTGCGTCTTTGCCTCCTTTCGTTTCAGTTGCTGTCTTTCTATATGGGTTGCAGCACTAAAACAGTCTCTTTCTTAAATAAAAGTCTGTTAACCTGCTAGAAACTAATACAGTTGATCTTCTTAAGTCAAGTCGTAAATGTGTAAATACAGGGCTCTACGCTTACCTTTCTTTTTCTTTTTAACTTCAGAAATTAGGAGCACAGTCAAAATTTCAGGAGCACCTTCTAATCAATAATCAAAAAATCTGATCAAAAATTAGACTTCCTATTATGAGGTGGCATTTGACTCCTTAAAGTGATTTACAGGGGAATTTTGTTTTTACCTTTGTAATGGCATTTTTCTAACTTTATTAAAAGTATGTCATCTTTTATGTCAAATTTTTAAAAATATATATTTTATAAGCTTTTTAAAATTTCTAATAAAACAACAGAATAATAAGAGTATAATAAGTATAATAAGAATAAGTTACCAATCAAATGAAATCAGTATTAACAAAATTAATTTGTACTACAGAGGTGGCACAGAACACAAAAGTGGCTTGTAGGTGTATTTTCATATGTTTAATGATGCTCAAAGGTGGCATGAGTGCAATCAAATTCATAAATTGAAGGTCTGAAATGTTTTTGGGGTCTTAAATTCATTGCTAAAAGGACAGGAGGCTCACACACTGCCACGTTAATTTGTCCCTGAGGTAAATGTGTGTAAATTAAGTGATATTAGTAGCACTTTGTCGTTGTCATTCAGAGCTTGTCTTTGTTGACTGGGCATGAGAATCAGTAATCAATTTTTGAGCATGTGCCATGTTATGGTATATGCTTCTGATTCAGATTTTGGAGTCCAGTTAGCAGTGTAGCCCATTCACATGGTACAGTGGCTGTTTTTCATGCTTGTGTGCAATTTTAAATCTGTGGGGATAATCAAACACTCTACTAATCTGTCCTGGGTTTAATATGCAGTGCTGAAGAGCTTTTTATTCTGGTGAATCATTTCATTGTAAATGATCTGGAAAGTCATCATTATGCTAGTGAATCAGTTCAGTCGAAAGTGCTCACCCTCTGAAATATACCAATGGAAAGCCTGATTACTTTTAGTTCAGTAGGTCTGTTCATGCGAATGAACATGTTACATTGTTACATGTTAATTAATATAAGTCAATATGAAGCCAGTTATGGAACAACCTTTATGTTATATAACATTTTAACTACATTTTTACTGTTTTATTTCCTGTATTGAACGTTTCTAACATACCTTGCAGCAGCTGTGGTTTGGTAATAGCTTAATCATTCATCTGAGCTGTATGAGCCAATATTGAAAGTCATCAAAAGGAAATGCTAAAAATGTATCAGGATTTAAAAAAAAAAAAAAAAAACTGTCCCAGCCTTAATCACTATTTATTCAGTTCTTCTGAATGTACTGATGTGGGATTACTATTTTTTTGCATTTTGTATTAAAATGTCTTAGATTTCATTCCCCTAAACATGTTTGTTTCAGAATTATTATAGACTTACTGCATCCAAATGGTAATCAGACTACACAAAGAATTCAAAGATCAAAATGTAGCTAAATAAACTACTCAAATCTTCTAAAGTCACTCAGGCTCATGGACTAGAAAGTGTTGCTTTTGTGCCTGTTACTGAGGAACTTGCATTAAGCCTGGCAGATGTCTTTTGTTTCACTCCAGTATTTTACATTGCTTATATTGCAAAAGAAAACACTCATCTTCTAGGGTTCATGCTTGATGAGTACATCCATCATTTTATTATGAGGCTCAGTATTATTTGCTTTGAAGTTCTCTGATCTGACTTCAAATACTGTAGTTATCTAGTGCCTTTGTTTTTCCACTTTTTTGTGGTCATATTCCTCATCAGCTTGGCTCTCTTTGGCTTTTCAGGTACCTGTTGATAACCGTCGGAGTGGTGTACGTCCGCTCTTTCCCCCAATCCCGCAAAGACATACTAAAGGACCTGGTGGAAATGTGTCGTGGTGTGCAGCATCCACTCCGGGGCTTGTTCCTCAGGAACTACCTTCTGCAGTGTACGCGCAACATCCTGCCTGACGATGGAGAGCAGGCTGAGTACGACACTCCGTATCTAATGGCTGTGATTGCACCTCAAGTAGCTGAAGAGGGTTGTGACTCATACTGAGCAATTTAAATGATGCCGTAGGATCATTCCAATCCAATGTGCTAAAACACAATTTAATCTATTGCTAGAAAAGGCCTATTTTCCCACGTTCAGTGCTTAGATAGCACTTACACAGCTTTTGACAAAATGAATCACTACAAAATCTCATTATCTGCTAAAGATTGAATGACCGATGTGTTCTCCTGTTTGATTTAGGGAGGAGATGACTGGGGACATTAATGACTCCATTGACTTTGTACTGCTGAATTTTGCCGAGATGAATAAACTGTGGGTGCGCATGCAGCATCAGGGACACAGTAGGGACCGAGAAAAGAGGGAGAAGGAGAGGCAAGAGCTGCGTATCCTCGTAGGAACCAATCTGGTCCGACTGAGCCAGCTGGAAGGCGTCAATGTGGAAAAGTACAAACAGGTGCATTTTGATTTCGGATAAATGATCTTTCTCCAAAGCTCATAAAACTCTGTTAAAGGTTGAAAGGGTGCATTGAAATTAGATTTGACCTTGATTACCTGTTTATTTGTGGGAACCTCAAGCTAACACTTAGCATAAATCACTGGGTAAAAGAGCCATTGATGGAACGACAACTGCGTAAGAGGTTACGACATCTTTTGATAGTCCTTTGAAAGCTGTTTGTTAAAGCACTCCATGTTCACGTTCATGAATTAACAATGTGACAGGCTCAATATGTTCTCATTTGATTTTTAAATTCAAGCACCCATACATATGCATAACCCTGTGCCTGCAGGGCAGCTTTTCTGATGTACTTTATTGCTTTTTAACCAGAGGTAAATGAACATTTTTAGCTTGATACGGCCAAATCAAAATTCTGTAAATCATGCTTCTGGCAAACTGCTTAGAGACTCGTGTAACTTGGTCATGTTTGTTTTAAATGCGCACTTTCAATTTTTTATAACCACAAGAGTCAGATTTGGGAAAATGTAGCTAAACACAATAAATAAATGAACATTTTCAAGCAAGACGTTATCTATATTTGAATCGTCCATAAAACAGCAATTCTTATTGAGCCTTTGGTGGAGAATTCATCAAATATGATAGTAAAGACGTTTATAATGTCGCAAAAAACTCAATCCTGGAAAAAACGCTGTTCTTTTGAACATTCTGTTAATAAAAGAAAAAAAGTATCACATTTTCCACAAAAATATTATGCAGCTTAATTGTTTTTAACACTGATACACCACATCAGCATGTTAGAATGATTTCTGGAGGATCATGTGACACTGAAGACTCATTTTAAAGGATTATATTTTAAAGAATTAGTTCACCTTCAGAATAAAATTTTTTTGATAATTTACTCACCCCCATGTCATTCAAGATGTTCATGTCTTTCTTTCTTCAATCGAAAAGAAATTAAGGTTTCTGAGGAAAACATTCCAGGATTTTTCTCCATATATTGGACTTGGGACCCAGTGGGTTAAAGGTTCAAATTGCGGTTTTAGTGCAGCTTCCAAGGACACTACATGATCCCAGCCGAGGAATAAGGGTTTTATCTAGCAAAACGCTTAGTCATTTTCTAAAAAAATATGTTTGTCTTGCACTAGCTCGACCTTACACATTACGTAATCATGTTGAAAAGGTCACAGGTGATGTAGGCGGAAGTATCGGCCCAGTGTTTACAAAGCGAACGTGCAAGGTAAGTCAAAGTCAAGGTAAACCAACAATGTCGGGCGATTTAAAAGTTGAAGGATAAAATATGATTTTTCGCCCTTTGAACCAAAGTGCACAGATGAAGAACCGCATGTGACCTTTCCGACGCAATTATGCATGTACATTGCAGAGCTAGTGCAAGATGAGAATTTGTGGTTAAAAAAAAGAATATAAATTTGTATTTTTTTTTAGAAAATGATTGATCGTTTTGCTAGATAAGACCCTTATTCATTGGCTGGGATCGTGTAGAGCCCTTTGAAGCTGCATTGAAACTGCAATTTGGACCTTCAACCCGTTGGCCACCATTGAAGTCCACTATATGGAGAAAAATCCTGGAATGTTTTTTTTGAAAAGCTTAATTTCTTTTCAACTGAATAAAGACAAGAACATCTTGTATGAAATGGGGGTGAGTATCATGAATTTTTTATTCTGGAAGTGAACTAATCCTTTAAAATACATTAAAATTGAAAACAGTTATTCTAAATTATAATAATATTTAAAAAATTATTGCTATTTTAGTCATTTTTATATAAAAAAAAATGTAGCCTTGGTGAGCATAAGAAAAAATGATTTAAAATTTTTAAATCAACCCCAAACTGTAGTTTATAGTATACTCCATGCAGCTGTTTAAGGTATAGTGGTTTTAAAGCAGCATATACTGCAGGCAGAAAATTGCAGTATTGTGCTGTGATTTGCTGTTATCTTGTTTGCAAAAGGATTTGGCAGCGCTAACGAGGCATGTGATAAATATGTGCTGACTCCCCACAGATCGTGTTGTCTGGGATCTTGGAGCAGGTGGTGAACTGTAGAGACTCTCTAGCACAAGAATACCTCATGGAGTGCATCATACAGGTACAGAAATATCCCAGCACCACTCATTCTGTTGAACTTGACTGTAGGAGTCTGTCTTTTAACATGCTCCCCTTTTTTCCCAATTATTTAGTAGGTGTGGGCATGTTATAGTTAATGGCCTCACAATTTTGTCTGCACTTTCTTTTTCTGCAGGTCTTTCCGGATGAGTTCCACCTGCAGACGTTGAACCCGTTCCTTCGCTCATGTGCGGAGCTGCACCAAAACGTGAACGTCAAGAACATCATCATTGCCCTTATTGACAGGTGGCTTGATGTTCCAATTAATTACTGTTCAGCTCCGACAGAGATCTATTGTTTGTCTACTCTATCTTTTTTTTTTTTTTTTTTTAAATGCCGCATGGTTTATGTAACGTGAAGAAATGTTAACACTTTATTTTACAGCTTCTTTGTTGCACATTACATGTACTTACTATAGTAATAACAATGAATTATGCATAATTGCATGTAATTAGCCCTAAACCATTGTTATTCTAACAATAACTAATAATATTGAAAGTACATGTAGTTTATAAATATTACTCAGTACTTAAATGTACTTGTTTTGGGGCCTCTGTATATTGAGTCTTATTTGATTGTGGTCTCATCCCACAGATTGGCCTTGTTTGCTCACAGAGAAGATGGACCTGGAATCCCTGCTGAAATCAAGCTATTCGATATTTTCTCACAGCAAGTGGCAACTGTCATACAGGTATAATTATCATACAGTGCCTTTATTGAAATATTGAGTGACTTTGTGAAACCACCATATTAAATTTCAGTATTTATTGTTGCCATCTTTATTTTTTCTTTTCAGTCTCGCCAGGATATGCCATCTGAAGATGTTGTTTCGCTCCAAGTGTCTCTCATTAATCTGGCTATGAAGTGCTATCCTGAGCGTGTGGACTACGTGGATAAAGTGTTGGAAAGTACTGTGGAGATTTTCAACAAACTCAACCTGGAACAGTGAGTATTAGTTACAATGTTTTTCTCACTCCGTTCGGCAGATCAGCACATGGTCAAAGCAACGCCCACGCTCTTTAGCACCACTAGTGTGTTGCTAAAAGATCTTTAGGCTTCTATTTGCTGGAAGATTTGAGTGCTTAATTTCTGTATTTATAGCCTCATTTTAGTATAAAGGAAACGTATCATGCCTGTAATAACTACGTAACCTCTTAAACTAGAATGCTGATCCAGATCTATATTTGAGTTGTTGCACCTCTGCTGTGTAGGTGTTTATAAATTAATAAATATATTAATAGAAAACAAGACCAACTGAGAGTATTACATTGTCATTGGTGGTTAAACATTTTCAGTTTTAGATTTAGATTGTTTAGATTACTTTGTAACCATTAAGTCAAATCTTGTTTCTAGTATAATAATTTCTAATGTAGGTTGTATGTAACCATACGTATACACAGTTTTTATCAATACAAAAATGTTTAATTATAATATTTATTATAAAAAGTCTGTTGTATTATAGCTGATTTTTATGGGCTGAATAGTTATTGACCTATTTTCTTGTGATCATCTAGTTTAAATGGTTTCCGCGGGTCTTAAAAAAGTCATAAATCGTTTTCCCGTGAATTAAGGCCTTGAAGAAGTCTTAAATCAGAACAGCAAGTCTTAAATTCTTATGATCATGGCATTAATTTTCGTGAGGGATTGTTTCCTCATGTGTTTCTTTTTAAAGTAAAGCTAAAGCATAATTTCTGTGCTACATGGCCTAGATTGCTCAATATTCATTAAACAATACGCGGTAGATGGCGGTATGTGCTGCTTCATCTATCAGTCACCCAAAAAAGAACTTTTTTTCTTTTTTTTTATAGTAATAAAAATCATTTAGTTCAGTTAGAGAACAGACAATACAAATAAAACTGAATGTGGCTGTTCAATGCAGTGTGCCAAACTACACTCTCATCACGTTTCATTTATCACGTGAAGAGAGTGAATCGAGCTAACTGACAAGAGGAGAGAGGTGAGAAAGACAAGACTAGGGTGGAAGAGTTTCAAAGCGAAATGCAAAAGCTGTTTTAAAAATATTTTGGATTTTGAAAAGCCTGTTGACTTCTGCCATTTATATAAAGTGATGGTGGAAGTTTCGTATTTATTTGGTTCCACAGTGTTTGCTGATTTTTATTTATTTAAATGTAATTTATTTATTTTTTATATATATTACATCAAGGTGTATGCCGTGCTTCCAAGCTTTCTTATTCGTTTGCTAATAAACATTCTACGTTTCTTATTTATTTGGTTACGTAGTATTTACTGATTTTCAGTTTTGTATACCTATTCAAACTTTGTGTAAGTTATTATTTTATATTAGGCATATAACATGGTGTATTATTATTCATTTTGTTAATCAAAGTTTGTTACGTTACGTTAATACGACTAATTTAAAAGAGAAAGCAAAATAAGCACAATTCTTTTACAAGCTACTTAAAACCGAAGAAAAGAGGGAAAACTCAAACAAACTAAAAACAAACAATTGCTTGTCGCCGAATTGCTGCTAATTTGAAAGTGAAAGAAAAATGTGCACGGTGCTTTTACCAAAGGAAAGCAAGAAAAGAGGGAATACTCAAACGAACTAAAAACAAACAATTGCTAGACGTTGAATTGCTGCTAATTTGAAAGTGAAAGTAAACTATACTTAGAGAACATATTGCTGTATTGTTTTCCCTTCGGTTTAATTTCCTTACATTTTCTTTAGTTGGTCTTAAAAAGGTCTTAAATTTACCCTCATAAAACCTGCAGAAACCCTGTTTAAAGGGATAGTTCACCCAAAAATGAAAATTCTGTCTTTAATTACTCACCCTCATGCCATTCAAAATACATAAGTCCTTTATTCATAATCGAAACACAAATTAAGATATTTTTGATGAAATCTGAGAGCTTTCTGAACCTGCACAAACTACCACATTCATTGCCCAGAAAGGGGCTAAGGACATTGTTAAAATAGTCTGTGTGACATCAGTGGTTCAACCGTAATATGAAGCTATAAATCATGAGCATCATGATTCAGTTCATCTGGAAGAGAAGACAAAAATACTGAAGACCTCAGCTGTGTGGGAGCACTTTAAGCTGAGTGAGCAGCCAAACACTTCAACTCCGTCAGAGCGCATTTTCTCAAAAGTAAGAAGTAAAAAAATAAGACCCGAAGTTCCCTTTTACCTGAAAATGTGGACAAACCTATGTTCCTCGCACACAGCATGAAACGAGTGTAGGTAGACTAAGTAGGTACCTTCACTAGCTTTTAAATTGTGATTTATTTGAAAGTTTGACTTTGTAAAGAAATAGTTTATTGAAATGTAGGCTGTCTAGGCAGCCTAACGTTCTATTTAGCTTATTACAGTTTGTTTTATTGTATATAAGGTAGGGCTGCACGATTATGACAAAAATCATAATTGTCGATTATTTCCTTGAAATTGTAATTGCGATTATTAATTACGATTATCACAATTTACACTGAATGATGTTTTGAATAGCTGTGAAGCAACTGCATGCCACATTTTTATATAGTTTCATCTTTAAATATTAAAAAAAGTAAAAAATGAAAACTTAAGATAACCTGTAGGAAAAACACACACACTCTCACACACATACACAAACAGTCTTAAGCAAGCAGAATAATGTAGGGATTTTTTTTTTTGTAATTGCGCCTTCGAACGATTACAGAATTGTGGCATCTATAATCATAATCATGATTAGAAATTCAATTAATTGTGCAGCCCTAATATAAGGGAATTCACTGAACTGTTAGTTAATTAAAATGTGTGATGCTGTTATTGAAAGTATGCTACCGTGTTCATTTATTACCTTCTTCTTTTATTTAAATAGCCTACCCTTTACGGTGTCAGTAATTACTGTGCTGCTAATTTCTGATTTGGGAGTGATTTGTTTGTTAGAAAAATGTTAGGCTACCTTATTAAAGGTATTGCTCTTAACAGACCTGTGTGTTTTGTATCACTAGTGCAGTGTCCGTTCTCAGAGCATATAAGCCCTGCCCGCGTGAGGCGCGTCGATTCCAGCTCACGCTTTTCTGTAGTTTATTAATTCTACGTAACGTGTCGCGTGTCCACATTGCACCAAAATGCGACACTGCACTCCCTTGGGTCCGCAGCAACACACTCGATTGGATGAACGGTTCTCGACATATCAAAAAATGGTATTCAGACCAGCCCTATTTGCAAGCAGAGGATTAAACACACATGCATCATGGTACTCTCATGAACATGTGGGGGAGACTGACATAGAAGAGAAGAAATTGTTGAATAAAGTTGTTGTTTTGGGGGTTTTTTTTACACACAAAAAGTATTCTCGTAGCTTCATAAAATTGCAGTTGAACCACTGATGTCACATGAACTATTTTACACACAATGTCCTTACCATGCCTTTCTGGGCTTCTTCTGCTCTTGACATGAGAGTGAGTAATTAATGACAGAATTTTCATTTTTGGGTTAACTATTCCTTTAACCTTGCTGGTCTCTGTTAGTGATCTTTCTGAGATGACGTACAGCTTTGACGCTTGCATTGTAGACACACTCAAGCTTTTGCGGTGTGCCCACGTTTCCGTGTCGACAGAGGGCAAGTCAGTGGGAGATTTCAACATTTGTTTCTGATTGCATTTGGAATTTGTAAAGCTTACAAAACCTCAAAACAGCACACCTAAGGCTGAAACTTTTGGCATAGTAGTTTGAATATGGTCTGTGTATTGTGTTTCAGGCAGAAATAATTGCAGTTTAATTTTAGGGTTCCTCAAACCAGAGGAATATTAATAGAATATAATAGCACACGTTATTAAAGGAAACACTTAATTTTTTCTTTTTCTAAAATATCATGGACACTTGAGTAAGGCGTCTTGATGAAAGAAGAGTGAGCAGATACTACATTTAAATGTTCCTATAAAATGTCCTTCATGTGCTCTCTTTGTTTGCATTTTCATCTTTTTCTCATGTGTTAAAAATAAATGTGATTGTTTCTTTGCTGACGTCCAAAATCTTACCAGACACCTAGCAATTTTGAGGGCGGATGGGATGCCACATAGACATGATGACTCACTGTTTGCAATCACAGTGAGTGACTGATCACAGCACAGGCCAATCATGTTAAGGGCTGATATTTGTCACTAGCTGCCACTTCAGCACACGACTGTGTTATGTTGTGGTAATGATTTTTAGTGTCATACTTCAAATCTTCCTATTTAAGACAATTGGAAGTTCTGTAAATGCTGGATTTGTTGTTCACATTTTCCAACATTTTGGTGTATTTTTAGCACATAGCTGCACTACCAGTCAAAAGTTTTTGAACAGTAAGATTTTTAATGTTTTTTTAAAGAAGTCTCTTCTGCTCACCAAGCCTGCATTTATTTGATCCAAAGTACAGCAAAAACAGTCAAAATCTGAAATATTTTTATTATTTAAAATAACTGTTTTCTATTTAAATATATTTTATAGAGTAATTTATTCTGTGATTTCAAAGCTGAATTTTTTGCATCATTACTCCAGTCTTCAGTGCCATTTGATCCTTCAGAGATCATTGTAATATTCTGTTTTGCTGCTCAAAAAATATTGTTGAAAACAGCTGAGTAGAATTTTTTCAAGTTTCTTTGATGAATAGAAAGTTCAGAAAAACAGCATTTATCTGAAATAGAAATTATTTGTAACATAAATGTCCTTATCATCACTTTATTATCACTGAATTATCACCAAAAAAGACCCAATTATACTGACTCTAAGCTTTGAATGGTATAGTGTATAATTTGACAAAAGCCTTTTATTTCAGATGGATTTTCTTTGGATCTTTCTATTCATCAAAGAATCCTGAAAAAAGTACTCAGTCAACATATTAGAATGATTTCTGAAGAATCATGTGACACTGAAGACTGGAGTAATGCTGAAAAATAGCTTTGATCACAGGAATAAATATATTCAAGTAGAAAGCAGTTATTTTAGATAGTAAAAGTATTTCACAGTATTACTGCTTTTGCTGTATTATGGATCAAATAAATGCGGGCTTGGTGAGACTTCTTTTAAAAAAAAAAAAAAAAAAAAAATCTTACTGTTCAAAAACTTTTGACTGGTAGTGTATCTGAACCAGCTGCCTTTTTAAATGCGGGGGACCACAGTAGTAAGGTCACTCATTACAACATCAGTGTACCAACTTCTGTTTGTGACTTTTTGGTTTCTTTTATGTCTTTTTGTGCAGCATTGCCACCAGCAGCGCAGTGTCTAAGGAGCTGACCAGGCTGCTAAAGATCCCCGTCGACACGTACAATAACATCCTTACCGTGCTTCAGCTCAAGCATTTTCCACCGCTCTTTGAGTACTTTGATTATGAGTCACGCAAAAGCATGAGTTGCTACGTGCTGAGCAACATTCTGGACTACAACACCACCATAGTGGCCCAAGATCAGGTTTGTGTCACAATACACTACTAAATGTTTTTGCATATCTCAAACGAATTTTCAAACATTTTTTTGTACAGTATATTACTTTGACTTTAATTACCATACAAAGGTTTGGGATCTATAGAGCATGGGAATCTACATCACTGCACATTGCATTCTGCGTAGTCACCACCATGTTTTAGGACATGCTAAATAGCGTACAATGGTAATAA
The DNA here is from genome assembly GCA_036247105.1 of Cirrhinus mrigala. NCBI lineage: Eukaryota > Metazoa > Chordata > Actinopteri > Cypriniformes > Cyprinidae > Cirrhinus > Cirrhinus mrigala. The sequence continues at coordinate 28,220,312 of CM070013.1, forward strand.
ACACAAATCACTATAGGAAAAAACGACTGTATTTGCGTTAATATTTTTAAGAGCCGCTTGCAGTTGCTTAGAATAATTGTACTAATATTGGAATCCATTGCGTTTATTCGAGCACTTAGTCGTGTAGCCAGAACAAGACACATACACACTCACAGAAATCATGCGGCCGCCTTCTACTGTACCACATACAGGACCGAATTCATTTCTCGTTTTTAATAACTAGATGGCACTGATATATCTGCCAGATAAAATAAACACACTATAGCTTTATCTCAGCCAGTTGGTCTTGTAAATAAATCACCGGTCTGTACATTTTGTGTGTATCTCAGATGTCTGTTCTATTCAAAAGTAAGTGCCCTGCGAACTTGAAATATTACAGTTCGAAGACAGCGTATGTTCCATTTACCGAGCATTAAAGTGTGCAAGACATGAATTTAAATTGCATTTATTTACAGAGGTATATGTCACACTTCTCTAGTAACTTAAGTTTAGTCTGTGTGCTAAGACGATGCAGGCGGTGGCGTAGCGCAAATCCATGAATGAATATTCTTAAGTGAAGTAAACTTAAACTGATTTCCCCTGCTCAGGGAGTAGGGAGCAATGAACATTGTGTAGGGACCATGTTAATCGGAACACAGCTCAGTCATGGAGCTGGTTATCTGAATCAGGTTAAATAAGAGAGGCATGCAATATATGCAGAGCGACGGTACGTGACTGTAATTGAGAAACACTGATGTATTTAATCATATGATCTTATCGCCCTAATTTTATTAAGGGATAAATTGCAATAAGTTTTACTGGACTTAAATTGAACAAATACACAATTTCTTACAAAAAAATTTCTTGCTGAACAGTAAATCAGACGAGTTGCTTTATGAACAGGGACAGTGATTGCAACAAGTCATATCACAAATTAAATGACACATTTCCAAATGTGTTATTCATAGCGTGAGCACTTACAAATTCAGGTGGATCGGAAATTATGAATCTGTAAATACAAATGACAAAACCAGATTTTGAAGTTGTTTATTTTCATTGAGCTTCTTTCGCTATTATGTTGTTTCAAGCTGAAAAGCATAAAATTGGGCTTCATTTTAGATCCGTTCTCCACTCCGGTCATGACAGCAGATATGGAAGTTCATGTCACAGCAAGCGTTCTCCATTCTAATGTGTTTTTAAATGTACAGTATAAATTTTAACATCTACCTCCACTATTACCCAGTCTAGACTGTAGTGACTGTGTCCGAAAGTCCCAGAATGCCGTGCGTTGCTGACGTCACATTCCCATTCTCTATAAGATTTTTTTTACATTTTTGAAACTTATGCTCACCAAAACTGCATTCATTTGATCAAAAACAGTAAAAACAGTAATTTTGTAAAATGTTGTTACAAATTAAAACAGCTGTTTTTACTTTCTTGTAAGCAAAGCTGAATTTTCAGCAGCCGTTACTCCAGTCTTTAGTGTCACATGATGTTTCAGAAATCACTCTTAATATACTGATTCTGTGGTCAAGTAAGATTTCTTAATATTATCAGTGTTGAAAACAAGTGTGCTGCTTAATATTGTTGTGGAAACCGTGATGCATGTGTTTTAGGATTCTTTGATCAAATAGAAATTTCAAAGGAACAACAATTATTTGAACTAGAAATCTTTTCTAAGATGTCATGACTAAGATATCACTTTTGATAAATTGAATGCATCTTTGCTAAGTAGAAAGTATTAATTCTTTGGAAACTAATCTTGCTGACCCCAAACGTTTGAATAGTAGTGTTCATTGAGATTCTCATCTAAGTCTGCTCTCTTCAGATCCTTTCACCACATTTATATTTATACATTTATAACACTGCTTAGTTTTTGCCAAATAATAATCTCTTTTGTCTATAACACATTCTTCCAATAGCCTCGGTCTCATCCATGTGGTCTTTGGCAAATATTAGGCAGGCAGCAGCACACCTTGGTTTGATGCCGAGCACCCAATTCTTGTTCAGTGTAACCTTACTTCCTGGAGTATTTAGGGCCCTATGAAATCCATTTTTATTTCTTCCCAAATTCCGTTTTAATTTTCCTGGATTCCGCTTTTTTATGTTTACATTTTTCTGGACTCCTTTTTAATGGTTAAATTAAATGTTATTAATCAAAAAGCATGTCTAATTAATTAAAATCATAAAACTTAACAATTTAACGTCAGTTTATTATAAGTTAAACAAAAATTACATGTTTAGGGCCCTTTGAAATGTTTTTTTGCCTACCTTATGTTTTATTGTTACCAAATTCTGTGTTCTAGCATGTCTAATTGTTTGAACGCATAAAAACAAGTTTAAAATATTTTTACAATAGCATTCAGAAATTCTTTTTTGTGTATTTGCATTTTTCTGGTTATCAAAATGAAGGCATAAAGCATTAAATTCATTTATCTTTTAATTAAACAATTAAATCATTGAATTGAAATATATGATTATTCCTTAAAAATAAGGTTTTAGTAGTAGTACTATTTAGTGGTACATTTTGCTGAACAATAATGTATTTCTGCCACAATATCTTCACGTTAAACCAAATTTTTATTTTGACGGGTTGCTGTAAGCAATTTCTGTGTGTATATGATAGGGATGCACCGAATATTCGGCCACCGAAAATTTTCGGCCGAAAATGGCCCAAAAGTGCATTTTCGGTTTTCGGCCAAAAGATTTTTATCACCGAAACAACACGGCCGAAACAGTATGTTGTGATGACGCAAACAGAAACCGTGGCCTGCACGTGCTTGTCTGGAGCAACATGTCTGCGGTGTACGGTTGAGACGGACCACGGAGTGAAAACAATGAAAAGTACACTCTAGGGGCCGTTCACATATCACGCCTAAAAACGCGTGGAAAACGCCAGGCTTGCCGATTTTTCCTCCTTTCCAAAGCGCTCTGTAGCTTTGTTGCTAAGCAACCATCACCCGCACTCTCAATGAAGACACGGAAGTTTCATCAAAAGACAAACGGATTTCCAGCACTAAAAATCGTTTGCTGTAGCTCTGCTACTAAATTTATTTAAAAATGTACAGCTATGATCAGCTGTTTCTCCATCTTGGCTGAGCTTTCATTGTTGTTACGGGAAAGGATTAAGCTAATTGGTTGAATCTTGTCACATGACCCGCGGTGCGCTTGCAGCATTCTGAGATGATTTCATCTCGATGCGGTGCGGACGCGCCTGGAAAAAACGAGCGCGTCGCGGCCGCGTCGCTTCCGTTATGAGCGCGCAAAAGACGCGATATGTGAACGGCCCCTTAGGCTACTATATATGTGACTATCAGATTGTAGCCATATTTCTGCTAGATATTTTTTAAATTTGACAAAAATTTTAATTTATGCACTGGCCCTATTTAAATACACTCTCTCAAATCTTTCTCAAATGTCAGGCAGAGGACGAGCTCAACCTCAACAATTTATTCTTTGAAACTTTAATATTAATTTATGCAATTTAGGGCTGCAACGATAATCGCACGATGCCGTGAGGCGCGTTTAGTCAATGAAGCCGGTACTTTGATTAGTAGTAAAGCTCCATCACGTGCGTTCAGCTGGAGCGGCAAGTAATACACAGAGCCGTAAAGCACTGACAAGCTACGCCAAAATCGCGCGCAAAATCGAATCGCCTCACGACATCGTGCGATTAATCGTTGCAGCCCTAATGCAATTGCAATGCCTTGATTTTAGTAAGGTTAGTACACAGTCATAGCCACAAATGCAATGGTACTAATAATTGGCATAATTTCTTTTGGTTTTCGGTTTTCGGCCTTAGTTTCCTCTTTTTTGGTTTTCGGTTTCGGCCAAGAATTTTCATTTCGGTGCATCCCTAGTATATGATATAACTAGTTTACTCAATTGAAACTGTAAAATGCTCATGAAGGGATTCTCAGAGCGGTTCTGGAGACGTTGTTCATGTATTTATGTCCTCATTTAGTGAGATGGCAGATGCTAATATCACAGCAAGTGTCATGCACGCTTCAGTACGTGTAGTAAACAAAACTGCGTGTCTGTGGCATTCATTAACACAAAGATGCAGAATTCATATTTAAACAGTCATTTTGCGGATTGATATTTCCAAATATTAGTCCATATCGCAATTTGGTGTAAGTGTAATTTTGATTGATTCATCCAAACTTTGACAAATTTTGTGACATTCCGTGTTAAACTGTAAATTCTGTTTTTATAACTGGACTCTGTGATTCCATCCGTGTTTTCCACATCAAAATCATTAGGTCCTAAGTATTATACAATTTGCTTTTGGAGTGTTTTTTTTTTTGTTGGATAGATCTGCATTTTTTTTTTTATCTCATTTATTTAAATGTTTTAGGTCAATTACATCTTTAATTGAACTGATGATGCTTCACATACTGTAATTCTCCAACAAAAATATTTACTCTTGGGTCATTTTGGTTCAAGTTGTAATGTTAGTCAAGTTTAATCAGAAATACAGAAAATTCTTGAGGCTTCACAAGCTTTCTAAAACCATTGTATTTCCATTTTGCATATATGAATATGTAACCAACATTTGCTTCTTAAATAGCAAGTGACTGACAGGTTCAGGTGGCCTACTGTCGGTTTCCTCCTTTCTTATTATGCCAAGTGCCATGGGTTTAGAGCACTGCAGAGGTTTTTGATTGCTTTTGGCTTTAAATGGCGTTTCACACAACCCCATGGGTTTTCTCTACTTGTTTTTAAAAGTGCATTGTTAATTCTCCCTAAAATTTGTGAGTCCTATGGGGAAAGGTCAGCTGTGACTCAGATAAGTCTAGCCATCGCACCAAGGACGGAATATATTGATATTCCTGTGTTGGAGAATGTTGGAGCTCCTCTGGCCTTTTCTATGGACTGTACCAGAAAAGCACCATCCTTTCTTTCACCCACTCATTTTATGAGCAGTTGAGAGAGAGCATTGAGTGCATAACAGCAGCGAGCAACCATTTGAAGCCATTTAAATTTGTTTACTGTAGAGCACAAAATAGCAAAAATAAGGACTGGATGAAGCCAAGCTAGAATTGAATTATCCAGGTCTGTTTAAAAAAGTCGAAGTTTATTATTGCAGTTGGAGTAAAGTGTTTACGTGACATTTTAAAAAGACACATTATTGCTTTAGTCTGACTGAAATCAAACTTTTAAAGTGCACTAAGTGTTCGCACTTTACAAGGTCAGTAGCTTATTTATAGGTAGGAGGAAATATTTTAAAAACGAAAAACATGCCTGCCCTATAATGCATCTACTCTCACATATATTCAGATCTCTCCACAAATTTTTTAAAAGTCACTTTTGGTGTATTTTTAGGGCCGCCAAGTGGCCTTCTGCTGTGTCTTAACTATTTGCACCCAGCATTCTAGGCATCATCTCATGGCTCTTTCCTTGCAGGTTGATGCGATCCTGAACCTGGTGTCTACGCTGATCCAGGACCAGCCAGACCAGCCTGCTGAGGATCCTGACCCGGAGGACTTTGCAGAGGAACAGAGCCTAGTGGGCCGCTTTATTCATCTGCTGCATTCAGACGACCCTGACCAGCAGTATTTGGTACATGGTCTTTCCTCTCTTACCGTCTCCTTTCATCATTGACAGAGCAAAGCATTGTTAGCCTCCACTCAAAGAAGTCTATAAAAATGCACTGCTGTTAAGTGCTCCTTATTTGTGGGGAAAGTACAGCATATTTCTTTGATCATTTCACGAGCGCTGGATCCTAAGGAGAAATAATCCCCTTGATGGAACATCATAAGCAAATGACTGACAATGTCATGATTGTTTGACATCAGCCAGAACTGGTCTAATTAGCTCCCAGTGAAAGTTGTTTTATTCCGCATTCAATCAGTTGATGAGGTCATCATGCTGCTTAATGAATTATTCAAATCGATTCATCTACTCCTTCTTTCGTGCCTCCCACAGATTTTAAACACCGCCAGGAAACACTTTGGCGCTGGAGGGAACCAGAGAATTCGACACACTCTTCCCCCGCTGATCTTCGCTGCTTATCAACTGGCCTTCCGTTACAAAGAGAACTCCTCCTCAGTATGTCCCACATTCAACCACACAACATCCTACTCTGCCATGTCATCACCTGAAACAAAACGCTGTCGTCTGTCTACGTAGCAGCCTTTAGAATCAGCATGCTAACTAAAATGGACCATCATAAAGGAATGATTTGAAACACGGTTGGCGGACACATGCATTTGCAATAGCGCCCCAGAAGAGATGGGGTTTTCAAACTTTTTATGCTCAGGGCCCCCAAATATGAAGATCATTTCAATAAAATAACCTGGCAGCTATATATTCTCTTGGATAAAAATGCGTTTGTACTGTGTGAGAACAATAATAATCATGACAAGAGGTTTAATTGAACAGAAGAAATATACTATGACTCAGTAGAATGAAACAACTAGGGCTGCCCTTGACTAAAGATTTTTCTGGTCAACTAGTAGTCATTCATTTTAAGCAATTAGTCGACTAATCGCACATTTATTGATAAATCATTTAAGTCATAATGAGCCTTAAAATGCGTTGAAGTGCACACATAAAGTTTGCCACAGCACAACGGCAGAAGTAATGATTATGAATGTGTCAGAGAAAAACAGTAAAGGCTGCATTAACATCATTTATTGATAAACTAGTGTTTTCTTCGTTTTTGACTTAAGAGATGAAGTCGGCGGAACTGACTCATCATCTCCGCAGTAGTATATCCGCCTGCATGCATGTTTCACACGGATTACATATTCTGAGAATGTTTGTTGTCCATTTGAATTAATTCATTTGAAAGTAGACATTATACATAGGCAAGTAGGCTATACACAGAATTTCAAAGTTTCGCACTCAAGTTCACAGAGAACAAGACGGCAGAAAGTGCATACTGTTTGCTTTCATTATTTTACAAAAGCGCATTGTTTTGTTGTAATTGTGAGTGCACACAAATAAACGTATAGTCTTTACAAATTCAAAAGATGTATTACTTTATCTGTATGATCAAAAATGATGGAGTATTTTAAGAGCAATGCATTAAGCGTGCTACTATTCAGCTTCCACACTCTGCACAGACACTGGAATAGCGCACATTTTCCTAGATTGAGCGGACATGTAAAATTGGTACAACTTACATATTTCAGATGATAAGCGATATTTGAAGTTGGTGAATGATAGGTGAGAGTTTGGATGTCCTGCACGATGTACTGTATTACCGTTTGGTTTCTGCGTAGACCTGTGTTTGCCTCTCTCGTTATTCACCTACAAGTGCGAATTGGTGGGCAGGGCTAAACATTGATCTTCTTATGGCATTGATCTTCTTCTGCGGAGGCGGTGTTTAGCCACACTGTTACATTATAAACTGGCAAATTTCACAACCTGTCCTTTTGGCAGACTGCCTTTGAAATTTGCTGGTTTTAGACTAACAAGAAAGTTTTGAGTTCTGAAACTTACAGGATGTTTTTATAGCACAATGACTTCATATATGTGATTCACAAAACCAGTCTTAAGGGTCAGTTTTTTTAAATTGAGATTCAATCATACATCAGCATCATTGTTAGGATAGGAAAATATTTGGCTGAGGTACAACTATTTGAATATCTGGAATCTGAGGGTGCAAAAAAAATCTAAATATTGAGAAAATCGTCTTTAAAGTTGTCCAAATGAAGTTCTTTGCAATGCATATTACTAATAAAAAATTACGTTTTGAGATATTACGGTAGGAAATTTACAAAACATCTTCATGGAACATGATCTTTACTTAATATCCTAATGATTTTTGGCATAAAAGAAAAATCGATAATACCCATACAATGTATTTTTGGCTATTACTACAAATATACCCATGCTACTTATGACTGGTTTTGTGGTCCAGGGTCACATATGTCAAAAGATCAAGGGAATTTTGTTTCTCAGTTCATAACCCCTTTAATGTCATGATTTCTGACCGGAAAACAAAACGGGGTGAAAATTTAGTAACAATTATAAATGAAGTAATTATTGCATTTAATATATCAAACTAACATCTATAGTGAAAATGAACAGCACTTAGAAATATATTTTTGTCAAGTCCAAAGCTGTTTGTTAGCTAAGAGGTCAGTAGCCCATCTGTTGCATACATAAACTACATAAAGTTATAATCATTAAATTAACTGTAAATTAATTGACTGCAATTTATGGAAACAGTGACAAGCATTCATTCTTATAATTCTTAGAAAACCCTTTAAAGGTTTTCATTTGGCATCCACAGTGAGGAATGAAAGTACACCTTTCCTTTCTCATGGAAGTGCGGTTGCAGAAGCCCCATCTGTCATTTTTTCACACTTATGAAATGCACTCGCATTAGAATTACAGTTTAGAATAGAAGAGACTTTTTTCATACATATGTCAATCTTTCTCTTCCACAGGATGACAAATGGGAAAAGAAATGTCAGAAGATTTTCTCATTCGCTCATCAGACCATCAGTGCTCTGATCAAAGCAGAGCTGGCAGAGTTACCCCTGAGGCTCTTCCTCCAGGGCGCTCTGGCGGCTGGAGAGATCGGTTTTGAGAACCATGAAACCGTTGCTTACGAGTTCATGTCTCAGGTAAAGAAGCATGTTGATTAAATGCCTAAAAGGTCACTATCAAGATGAGTAACGTGTTTTGGATTCTTTATCCTTGCCTCTCATGTTCATTACTATTCACAATGATGCAGTAATAGCCTGAGAGCAAGACTAGATCAGTGAAACACTGTTTTGCATTCACTCGTTCTCACACCCCAGCGCCTTGTTTATGAAATGCCTTTTAATTTTTGCATGTGTATGTCCCAAGGCGTTCTCCCTGTATGAAGATGAGATCAGCGACTCCAAGGCTCAGCTGGCTGCCATTACGCTGATCATTGGCACATTTGAGCGTACACGGTGCTTCAGCGAAGAGAACCATGAACCCCTGCGTACCCAATGTGCCCTGGCTGCCTCCAAACTGCTGAAGAAACCCGACCAATGCCGTGCGGTCAGCATTTGTGCCCATCTTTTCTGGTCAGGACGCAACACTGACAAAGGTGGAGAAGAGGTTGGTGTATGTCTTCCATTGTTTAACGGACTGATGAAATCTGGTTTTCAGAAACTCTCATTTCTAATATTAGCTGTTCCTTTGCGACTGTGAATTAGACTGACCTTAAGTTGTAATTGGATTCCAGGTTATGTAAGTCTTATTGAATAGTCTTGAACAAAGTTATGGCTTCACTGTGAATTGGCACATAATGCTCATGTTCCATGTTTATGTTCAGGAGTTATTCTTTTGTAACCTGTTAGATTTAGGTCAGCATAATCTGAATGTCTTAATTTTTGCCAATGGGTGTCATTTTCAATCTTCAAGTGACTTTCTATGTGAAGTTAATGTGGGCGTTTTAGCAGTGAAAGATGCTATTTTAGATCATCCAATGTCAGTGGTATCAGATATTCAGGTATTTGCTGTCATTTCGGAAGCTTAATGCTTTTCTAGAGGTTTTTTTTTATTGTCAAGATGCTGTAGGTGGAAGATGTTCTCATGAGTCATTTGTATTGAGGTGAAAATTAAGGGTAAATTGCTCACATCGGTAAATGAATTTGCCAGTGATTTCAGTGAAACTTGGTGATTCATTTTAACATTTTAGCATTTTGTGTAGGCTGTACACAGTTTGTTCAGAATGTGATGTCCTATTTGCTTGTGTGTCTTGACCTCTCATGTATAAGTGTGAATTTTTGAGTGTTTCCCTGGCTCAGTTCACACTGCACCATTTTCTAAGTTCACTCCCGAAATGTAGGTGTAACTCCTGAAAATGAAAGTTGCCCGTTCAGTTCTAGGTTGTTACTCGTGTCAACAGCTGAACTCTGTAAATGTTAACTATAATTATCCAACCTAGTTTGCCAGTTTGAGGACATGCAACCAGAACAAGCACAATTGACAGTGGCAAGCAACGAGCCAACAAGACCATGGAGCTTCTTAGATAGATCGAGGATTGTTAGGTCGGGCAAAAACTGCTATCTCTGATCCAGTTCGTTTGCTGGCCCCCTTGGCTGCAGCATCTGCCCGCCAACTGGCAACCCGGGGTGTCGAACTATAGAGTAATTGGCAGTGGACAGAATCATGCAGGCCAAAATAAAAACAGAAACACTGTTCCGGAACGGATATTCCTACAGACAATATAATGGCTGTAGCACTGTTTTTGGAGAAGGCAGTATTTTAACTAAGCATGTTTTCTAAACCTCTGAAAACATCTTACAGTCATTTTATGCTTTAGTATGGAAAATACATAACATTTTGTTCCTTTAAGACTGCTGGTGTTTGGATACTCCTGTTTCTCAAGTTTAAGATGTTATTTGTGTATAATCGAGTTGTAATTTTATAAAATATATCTGTGGCAGTTGTAACTCATTACATGCTATTAGTTTATCCCATACTGCTAGATTAGCTGTAGGGGAGATCTGTTGCACTCATAGCCCACACACTTCCATTACAAATAATAGACAATCTTGGATTCAGTCCTAATGATTTTTGTGTGTTGATTCGTGGCCAGATCCTGCATTGCACCAGTGTGCTGTTTTGTAGCGTAGTCCTATGGCTGTGAATACCATGTGATCATCTTTATATTCAGTATTTATCCTCCTTTTGAAAGTGCTGCAGGTTGTCGCAGTTTGTTTCATCACTCCAGTAGCAACTGCTTCTTTGGACAGTTTATTTTTTTCAGGCATGTTTAGACGGGTGTACTGCATACATGCTGATCCATACAATCACTCTGTGAGGTTTGTGGCATTAATGTTTATTACATATTTAAAGACTTATTTAAATTCCATAATTGCTAAATGCAGGCAACGTATGGAAAGCTTTGCATTTTGGCTATTAGACAGAATTTTTAAACAAAGGCAGTAAACTGTTAAAAAGGGAAAATTCTGTACAGTTGTGGTCAGTGAAGTACCTGCAAGATGTTACTTACTTTTCCAAAATAAGAGGGATCATACAAAATTCATGTTGTTTTTTATTTAGTACTGACCTGAAAAAGATGTTAAAAGATGTCACATAAAAGACCTTTACATATAGTCTACAAGAGAAAATAATAGTTGAATTTATAAAAATGACCCGGTTCAAAAGTTTCCATACACTTGATTCTTAGCTCTTTCCCCGCCGGCATTTTTTTTAAAAAAAGTTGCCTGCCACCGCCAGCATTTTTGGTGATTTACCTAAATTTGATGGCCCTCAGAATATTTTCTGCTATGAATATAAGAACATATTATGTATCAAAATAAAGATCTGAGCCTCTCCTTTTAAAAAAAACAACAAAAAAAACGGGTTAATACTGTGCTGTTACCTGAATGATCCACAGCTGTTTTTTTGTTTTGTTTTGTTTATGAGTCCCTTGTTTGTCCTGAACAGTTAAACTGTCTGCTGTTCTTCAGAAAAATCCTTCAGGTCCCACAAATTATTTGGTTTTTCAGCATCTTTTGCGTATTTGAACCCTTTCCGACATTGACTGTATGATTTTGAGAGCCATGTTTTTACACTGAGGACAACTGAGGGACACATATGCAGCTATTACAGAAGATTCAAATGCTCACTGATGCTTCAGAAGGAAATGCGATGCATTAAGAATGAAGATGTGTATTTTTCTTATTTGCCTATTTTTTATTTATTTATTTTTTTATTATTATTTTTTTTTCCATTTGGTACTGCCCTTCAGAAGCTACAGCAGATACATATTTCCCAGAAGACAAAATAAGTTCAGTTCTTCAACTTCGAAAAATGTTTCACCTTCAGGCTCCTGATGCAACATTTTTCCTTCTAGAGCATCGAGTGTTTGAGCATTCTGTAATAGTTGCATTTGAGTCCCTCAGTTGTGCTCAGTGTAAAAAGATGCATCTCAGAATTATACAGTCATTGTTGAAAAGGACTCAAATGTGCTAAAGATGCTGGAAAATCAAATAATTTGACTTTTTATCTCAATTCTGACTTTTTTCAGAATTGTGAGTTTATATTATATCTCAATTGCACGTTATATTTCGCATATTCACAATTCGGAGAAAAAAGTTACAATTGTGAGATATAAACTCAATTCTGAGAAAAATGTCAAAATTGTGAGTTTATATTTCGCAATTCAGAATTGCGAGTCTGTATTGCAATTTTTTTTTGTGGTAGTTTTTGATATGATCAACTTTTTTGTAATAGTTGTTCATAAGTCTATGAAAGCCTGTTTCTTCCACTGAATAAACAAAAAAAAAAAAAAGACTTTTTCATCGCAATTGCAAGTTTGTCTCACAATTCTGACTTTAAAACTCGCAATTGTGAGTATATCTCTCAGTTTTTAGAAAAAAGTCAGAATTGCAAAATGAGAAAAAAGCTTTTTTTTTTAATTCAGTGTCAGAAACTGGCTTCTATAGACTCATGAACAACAAATCACAAAACAAAAAAACAGCTGTGGTCATTCAGGTAACAACAGTATTAAGAATCAAGCATATGTATAAATATAAAATGGGTCATTTTTACAAATTCAACTATTATTTTCTCTATTACTTTCACTATAACTTTCTTCTGTAGCCTCTAAAGAGCTGTACTAAATGGAAGAAAAAAAAATGTGAAAAAAATGATATTTAGGCAAAATAAGAAAATGTACTCAACTTCATTCTGTTCAAAAGTTTACACCCCTGGCTCTTAATGCTTTGTTTTTTCCTTCTGGAGCATCAGTGAGCATTTGAATCTTCTGTAATAGTTGCATATGAGTCCCTCAGTTGACCTCAGTGTGAAAAGATGGCTCTCAAAATCATACCGTCATTGTTAGAAAAGGGTTCAAATACAAACACAAAAAAAAATAAGAATTTTTGGGACCTGAAGGATTTTTTCTGAAGAACAGAAACTTTTGACCACAACTGAATTTCTCAAAAGTAGTTTTGTTTTTTATTACTAGCAAACAATGACTCAATTTAAGTTCTTGCCTTGAGGGAAAACACTCTGAGCATAATAAAATGCAGCATGAAGTCTGTTTTTTTTTGTAAAATATTAACAGTTAAGACTGAATCTGAACGTCTGTAAATATTTTTAGTTGTTTATTTCTATTTTCTTTGCACTTCTATGCAAATCCACTGTTTAAATGAAAGGCTTCTTTTGTAAAATATCTCTGGAATATATTATGACTGCCTGCCATGAGCAGATTGTCAAATGTGTGTGTATTCAGCATGTGTCATTCCTTTGCTATAGAGCACATAGTGCATTGTAACTGACATTCCCCTTTGCAGAGATCAATAATAATACATCAGCTCCCCTTAAAATGGCGTTAAATACAGGGGACCTGATGTGGCAATTGTGCTTATTTTCTTTAGTAAGGATCAATAGACAATGTTGTTGTGACTCATAAATGCATGTGGAGAAATAGGATCATGCTGTGTTCCTTCTCTCGGCTCCACAGCATGTTCTTGGGAGGTATGTGTTGCCCCTAACAACAGAGCTTCCCAATCCAATTCATAACTCCATACGCTGAAAAAAGGGAGCTGGCTTAAGTGGCTTTTGCCAAGATAAAATGAAAGAATTTGAGGCTGTTCACCACAGTTAGAACTACAATCAGTTTTTTTTTTTTTCCCTCTGTTTTCAGATCCGTGATGGGCGGAGAGTGATGGAATGCCTGAAGAAGGCTCTGAAGATCGCTAACCAGTGCATGGACCCGTCCTTGCAAGTTCAGCTCTTCATTGAGATCCTCAACAGATACATCTGCTTCTACGAGCGAGAGAATGATGCGGTAAGATGCCCTTTCACTCTTGATCATTCACCTCTCGTTCTTCTTCTCCACTCTCCTGTACCTCTTATTACTCACTCTCCTTTAACCTGTTGTCCTTGCTGTGCCTCCGCTCTGATCTCTCGTCTCTCACTCATTCTCACTTTCCCTCTCCGTGCTCCACATTTTTGTCTGGCGCAAGCAGCGCTAGATTATACCTAACTTGCACTTATCTGAGAGGAAGCATCTGTATCCATGTTCAATTTGGGGGAGATTGAGTCAGGACTTGCCGGAGCACATCGGGGGCCACAGGGCAGCCGGGACTAAGAGGAAGCACAAACAAACACGCACGCAGATAACGTCAAGGTGTGCCTATCAGTCCTCCGACTTATTACTGGGGTCGCTCTTGACAGCTGAGCTTCATCCAAGGACAAGGGCCTCTTTAAATGTAGAAATAAATGGGAGAATCAAAACCAAAACAAATCCCCACGCTGCATTTCTTTGCACGTTACCTGTCGGTGTTTCTCCTGTCATTATTGTGCTGTAATGGAGAGCAGCGTTGGGGGTGTTTAAATAATTGTAGTATTGTTCATCAGTTTTTTAATACATACAACACATTTGATTTGACAGAAATCAAATGTTTACTGTAAATCTGTAGTTTGACACCAAAGTTATTTTTGTGACACTGGTGTCTCTGAGTGTGAGTGTGTGCGAATTTACCTGAGATGCTTGTCTCCTCGTTTCTGGTTAAATTGCTCTCAGTGATTTCAGTGAGTGCTTTTGTGCCAGGCACAGTTTTTGCACCATGTCTGCGCTGCAAGTGAGATCGCTCACATTCATAGAAACAAGATAAGCACATCTATTATAATCAACAGATCTGTCTATTCTGCAACTTTTCCATTTCTTCTTTTGCTCTGGAATTTTGTTTACTTTTCTGTAGGAGAGTTTAGATGCTGTTATTCTTTATGGCTTTGAAAGAAGTTAAATATTCTTACAATTTAAAATAATTGAATGTATTTTAAAATGTAAGGCCACGTTCACACAACAGCAGAATATGGTTGTCAGTCCTGTGTGTGAATCCTTAATACAGTTACGTTCGCACACACAGTACGGTTATTTACGGGCTTGACAGCCGCATTCTGTAACCAAACTCGCACCTGTAAATTTTCAGAACAAAACCGCATTCTTGGAACACGCGCTGTGTGAACGGAACAGGAGTGGACAACTAGTTGTCCATCACGTCATTCAGTGAGAGCCGCTCTGCCGTACAAAGGTCCGTCTACCGCGTGTTGCGTGCTTTCATGTGTGATTCCATTAACTAACAGTGATGGAGAAATTATCTGTGTGCATCTGAAAGTTTTATATCCAGAGTTGCTCCCATCAGTTTTGCATTCAGCTCTGCTCTTCACCTAAATATAAAAGCTGCTGTCAGTTAATGACGGTTTGATG
Organism: Cirrhinus mrigala; assembly: GCA_036247105.1. Taxonomy (NCBI): domain Eukaryota; kingdom Metazoa; phylum Chordata; class Actinopteri; order Cypriniformes; family Cyprinidae; genus Cirrhinus; species Cirrhinus mrigala. The sequence goes on from CM070013.1 coordinate 28,235,454, forward strand.
AATGAACTCGCTGCTCAATTGGACTCTTGTCGTGTCAGAAAGTGATAAGACTTTCAATTTTATGGACGTCGCCATCTCTGATATTACTTTGGTCATTGTTGCAATGGTTACTGGTAAGGAATACAAGTTTGACTCCCGTTGCACGTTCATACAGACAGTATTCCAGACGCTACTGCAAGCTGCTGTGTGAATGGGAGATTTAGAGACTCAAATCTGTAAGTAAATACGGTTGCCAATCACGAAAACTGACCATGTGAACGTAGCCTAATTTATTCCTGTATTGGCAAAGCCGAACTTCAGTGTCACATAAATCATTCCAATGTGCTGATGGGTGTTCAAGAAACATTTTAAAACAGTTGTGGTGCCTAATATTTTTGTGAAAACCATGACACATTTTTGTTTAGGATTCTTTCATGAATCGAAAGTTCAAAAGAACAGCATTTATTTGAAATAGATCTTACAGATACTAAACTTTTGAATGGTAGTGCAAAGGGATAGCAAAAATTCTGTCATTAATTTCTTGCCTCATGTCGTTCCAAACCCATAAGACCTTATGAACACAAATTAAGTTATTTTTAATATCCAAGAGCTTGCATAGGACCAGAAAGGTAGTAAGGACATCGTTAAAATAGTCCATGTGATATCAGTGGTTCAACCGTAATGTTATGAAGCTTCAAATACTTTTTGTGTGCAAAGAAAACAAAAATAATGACTTTATTCAACAATTTCTTCGCTTCTTTGTCAGTCTCTCATGAACGCGTGCCGAATACTGGCATACAGGATAAATTGTTGAATAAAGTCATTATTTTTGTTTTCTTTGCACACAAAAAGGATTCTAGAAGTTCAAAAAACTGTGATTGAACCACTGATATCACATGCAGGGTTGCCAGGTTTTCACAACAAAACCCACCCAGTAGTGCTCAAAACTAGCCCCAAACAAGCCCAATCGTATTTCGAAGGGGTCCCCTGTTGAAAATCACGTTCCACGGGGTGAAATACACATTTTTTGAAAGGTTTCCCCTGATAAATATCACATTATTGGGGTTGTTTCGACCCGCAGACTTGGCAACACTGGTATATGGACTATTTTATCACTGTGCTTACTACCTTTTTGGGGCTTGAACATCTCAGTTGAGTTGCTTTCTATGCAAGCGCTCAGATTTCTTAAAAAATATCTTACAAGTTTGGAACAACATGAGTAATTAATGACAGAATTTTTGGTGAACTGTCCGTTTAACAACACATTGTCATCGTCATTTTGATACTAACATCACTGAACATAATGCATTTTAAACTTACAGTTTAGTGAGTTTAGTCAGTAACTCCTCTTACCTTCATTTTAAAGAGCTGAGTCCTAAGAGTCATTAGTTTGTAAACCACCCTACACTGCTCTCGCTGTATGCTTGTAATTCAATATAAATAGAACCAGCTCATAAGACTAATTTGTTCAAGAATATGACTACAGTGTTTGTGTTGTATATTGGTTTTTCTTTCAGCCCATGAGGACAAGACACTTCTTGCAATTTTTTATGGGTCTCTACACAATATAAACATAATCTAATCACAGGGATTTAAGATTTCACACTTTGCTGCTAAGAAAAACTCCTTAACACATTACTTTCTCTCTGTTACTTCTATTTGCATAAATCCATATCAGCCTGGATTTGCTCAACCTGTGCATGTTTTCTTTGCAGGTGACAGTCCAAGTCCTGAATCAGCTGATCCAGAAGATCCGTGAGGATCTCCCAAATCTGGAGGCCAGCGAGGAGACGGAGCAGATTAACAAACACTTCCACAATACACTGGAGCACCTGCGTCTGCAGAGAGAGTCGCCCGAGTCTGAGGGACCTGCTTACGAGGGTTTGGTGCTGTAGGAGCCTCACGCATTTACATTTATATTTGTGTACACACGCATAGAGAGATATATGTATATGCCCACATGTGCACACCAGGGTATTCCAGCCAGGGGAAAAACAAAGCCAAACCCACCTGCCTCTCTACCCATTACTCTTACTGCTCATCCTTTCTGTCTGTTGTTTTTCGTCCTCTGCCTGTCTTACTCTCTCCCTTCTTCCACTTTCTCATTTCGTGAGGCGTTTCCTTGTGAGAACAGTCCTTAGAGAACAGTGTATGCACTGCACTCCTGCTCTGCGCTTCCTTCAGACTTCCATTCCCTCTTGATAACTATTGTTGCCATACAAATGAGCAAGAATAAAGCTACGTATTTAAGAGAGAGAGAGAAAAAAAAAACATTTTAGTGTTGCTGCACCACTTTCTTGCCCCGCTGGCCAAACTGGAGTAAAAAAAAAAAGGCAGAGCTTTATTGAGCCATGCATTGATACGGTCTTTGTTTAGAGGATCTACACTTGATTCTACCTTGTTTTTTCATTGTTAATATTTTAAGCGCCAGGCTGAATTAAAGACATTTGTGTAACTAATGAATAGTCTCGTTTCTCACCCTTTTACTTTATGGCAGATACTTTGGTGGAGTGGGTCAGTGTGTTGACTAATATGTGGAATGGGTGAACGTGTATAGACTCTATAAATGAATGAGTAGCTGTGGCTGTGAATTGAAACAATGTCAGAAGCCTTCTCTTGCATCTTGTCTCCTTTTTTTTGAATTATTATTCCCCCTCCCTTCATATATTGTATGTATAATCTAATTGTAAATCAGTTACAACAAAATATCATTGATTTCATGGCATTTGCACAAATAAAAAATGATATTAACCCCACATGCCTGTACAAGTGTGATTTATTTAATTGAATTAAAGTCTCTATGAAAACATAATTAGCGGCAGATCTTTTCTTCAATATAGTGACGTACATCCAAATGTAATGGATTATAAAAAGAAAAAATGTAGGGCGGGAATTGGTTCTATCTATCAATTGTTGAGAAAATTAAAGAAGTCCACTTCCAAAACAAAGATTAACATATAATGTACTCACCCCCTTGTCATCCAAGATGTTCATGTCTTTCTTTCTTCAGTCGTAAAGAAATTGTTTTTTGAGGAAAACATTTCAGCATTTTTCTCCATATAGAGAGTGTCCCGATTTTGAACTTCCAAAATGCAGTTTAAATGTGGCTTCAAACGATCCAAAATGCGGTTGTAAACGATCCCAGCCGAGAAAGAAGGGTCTTATCTAGCGTAACAATCGGTTATTTTAATAAAAATAATACAATTCATATACTTTTTAATGCCAAACGCTCTTCTTGTCTTACTTTACCTGGACTGTTCTTGTTCCGGTTCATGACAGTTAGGGTATGTCGGAAAAACTCCCATCTCATGTTCTCCCTCAACTTCAAAATCATTTTATATATCACTGTTTTACCTTTTTTGTTAAGGGTGTTTGATCTTCTTTGCATGTTCACTTTGCAAAGACTGGGTCGGTACTTCTGCAGCGATGTAGGATGATTTTGAAATGATTTTTGAAGCTGAGGGAGAAAATATGCTTGGAGTAACTGTCTTGAGTTAGAATACACATTCAGGGAGAGAAAGGCAAGATGAGTGTTTGAGATTAAAAAGCATTTAAATAGTTTTTTTTTTTTTTTTTTTTTAATGAAAATAACCGATCATTTCGCTAGATAAGACGCTTCTTCCTCGGCTGGGATCGTTTACAACCGCGTTTGTGATCGTTTGAAGCCGCATTTAAACTGCATTTTGGAAGTTCAAAATCGTGGCACCATAGCAGTCCATTATATGGAGGAAAAATGCAGAAATGTTTTCCTCAAAAAACGTAATTTCTTTACGACTGAAGAAAGAAAGACATAAACATCTCGGATGACAAGGGGGTGAGTGCATTATATGTGAATCTTTGTTTTGGAAGTGGACTTCTCCTTTAACAAGGGCTTGTGGTAAAAATGCCACATAAATTCAAGACAAAGGGGCAAAAAACGTCCCTGCACAATTATACAATGTATTACGGCTGTCGCGATTAAAATGAGATGTGAAAATGAATGAAAGTGTCAATTCGCAGAATTACATTTAGATCCGCTCACGCGGTATTAAGATTGCTTTGTTTTGCGCAGCGTTGAGCCTTGTAACCAATCAAACACGTTTGTGTTGAACTTAGGAATGCATTGGCCAATCAGAAGCGCTTAGATTCGTCAGCGCTGAAACCGCCGGAGCTGTTAATGGCACTCATGAATTCCCCCATCATAAACAACACAGTGCAGATACGATGTAAATAAAAGATTAATTCGCAGCTTCAGTGATTATAGCGGAGTTTTTGAATAACTTGTGTTAGACTTGACTAACGTCATGGACTGACATGTTAGTCTATGAAGCCAGAATATGACGTGCCCAAAACGAAACAAAAATGTTTAATATTGTTTTCTATATCGATATTAATAATAAACATAAAGTGCAACAATCCACAATAACGATTTAGTCATTATATTGGAGCCCTATGGGTTTCTGTTTTTACATGTATAATTTAGATACAATTTTAAACAGTCTGTTGTTATTGACAGCAGTTTGTTGATTAAAGTAATTGGGTAATTTTAAGTGTTTGACATTAAAGACAACATATTGTTTTTACAATAGTAAGGTGACTGACCTCACAAATGTAATGTAAATGGCAGATATTGCCCCTTAATGGAAGTTCATTTCAGATCCTGCTGAGACCTGAGAGAAGTCATTTCACTAGATGTTCCTGACATTTTGTTTAAACATTACAAGGTCAAAAAAACTTGAAGCATGTACACTGTTGACAGTAAGATCTATAACACGCATTTTGAAAATAGATTTAAATTTTTAATACTGACTTTAGCTGTTCCTGTTTTTGTTAATAAGCATACGCTGGAGCCAAATTTAGCAGTGAATGCTGGTAAAAACATTGGTTTTGGTTATTGTTTGATACACACAAGCATTGAGTATTTTTCTGTTGATTTTATGACTTTATTGTTCTGTATCTGTGTTTGAACAGAATCTCACTGTATTGTATGTCTTATTACTGTTGATTAGAGACAAGTGTTCAGACTTTGCTATAAGCCCTGAAATAATCCAGTATAAATTGGTTATCTTGATATGATTATAAGAAATGAGTCATGTTTCTCTGTATTTAGTCTGTCCCGCAGTTGCTAGGGGAACTACAGGCTTCGCCAGCAATCCCTGTACATCTGTCATGAAGAATCAGTATACAATTATCACGAACAGCATGGTTTGAAATATCATCTCAATTGTTCTCATTGCAAACCATGGTTTCGAGAGGTATAACAGTCCATTATGATCGTCACTTCACAAGTAGTTTATTTTGACGTGATTTAAAAAAAAAAACTTACAAAGCCAAACATGGCATTGCGCTAGACACTTCCAGTCATGTATACATAATTTATGAAACAGATCCATAATTCATCATTGAATTTGGAAGAAATATAGCTATGCCATCATTTCATACAAAAATGTGAGTTTGAATAAGTAGATGAAAGATCTCTGTCTACTCGCTCACAACGTACACAAAGAAAATGTACTGCTAGATACAAGCACATTAAAAAAAGAAAAGCCCTATTTGGAAATGTGGTCATCCTCATAAATTTAATACTTCTGATCCACGTTCTGAGGTTGAATTTTTGTTTTGCTCGGACACAGTAATTTGCTGAAGGCTCTTTTGAAGCTGCTGTGGCACAGTGGATACAGGATGGGATTGATGGATGAGTTTATCCACAGCAGCCAGAACGAGATCTCATAAAGGTAGTGCTGGACGCACTGACCGTGACATGCTGCCCGAATGATCATCAGCAGAGTGTAGGGTGCCCAACAGAGTCCGAAAACACAAACTATCACAGCTAAAGACTTTGCCACCTTTTTATCTCTAGACAAGCGGAAGCGGCTGGCCAGACTGGCAACCATATCAGGACGGTGTCTGTGTGATCCACCCGAATGATCCACGTAATGAAACTGTGCCTCACTGGATGTCATGATCCTGTCTCCGACCTGCAGAGGAGGTAAGTCTGCAATTGTGCTGTCTCTCCGTTTAGTCTGTCTGCCAGTGCCAAACTCTGCGGCAGACACCTTTGCAGTCGAAGGTAACCGGCAGCATCGTGACCTTGAGGACAAGTCGACCTCCCTTTCCTCCACAGGCCTCACAAAAAACACACGCTGCACGTCGCCGGTTCCAACCGGCCTCATCTTGAAACTCCTGAGGCGAATATAAGTCGGCTGTTCTTCCCTCACTGCGCATCTGTTGCGGATGTTGATGTAAATGCTGAGGTTGAAGTAAGTGACGCTTATGAAAGGTGTGAAGAACTCGACAGTGGAGGCAGTCATCAGAAAATACCAGTTGAAGTAAAATTCGGCATAGCACTCTCCATCTGGCACCACGCTTCCTCCTGCGATGTGTTCCCAGCTGATAATAGCTGGACCGTAGAGAAGAAACGCTGCCAGCCACACGCAGAGCATCTTCAAAACAGCCTCTCTAGTTATGCCCTTCTGGCAACGGTAACTCACCTGGAACACAGATTCATAATTGATTTAATATGCATTTCATTTAGGCTGAGATAGATAGACAGACAGATAGAAAGATAGATAGATAGATAGATAATAAAATGTAATCTTTTCCCTGGTTGCCAGCTGAAATAAAAAAAATATTATGATTAAATGGACGTCACGATGCATTTATCCCTGAGGCAGTAGCAAGGGGGTTCACGCTTTTGTGTGCCGTTGCATAATAGGATGCAAATAAATGTTGACAGATGATTGTTAAATGTGAAAGTGTGCATGGCATTTGTAGGTCTCCACTCATTGTGTCTGTCCAAATTATTAAGTACATGTGATGATGTATCAAAACATTACTCTTCATCTGCATGTGACCAGCTGACTCCTGAGTGAAACTGTTTATACTCATTGTTTTCATACAAATTGACGTTTCTCAATTTCATTTTGTTTTAGGCTATTTATTTCTATCAATATTCTAACATTGTAGTCTAAGTATACTTCTCTATACTTGTTAATCTGATTCATCTATGCTCAAAAACAGCTTTTCCACATAAAAATGTGTTTAATGGACCGATAAAATATATTCGATATACTGTAGCCTACTTTGAAAACATTGACGACTAGTTTACATATAAATGAAAACTCTGTCATCGTTCCGAACCGGTAACTGTCTTTTTTTCTTCTGCAAAACACAGATGTTTTGAAAAACGGGTCTAAAACAACTTGATTTGGTTTTTAGTCTATGGACAAAAAAAAAAACGTAAACATTTTTCAGAATATGTTTTGTGTTCCACACAAACAATTTGGAACGAGATGGAGATGGACAACTTTGAGTGTGAATAATAGAATTTTCAAAAAAGTAGTCATCTCTGTGCTATTATTCTGTGCTCATCTCTGTAAACACTGAGGTAATTTAAGTACATTTATTTCGTTGCAGTTTCAGTGATCACTGGTGGTTCAGACTCGTTAGTTTTGGTTGACATTCTCCAACAGAGATTTGTACAAATTGGGAGTTTTTTAAAAAATGTCATTGTTTTGCAAGCACAGTCCGTGTGTGTTTGCGCAGAACTCACCGCTTTGGTAACGGACTGGAACCTGTCGAAACTGATGAGCACGATGTTGAAGACTGAAGCGGTGCACAGCATATAATCCACGACCAGCCACAGTTTACACAGACCTCTGCCCAGTCTCCATTCGCCCGTCAGGACATAGGGAATATACACGGGGATGCAAAACCCGCCTGAAAATCCATTCAAACAAACACGCACTTAAAGGACACCAACAGCAAAGCTGAAATACAAAAAGTCATCATTATCACTCACCGACAAGAAAGTCCGCTATGGCCAAATTCAAAAAGAAAAAGTTGCCTTGTGTGCGTAAACTTTTCTCAACCACAAAAGCTAAAATGACAAGCGCGTTTCCAAGAACTGTGGCGAACACCAGCAGCGTCATAAGCACAGTGAGGAATATTGAGGTGGACGGAGAAAACTGGCCATACTGCGCGCGCCGGTTCTCAAACGTGTCCAAGTCGCCGAGACTCGTCGCGTTGTCTCTCTCCAGCCCGGTCCAGTTAGGCGACTGCGGGTTCCCTGATTTCCACATGAATGAAACAGCTGTAGGTATCCCGGGAGAGTGTGCCGCTGACAGTAGAGAGGTTTGCATGGTGCTGGCGCCGCTTTCCTCTGTCAACAAGCAATTATGCATGACAGTCCGCGCGTAAAAGCTGCCGAGCCATCCGCGCTTCCCGTCACTGACTGTGAGCTGCTCGTTCACAGTTCAGCGAGCGGCGCAGGCGATCACAGGTTTTTATACCGACGGGGAACAGAGCGTTCATTGGCTGCTTATTTAACGCTGCTCGGTCTGATGTCGATGACTGCGTTAGAAGCGTTCATCCAGGATTACTTAAAAGAGTGTCAAACGCCCAGCTCTTGTGCTGTCATCGATGTTCTGCATGTCTGTGATAACAGCCCAGTTTGCTGTATCACCACCTCCCACTACATGCCTCATTTATCTTGCTCAAAAATCAGTTTCACATAATGTGATTTCAAATCACAGGTGTGCTGCTTAAACCAGCTTAAGTTGGTTTGTTGGTCTTGGCTGTTTAATGCGTCACCGCACCTTACTTGGTCTTGCTGATCTGACCATCTGAAAAATGGCTAAAATTGCTCTACAACCACCTACTCTAGGACCATCAAAAACCAGATTAGGCTATTGAATGTGCTGGTGCTGTTTGAGCCTCTTGATGTGGCACTGCATCCTTAAGGTGATCCCCAGACAAAAAGACAGAATGCATCTTACCTCAAATACAATAGCAGAGTAAACAGCAGGTTTTGTTGTGAAAAGCATTGTTTACTTTGGAAGATTACCCTGCCATACCTTGCCTGAAGGAATCTGAAATAGCAGGTGACATTTAATTCTCACTGTCTCAGTGGAACACTAAACCCAAAATGTGATGTCTGACAGGTTGAGTTTTGTCATAATTAAAAACACTGTGCCTGAAATGAGCTGCAAAGAATTAAAATAAATACCCAGGAAGGTCAAATAAACTCATGGAGATTTAAATGTCACATCTCTTGAGAGTCTACTAAAGAGACTTGAAAGCCACGCCAGGACTAATGAGCAACTACATGTAAAATAGACAGCTGTGGTTCTCCTGGAGAGAACCGTGGGCTTTTTCATGTAATAATTTCATGTGCAATAAAAGCATTTAGCTTTTGTATTAAAATAATGCACTTCTAAGAAAATAGTTTTTGTCTGTGTGTCTCTGAATAGAGAGTAATCATTCTGTCTGAGCCCTATCTGACATCCTCCTATGAAATCATATTACAGGTCAGAGAATAGCAGGCAAAGACAAAGTAAATACGGTCTGTGGTGAATGAACCGACTGACCACCGCAGAAATAGGGAGCATTTAAGCTTTTGTGAGTGAGCGTCTTATTTGTAGAACTGGGACATTGTGACTCGTCATATTCCTTTCTGGGTCTGTAGTTCCATTATTGTTGTCTTCGACAGCACAAAAGCATATCTGTAGAACACCCTGTGGTCTTTCAGTGACAGAGTAATGAGAGACTTTATGAGAGCGTGAAGGTGAAAGAGATTCATGCACAAAGCGCATTTCTGCGTACAGATGTGCTGAGAGATGGCACACAAAAGAAACCAAAACGAACAATATGGACAGCAGTGCACTGATGCAAAATGAAGATCTCCAAAATATTGTTAATGCCTGCCTTCTGTCAATCATCTGTTTGACCATCATTGAGAAACATCTGGGTATGAAGGGAATACAGACAATAACACGATGGTACAAAACCTACTTGAATTCACCAAAATAGATAATCATAATCATGGTGCTTGTGTTATGCCAAACAGTAACAGATGTGTTCTCTCCCCACCCACTTACATCATCATACACTCGCTCTCTCTCTCTGCTCACCTCATTCACAAACACTCACTAATTCATGTTAATTGCAAGAAGTGGGGACCATAGGCATATCACATGAATGACGGTTTTGGAAGCAGCACATAATTATAGGCTGAAGTTTTTGGTCTTCCTGCTCATCATTTTCACTTGGCTTTCACATATTTCCTCACAGGAAGCAGCCGTCCTTCCCACAAAAGAAAGAAAATGAAAAACCCATCTCTGCCCAAACTCCATTTTTATCTGAATTTCTTTTATATACACATACAAAGTTTTGTTGTGTGCTTTAAAAAAACAGAAGGAATCCTTTTTATTTTTTTCACTGGAAAAAAGGAAAATTTGCTGAACATTTACTCACCCCGAGACCATGCAAGATATAGATAAGTTTATTTCTTAATTGGACTAGATTTGGAGAAATTTAGCATTACGTAACTTGCTCACCATTGGATCCTCTGCCTGCCTGTTAACAGCTGATAAAAACATCACAATAATCCAGCTGTTTGGACTCTCATTCATGACTGCGCTTATTCACTGCACAGGGTCTATTGGTGATGTGATGTTTAATTTCTTCAAAACTATTCCAGTGAAGAAACAAATTCATCTTCATATTAGATGGCCTCACACCATGTCTACACTAGACGCGAGCTGCGTGGTGCAACAAAATGCTATCCACCTTCAATACAGAAGTAAGCTTATGAGTGAGATTTCCAGTTCATTAGCCACTACAAAAACAATAGAAGCTAGGCAAGTCTACCACCTTTAGCCAAAAAAGCATAACGGCTAAAGCTAACATCTCCAGTTTGGAAAAGGAGACCACAGGCCATTTTCTTTAAATGGAGAGGCTTCACTGCGATATGTTAACCGCGATAACTTATTAAGATGTTATAATATATTATTTTTCTTCGCACTATGTTTTTCAATTTTAGTAATTATTTAACTGTTGTTGACAGACACATGTTACTGTGACACAAAGCAATGACTGTATTTGCATCGAAGCTTGTATTGATGTCCATTTTGTACAACCAATGTTTTAAAAGATGTGAAAGACACAATATACTTGGACATTTCCAACATCACAGACTTTGCGCTGTTCACCATAAATGTAAGTATATTTAATGATATCCATGTTAAGATAATTTTTTAATGTGATAAATAATAACATGAACAGTGTTGTTACATTTAAAATGTTATTTCAAATTTTAAGTATTTGATACATACGTCGAACATAGTTTGCTTTATTATTTTACTATTTAAAATTGTGTCTGTTGTTCTGCTGTGTTATAGATTTATTTTTTTTTATTGAAAATGTGACAAATTCAAAAATAATAATACTAAAATACATTGTAATATATACTGTTACTACTAATAATAATATCCAGTTGTAACATATTGTTTAGACACATTTCTTACAAAATATACAATTTTACTGTAGTTTGTATTATATTTTTATGAGAGGTTAATGTTTCTGCAAAAGACTGCATTCTATTTCCATCATGGAGCAAGTCACACTGATTTGTCATAATTAAGACATTTTTGATGATTCAGTCATCATTCTGTGTAAGAAGTGGTGGCAGGTACAGTCAAGTGTACAGGTCTTTTACATACAAGTTCAGTAGTTCATGTTCGGAAATACCAGTTGAATAGTTCTTTTTCAAATGTTCTCAACTGCTGTGTGGTGGTTCTCATTTTTCTTTTTCTTTTTTTTCTTTTCTTTTTTTGTGTCTTGGTGTTCTTATGGGAATTATGATGTCTGAAGTGTATTAAATGATACATTGTCATTTCTGAAGTTGAACATTTAAATGTGATATGCATATTTAAATGCAATATTCATATTAATTTTAATAACAGAGACAATGTAAAACTCTTTCCCTTAAAACACGTACTGTAGTACTACTTAAGATTCATTTACAGTTGCTTAATGTTGCTGACCTTTGTGTATTTGGGTACATTTAATAGGAGGGTTGCTCAGACCATTTTTCCTGGACATTGGACTGAGTTATCCTGTAAAGATCTTCCAGTAAGTTTTTGATTCATCACATATTCTTTGGCATACCATTCAATTACATTGTATTTATTTATTTATTGCTTGCCTGCAAACATTACCCAGGGCATTCCAATGCAGGGGTTCTCCAATAACTGTGGAGTCTTACGCTGCCAAAAACACAGGACCCTACCAATATCTGGGTCAGAATCTTGTAAAACCCTCAAATCAGCTGCGGAATGGCTTGGAAAAAAGTGCAGCTTGGGTAGCCCAATATGCTGGTTCCACTACTGCTGTCTGTTGTACAGATGCAGGAACCACTGTGGCTGGCAAAAGCTGCCCAATCATCGCTACCGAATTTCAAAGTCAAAAACCGCAAGCTGGGCAGCCCAGCGCTGTTATGTGGCCCCCAGCTTTGCTGACTCCCAATGACTCAGGGGGTTATTGTCAGTAAAAACAACACATTTATGCCCCAACAAATACTCCCTGAATTTTTGCATCATCGCCCAATTGAGTGCCAAGAATTCTACTGAGCTGTAATTTACTGGATTGCGCTCAGTGGGCCGCAAGCTACAACTGGCAAAAGCGATAGGGCAAACCTTTCCCTCTTGTTCCGGAGAGAGGACTGCCCCCAGGCCACAATGGCTCGCATCCATTTCAAGGATGAAGGGCAATGAAAAATCGGCATACGCAAGAATAGGCGAAGTTGTGAACTTCTCCTTTAAGGTGTCAAAACTCTTCTGACAATCCTCTGTCCACGCACTGGCAAAGCTTGGTCCTGCTGATTTCTTATGCCTGCCCCCAACAAACTCGGCAACCAGCTTATGTAGAGGGGCTGTCAACTTGGCAAATCCCTCCACAATGTGGTGATAGTAACTACCGAACCCTAAAAATGAACTAAGCTCCGTAACGTTACCTGGACGGCCCCATTTTGATACTACCTCCACTTTACTTGGGTCTGTGGCAACCCCCTGGGAGGACGCCACATGACCCAAATACTTAAACTGCTGCTTAAAGAACGCACACTTTTCCAACTCTGCTTTGAGTCCTTTGCGCTTCAGTCGACCCAAGACTACTTTCAACCGTTCCAGATGCTGAGTCACTGAGGAGGAAAATACCACAATGTCATCCAGATACAAAAGCAACGACTGATGTCACTGGTCACCAAACAATCTTTCCATTAAACACTGGAAAGTGCTGGGGGCCTTACAAAGCCCAAACGGCATTCTGTTCCATTCGAATAACCCGAACAGAGTACAGAATGCAGTTTTGGGCTCATCCCCCTCAGTGACTGGAACTTGGTTGTACCCGCTGGCCAAATCCAAAGAAGCAATCACTGAGGTCAAGAATCACATATATAACACACTTCACAAATACAATAATGGGCGACCTGGGTCATCAAGGGCATCCAAGGGTTCAGGTACAGGAACCGAGGCTTGACAGCAGGGCATAAGGGCGCAATCGGCCTCCACAGCAAAACACCCCTCACTTATACCTGTGACACACGCATACACACACACACAGACACGACCACTCCAGCCAACACTCGTGAAAGAAACATCAACACCAGAAATCCGCCACTGCCATAGGCACTTAGCTCCTGTAACAAGCAAAAATCAGATTATACACTTGAGAAGACACAGTCACTCCCAATCACAGGTAGGTTACAATAAAACAAGTTACCCCACCCACACATGTGACCCACAAATAAACAAAATACAAATATTTAAATCCAAGACAGATAATACAAAACAAAAGATACAATAATAATGAATGTAACAACAACAACAACTTGTTAGTGGAATTACAAAACAACTCAGCCAAAAGGCACGAGCATCAATAGACTCGTAACTTTTACAAACGCTTAATACTGTAACACAATAAGAAACACACAATAAACTAGGACAAACACAACACAACAAAAAGATAGCTGAGTGCAATGGAACCAACTCACACCAAACACACACAATCAACACACATTTCACTCTAAAGACGGCGATCAAAAATACATTAATCAAAAACAGAAAAGTGATGTTTTATAAGTCCAGAAACGCACACACACACACACACACAAAACTTCAAAGACAAACAAACAGAATGAATTAACAAAACGAATTTAGCCAAAACAAAGCAACAGCGTCTCCAGATTATAATAATAATATTACAAGTTAGACAGATCAAACAAACCCTCCGCGATTACCAATTAAAGGATAAAAATCTGAATCTCCCCATAATAAATTTAAAACCGCGTACCGTATGAAATAAGATCTGAACTCTCATCAGTCAGGCAGACAACAAATGTGCCGGGAAGCTGAGAGCTTGTGCAGTCTATCTGAGAAACAATGGGCTCAGTAAAGGGGCAGAACATGTCCGTAATGTCAGGTAAACAGCCGTACTCGCCTTGCCGGAGCAGTCTCACTCAAACCGCTAACTAAAAATAAAACAAAAGACACTGCTACAACACAAGCAATTTCTCACACAAGACACATCGCGACCAACTCCCATACCTGCAGAGGGGCAACCTCAGCCAAATGCCAGCCACGGGATTTCCGTCAGTGTCTTTCTATAAGAAAATACGCTAACATGAGCTTCAGTATGCTACAAACAACCCCACCAACATCCTCCAACATACCTTGATGGCAACTAAACATGACACAGGGAGCAAAGGGACGTGACTCGTGACGTCATACTACCTTGCCCACAAATTTATATATTCCCTCACTATCAATGATAGGACCATTGATGAGCAACCAGCCAATCAGTTTTAAGGAGAAGGAGTCTCACTGCTACACAGCGAAATGCAAAGGGAAAACAGAAAATAATAATGAGGAAAAGAATGCAGCTTTATTTGTAGGGCAACCATATGTTTTGACATGATTCATTTCAGTCTTTAGGAGTGGAATTTCCCTAAACCAGAAATGCCACCCATAATTCAAAATGCAGTAGGCTCATCCGGAATACGGTGGATAAGGAAATAAGGAGAAGGATAACAATATGCAGGTAAAACTGTTTGCACTACAAACCAGTGTGTTCATAATTAAGATAATACATTAAAATAACGTGGTAAATCACACCAATCTGCAATATCAAGCAGCAAAACAAGCTGTTTTGTACAGCTAAAAATAGCTAGACGCCTTTAGACTGGAAGCCAAACCACATCCCCGACAGTAAACTAATCACTGTTTTTGTTTATGACATACTGACACTTAGTTCAAATAATCTGTAGTGGTGGCTTTGTGGCGTCCAGTGCAGACAGCCTCGAGCTGTTGCGGCACGGCGCGACAACTATCACGTCCGGTGTGAGGGTGAGCAAACTTTCATTTTTGGATGAACCATAACTTTAATGGCTTGTTTCCACCGAGCAGTATGGGTCAGTACAGTACGGTACGATTCGGGACCAAACACGTTGATCCAGCTTGCGTTTCCACCGCCAACAGTACTCTTACGTGATAGGCGTATGCCGTAACGTAACGATCAACATGAAGCACGACAATAAGCACAGCTCTGCCTCTTTTTGTTAAATGTCAGTATTAATGAACAATAATAGCCATTATAAAAGTATAACTACAAAGTATAAGAGGCTTATATAAGAGGAAATAAAGACAAAAGCAAACAATTCAGTCAAACGTATGCTACAAAGTCAACGCTGTACTACGGTAAAGTTCAGAAAAGTTAAATATAACTTTGTGCTCAGCCAAAACGATATAACCAGGAACAAATAATAGATTCATAAGACCAAGGATTGCCTGTTAGATATACCCAAAATGAATTGTATCTCATGTTTAATCACTATAAAGACATAAAAGCCAGTGGCTCGGGTCTCCGAAATTGGCATTCAAATAGACATTGTCTTTATAAATAAACTGCATATTTGAGTTTTAAACAATTACATTCTTGCTTGAAAAACTCTTAAAACTACATTTCCTGACACAATAACAGTAATATTTTGAAAATTATGCAGGTTTTTGGGCAATGACGTTTCACAAGTCCACAAGAACGCATATTGAGAAACGGCTATTGTCTGTGTGAAAATATAAAATGATAAAATACACTGTTATATTTTTTCTTGTTTGCGGACTCTGATGTAAATAAGCCCAGGACGCATGAACAGCATGGATAAACGAGTTAAGGAGACAAGGTACACCAACGGAAGGGTACCAAAAAAGTGGTATGGTATGGTTCGCTATTTTGGTACCATTCACGACTTTTGAAAATGGAAACGGACATAATTGCGTACCGAATTGTACTGTACTGAACCGTAACGCTCGGTGGAAACAAGCCATAAGTTTATATCCCATACGAATATATATAAAACAAGTATAAAAGACTTACTGTCCATTTGTCAGATGCTCAACTTGGATGGAAGTGAAAAAAGAGTCTGTACACACAAATACAAAAAGTTCTAAACACATTATATTCAGAACACACAGAACCCAGTGTTTTACCCTTTTATGCACTGAAAAGAAAAAAAAATGTAGAAAAACGGAAAATGACATTTTCTGCCATTTTCCATTAAGTTTACACACGGACATTTTTTTTTTTTTAATCAATGCACAAAGTTGAAAACTTGTTCTGAGTTTCACGGCAGAATTAAAGTCTGCTCTGACCCTTTTAGTAGAACACCTCAGTGATTATTTATTTCATGCCATTCTTTCACGTAAGTGAATTTCACTTAATTGAAACTTATTTGTACCCCCTATTACTCTCCATAATAAATTGCTTGTGATGTTCCTCATTTGTTAGTCACTTTGGTTAAAAGCATCTGCTAAATGACCGAATGCAAATGTACATCATTCCCATGTGTATGGGTAGTTTAAACACTTTTCCTCTTGAATCCACCAACAGTACAGTTGTTTATGGCATTGGTTTGTAGGTGTTTCACTCACCATTCCACAAAGTTCTCTGTACTCTGCCTCGACTTTTTGTAACCTGCAGATAACTGCACCATCCAGCAACCTGAGGTCGGTATGGACGGTCTGGCTTGGAGGATGTCGGCACTGCTGGTGCCTATGGGGGAGGTGTTGTGAGATTGGCAGCTACAGTATGTGGGCTGAAAGACTTGCTTTTAGGGGCTGTAGCTATAGGCAACCATGGTTCTGGGGAGATGGAGGTGTAGGGTAATTGCATCTACAAGGGTGGCGAGTGGTTGTAGAGAAATAGGGTGGTGAATCACAAGGGGACTTGTACTGCACCAATTGAATGTTAGTCATTTCTAGGTTCTGTGCTCTCCTACTGCTCCATACTTCACTTTTTTCTTTCAGTCAGTCCTTTATCTTCCTGTAAGAGGTTTTGCTCTCCATTATGTTCAATTCTCTTTGTACACGCTTTACCCTCATATGACCATTAATGGCTTGATTGAAGTTTACATCCACAGTCACACTATAGCGGTTTTGTTATTGCATGCTTATGAATAGGCATAAGGTCAACATGAAAGCAAGTGTGCTTGTGTTCCAGTGTCCTTCAAATGCTTTGAATGATCCTGCAGCACATGCAACAGGTGCCTTTGTGGCCTAATTAGAGGCCAAGACAAGTGACTCTTGAGTCATCAATTACTGAATAATGTATGATTAGTCTCAGACAAAACTCTCTAGACAGTTAAAGCCATCAAGCCATAATAACCCAAAATTACCCAGTCACATTTTACAAGAATGTTAGGTCACATTTCACAGTAGTGAGTAATTGCATGCTTAGATACTGACTAATACTATAACATACTAATATCCATGCTGGGCAGTAATAAATAAATGCAGTCTTTTTATAGTAGCATGGTAGTAATTCAGCTAGTATCGTAAGTTACATATTTTCCATACTTAATAATTATACAAAATATACATAGATATTTTAGCTTGGTAAAGTAGCTTTAGCACACTCTGAAAAATAAAGTTTCCAAAAGGGTGTTTTCACAGTGCTGCCATAGAAGAGCCATTTTTGGTTGCCCAAAGAACCTCTCAGTGAACTGTGTCTTAGTGTGAAGAACATTTAAAAAATCTAAAGAACATTTTTCCACTTTGAAAAACCTTTTGTGCAATGGAAAGTTTCCATGGATGTTTAATTTTCTTCACGGAACTAAATATAAAAATAAAGATCCTTTATTTTTTAAGAGTGCAAGGCTAAAAGCTGTTTATAATTACACATAAATACTGTTTTTTTTTAATTGTAGATGAATATGTCAGCATGTAATGTATATACAATGTAGTTAGTATGGATGGACATCCTGATATAAAGCATTACTGAATATGTTTTAACATTTCATCCCCACTTACTTTCATATTCATGCCCATTTTTCAGCCAGTGCTTTTAAAATCATACTGACTAGCTTTTCAAAAGAAAAAAAACATCCAGTCTGCTCTTTTTCTGTGTTAAGAGTCAGCACCTTTTTACTCTCTAAATTAAGTGTGCTGTATAATGGGCTACAGTCTGCAAGGAGAGAAATAGCTATTATGTAAGTTTGTCCACCAGCTGTCTTAATCTTTTTTCCCCTCAAAAGATGCAGAAAAAAATCACACCTAAATCCCTGACTAGAAAGCATCAGTCTGCTGTCAGCATTTGATTGGTGGTGACTTTTAAGCATAGTGATGATGGATCATGAGGTGTCTGATAGAGCTAACATGTATTCACTCTTCACCTCTGCAGGGACTCTGACTATTCACACCACTGAGAGTTGGCCTTTTCCCCTATATATATACTGTATATATATATATATATATATATATATATATATATATATACTTTTTTTCTCAGTCTGGGAAGCTCACAGATTCATTCTGCTCAAATGTAGCATTTGTTCTTAAGACTTAAAAAGGGTTAGTCTGAGGTTTTATGGTTTTAGATGTTCCTTGATATTTACACATACAGAAAACACTCTGAATCATTACTCTGACTAGGCTTATTACCTGAAGCACAATCATAACAAGCTCAATGTTATGAAATGGAGTGATGCGGCTACCTCTGTCCTCCACAGAAGAGAGCTGTATCTGGATGAAATATAAATAGGGGAAATGCAACCTATGAGTGACCGTTGCCATGGTCTGCAGAGATTGTGCCATTAAGCTAAAATGTCTTATTGGATTAGCAGTCAGAGGTCTAATGTACAAACCTCTGATGGACAAAATGATGCCCATTCTGCAGAGAACGCTTCTCAGATTACACACCAGCTCGCTTTAGCACCTACAGCATCAAAACATGTTTTTAAAAGATGATTCTTCGCATTTTACGTCTATCCGTGAAAAGTGTCACTTGGCTACTTATGCAAACAGCCTTTCAGCAGTAAGCTATAGCTGATCATGTAGCACTAAGAAACACAACAGTAGCAATTGGCGAGCTTTTTAAATAACCACTTATCAAAAGAAAACAGTTCAAACAGGGTAATTATTACGCAGAGCCGGAATAAGAATGTCGCTGCTGAGGGAAATCAATGTTCACGAAGCGGTCTAGACGATTAATTTGGTTCTGTCTCTTTTCATATCTTTCTCATCACTGCCATCTCGTGGCTATATAAAGAGACACTATGGGGTCGATACCTTGATAGAGCTTGTGAGTTACGAAAGATTCATCCAAGATGTTAATGTCTTTCTTCCTTCAGTTGTAAAGAAATTATGTTTTTTGAGGAAAACACTTCAGGATTTCTCTCCATATAATGGACATCTGTGTTGGCACCGAGTTTAAACTTCCAAAATGCATTTTAAATGCAGCTTCAAAGGCCTCTAAATGATCCCAGCCAAAGAAGAAGGGTCTTATCTAGCGAAACGATCGGTTATTTTCTAAAATAAATAAATAAATAAATAAATATTTAAAATAAATAAAATAAATGTAAAAAAAAAAAAAAAAATTGCCATTTGTATACTTTTTAGCCTCAAATGCTCCTCTTGTAGCACCGCGTTAGCTCTGCGTCAATACAGTTTAGGGTAGGTCGAAAAACTCCCGTCTCATTTTCTACTCCAACTTTAAAATCGTCCTACATCGCTATTTTACCTTTGTTTTTGTTTTTTTTTTTTGTTTTTTTGACCTTCTTTGCATGTTCACTTTGTAAACACTGGGTCGGGACTTCTGCAACAATGTAGGATGGTTTTGAAGTTGAAGCAGAAAATGAGATGGGAGTTTTTCGACATACCTAACTGTCATGAACCGGAATACACAGAGTTAATGCAGAGCTAGACGAGCATTTGAGGTTAAAAAGTATATCAATTGTAATTTTTTATTTTTTTATTTTTGTAGAAAATTAACTGATCGTTTCAATAGATAAGACCCTTCTTCCTCGGCTGAGATCGTTTAAAGCCCTTTGAGGCTACATTTAAACTGCATTTTGGAAGTTCAAACTCAGGAGCATCATAGTAGTCCATTATATGGAGAGAAATCCTGAAATATTTTTCCCAAAAAACAATTTCTTCATGATTGAAGAAAGAAAGACATGAACATCTTGGATGACAAGGGGTGAGTAAATTATTTGTAAATTTTTGTTCTGGAAGTGAACTACTCCTTTAAAAACTACCACTAAATGAAGAAATGCTACGATTACTACGATTTACTACCTATGAACTCTATATAACACAGTTAATTATAACTACTATTGTATTGTGTTTTTAATGTTTACACAGCTTTTACTCTACTCCGAGTCCACACAGAGAACGAGCTTGCTCAACTACCTTAAGCTCCACCTAGCGTCTGATAGCGAAATAGCATCAACATCAAAGCAATAACATAAAACATAACTAAAGCTTTTTTAAAAAAATATATATACATATCTCCTGAATATGATTGTCCCTCTGTACAATATTTAATATACTAATATAATATATTTTTAACATACCTCCTGTATGTACACAATCAATAAATTAAATGTTTTTGGGTGAATTTTGGAAGAACACTGTCACCACTGTTAATCAAGTATTGCTTATGTTTTGACTTTTCTGAGAGGCCTTGCCAGTAAACAACTTGGCAGTGGATAAATGTGGATACATCATTGTAAGAGCTCTGACTCAGCTCACAGAGCCCTGTAAATTACCTGAAAATACACACATAAAAGCTCACAGTTGCTTTGACCTTTATAAAAGCATCCCCAGTGCTCTAGAAGGCATCATATGTTTTATATATTCATCTGAGAGCAACCTCCTGACATTTTATAAAGTTTCATTAAGCTACAGCAAATTTAATTTAAAAACAAAAGTTTATCAGTGATTTACTGAATTGACTCTTAAGTGTGAATAATATAGGAAATTGTTAAAGAGTTACTTCACCCAAAAATCGTCGTTCCAAACCCAAAAGACAGTTGTTTGTCTTCAGAACACAAATCAAGATGTTTTTGATGAAATCCAAGAGCTCTCTGACCCTCCATAGACAGCAATAAAAAATAATAATAATTTTATTCAACAATTCTTTTCCTCCACGTCACAACAGCACCATTTTGGAGAGTACCACAACGCATAGCCGTGCTTTCCTCTGAACGTAAACAAGGCACAGTGCAGCACACACATGCATTATCAAAAATATCTTAATATGTGTTCCAAAGATAAACAAAGGTCTTGCGGGTTTTGAACGACATGAGGACAAAGATTGTCTTACTCTATGGAGACGAGAGGGTCTGTATTACTTACTATTAGAGAAAGTGAAACAGCTAACTTGGATCACGTGCCCTTTAATAACCTGTAATCATATTACAGCCTTGACGTCACTGAATTTCAGTCAGTGTTGGGCGACGCTCAATCGCCATTTACATATATGAATGAATGAGAAGAAGCTGAATCCCACCTGCAGGGTTGCCAGGTTTTCACAACAAAACCCATCCAATTGCTACTCTAAACTAACCTAAAAGTAGCCCATTTGCTTTCGGAAGGGGGTCCTTCGGTAGAAATCGCAGTCTGGGGGTAAAACACAAGTTTGTTTGGTAGGGTTGTCCTAGTAAATTCACATTCCAGGGGCTAAATATGACATTATTGGGGTCACTTAAACTCACGGACAAGAAAAACAACCCGCGACAACAGTGTTAAAGTAGCCCAATTTCACGGGAAAACCGCAGACTTGGCAACACTGCCCACCTGTCGCAAAAAAATCAGTGAATTCGCTTATAAAACAACATTTTTTAAAATTGTAAACTCTAAAAATAGTTTAATCCAAAAGTATACTTTAGTGTAAAACATGTTGAAGATTAGCAGATAGGCTGTTGATTCATTAAATGATAAGCCGTTTCCTCTAAAAACCTGTTTATTTGGCATAGTGATTTATTTTGGCACACCATTTGTCCTTTTCTTTGCCAAGAAAATACTAAAAAAAATGTTGCAGGATTCTCCATTTATCTCCAAGATCGCCATTGACCCTGGTGACTGGCTAAATGTCAATAAATAGAAGGAAAACAGTAAAGAGCTAAATGGATGTTAGTGAATGAGAATAAGCTGAATGAGAGATTTTGCCTTTGTAATAGATGAAACATAAAGTTCAAATTCTTAACAAACTGATTTTATATGCCACATTTTCAAAGCACCCATTATTTGTTTGCACCATTAAGGGCTCTTGCCATTGTTCAAGGATTGTTCTATTTACTAACATGCTGATATCCAGACTGCAGTTTTTTCCTTTGTAGATAATTCTTACTAAAACAATAAGGTTACATATGTGTTTAAAGTCATGCACTTCAATTCTTGTTAAAGGAACATTCTGGATCACACAGTATGTACTGTATATGAAGAGTTCAGAGGCAAAACCCTCTGAAAGCCACCTCAGCAAAAAAATGCTTTCAACACATAGACTACGTCCATCAAATCCTTTTACCTTAAACTCGCTAAATCCCAGCCTCAGCTCAATCAGAAGTACTGGTACTTAGGTAGAAACCTATACATAGGAGCCTGATAAAAATGCTCATTTTTAAAGAAAAATGTCAGATGGACATAGAGGCTTTTGCATCTGAACTCTTCATATATATACCACAAACATAGTTTGCATACAAGTAGTATAACAGTAAGCCATTCTGAACCTAGTCAATGTTTTACCTAAAATTTACATGGAGCAACCACAAGTCATATTATTAGGCTAAATCTATAGCGCACCCAAAAATTGGCAAGAAGTGTTGTCATGCCTCAAAATAATAATTTCAACAACTTTACAGCTTAAATAAATAAATATTTAAAAAATGTCAGAGTTCTCACATATCTGTCTTTAAGCCATGTGCACATACCTAGGCTTCTTACTGCATAACCTTAAACATGTTTGCCAATGGTCTACACACACTTATTTAACACGGTTATCCAAAACATGGCATGAATGCTGAGCATTAATGTTCTGCTATTCTGATTTGTACTAAAGTATGTAACCTGGAATATTGCTTTAAGTGTTCAGATTTCTGATGAATGTGATAAAGGAAGCGTTTATAGATCAGATTACAGCCTACCAGTCTGTAATCTGAAGCATTCTGCTGACAGAGTTCAATAAAATGCCAAATCTTTAGATGTTTTGATTATTTAATCTAGTTTCTTACTACAATCTTAGCAGACACCATACTCACACAAAGGCTCAATTTTGCTTTATCTCAGAGATTTCAAACTGTGTGAAAATAAGCTTTGATGCAGGCAGGAAGGAACTTGTGGTTCAGACAGCACAGAAGAAAGATTAACATGAGTAACCAGTTCACCCTCATTCGTTTGTCTCTACCGTATTGTCAATGTGTGATTTTTAGACCATTTTTATTTATCTGATTGCTTAGGATGTCCATGTCAATTTGAACAGAAATTTATAATTATTATAGGTGTTTTTAACTGTTTTTGCTATCCATAACATTCGATTCAACACTGAATTTAAAGATTTATTTTATATATATATGTAAACTTTCTAACACATTGTATGGATGTGACACTTGTGGGCTGGATATGTCACGTCATGATCCTCACACGTGTAACCTAACACTGATGGGGGATGGTGTGTGTGTGTGTGTGTGTGTGTGTGTGTGTGTGTGTGTGTGTGTGTGTGTGTGTACACACACGACACAAGAGAGAGTGAGCTCTTATTATTTATCCAGGAGCTACACAGACGCACACATACATACACACGCGCCGCAGTGAACTCTGTGTGCCTCAAGTTTACTCCCTTGAGCTTCACCCGAGTACTTACACGTGTGTACCCAGACAAAGGGAGCTGATGTGCGTTTTTTGTCCATAAGGAAAATGTGGATGAGGTCAGAGCGATCTGGGAAGTGAAGAGTCTTGTGTTTGGAGAGAGATGTATCCGCTGCGCTCGCATCTATCGCACACTTGATCTGACCACACAAAAGAAGTAGTGCTCGGGACTTGCTTACCTGTGTGAACACACCGTGGTCATAGACACACCGACACACGGAGGCATGTACTGAGTTACCGTAGCCGCATGGGGTTTATGAAGAAATAACGGCTTCACGGACAGCTGCTGTAGGCCTCTCCGCTAAACTCACTCTCACCGGACACGGTCTCTCGTCCACCAGGAGAAATGGGTCTAATTTTTGCCAAACTATGGAGTTTCTTTTGTAACCAAGGTAGGAGATTGTTCTGGCTGTTTGCTAGTGAGTGTTTTTGACTGTTGTCCTCCTCGGGCTGATATCCAGCGGAACTGAGCTAACGTTAACGTTAATGCTAGTGAGCTCGTTCAAATCCGCTGCGTTGAGCTAATGTTACCCTGTGAAAACCACAGTCTCGCACTGACACGTTTACTTCTGGTATATTTTAAACCAGACCAGATTGTGTTTTCACCTCATAATTGTAACAGTTTTTAGTCGGTTCGCTTGGTCCGTTATCTTCTCCCGTTAGCTCGAACACATCAGATAATCTATATGTTAGTGGCAAAGGTAACAGATGGCTCATTTAAAATGTCTTCTAAATGATCTGCAAACTGAGTATTGTCCACTTGTTGAACTGATAATGTGTTTTCTGAAGACTGTAGGTAGTAAACAAGGTAAGACAAAGAGTCTGGCTCAGAGTCCTTATCAATTTTTTTCCTCAAAAGTACTGCTGTACAATGGTAAAGTGACGCTATAAGGTAATACCATGGTAATGAATCATTATACACTACCGGTCAAAAGTTTTTGAACTAACGTTAAGATTTTCAGTGTTTCTTTTTTAAAGGAGTCTCTTCTGCTCACCAATAATAAAGCGATGATAAAGACATTTATGATGTTACAAAAGATTTCTGTTTCAGATAAATGCTGTTCTTCTGAACTTTCTATTCATCAAAGAAACCTGAAAAAAAAAAAATCTCCTCTGCTGTTTTCAACATAATAAATGAATGTTTTTTTTGGGCAGCAAATCAGAATATTGTAATGGTTTCTGAAGGATTATGTGACACTGAAGACTGGAGTAATGATGCTAAAAATTAGTCTTTAAAATCACAGGAATAAATTACATTTTAAAATATATTCAAACAGAAAACTTGTACAGTTTTTGCTGTACTTTGGATCAAATAAATGCAGGCTTGGTGAGCAGAAGAGACTTCTTTAAAAAACATAAAAAAATCTCACTGTTCAAAAACTTTTGACTAGTAGTGTCTACATTCATAATGTATTTATATGAGACGTCACAGCACTGTTATAGTATCTTGTCCAGAAACATGGTATTACCTTTGTACCATGTTGAAAACATGTTAATATCATGTAGCCACATTCCTATGATGCCTAAAATGCTGTTATGTTTGGCAGCTAACTAAGTTTTAAGGCAAATCACCACAGGTGAATATTTAGACGACATCATACTTTCTCCAAATGATTCATCACAGAACATTAAGACAGTTGATTGTATTGCATGTTTTCTAAAATATACGTTTTCTAATAAAATACACATTTTTGGAAAGTTTGAATCTTCCTTTTTATCACTCCTTAAATAAGAAAAAAACTGTCAACAGCCAGAAGAAGAAAAAAAAAATCACCATTTATAAACCCATCTGCAAAAACTGTAAAATAAAGATTTTCTCTCCTCTTGTCTGAAAGAACTCCAGCTATTCTCTAGCTTTTAGCTGCTTCATGTGTTTTTTTTTGTTTAGTTTATCAGATTTGATTTGTTCTCATAGGTTTTGTTCTCGGACATATGTTTGTATGTCTTCACTGCTGTTGTGACAGATGTGTCTCTCATGACGTAGGTCTAAAGGACAGAGGGGTCAGGTATCAGCTTTAACTTGTGCAATGACAATAAAAGGAACTGATTTGAATTGAAAATGCTTTTGTGTAGAGAAACAGACGCCACGACCACCTGGCAAACAAAAGCAGCGTGAGGAAACCGTTTCCCTCCTCCATTGTTTGCCAGTTTCAGCAGTAAGTTCAGCCTGCAGGACACACAATGATGGACATGTTTGATGGAGTTTTTAACTTTAATGTACTGGATTGTATCTAAAAGTTACTCTTCTAATTGCATTTAACTTGAATGTATATTTTTATGATTGAGAATTTGTGTGCAAACAACAGAATGGTATTTTCTGGTTAATTGTTTGCATTTTTTTTAGCAGTTTTGTCCCATGACAAACATTTTTAACTAGATCCAGATTGCTGTAATGTCAGACAGATGTTCCTTTAATACCAGAATGGACATTGTTGATATTGCGTGCACTTTCAATCATTTGACGCCAAACTATTTGCATTCATACAAGGTTTTACGTGCTAATTGTTGTTGAAATATGGTTTTCTTGTGTGTGCTAGATACATTCATTACAAATGAACTAGCCAGTTCTCTGGGCTATATGCCGAGTCTTTCTCTAGGTCTAAAAGAAGCTCCCAGGAGAAAGTAGGATAACTCTTCGACCTACTTTTCTAGACATAGAAGGAATTTTGCCTGTTGGATTTGTAATCTCATTCTCTTTCCTAATTCCCTGGATTACTGTCCTGAAGAGGACCAGTCACTTCATTGCACTGAGAGTTACACTCTAACACAAACATTCCTGCAGTCATTCACAAAAATGTAAATTCTTGCAATATATTGTAAATATACAACAGTCTAGTTCAAGAGGAGTTGGAGTTACGCATATAGTGTTCATTGCTTTTGTCCTTTGATTAACGCTTTGAGCAGTAGTGTTAGTAGTCTTACATTAGAGCCAGGTTAAATTTGTCCTTGAGTTTGTTTTGAAAAGTTCCACCTAAAGCTGTGGGTGGTGTTAAATGTAGTCTTGAGAAACAGTGTCTCTTTATGGCTTCACTATGTCCTGTGACATTTTTGCTAAAGGCATCCAGAAGTAAAATCGGGGTCAGTCATTGAGGAAGTAATAGCAGTGAAATGTTCCGTGTCTTTGTGGAGCTGTCAGAAATATCATGAGTTATCCAGTCCTGCTTCCTGTAGTGCACATCAGAGTTCAAAGGTGGGAAAAAAAAATCCAAATGTGTGCTCTCTTTCTCTCTCACATACACACACAGGCTGTCAGATTTTCCTCACATTGCTCTGATAAAGGATGGATCACTCGTTTATCTAATCACATGTTCTTCTGTTACGCAAGCGTGCATCCCGTGTGGCAAGAGCTGTGTGTTTGTAGGATTGTTGAACCAATTATCTTCCAGTTAATAGAACTGAGAGGTCAACAGAAACAAACTAGCTCTGAATGAAAAGAAAGAGCAAGCTAACGTGATGAACTCACTTTACCATTATAGTTAAGGCATAAAATTGTCTCTGTATTTCATGTAAATAATGGATTCCATTATTTTTTTTTTACATTTTGTTAGCATTTGCATATATATCCTATCCTTATTTACTGAGATGAATTGATTGGTTTTTTATTTGTGACCCTGGAATACAAAACCAATCTTTAGTAGCACGGGTATATTTGTAGCAATTGCCAACAATACGTTGTATCCACCTTATTTTTTCCCATAAGAGTGAGTGCTGCCATTTGTACATTTATTTTTTTATTTTTATTTATTTATTTATTTTTTTTATGTGTGTCTAGCCTCCAGTCTCATCCACTTCCAGCTATATTTAGCTGCACAAAAAGCTGGTTTTACTACTTGATATAGCAAACTGGTGTATCTTACCATATTATTTGAATGTATTATCTTAATTATGAACACACTGGTTTGTAGTGCAAACTGTTTTACCGTTTACTGCTCTTCGATATTCTTCGCGTTATTTCCCTATGGTGGATTATGAACCGGACGTCTAACATATTACCAGAAAACAGCTTACTTCCGCATTGAAAAATAAGGTGGATAGGTCAAAATAATCAATTTTTCTTTTATGCCAAAAATCATTAAGATATTAAGTAAAGATCATATTTCATGAAGATATTTCGTAAATTTCCTACCATAAATAAATCAGAACTTAATTTTTGATTGGTAATATGCATTGCTAAGAACTCCAAGAACCCCAATATTTAGATTTGTTTTGCAGCTTCAGTTTCCAGATTTTCAGGTAATTGTATATCAGCTAAATATTGCCCTATCCTACCATACATCAACAGAAAACTTGTTTATTCTGCTTTTGGATGATGTATAAATCTCAATTAAAAAAAAAAAAAAAAAAAATTGACCCTTAGGGTGTTTAGGGTCACATTTGATGTTTGATTGTGTATATTATTTGTTTGAATGTTCTTGTCAGTTATATGTATTTTTATTTCTGTAATGTAGAACACAAGGTGATTATTGTGGGGCTGGACAACGCTGGGAAAACCACTATACTTTATCAATTGTGAGTAATTGACATCTTATTATCTTTAGACTATTTATTGCTCTTGGTATTTATTTATTTTTTTTAATGAGTAAAAAGTAGGGTTGTACAATCAATTAATCATGATTAATCAATTTTACAGCCCCGGTAAAGAGTCTGATTCATATAACAGAATAGTGTTAACTTTATTGCCACACACATGGGCCAGTCAAAATTGCTGTAGCTAGTTAAGTCTAAGACAATTGCCTGAACATACAATACAAACTAAACATTACAATTTATTTATTATGCAGTATCATCTGTGGTATATATACAGCATCAGGTTTCAGTGTGGTAATTATAGTTTCATAAATGTTTAATCTGAACCTGTTTTGTTGCCCAGTTTAATGAATGAGGTGGTACACACGTCTCCTACAATTGGCAGCAATGTGGAGGAAATAGTGGTGAAGAAAACCCACTTTCTGATGTGGGACATTGGTGGTCAGGAGAGTCTCCGCTCCTCTTGGAACACATACTACTCCAACACTGAGGTAATGCACTTACACACTGCACTGCTGGAGGCTTGACAAGGGATGACTGTATTAACAGAATTGTTACTTGTAAGGATAGATATGTGTACATAGCATGAGCTTGGTTCATAGGTTCATCACGCAGTCATATTATAGTTATTAAATTATTTTGTGTCCTCCACATAGTATTTTAGGTTTCGTCTGGGACTGAGAAAGTCTCTTATCCAGCGGAATAAGATATTCAACTCTTAGATATTCAACCGCAGCAAGCCCACTGATCTGCCACTTACACCCAACACATCAGTAGGTCTGCAATGTTAGCCTAATATCAGTTTACATACAGGCTTATCGCCGGGTTAGTTAGTGGGTGACAAGCTACGGTAAACTAAGCTTAGTAACCTTATAATCGTTCATAGAAAAATACATCGGATATCATAATTTTTTTATCATGACTAATTTATTAATGATCCAACATCATCTGTATTAAAGAGAAAGAATCACTTCACCCAATGTTTAAAGTAAATAAAATAGCCTTGACAGCCTAAGTTACTTACACATAACTACTGAAAAACTCCAGACCACTCTCCCACCGGACTCGTGTGTGTGTGTATCAGTAAAGAAGGGGAAAGCAGGCAGTGGACCAAACCACTGTTAGGCAAGGGAGGGGGGATATACAACATTTCTGAACTTTTTTCGTGTTTGTTGTTTTACTACTTGCACAGTTATTTTAAGTATATGTCCATTGTATTATTTACAATACACAGAGTCGCTTGTAATGATATTTTTAGGGGGGACAACCCTCAGATGGGGGGGGGGTCACAGACACCAGGCACACACATCCTGTACATTGTAAATGTGACCACCGGTGTAACGTTATAGGTGTTTACAATAAACAAACCAAGGGTGAATTTTCTGCGTTTTGTTTTAGACCTGTATTTGTGTTCACAGAGACCTCTTAGGCTACGTTCACACTGCTGGCAAATGTGGAACAAATTTATTTATTTTTGCTCGCGCTACTCCGATCTGTGTTTCTCATGACAGCAGAAACCGCATGGAATCTGATCTTCTCAATTCCGATTTGTGCCCCTTCCATATGTGGTACTAAATCCGTTATAGGTCAGAAGTTTTTGCAATGCAACCACAGTCTGAACAGTCATGACTTTTACGATTCCTCACGATTCTGTGCTCATGGGAGTCAAGACAGTGTTCAAGACACTTGCAAAAGGTAGTCAGAAGTACAGTGATGTGTCAAAACACATAAATGTTACAGTGAACTCCATATCCAGACAAAACATGAGGGCTCATATAAAAGTTTCAAAACTCTGCTCTGTTCTGTCACTTCCTTGTTGTTTTTTTTTATTTATTTATTTATTTTTTTTTCTTTTTTCTTTTTTTTTTTTTTTTTTTTATATTGCTGGTGCATAATTTCGCTGGCTTCTACAGCAGATCACATGATGAAACACCTAATCACTTACTAGATGCGTTTATTTGCTAAAACTGTAAAATCAATACTTTTGTGAACAAATTACAATATAGAATGACTTTTGAAAATATTGTAAATATTGTAGAAATATAATTTATTCCTGTGATGGCAAAGCTGAATTTTCAGTCATTCAGTGTCACATGATCATTCAGAAATCATTCCAATATGCTGATTTTCTGCAAAAGAGAATTTTTTTATTATTATTATTTTCAGTGTTGAAAACAGTTATGCTGGTGAATAATTTTGTGGAAACTATGATATATATTTTTTCAGGATACTTTGAATAGAAAGTCCAAAAGAACAGCATTTTTTTTATTTTAATTTGAAATTTTTCTGTAGCATTATAAGTCTGTACTGCCTTTTAATGTGTACTTGATTAATTAGTATTAATTGCTTTAAATAAAATATTAATGACACAAACTTTTGAATGGTAGTTTATGCATTATTTCCGCATCAAATTACCACTGAGTTGCAACGGACTTGTACCATGTCAGCTTCTGCAACTCCCCATTTAAATGGGCAGACTTTTGGAAAGGTCTTAGTTTTTGCAATCTTAACATAAAGAAACTTGTTTTGAATTTTTTCTACTTCATATTGTTTTCGATATCAAAATAAACCAATTTTTCTCTATAATGTCCTCCTACAGACATAGTTAAATTGATATTTTTAGTGCCAGTAACTAACACCACATACTATAATTATACCTTTTTTTTAAAGGTAGTATGTTGAGATGGTTTCTGAGCAACAGCTGTGTGTTCAGTTTGCTGTGAACAATAGTTCGAACAACAGTTGTGCACAGCGGTAATTCCGCCAGACCTTAGCAGCTGGTGTCTGATTCAGAGTTCAAAGTTCAGGGTCCTACAAAGAGGTTTGAATAGCGAGACCCCTACCTTTTATTCAGGAAGTGTGCATATGAGATTTGTGGTGTAGCCCTGCTGTCAAGCTCTATTCAGGAGCACTCGCTCTTGAGATCATAGATACACAATGTCTGCCAAGGACATGCACGTAGAGCAACAAACAACTCTGTGGCCTTGCTAAACTTAGAAACCACCCCTGAATGCAAGTGGAATAGTATGCTGCCTGACATCTGATAATAAAGCTTTGTGTGTGTGTGTGTGTGTGTGTGTGTGTGTGTGTGTGTGTGTGTGTGTTTTCTCTCATAGTTCATCATACTGGTAGTGGATAGTACTGACAGAGAAAGACTAGCCATTTCTAAAGAAGAGCTCTACAGGATGCTAGCACATGAGGTAATGCTTTAATATTTACAGCTCACCGAGTCCGAATGTAAATCCCATCTCAAAAAAGCTAAATTTTAAGTGTCTTTCAGCTGTTTTCTGTCTTCGTTCTCTCAGGATCTGCGCAAAGCTGCAGTGTTGATCTTTGCTAATAAGCAGGACATGAAGGGTTGTATGTCTGCAGCAGAGATTTCCAAATACCTAACCCTCAGCTCCATCAAGGATCATCCCTGGCACATCCAGTCCTGCTGTGCGCTCACTGGAGAAGGGTAAGACCTGCAGTATAGACACAGGGATTAACTGTACTAGCTTGTACATGTTGTATGGTATAACAAAATATTGATTGCAAAACGTACAATCAACTCAATAATATACAGTCAACCCAGGCTCATGGGGAAAACATGCCCCTACCTACATTTGTGCAAAACTCTAAAATGTACCTATACATATAATTCACTGAACAGATTATTGATTAAATTAGCTCAACCAAAAATGAAAATTCTGTCATTAATTACTCACCCTCATGTCGGTCCAAACCCGTTAAGATCTTTGCTCATCTTCGGAACACAAATTTAAAAAAAGATATTTTTGATGAAATCTGAGAGCTTTCTGACCCTGCATTGACAGCAGGGCAACTACCACAATCAAGGCCGAGAAAGTAGTAAAGACATCGTTAAAATTGTCCACGTGACATCAGTGGTTCAACCTTAATGTTATGAAGCTACAAGAATACTTTCTGTGCACAAAGAAAACTAAAAAAACGGCTTTATTCAACAATTTCTTCTCTTCCTTGTCAGTCTTTGGCGTGCCTTCACACATAGCCAGAAAGCTCACAGATTTCATTAAAAATATCTTAATTTGTGTTCCGAAGATGAACGAAGGTCGTGCAGGTTTGGAGCAACACGAGGATGAGCAATTAATGACAATTTTCATTTATGAGTGAACTTTCCTTTTAATAAATAAATGCTTATTTTCATTCTGTTTCTTACACAATACTATATTACAACCTCAAGACTTGTACCATAGTGCATGATTTGTAAACTAGTACACTGTGATGTTTGCATCACGTAATCAACGCCATATGTATGGCTTTTCTGACAAAGTAAACTTGCTTGGTAGTTTACCTGGTACTTTTATCTCGTTTATCTCGTTTGTTGACACTTGGTCATGTTTAGTGTAGGCAGAATTATTTTCAAACACGATAGGGTACTAAACTGTTATTTCCACTTGCATTTCGGACATTTCATTTTCGAGCTTCCACAATACGTACAACAGCCAACATAACAAAAGTCTCCAGATTTATATTCGTCTGTTTTAGATAAGGCTAATGCTTTTAGAACCATTCACTGGTCATGTTACATGCAAGAAGCGCAATTATTTTATTTTGCAGCAATGTCACCACAGACAATTATTTCTCGGCTGGGATCATTTAGAGCCCTTTGAAGCTGCATTTAAACTGTATTTTGGAAGTTCAAACTCGTGGACACTAGAGAAGTCCACTATCCCTGCTGAAAAAAACAGCTAAATCCAGCCTAGGCTGGTTGGCTGGTCTTAGCTGGTTTAAGCTGGAAGTAGCTGGTTTTAGCTGGTCTCCCAGTCTGGCTAGGCTGGTCAGGCTGGTTTTAGCTGGTTGTTCCAGCTGGTCTCCCAGCCTGACCAGCTAAGACCAGCCTGGAAGTGGCCAAAACCCCTCTAAAAGTAGCCTGCTGACCAGCTAAGACCAGCCTGGATGACAAGCTAACACCAGCCAAACAGCTTAGGCTGGTTTTAGCTGTTTTTTCAGCAGAGATATGGAGAGAAACTGGTTTCATTAGACCTTTGATTCTCAAAGCAGTGTGACGTCACATTGTTTAAGCCCCGCCCACGGCTGCTGACTGACAATCCTGCATCGCCATAGTTTCCACCCTCAGCGAGTTGTCTTCGCTTCTACACTGTCCTTCATTTTCTCCTTGCTCGAGCAGATGTAAAGTCAACAATGTCTCGAAAGCAATCCAGGTGTTCTGTGATTGGATGTAAGACTGAAGATAAGTCTTCATTTTCTCCCAACATCTGAGCCACTGAGGAAGCAGTGGATTACTTTTATTTTTAAAGGTAATGCGTCTTAAAATGTACCTAAATACGTTACAGCCTGATTTGCAAATGTCATGGCGTTATAGTACTTAGCTAACATTTGAACTGTATTTGTGTGCGTACGTTATCAAAGTACGATGACAGGTCAGCGTGGGACAAGCTCTGTAACGTTGCACTGTTTCATCCCACTTTCAGTGTGTTTGGCTTGCCATTTGTACGGCTGAACGCCAGTTCTCTCGCTCTGTCATGTTGCTTCTACCGACTGTTTATTGCTGTAGGTGTGCAAAGCAGAGATGTATACACTACGCCCTCTTCTAAAGATGGGCTGGGAATCATTTGCATTTACTACCTTTAAAAATTATCTGTAGGGTATTTTGAGCTGAAACCTCACAGATGTATTCTGGGAACACCCGATATTATATCTTGTAAAAAGGGGCATAGTAGGTGCCCTTTTATACTGATCATGATATGTAGTTTATGTATGTTATCATACTAGCCAGAATTATACTATTGGTGCATACCTGTTGAACTTTTTTTTTTTTTTTGGTGTGTGTGTGTTGTTGCAGGCTGTGTCAAGGTTTAGAGTGGATGACCTCAAGAGCTGGGCTCAGATAGCCTCTGATTCTACTTGTTGGACTGATTGACTGCGATTCCCACCGGTGGCATCGCAGACTCATCCCATTGGCTGCTTACGTTTTATTTTTAATCTCTTAATCAGAATTGCCACTCTGCAGCTGAACTCTCTGGACACCTACCTCAGCTGGGATTTATCAGTTACGTGAATCTGGTTTGACGGTCTTGGCGATCAATACTGATATCAGGCACGACTGGATTTTTGTACTGGGTGTATAACAGATGATCTTCAAAGTGTAAAGTATTTGAACTTAAAGAGAGGCACTACAGTGCTGGTATGTGTTTGTGAGGAGGGACTGTGTTTTTAACCCTCTGGCAGTGGAACAGAAGTTCTCCAGATAAGTATATTAAGCTAATCATGTATGTTGTTCTTTACATCTACTGGGAAGAAGTGATTTGAATGGTTGAAATGTTACTTTTTCACTTTGGGAATCTTTATTGTCTTTGTTTGTTTTGGGTTAAGCTTTTTGGGTATCAGGTGTTTAAAGTGCCATTGGTACCCAGCAACACCACTACATATCATGAAAACACCTGAGCATATCACTTAGTACACATTACCTCATTCATTAGTTACAGTTAAAGGGTGCTGTTACCATTTCAGATGTGGCCATTACAGCTTGAAACAACATTTATGTGAGATGCAATTTGAACACCAGGTATGATCATCGCTGTAACATACAGCAAAGTGGCTTTTTTTCTTTCTGTTTTGAAATGGCACATGTTAGAAAGCAGCAGTTGGCTGGATTTGTTGAAATGTCTGTTACAGATGTGTGAGCGTGTGTGTGTATGTGAGAATGTCCAACCAGCATCACTGCAGGGGAACCAGCATGTTTTTAATAACCATTTTCTATGCTGGAGTGTGCTTTTAGCATAAAGGTCCTTCAGTTATTATGAGGAAATAATGTTCAAAAGTAACTCAGTATTATGATTTTTATTCACTGCCATTGCTATATAAGTAATTGCAGTTTTATTCAGATTTGTTCTGCTCCAGGTTTTTTTTTTTAATGTTTTTTTTTTCAGGTTATATGGTACAGTATGAGCACATGAGCATTAGTTCTTATTTGTTTGCTTGGTGATTTTGCCAATATGCTTAATTGGTTCTGGAGTCTACAAATTGGTGCATTCACTGACATTTTTTCCTCCCTACATTGAAATTTATTTGCATAATTGTTATTGGCTGCTGTTCTAGGCAAATCAATCCCATGGATCTGTCTCTTTCTGTTTTGCAGGGGTTTTATGTGGTGACTCTTTGAGGTCATTACCTGACTGTTGTGGATGTGCTGTTTAACGTTCAGTAACATTTCACATGCAGACTTCTCTGATTGGAAGAAGAAATGAATTTGGCTGCCGTGTCCATTAACATAAATGGTGTCATTGGTCAGATTTATGTAAAATCTTTTCTTTTCACATTCACAGTCTGAAACGGTTTGTATCAGTGTGTGTGTGTGTGTTAATATGCATCATTACAAACCTGATATGAGTTTTTATTGTACCATGTTGAATGGAGGTCCTTAGGACAAAAACTATTTAAAAGTTGTGAAAATGTGGCTTACCGTCAGAATGGGAATGACGTGTTTCTGCCAATGTTTCAGAGGAGTGTAATAGTCTGTTTCATTGCTGAAGTTCATGGTCAAACCATTTGGTTCTCAGATGTGCCATTTCTAAATGAGCAGGTGAAATCTGTAGCAACTTTCCTAATTCTTATAGTTTTATAATAAAAGCTTTTATTTTGAAATCTGAATTGTGTTATTGTTGCATTATTTGGTCAAATGCTGGTTTCAGTTTTTTACATTTTTTATTTTTATTTTTTAAAGAGGTCATGACATGAGAAATCAAATTTTTATTTGATCTTTTGGCATATAAGAGGTCTTCGTAGCATTAAACCATCCTAAAATTTTCATAGCTAAAAGTGCCCTCATTATAAACAAATTAAAATTAATCAAGATACAAAACCATCTCGTTTTGGATTTACACTCTTAAAAATAAAGGTGCTTTTTCACAGCGATGCCATAGAAGAACCATTTTTGGTTTCACAAAGAACCATTTAGTCAAAGGTTCTTTAAAGAACCATGTTCAAGGTTCTTTATGGAACCGTTTAGACAAAAAAGGTTCTTCTATGGCATTGTGAAGCACCTTTATTTTTAAGAGTGTAAGGTGCAAGGTGACGTCACCTGGGCAAAAACATTTGCATGAACACTGCAATGACGTTAGCCGATCATAACAGTGTCCGATTACTGAGAAGCCTTAAAGGACACGCCCCTTAAAACAGGTCGAGGGTCAGAATGAGGGTTGAAAATAATAATTTTTCCACTTATATATTTGATTTTTATTAATTAACATTATAAGAGTAACTCAGAGAATATATTAAAATAATAATAATAATAAAAAAACATGTCATGACCCCTTTAAGAGTGCCTGTTTTAGATCAAGGTAGATCTATAAGAATTATTCTGAAGAGATATTAGCAAGGTTTTGATTATGCAAGGTTTTATATATGCATCTTATTCCAAATGAAAAAGTTTCTAATAATATAAAAGAAGGTAAGTTCTTTTTGTGCATTTTATGAGCTTTAAAAAGCCATTTTTAGTATTTTTGAATTTTCAGGTAATCAGAAGAGAAGTACAGACTGCACAGCCTTGGATTAGTCTTGTGTATCCATTTGGAAATTGTCTATGCTTGCAATTTGTTTAAATCCATTTCTATATATATTGGTTTTGTAGCTTGTGACAGGAAATGCTTTCAACTGTGAAAGTAATTGATTCTCATGTAAATTGTCCATATGTTGAGGCCAGAAAAAAAAAAAAAAAACAAGGGGGATAGTGGGATAAAGGGGGCACTTTAAATAAGTAAATTATAGTTTTATTTTTGAGGCTTTTGCTTATGTTGTATTTGTATTTTTAATTCAGTCCCCATAATCAGTGCTTCTGGAGTTCACCATTTTCTAGTTTCATGTAGAATTTTTATTTGTGGCTATAAATCTCAATATAATCACCCCAAACTCTTTTGGATAATTAATTATTACAGTTGTAAAGCTGCTGTCTGTTGCTGTCTTAACTATTTAAAAGTTGTTATATTGACAATATTAATTAAAATGCTATAAGAAAAGCCTTAAAATGATGCTGACATGTTTCTGTTTAGCTGTTTTATTACAAGAAGTACCAGATGTACATATCACCTTAAAGAGGAGTCCTTTAAATGGTAGGCCTTGAAAACAAAAAGGGTTAAGGACCACTTATCTACAGTACATACTATCAAAACACAAAATGAAAGGATCATCCATTCATTATATACGTTCATTTTTTAATGATCAGATGGAAGGCGAATTAGCCACAGTGACAGCAACTGGCCAGATGATAATTGCAAGATAATTGTAAGACAGATGATGTGTGAAATACTTTCACACTTGAGTTGAACGTGTCTGTGATTGTCTCTCCCACATCTGCCTTCTTCCTGCAGCACAATCACTGACAAACAAGTTAGACACACTCATTTTAAACACACAAATGTTACATGTTACATTTGAGCTATCTGTCTATCTAGTTATCTATCTATCTATCTAGAAGCAGCTCGGGTGCATGTTAACTGTTAATCAGCAAGTTAGAAAACACTGAGATGAGACAAAATCGGACAAGTTGTAAGCTAGCGGTTAATTTTTTCACCATGTCATTTTTTTAATGTCAGGTTCAATAACTGTATTGTATGACTGCGTGAGATACATTGTTTTTTATCATTATTAATTGATTAGTTTCCGAAATGCGTACCTTTTGCTAAAATAACAGAAATTGCATTTGCGCATTTTATCCACTAGGGTGTGATATTGTCTCGTGTCAGTGCACCACAAGCATACTTGTATGGTTCCCACAAACCTCGTTCAAAACAATATTTATAATATTCACAGCGCTTTCTCTCCTCCCCCACTGTCTTTTAACTATTTTTACAGGTAATTTTGAAACTTACATTTTGCTTGTATGTTCACGTTTTTCCAGAGTGCAAGCATGAAATACAAAAGCGAAGCACGCAAGACCGATGAAAGGCAAAGATGGTAACGTTAGTCAGGAAATCTCACATATACGTTTTTATTATGTTTCATTAGATAATATTAAATATAGTAAATTTTAATAGCTGCCAGTTTTATTTTGGTACTCTTTCAGCCGTACTAAGTACAGCTGAGAGTTGTTTTTCCTTAGGTATTTCTGCCTAAAGAATAAACAATTGTAACTTGTAGATGGTTTCTCTTGTGTCAGAAGATATTATAATTTTGTCACAGAAAAAGCACAGGTGAGATTCAATTTTCTGACGTCCATTTTGCCTTTCATCAGCTTGCGTGTTTCTCTTTGTATTTCAGGCTTGCACAGAACGCTTTAGCTGAGATTGAATGTTATTAATCAATCTATCAAGGTAATCATAGCCTGTCAGTTGGTGTAATGATCTATCAAGAATTCCAATAATACTCCAATATAAGGGGGGCAGTGCTTTCATCAGACTATGTAATCATTACAGTTCCAGACTGTGATTTATATGGTCGAAATAATGCACACTTAGCCTTCTAATGTAAGTGCTTACATTGTATTAGGATCAAGCGCAAATCTATTTGTCATACTGATGCTTTATTCTCTGCAGACTGTGTGATTAGGAAACCTGCACACCTACTCGAAAATTTAGCTGGTATGGAAAGAAACGTCTGTTTCTCCTCAACTCATCTTATTAATGATTAATGTGTCATAAATGTAAAGTGGAATCGATGAAAAGGAACTTCAACTACAAGAAGTTTGACCTCAGAGTCTGAAGAAAATGGATATATAGAAATGGATTAAAACCCAAAGCACTAAAATGTTATTATTGCTGTTGTTGTCTGGATCCCCGGAGGTCCGGTTTACTGCTCCATCTGTCCATTTGTGAGGGCTAATCCTGTACACCTGTTTGCTGAAGTTGAGAAATCACTTAGGATCCTTTGGGTCCTCTGTCATCATCAGTACGGGTCATAATAACGGGTATCCATGGTAACCCCACTGTTAAAAGGCTGCAGTCTATTCTGTGGCCTAGGTGCAGCTCTGTATTAAACACAATATTTCTGCCAACAAAGAGAAAGTGAGTCAGACACATAAAGGAAGGGAGGTGAAGGACAGGGGAATCTGAAGATGAAACGACTGGATCAAATACAAAGTGCACCCTTTCATTTGAACTCGAGATAGGAGAATTGACGGATGCCAATATGGGTCTAGACTGTTCTAGTGCCAGGAATATTATTTTATTGCCCCTCTTAATAGGATGGGAATATTTTGTCCCAATATACCTAGATGAAACTGCAGAGGCTGAACTGACTAAATATTTTCCCCTGATTTCTGTCAACACTGTTCTATGACTTAAGCTCCATTTCTTCATTTGCATATTTTTGGCCACATCAATAACATTAATGAATCTCTTTTAGGTTATTACTATAAGGTGATCCGAGGCTAAATTTAATTTCCTGAAGAAGATTTAATTCTGGCTAAAGCAATTAGATCCAAAGCCATTGTGATATGTTCCCATAT
The DNA here is from genome assembly GCA_036247105.1 of Cirrhinus mrigala. Classification (NCBI taxonomy): domain Eukaryota; kingdom Metazoa; phylum Chordata; class Actinopteri; order Cypriniformes; family Cyprinidae; genus Cirrhinus; species Cirrhinus mrigala. The sequence goes on from CM070013.1 coordinate 28,275,336, forward strand.
CATTATTTAATCACTGGGGCCTATCAAATCTGTCTGTCTGTTTTCTATGCTATTTTGGTAACAGGAACCTATTCTGTGACACTTTTTCTCCACTTCCAATTTATGACTCCAATTCCTCACCTTTGTACAAAGAAAGCTATTTCTACATGTCCAGACTGAGCTCTCTGAGCATTTTGTGCACGATTTGTAGAAAAAGGTCTGTTGTTAAACCCAATTATGTTTAATGTCTCAAACATTTTTGGTCCTCCAAATATAGAGAATTTAGATGCGCTTGTTGTTTCATCAAGCTTTGAAGTCATATGACTGATCTGTCCTTTAAACAGACAGCCAATTCTTTCATCTAACTTCAAGCCTGCCATTTATGTTCTATATCTGGTGTCATACATCTCCTTTTTGCTTTTTGTTCTTAAATATTTTCAAAAGACTAACAGACTTTAGCATCATCTAGAAGCAACACATGATAAAAGATTAGTATGTCTTACCATGCACCCTGTTGTGCACACACATTAGAATCTTAAATCATATAGGCGATTAATCCTGACAGTGTGTGTGCAGCCTTGTTAAAGATTAAACAGCTTGTTTAAACTTGTCTGGGTGAGAAAAGATAATAAAAGCTCAGGACAAGTCTAGTGTAAAGAAAGAGAGATGATCAAAGAGAGAGGATGCAATCAAGAATGAACAATTATTAAGATGATTGCATAACTATTTTACATCCATCCATTTTACTCATTTTACTGAAAATCATCCATACAGACACCAGCAAGATGACTGGTATGTCACCATTTGGCATAAATATTCAGAATAATGGTATTTTAATACCATCTTTGTTTCTCTAATGCTTTTTGTATTCCTGTTTTCAATGGAGCTCGTCCATCTCTGTCAGTAATATAAGGTTGCTCAGATTAAATTTTTGTCATTATTGTCAGTAACTGAGTGGTAACTGATTAGTGTTCAGCCATTTGTAATGCTCATACCGGTTCAAGGAAATGAAATTCACGCTCATGTACAAACCATTTTGGTTGCTTTGGTGGTTTATTTTCCACCTTTCCGTGCTACAAACACTGCAGCCTGGATAATATGATCAAAGCACAGTTATATTTAGATGACTTGTGCACAGTGACACACATCTGTGTGAGTATAAAGGTCAGCTCTGCTGACAGAAAGAATAAAAGTGGTTTTGCTCAAAGACGTTCTGAAAGCTTCATTTTTCCAGGTGTTTTTTGCAAGTAATGAAAAGCGAGCTGCATGATATTTTCACAGAAAGTGTTATTAGTACTTCAATTAGCAACCATTAAAGGGATAGGTCACCCAAAAATGAAAATTCTGTCATTAATTACTCTCCCTCATGTCATTCCATGAAAGAACTTTGTTCAGCTTCAGATCTTTCTTTGCGCACAAAAAGTATTCTTGTAGCTTCGTAAAATTAGAGATGAACAACTGATGTCACATAGACTTGGTTTTACCAATTTCTTTACAACCTTTCTGGTCCTGGGAACATTTCAGTTGCATTGCTGTCTATGCAGGGTCAAAAAGCTCTCAAGATTAAAAAAAAAAAATAATAATAATAATAATAAATATAAATATATATATATATAATTATTATTATTATTTTTAATCTTGAGAGCTTTTTGACTACTCCTACGTTTGACTTCTATCTACTTATTTCAGTTGCTTTGCTGTCTATGCAGGGTCAAAAAGCTCATATATATCATTATTATTGTTATTATTATTATTATTATTATTATTATTAATCTTGAGAGCTTTTTGACCCTGCGTAAACAGCAATGCAACTGAAATAAGTAGATAAACCATTTAATATTTTTTTTATTATTAGAAATGTGGTTCATATATATATATAGTTTTTTTTTTTTTTTCAAATACTTCATAATTTAAAAAGGGTCAATCATTTACATTTCTTTTTATTTGATTTGTATACTGTTGTACTACTATTAATATCTGGAAATGCATTTTAAAAAAGTGTAAGCAAAAAATAATTTTTTAGCAGTTTAATTTTTTAGTAGGTACTTTGTGACTAGTTGTTTTTCAAAAGCTGCTCTTGTGGTTTTATTGGGGTAGTTACACAACAATTGTTTCAAAACATTGGATTATTTATGATTATTTATAAACCAAAAAACATTTGGTTTGATGACTTGAAACAGCTGTTGTCACTAAACGTACTTTGAACCAATTTGTACACTTCATTTTCCCCTCTGTACCATTCTGTCCTCCATTAATTTTACTGTGGCCTTCAAAACATTTTACAGACCATTTGTAAAACTCCCCTTGTAAATAAACTGTTTCATATTTCAAACTTATGTATCTTGTCAGATAGTTAATCAAGCACTTCAGGGGCAGTTTTTGATGAGTTGATCATCTTTAGTATTTTGATCGAGAACATGTGGTGCTTTTAGCTCAAGCAGGAGAAGAATGATGCATGTGTCAAACTTCACTAACTCTTGTATTATTCCTTTCTCAGAGGGAGTAAAATGCTTTGGACCTAAAAGCTGAAATGTAAACTGAGAACAATAATAGTACTTGTTAAATGTCCTAATTTCAGGTACTGATTTTTTTATGGAAGACCTGAGGTATTTTTGGACTATGGATTCCTTGATATGGATGCTTTCCCAACCAATTTATTTGGATTACTGAGCAGTGAACACATAGTTGTAGTCTTACCAATTACTCTATAAAACTAGATAGACCTGCCAGTAAAAGACAAATATTTAGGTTACACCACCACCACCAGAAGAAAGGTGATCTGAGAGTGCCTGAAAAAAAAATAGTGTGGCAACTATTGTTTTATAAAAAAGCAGGATTGAAGAGTGGAGGGATTGTCAGGGTTGGAGATGGTCTGTGCTGCAGAGGGCTATGGGTTGATGGAGAGTGAGAGTGATGAAATGGGTGGGTGACCTAAGGAGCAGCCATGCCAAGCTAATAGTTTAGCTCTGACAGGTAACATGCAGACTATAAAATTGCATTTATTCAATTCAGAAAGCTACAGGGGAAGAGAATGAAGCTCCCAGAAGTGGACGGTCAGTGACAGCTTTTGTGAGTCTGAGATGAACACGTGTTGTTCAGGAAAAGTTGCACTGAGAGCTACAGAAGTGTCATTAGTGTCCAGAAGAGAGGACTTTCCACAGTCTTAGTGTTAGTAGACAGGATTAATAGGTTATATTTGACATTATGTAATGAATTAACAAGTGGATGAATCTTATTATTTGTCACAGTCCGTGTAAAGCAATATTAAGTATGTGTTCTGAGTTCTGAGAAAAAAATGTGTTATTAACCACCCAGCCAATGAATGATAAAAAACCGCCAAGTAAATAAAATAAGGTATCAAAATCTTAAGAAAATAAGCAGTAGGCTAATTCTCTGCTCTCAAACGCTGGGGGCGTGTCCGCTGTCGGCGCTGAAACCACGCCCACTCGCGGGAAACCCGCCGCCTCTCTCGACCGTTAAATACCACTACAAGCTGAATGGATGCGCCCTCTATCAGCTTAATTGGATTTACACAGCCTTACATGTTTCGTAATATGCATTTACGTGACATAGGCTTAACTAGCTAGCAAACTGTAGGCTGTAGTAACTAACGGTAATGACAGCCACTGATACTAATATGCTGTAACGTTAGCTATTATAGTGTTAGGGGAGGATGCCAGCCCTGAACACAAAAATGGTGAGAAGTGTTTAACGGTCGAACTTTACAATTTAATACATAGTTCACAATCTTTGTAACATGTTTTTAGCAATAACTTTCTAACATTTATAATGTGTTTAGAAACATTTCTCAGAATTGACTTGACAGGACTTTAACAGATAAACAGATGACCAAGCAGATAAAACCAAGATAACCACATGAAATTTTTCACATTTTTTTTTTTACATTGAACAGAAGAAAGAAAGCCATACAGGTTTGGAAAACACCATGAGGGTGAGTATAAGTGATTACTGAATGCAATTTAAATTTTGGGTGAACTATTCTCTTAATGGTGATATTGTTTTTTAGATTTACAAGACTTTTTCCTAACACTATTAACATTGTGTCTCTCTGATGCATAACATTACAGCATTGTTTGACCATGCTAACATGGCTACAACGACTCAACGACGTATGGGATAAGTTTGGGGCTGGACAACCTAAACGAGTAATTAAAAAAAAAAAAAAAAAAGATGATAAACAATCTTCCTTAAAGGATTAGATCAGTCCAGAATGACAATTTCCTAATGATTTATTCACTCCCATGTCATCAAAGATGTCTTTCTGTCTTCAGTTGCAAAGAAATTAAGCTTTTGAGGAAAACATTCCAGGATTTTTCTCCATATAGTGGACTTTATTGGGGATCAAGGGGTTAAAGGTCCAAACTGTGGTTTCAATGCAGCTTCAAAGGGCTCTAAACCATCCCAACCGAGGAATAAAAGTGATCTGTCATTTTCTTAAAAAATACAAATGTATATACTTTTTAACCACAAATGCTTGTCTTGCACTATAGCTTTGCGATGTGTGTCTTCACACATTACGTAATCACGTTGGAAAAGTAGGGTAGAGTAGGGATCTCATTTTCTTCTCCAACTTCAAAATCGTTGTTGTAATTCCTTATGTGTCACGCGCGATTACGTAATGCGTCAGGTCGAGCTAGTGCAAGATGAGCATTTGTGATTAAACAGTATATAAATTTGTATTTTTTAAGAAAATTACAGATCATTTCGCTTTCGCTTACCAATCGATTCACTATGTAAGACTCTTATTCCTCAGCTTGGATTGTGTAGAACCCTTTAAAGCTGCAAGAAAGACATAAACATCTTGAATTACATGTTAAATAATCCGTAAATTGTCATTTAAAATTTTTAAGTGAACTACTCTTTTAATATTCTTGAAATGCATGAGTGTAATGCCTGAAAGCTTATTTAAAGACAGATCAATGCTTAATACACTGTCTGTCTTCTGTAGTGTTGTCTGTTTTGGCGACTGACATAATAATTAGTGTCTATTAAGTGAGAACACAGCTACTTAAATCTCCCGGCACTGACAATCAATAAACCCAACTAATCACATAGACAGAAAGTGACATCCCTGGTGACACAAGGTTTGTTCTTCAATTGGACTATTAAGGATTTGTGTGTCTTAAGACTCCATTATCACTACCCGCAGTCTCTGGATCTTATCACTCACAGGAGGATTATTAGTATAGTCACCTTCTATTTGACCCGCTATTATCCTACAATGGCCAATTTCAGCTAGGAAATGTCTTAATCCCTAATTATTTATTTCTTATCCCTTTGTTCTTTTGTGCTTGAAGGTTATTCTGATATTATTACGGCCAACAGAGCTTCTATTCTATAATACCCCATTAATGATTTTGAATTTTAGTCATTGATTCATGAAAAATGAAATTATAGCTGAATGAACATTTGTAAAGCCGGTGCAGGACAGAGGGTGGAACTAATGCTTGACTGATTACATTGCCATGTTATTTTTTCATTCAGTGCTGTTTTGAAGGAAACTGAAAATGAAGGAAAATTAAATAGTAACAAAGCTCTGTTAATTCCTGTTTAAATTGTTTTATATGTCTTTACCTAAATCTGTTTGTTTAACACAAGCTTGTAAACCTAAGTTCTTATTGCACAGAATATTGTCATAAAATAATTGTTTATTTTACTGTCACTTTATCTCTAGCCAATTGCATGCAGTCTGACACACACTTTGACATCAGGTACACACACACACACACACACACACACACAGTGATGCATAATGAAAGAAAGCAGGGCTGTTGTGTAACAGCCATAAAGTAATTTACACTAGTGTTCTGTGAGACACGGTTGTCTGTGGCACAAAGTCGAAGTTATACAGTAAACTGACAATCTTTGGATTTTAAGGATTTATGTTTTGTGGATACTGAGGTGTGAGGGTGTCTGTCTGTGTTTGTGCTGAATGAGCTACTGAATTGTTTGTCGGAGAGCTCAATGAGGGCGTGCGTGTGGGCCTCACTTCTGCTGTGTGTCCTGGCGAATGTATCATCTCCGCCATGTCTGCCTGAGGAGTTTACTTGTGCGAGAGGCGGCTGTGTATCTGAGGAGCATGTTTGTGATTTCAGGGAGAACTGTGAAGATGGCAGTGATGAGACTAACTGTAAGTATTAGTCTATTCAAGTCTTATCTGCTCGTCAGCTCCTTTTTCTGCTCTTCTATTTGTGTATGTTTTCTGTGCTTATGCAGGCAGTTCTTTGACAGTAATGGCTCTTTTTTTCGCTCTCTGTTAACAACATTATTTTAAATGTTCCTAAAGGCCCTCGTGTAAACAGTGAGATTTACGGCACACTCATAAAGGAGCACACTGGGAGGTCTTACAACAGTGCTTTTATAATATTGATTTAATTCGTCTGGGGCTTTTAAAAGGCAGAACGTTACAGAATTGAAGTTGATGTTTTAGGGTTGACCACTATTGCTATCCTTTTAATGATGCTAAGAAAAGATTTTCCTTGAGCACTGTCATTTTCATCTTATGACGTCCATGTAAACAAAGAAATGTTATTTTCCGTATGTTATGCAATTAGGATTTTCTTTATTTTGCATTTATTTTGTGACACCAGAATTTCAAGCACCTATTCATTTTTTAATGGTGTCTCTGTAACATTTTTAAATGATTAGCAGACACCAGTGTTTATATTAGTGTAATATGGCCTTATATAGCTTTCCTTTCATAATAGGTTCCCAGTTTGTGAGATGTGACTTTGAGGAAGGTTTCTGTGGTTTTCAACTTCAAAATGAACATCATGTTTGGATAAGAGGATCAGGTTTGAACTGTCCAAGTTCTGAGACAGACCAAAGGGAAAATATTACTGGTAAGTAAAACAGTTAATCTTATAGCCATATGGATACTACTTAACTCTATAAAGCCTACTGTTTCAAAATTGATGCATGACTTCCTAAGGCCTTTAACTGTCAATATAATCAAACTTTTCTGAAAAACCTGTTGTACACAGTTTTCTACTTTCCTTCCACCCTATAACTGATAGAACATATTAAATTCCATAGTTGCATATTTTTTGCGTATCAGTCAAGCTCTATATTCTCACTACAGTACTATACTGGATGTTTGTAAGTTTTAGTTTAAAATTGTGTTTTCTAACCTGTAAGGACACTTTTCTCTTTTGTCAGGTCACTGCCTCTATACACACTCGAAAAATGGAGGAGTAGTCACTGCTGAAATATACAGCCCTCTCTTCCAGCCTTCACAGACATGCTGGGTACAGAAAAACATGACTAAACATCTTTTTGTGTTGTATTTCATTGTCTATCCTTAACTGAATTCTTCAATTCTAAAACCACATAAATCAGTAACCTATTCGCTAAACCACCATCTGCTTTTTAGAGCAAGCTATCAAGCACTAATTTTCATAATATATACTGTTGAGATCAAAAGTTTACATCCCCCTTTTTAGAATCTGCAAAATAATAATTATTTTCCCAAAATAGGAGGGATCCTACAAAATAGCATGTTACTGTTTATTTAGTACTGACCTGAATAAGATATTTCACATAAAAGATGTTTACATATAGTCCACAAGAGAAAATAATAGTTGAATTTATAAAAATGACCCTGTTCAAAAGTTTACATCCCCTTGATTCTTAATACTGTGTTATCACCTGAATGGTCCACAGTTGTTTTTTTGTTTAGTGATAGTTGTTCATGAGTCCCTTGTTTGTCCAGAACAGTTAAACTGCCTGCTGCGCTTCAGAAAAATCGTTTAGGTCCCACAAATTCTTTGGTTTTCCAGCATTTTTGTCTATTTGATTGGTATATATTGATATTATATGATTTTGAGATCCATCTTTTCACACTGAGGGCAACTGAGGGACTAATATGTAACTATTACAGAAGGTTCAAACACTCACTGATGCTCCAGTAGGAAACACAATGCATTAAGAGCTGGGGGGTTAAAACTTTGTGAATTTAAGGGTAAATTTAACCTATTTTGTCTCTTAATGCTCTTAATTTGGCTCTTAATGCATTGTTTTGTACTCTTATTTTGGTAAAATTTACATTTTGCAGATTCTGAAAGGGGGATGTAAACTTTTGACCTCAACTGTACCTTATTGTGTGATATTGCTTTTATACATCTGTTCAGTAAACAAGAAATTAATGTTGACTTATGTTTTAGACACAATGTTGCCAGTTACTTTTCCTCTGCCAACAAAAATAATTCAGTGTTTATCAACTAATCAGTTAAATTAATGATTCAGAGACTCCGGTTTAGTTCCTGAATTAATAGGTTGAGTGAATGGCTCACTCATAAAGACACTTGTCACCACTTAATGATATAACAATGTAAAACCTGCAAAATAATTTACTGACAAATCATCACCACTAATGCACATACTGACAGTCTGTCTTGAACTAACGCAGATGAGTGATACAAATTATATAGCCTATTAAAACTCTATAAAAATGAACCAGTGCAATATGTTTGTTTTTTGACAAGAAAAACATAGTGCAGAGTTTACCACAAACCATAAGCAGCATCTCGTTAAGTGCTTAGCTCAAGCCCTCGATTATGCATGTAGAGCACTTATCCACTGCCTCGGCTACACACTCTTATTGACAGCAGAGAGTTATGCATAGGCTGTCAGAGCCTTGACACAGTGGGTAGTGCATGCATTCATTGTGATCTATGGTTTTAGATCCTCTGTTATCGAATATGGTGTAATTCATTTTGAGTGCTTCTCTGCTTAAACAAAAATAAGATGACATTGAACTTGACTGTAAGATGCAATAACATAACCTCACTTTACAACAAAATTGCTTTGAGTATGAGATGCTTTCAGCATTAGTTTTGTCTCATTTTGCCAAATGCAGAATTTTTTTTTAATGTTTCAGCTTTAAAGCTCAACATGTGTAATGAAGCGAACAATGCACCTTTCGAATCCTTTGTTCACATTCCTTTGAGGGATTTATATTTTCTCTCTTTGTTGTTCTTTTTTTTGAACAGCTAACTTTCTATCGGCATATTGGGAAGCTGGCAGGGGCTTTGCAGGTTCTGATCCAGTTCAAATCATCGGGAGAGATGCAGGAGGTTTGGTTTCAGTCCACCTCCAATCCTGATCCACACGCTCTTCCCTGGATGCGAACAGTGGTGGTGTTAAACAGCAGAGAGGAGTTTAAGGTTGGTGTGCATGTACTGTATGAAGGGTTATGTATGTTTGGGGGAACGGGTATGTAGTGTATAGTTCAATCAGTAACACAAAATCACTGTGAATCTGCAGGTTGTGATTAGAGGATTGATATTCAACAGCAGTGACCAACATGAAGTTGTAGCGATTGATGATGTGTCCTTCAGCAGAGGATGTGTGGCAGCAGTAGGTGGGTAAACATTAATATTTTTAAGAATGCTTTTTTTGCAAATAAGTCTGCACAGTCTGGACAGTTTCAGGGCGCCATGTATATGCAACAAGGCTGCCTAAATCCAAAAAGGGATCGTTCACCTAAAAATTACATTTGTCATTGAAAATTTGTATGACTGACTTTCTTCTGTGGAACATTAGTATCAGTCAGGGGCGACGCTAGACCATTTTTACTGTGAAACACTGCTGTGTGACCCAGTAAAAAAATGACTGTCAGTGGGATTGATGTGACATGTAGAATCATTTTTGATAATACTTCAGCAATAAAGTCATGTGTGTTTTCTATTAGCTGTCTAGAATCAGAACTAGCAATGCCATATTCACAAATTAATCACGCTTTTGATCTAATCTGTCAAATTGGTTTGCAAAAGCACTGCGTTCCGAACAGGATAATTTTGCCTCTGAAGGGCACTTGGGGGCGTATTGAAGGATCAGTCCAAACAGAAGTGCTCAGAACTTGTTACTTTAAAGGGCCCTCCAGAATGAGGGATTTTGAAGGGTATAACTGATGGACACTTTGATCCCATGATTGTTTGCGCAGGTTTAATTGCATGACAACAGCCTCTCCTTTAGCAGCTTTGTTAGAAGTGAATTCGAAGAAACAGTTTTTTGGTCCCTTACATCCTTCATCCCTTCAAGGCTCTCACTCTGGAGGGTAAAGCCTTAGAAGGAACAAAGGCATAGGGGTGAGCAGTGTTGGTCTGAAATTGTTTGGGATTTAGTTTGATTCATTCAGACTTACTCACATACTGAATTGTTCACAGCAGATTCTCACATTGCAATTATAACAGGATAATTTATAATGTATATTTTGTAGGAAATAAATTTGCAAATGTCAAATGTTATGATGTAGACATTTGCTAATGGCATACACTTCTGACTAATGTTGTCACAACTACGTGTGAAGGATAAGCACGAAGGTGAAGGTCAATGAAATCAAAAGTCTTTATTATATTCCAAACGGGTAAATTCACAAGCAGGGCAGGAACACATGTACACATAGACGAGACCGGAAGACAACCACTGAACTGAAACCAACTTATAAAGACAGGTGATTACAATGAACTTAATTAAGACACAGGCGATACAAGGTTCACTCATAATGACAGGAACAGGAAAACCATATAGGAGAGAAACAAGAGGGAAAAACCAATACAAAGATTTCAGGGGTGTGACAAATGGTTGAAGAATTTTTGAGGCTGAAGTTTTTTGGCTTTTAATATGAATATGTTAGCCTTAAGGTTATCTGTAAGCTAGTGTGCTCCAAAACAATGACAAAATTCACATTTACAAGATATAAGCATTCAAAACTTACAGTCTCTAACTTCCACCAATATGGATCAATGATTTTAATGACATCATCCTACACTTCAGCTTCTCATCAAACTTTCTATCCAATCAAATGCTCTCTAGAATCTAAAGCATCCCGCCCCCTACACTATAAATAGCCGCCGAAGCTGTGGCTGAAATCGGTCACTTGTTCACAGAATTTGCATTTTCTGTACAGTGAATGGCACATAGTGCACTATATAGGGGATAGGGAACGATTCAGACAGTGTAACTATGCTTTCCATTGTGGTGAATAAAGTCAGGTTTCACATTGTGTTATAGTCTGCTCTGGTTCAGAGACACAATCGCACGGAGCGGATCATATGCATGAATCGGCACAGACCACAAACGTATCGAACCCATTCTACACAGAATGCTATATTTTATAGTGATTCGGATGAGATTGCGGCTGTCATACTCTGTCAAATGCGGCTTTACCAAGCTCAACGGCTCTGGCTCAAGCTGTGATACAAACAAAATGCTATTGGCTATTTAACAAAAAGGGGCAGGACTGCTTGATATTTCCTGCCCTGTCTTCTTGATTCAGTTGAAACTACGTCAACACATAAAATAAATCTGTTAAAATCTAAAGTCTATAACATGCTTTGGTTAAAATTTCTCAATGGTAGTGTTAAAACACCCTTTTTGCCTTCTTATAATCAGCTCTGTTCACAGCATTGTGCTTTGTTACATGTTCCTTTAAATGCTAATGAGCTCTGCTCAACCCGCCCCTCTCTTCTGTGGGATGACGAACTGTAATGTTTACTTTAGCCGCGTTTCACTGCAAAACTTGCTAACTAGTACATTATTAGGAAAGTCGATTTGAAAAGATTCATAAAAAAAACCCTTATGCTCACTTCTTCTGTAGGTGAAGCTTCATCACAAATAATTTGTGCAAACTTAGACGCATTTCGGCAGATCGGGAATCGATTCAATATTACATCCAACAACAAAACACCTCAATCGCTTAGGAGACATTCTCGCCTACACCTAGTCGAAACAATAGCGGACTGTTTACAGCTCACTCAGGGCAGGTCTAAGACAAGACGGCAGTGTCGTGGGAGCGGCCTTGGTCTGTGTGACGTCACATAGCCAAAAAGCTGATAATGGCTTGATTTGAAAAAGGGGGTAGTAATTATAGGGATTAAATAAAAAAACACTGGGTGGATATTTATCATTATAGGGTGGTTGTGTACACAAACTGCCAACACACATTTTTGTTCAAACAACATCTAAAAGTGAATTTTGCATCTGATGACCCATTTAACTGGCAAATAAACTAACTGTAGACGGCCGTTAACAGAAGTCAGAGGAGTCGAGGAGTTGAATGTATGAATGTATCTCTGAGAGGAACTGACTGTCTTCATAAAAGTTTAGATGGTATTTTTTTTCATCTTAAATCCGTATAATGCTGCTTTGTTTACTGTGCCATCGCTGCTGTTCCATAAGCACCACCTGCTGTCAGAGAGTGAATTTGCATTCCCATTCAGCCCGTCTGCAGTTTCTGTTTCGTGCAGTTATGTTGTATGTATTAGCATTTCACAAAGCTAAGGTCAGACCATTCTGTTTTTGCTTTAAATTGTAAAATTATAGAATCTAATTTACACCAAATGAATGGTGATTAAATGGTGATTGAATGGTGATTAAAATGCAGTGGTTAATGCATTCTGATTCAAAGGCACAGTCAGGGAAAAAAAAAATGATAAACCGTGAAACCGCCAGAATCCTAACAAAAAACCATGATACAGATTTTTGGTCCACCGGCCCAGCACTAGCTTCATTGAAGTTATCCAGTATGTATGAATATGCTCCTCCTTCAGATGTCTATGTTTGGGTTATAATGTAGCTGTTTGTAAAAGCACAAAGATGAAGGTTTGTGATGGCTTCGCTCACTGAGATGAAATTTCTGAAGGGTGTGAGGTGCATAGAGCTCAGGAGATGCGAGAATACAAAGCTGTAAATAAGGTCTAATACATTTACAGTCTGTGCTGGATGGACTGGGATACCAGAGGGACAACACTAACAGGCAGAAGGGAACCTCAGCAACTTTCTAATTTACAGTTTAGCCCAAGATAGAAAGAGGAAGAGGCATCAGTTACATTTTTAATTTTGAGTATATATAAGTGCCATGACAAAATCACGGTGTGGTTTTATTATCTTCTGAGGATTTTATAGCTCTGCATTTTAACATCTAGCTGCTGACACAGCTTTGCACCAAGTCAATAACTTTTATTTTTTCACATTTGTCACAAAAAATGCTTAACTATTTATAAGAAAAGATCATCATGCTTTATTTTCCACCATAAATACAGACCTGCACAGAACAGAACAAGGTTTATTGTATCTTTTCTATAACCAAGCATCTCAGGGAGGTTTATGTGTTTAGCTGTAAATGTGCGTTACGATACGGCATTATTGTGATTTATTTCAGTAGCATCCTGCACAGTCAGATTAATCAAAGTAATGTGCCCATGTTCAGATCTACATCACAACATTGTTAACAAAAGTGATGGAAGGAAGGAAGGCGCTCTCAACCCATCTTCACTTTATGAGTCCCATCTTGACCTTCTGCTTACCTTTTCTATGAAATATATATTTTGGCTTTATTGTTTTCTCCAGAGAATGACATCAAAGCACCGCTTCCAACTCAGTGCCCCGTGTCTCAGTTTCACTGTGGGGCAAATGTCTGTGTAGACGGGGTGAAAGTATGTGACTTCTCTTTAGACTGCCCTGATGGAGAGGACGAGGCCAAATGTTGTGAGTATCCACCTTATTTTTTTTTAACGTAACCGTGTGTACGGCCATTTGTAAGCTGAATGTGCAAGGCTTCCAGTATCATTCGTTTACAGTTATTTTTCCAGTCTTAAGTAGCACGGGTGGCAATAGCCTACAATACATTGTATGGGTCAAAATTATAGATTTTTCTTTAATGCCAAAATTTTTGTAGGATATTAAGTAAAGAATATGTTCCATGAAGATATTTTGTAAATGTCCTACTGTAAATATATCAAAACTTAATTTTTGATTAGTAATATGCATTGCTAAGAACTTCATTTGGACAACTTTAAAGGTGATTATCTCAATATTTTGCACCCTGAGATTCCAGATTTTTAAATAGTTGTATCTCAGCCAAATATTGTCCTATCCTAACAAACCATTATTAACCATTATTAACTACTGCACTATTACTCTAGTTATGGTTTCACTAGAACATAAGCCATGGCACTGTTTAAGAAACACGTTGATTGATTCCAAATAATTTTTTTTGAGCAATTGGCAAAGTTTCTGCATAGGTTTCTGCATTGTTAAAAAGACCATCTATAACTGAAAAGTCATAATTTACTCACCCTCACGTTGTTAGAAACCTACTCTTTATGGCTTTCTTTCTTTGTTGGAACATAAGATATTCTGAAAGTTTGAACTGTTTTTTCTGTATTTTGAAGGGTGGTTTAATCCTTCCATTTATTGCTTCATTATTTTGCTTCATATTTCATAATGTTAATATGACTTTCAGCGGCACAGTGTGATTTCGAGTCTGACTCATGTGGCTGGCGAGAGCTTATTCAGGGTGATGGATTTGAATGGGTGCGAGACTCAGCTGATGGAATCGCCATGGAGTATAAAGACCAAACACCACCCCAGGACCACTCTACTAATACAAGTGCAGGTGAGGGCATGAAATGATTTTGTCTCACAGTTAATTTACTCTCACTCCCAAAGAATGCAAAAACTGTAGTTCAGACCAGTAAACCACATCCACTTATTCCATGCACACTTTCCTAAATATCAGTCTCTCCATGAACAAATCATCTGGGAATGTAAGTTGTGTGAGCATTAGGCAAGTTCTCACACAATTTTAGTGCTCTGCCAAAGAAAAATAGTGCAGCTTTTCATATTGTGCCCTCATAGATAATTGTGTTTGGCCTCTGGGTGTTGTTCAAATCACAGTCAAATAAAATGGGAATTAGTGAAGTGATTGGAATTGGAATTTCTGTTTTTAGGTTTCTGTTAATGCTTTTTAATGTTTTATTATCTCTTTTTCTCCCCCTTCAAGGCCACTTCATGTTTATTTTCAAGAGGAGCAGCAGGCTTTCCCAGCAGGCTTTGCTGCGCAGTCCTACATTCCAGCAAACAAGTTCAGATTGCGTCATGACTTTCTGGTAAGGCTTAGACCTTATCTCTTTCTAAGCTATTGAAATACATATATTAAAAATGAATTCAAATATATTTAAAAATATAGCTGCAAGCAGCAATTACAGGACCAAGCACAATCAGAGGCAAAATAAGGAGCTAAGCATGGCATGGAGCAGCAGACCAACTGCAACAATGAGTAATTAAAGCCATTTTATGATAATTTTAGTCAAAATGGCTGAAAAATCATAAATACAATCTCTAGTAGTATGATTTAATGGAATATCACTTTTGACCAAAGGTGGCGCAGTCACGATGTACAAATCGATGTAGTGTGGTCAGTGTAAGGAGACAATTGCACATACAAGTTCGGTGTCAGTATGTCAAAGCTTTGCAGAGATACAGCCTCAGATGTAGTCTGGCATCATGCCTCAAATTTGTTGTGTCGCTATACAAGAATGCTTTTGTCTATCGACATGAAATCCATAAGATTTTGTCAGCACAGTCTGAAGATGATCTGATTAGATTTTGGTGAAAACTAGACCAACACTCAAGGAGGAGTTCGAAAAAGTATGTTTTCAACATAAATCAGAATGACGGAGATGAAGTACGGCAGACTATGGAATAATATGTATCTTGTGTCGGCATGACCCAAGGAATATTTTGAGACCAGTTTCATTACAATAGGTTAATGCTATCAAAAGTTATTATCAACAGTTTTGGAAATGTCATTAGTGATGGTTAATGAATGGTTTATCACTCTCGACCAATAGGTGGCACTGTTACCAAATTGATATGGCGTGCTCAGTGAGAGGTGATAATGGCAAATGAAACATTTGGTGTCAATATGTCAAAGCTTTGCAGAGATACAACCTCAAATGCAGTTTGACATCTTTCCAGCAAATTCGTTGATGCTCTATATCAGCATATATACCAGCATGGTTTGAAGATTATCCGAGTCAAGTTTGGTTAAAATTGGACTAAGGAGGAGTTTGAAAAAGTAGGTTTTCAACATAAATCAAAATGGCGGACAGGAAGTTCATCCAGTTATGGCATAATTGGTATCGATGTTCTCGGCATTATCCAAGGAATATTTTGAGACCAGTTTCATTACAATAGGCTATTTTAAACAAATGTTATTTTCATCATTTTTCAAAATTATATTATGACTTTTTGAATACTGTCAGGGCATGGTGTGAAAGAAGAAGACGAAACAGATTTTTTTTTTCCAAAAACATCATAATTTTGAGGTAATAGGCTATTATAGTAATAGGCTGTCCTGTTTTTAACCACCCTCATCAGAATGCTCTGATTGAAGAGGTGTGGCGGATCGTAGACTCGGAAGTAAACACCCACTGCATTGATTGGCTAATAGTCGAGTATGTTTGACAGCGTACATTCCTAATAGATGGGAGCTGCTGTGATTCAGGTCACAACGCATAAATAACTCAATACATATCAAATGATCTGCAAAAAGAGACAAAGCAATAGTGACCATGTCATGAAAACAGTTACTCACACTTGTGTTGCGAAATTACTATCAGATCCAATATAGTCGGCGCAGCATTGTCTTTTAGTTTCAGTCTTTTTAAAAATCGCACATTGAATTCTGCCTTGTTTGTAAACAAATCCGCAATAAAATAAAGTGAACAAAGTACCAAATTCTTACTGATGTGGTCTGGATCTTCTTTAAAAATAAAGTTCATTCACTATTTCCTAATGTTGGGATCAGAAGAAAGGCAACGTTTTCCACAACTTGGCACTGCACAGCCCTCTTTATTGTTTGGTTTCTGCAAAGACATGCGTGTTCACCTCTCTTGTAAATACTACATGCATGAATCGGTGGGCGGGGCTAAACAAGCAGTGATGTAGAAACAGACATTAGCTGCGTCTCATTTCGGGAGAGGGTGCTCGCTGCAGAGCCAAATGGGAGGAGCTGGAGCTCTAGCTGGAGGTAATGGGTGGAGATAGACACCTAACCACACCCTAACCCTACCCCTTACCCTATCCTAAACATAACTCCACCCATGAGCTCACACAGAGGTGGAGCTGGACATCCAGAGAGGGGGAGCTGGAGGCCATTCGGCTCTGCAGTGAGCAGTACTTGCATTTCGGAGGCTGAATCCTCCAAAGGTCACATTTAAAGGCCGCACACGTCATTAAGGATCTTATTTTGTCTTATTTACGAAAAGTAACCATAATAAAATTGTGAGGTGCAAAATACTATAATTTCTTTTTTACTTCGCAATTTAACGGTTACTTTTCTGAAATGAGTCCTCCCCAATGATGTGTGCAGCCTTCAAATGTGACCTCCGGAGGAAGCAACCTTCCTAATGAGATGCAGCTATTGATTTTCTTCTGTGGAGGCGGTGCTTATCCACACTGTTACATTATAGAGTATAACATTCCATAAGCTGTCTTTTTGGCAGACTCTCTTCAATATAAGCTGTTTTTAGACTAACAAAAAAAGTTTTGAGTTCTAAAACCTGCAGGATATTTTTCTAGTACAATGATCTCTTATATGTCAAAAGATCAAGGGAATTTTGGATCTTAGTTCATGACCCCTTTAATATTTACATTGATTGTTTTGCTTACAGGCACTATAATTTTGGCCATTCTGTTGGCGCTGCTGAAATGCACCTGGTGATAGAGGGCTCGGACAGGATCACTGTACTTTGGCAAACACTTTACAACCAAGGTAACCAGTGGAACCCTGAAACCGTCCAGATTGGCAGGCAGACCAGGCCTTTCTACATCTCAGTTGCAAAAATGAGCCTGGCTGTGTATGAAGGAGTCTCCGCCCTAGATGATATTATGTTCCATAACTGCTCAATGCCTGAGGCTGTGGAAATGTGCCCAACACCTGATCATCTTCACTGTAGCCGGAGCAAAGCATGTGTAGACTATTACCAGATCTGTGACCTGATCGATGATTGTGGAGACGGAACAGATGAGGAAAACTGCTGTCAGTACTGGTTGAGTTTCATATGGTCATTGAAGCAGTTAATATTGTTTGACGTTAACACTCTCTTTTTTGTCAGTCGATTTACAATGATCTTTTCTTCTCCTTTCAGCATCGGAGCTCATGTGTGATTTTGAGAACGGCCTGTGCAGCTGGACACAGGAACATGAGGAGGACATGTTTGATTGGACCCATATTCAAGGACCCACTCCCACTTTCAACACCGGCCCATGGAAGGACCACACACGAGCCAGTGTGGACGGCCACTTTCTCTATATCGAATCTTCAGAGCCACAAAAGTTCAAAGACACCGCCATTCTGGTCAGTCGGCCTTTTCTCCAAACGCCTCGCCGAGGTCCTGAATCCAAACCGCCCTGTGTTTTCAGATTCCACTATCACATGTTTGGCCAGCATGTGTTTCGTTTGGCTGTGTACATGCGCACACGTAACAGTGGACGGGGCAACTTGTTGTGGGTTCGCTATGGTGACCAAGGCAACCTCTGGCACAGGAAGACACTGGTGATCAACAGCGCCCACCACTTTCAGGTGAGTTATTGATCAGAATTAATTATGAGTACTGAAGTGTACACGTGTAATGAAGTCCTTGTGTGCTGAATCCTTTGATTAAAGCTGCTCCAGCTTTAAATTTGGCACAAAGAGTGACATCAATTCTCATACATGTAACTCTGTTGATTCACTAGCTCTTAATGTGTCCATTTTAAGTGTTTTAACCAAACCATATACACAGATCAGGTAAAACATTATGACCAACTTCCTAATATTGTGTTGGTCCACCTTTTGCTGCCAAAACAGCCCTGACCCATTGAGACATGGACTCCACTAGACCCCTGAAGGTGTGCTGTGGTATCTGGCACCAAGATGTTAGCAGCAGATCCTGTAAGTCCTGTAAGTTGCGAGGTGGGGCCTCCATGGATCTGACTTGTTTGTTCAGCACAGCCCATAGATGCTCGATTGGATTGTGATCTGGGGAATTTGGAGGCTTAGTCAACACCTCAAACTCATCGTTGTGCTCCTCAAACCATTCCTGAACCATTTTCGCTTTGTGGCAGGGCACATTATCCTGCTGAAAGAGTCAACAGCCACCAGGGTATACTGTTTCCATGAAAGGGTGTACATGGTCTGCAGCAATGCTTAGGTAGGTGGTATGTGTCAAAGTAACATCCACATAGATGGCAAGACCCAAGGTTTCCCAGCAGAACATTCCCCAAAGCATCACACTGCCTCCGCCGGCTTGCCTTCTTCACATGGTGCATCCTGGTGCCATGTGTTCCCCAGGTAAGCAATGCACACGCACACGGCCATCCATGTGATGTAAAAGAAAACATGATTCATCAGACCAGGCCACCTTCTTCCATTGCTCCATGCTCCAATTCTGATGCTCAGGTGCTCAATGTTGGCACTTTCGACAGTGGACAGGAGTCAGCATGGGCAACAAACTGTGATGCACTGTGTATTCTGACACCTTTCCATCAGAAGCAGCATTAACTTCTCGAGCAATTTGAGCTACAGTAGCTCATCTGTTGGATTGAACCACACGGTCCAGCCTTCGCTCTCTACGTACATTAATGAGCCTTGGCCACCCATGACCTGTCGTTGTTTCACCACTTTTGATAGATACTGACCACTGCAGCCCGGGAACACCCCACAAGAGATGCAGTTTTGGAGATGCTCTGACCCAGTTGTCTAGCCATCACAATTCGGCCCTTGTCAAACTCGCTCAAATCCTTACGCTCGCCCATTTTTCCTGCTTCTAACACATCAACTTTGAGGACAAAATGTTCACTTGCTGCCTAATATATCCCACCCACTGACACGTGCCGTGATGAAAAGATAATCATAATGGTCATAATGTTATGCCTGTATGTGTTATGTCCATTGTAGTCCACTTACTTTTAGAATGTTGTTAGCATATTGTTTGCCATCCGAAAAATATGCAAGCTGCAAAATAAAGATAGACTCTTCTTTCTTTCTTCTTGCTGCTACAGATTTTAGTGGAGGGGACTGTTGGGGATGACTTCAGAGGAGATATTGCCATAGACGATCTGTCTTTCCTTGGCTGTCAGCCATATGATGGTAACGTAAAAGTTGCATGCAAAAAATACTCCTTAAAATTACATTCTTATTAGGACTGGTAGTGTCAATATGGGTCCAGTTGCTCATTTCAGGTTCCTAATTCTTGGTTTTAATGTAGTTTTATGTATATATCTTTGTATACTGTAGGTGAATTGCCCTCGAAGGAGCCCAGCACCTTTACCCCCATCCCCACCTTTTCAGCAGCACCTCCTCATAGTTGCCCTCCTGACCAGTTTGTGTGCTTAACTACAAGAGAATGTGTGAGCCTCAGTCAAGTGTGTAACTTTACACCAGACTGCTCCGATGGCTCTGATGAAGAGCACTGTGGTAGGCACCTTATTTATCTGTCTACCAACTGTTCAAACAGGGTTTTTTTGTAATACTTTTGGGCAAGGATAGCTTAAACTGATCAAAGGTGACAGTTAAGACATTTAAAATTTTAAATAATTGCTTTCTGTTCATCAGAGAGTATGGATTGATAACCATTAAAATGTTTTTTGAGTTTTTTGTTTACTGAATGATTAAGTGACACTGAAAACTGGAGTAATAATGCAGAAAATTCAGATGTGCCATCCCAGGATTAAATAACATTTTAAAATATATTCAAATGGAAAATAGTTATTTTAAATGGTAATTTACAATATTTGTACTATATTTAAATTGTAACCAACCCCAAACTATCCATCTATCCATTCTTCTGATATTTCTGTTTTCTCTGTTCTCAGTGAAGGAGTATTGTGATTTTGAAGGTGATGCTCTTTGTGGATGGTATTTAAGTGTCCCAGCCACTCCTGTTCCTCCTCATGCCTTTTGCTGGCAGACAGGACAAGGGGAGAGTATTCACCAAGGAGAAGAGAACCACAGACCTGCTAACGACCACACACTGTGAGCAATAAACAGCATCATTTGCTGAAATGTGCTTGTGCTTTCGTTTATAAATGCATGGTCAGGTTTGCATTCATTTTGATGTGTTGTCTGCTTAACTGTGTTGACTCATCTGTACATGTGTACCTTCTGCAGTAGTTCTTCAGAGGGCTGGTATATATTTGCGGACAGCTCCAATGGAGGATATGGTCACACCACTGATCTCTTGACTGCTCCCATTAAAATAACAGGACCCCAGTGCACGCTTGTGTTCTGGTATCACATGAGTGGCTTTACTGTTGGAACGCTGCAGGTGCAGTTATCTAGAAATGATGAATTTAATTGTTATTCATTTGCTGCTCTGGTAACCCATGCCTAGGAAACATCAAAACATATTATTAATGTGACAGAGTAAATTTCATGCTTCATTTTGTCTTTCATTGTGTTCATTGTGTTATGAAGGATTTTCCAGAGAGCAATTAGCAGTTTGTCAAAACAATCTCAAAATTGTATGTGCAGGTCTTCATTAAATCACATACTGTTTCACATGAAGTTTGGTCCCAAACTGGTAACCAAGGCAACAGCTGGATGCGGGGTGAAGTCTTCATAGGAATCCGTCATAACATCCAGGTCAGTGTTATATGAGGACTAATAAACACTTTTTCAAATAGTAAATAAATTAAAATACTTTTGCAAATACATTTTTCAAAAATAAGTTTTTGAATGTCCAGTTAGACCAATGGACACTGTCAGTCAGACATTACTGGTCAAATGTTTGAGGCCAGAAAGATTTGTCTCAAAGAAAAATATTTTTTTTTAGATTTAGAATGTTGCCAAAAACTTTCAAATAAATTCTGTTCTTTTTATAGAATAGAAAACATTTTATTCTTGGAATAAAGCTAAAAAAAAGTGTCATGGTTTGCACAATATTATTGTTTTTACTGTCATTTTGATTAAATAAATGCAGCCTTGGTGAGCTAAAAATTTAGAATCTGTCAACCAGGTTAACAAATTTTATAAGATTTGCTTAAAAAAAATGAAATATGAAAATAAAGCTAAAAAAATTGTCATGTTTTGCACAATAAATAAATGGAGCCTTGGTGAGCATAAGATACTTCTTTAAAAAAAACAACAATAACAAGGACCCAAAATTATAATCTGTCAACCAGGTAAACAAGTTTGTTTAAAAAATATGAAAATAAAGCTAAAAAAGTGTCATGGTTTGCACAATGTTATTTTTACTGTAATTTTGATCAAATAAATGCAGCCTTGATGAGCATAAGAGACTTCTTTACAAAAAACTAATTATAATCTGTCAACTACGTCAATCAACAAATTTTATAAGATTTGCTTAAAAAATATGAAATATGAAAATAAAGTAAAAAAAAAAAAGTGTCATGGTTTGCACAATATTAAAGTTGTTACTGTAATTTTGATCAAATAAACGCAGCCTTGGTAAGCATAAGAGACTTCAAAAAAAAATTATAATCTGTCAAC
This sequence comes from Cirrhinus mrigala, assembly GCA_036247105.1. NCBI lineage: Eukaryota > Metazoa > Chordata > Actinopteri > Cypriniformes > Cyprinidae > Cirrhinus > Cirrhinus mrigala. The sequence continues at coordinate 28,297,615 of CM070013.1, forward strand.
CAGGTAAACAAATTTTATAATATTTGTTTAAAAAATATGAAATATGAAAATAAAGCTAAAAAAAAGTGTCGGTTTAAAAAAATATGAAAATAAAGCTTAAAAAATTGTCATGGTTTGCACAATATTACTGTTTTTACTGTAATTTTGATTTTAAAAATGCAGCCTTAGTGAGCATAAGAGACAAAAAAACAACAACCCCAAATTATAATCTGTCAACCAGGTAAACAAATTTTATATGATTTATTTTAAAAAATCTCAAATTTATTTACATTTCATGATGGTGATCGGAGAACTGTGTGTGTTTAGTATTCCTGAAATGCACAGCAAAATGTTAAGTGTCAAGCTGATGTTTGGACTGTTGCAGCTTGATCAGAAATATCATGACCTTTTCTCCATCTGGCCCTTGCATCATTAATATTTATCAACACTTCTTATATATAAACACCCTTACAAATGTAGTTCTTCATTGTGCTAGATACTTCATGAAACCCTCACTCATTAGCGCTGACTGCCCTTTTGCTGTGTACTATCAGGGGCCTTAGTGCTCTTTAACTTATGCAGTAGCTCTCAATCACTTCCAATTCAAGTCTCTATGTATATTTTATTTTCCTTTAGTGTTTCGCACACATGCTTGTTTGTTGCTTTTCTTTTAAAGCGACAGCTTTTCACATTAGTCATAGAATAAATGTCTGCTTTGATTTGTGCATTTGACTATGAAGCCGTATGGAAAGTACTGTGGAGCAAATGCAGGAGTTTACTGCAGTGTAAAAGCATGCATATTTTGGTTTATGAATGTTTTAATAGGTGGGTTTTCGAGCCAAGCGAGGCATTAGCTACATGGGTGATGTTGTTGTTGATGACGTGGCATTTGTGGACTGTGCCCCTCCAACAACGTCTGATCTTCCTTGTGGTATCAACGAGTTCATCTGTGCCAACGGTCACTGTATCTCTGAGGACAACTTGTGTGACTTTATTGATCACTGTGGAGATGGCTCAGATGAGAATCATTATATATGCAGTGAGAAACAGATCTATCATCCTCTTCCATGTCACTTTTAACACACGTTTTTCAACTGTATTTTATTGGTCAGTCACAGAATTTGCGTATGGAATAACTTTGCACCTCACATACTGTATTCAGTGTATACAACCGTATATATTTTGCATTTAAAGTCATGTTTGTTATGTAAGGTATAGTTCACTCAAAAATTAAAATACTGTCATGATTTACTCACCCTCATGTCTTTCCAAACCTGTAAGATGTTTTTTAAGTTATGTGGAACACAGAAGATGATTTTGAGTTAGTGGGATCCAATGTCGTTCAACTACAATGTTCTACGAAATATCTTTTCTGCAGAAGAAAGAGAGTCATACAGGTTTGAAACAACATGAGGGTGAGTGAGTGATGACAGAATTTTCATATTTCATGATCGGTTCATGTTTTTTTTTTTTTAAAGAGGGATTCAGTGGTCGCTGCAATTTTGAATTTGACATTTGCTCCTGGAGACAGAGTCAAGATGATGACTTTGATTGGTTGATAAAGCAAGGAAATATGGACACACATGGGACTGGGCCATCCACTGATCACACCCTCCGTAACCCATCGGGCCACTACTTGTATCTAGAAGGTTCCTTCCCACAGACAACTGGACATATTGCCCGAATTGTAGGACCTCATTTCCACCACTGCAGCAAAGATTGCAAAGTAAGTGCTGAAGTCCAGAATGTATTTGTACTTGTATTATTTTCAGTAATGAAAACAGTCAACAAAATGCAAAAAAAAAAAAAAAAGTATGCAGGAATGAACATTGTGACATTTCCATAGATTTGACCAGTGGTGCACGCTTTTTGTTTTTTCTTTGGCTTGTTCATCTGTTCCTGCTTCCTTTTTTTCATGGAAAACTGTTATTTTTTAATATGATCAGCATCTTTGACATCTGTGGTGCAGATATCACCAGCAACTTCTGGAAACTATTTGCAGAAGTCTATAGTTGGTAGTTTCCCATTTTCAGAAAGATTTTTGAAGGTTTATGGACGCATTAAAGGGGTCATCGGATGCCCATTTTCCACAAGTTGATATGATTCTTTAGGGTCTTAATGAAAAGTATATAATATACTTTGGTTAAAATGGTTCTCAATGGTAGTGTAAAGCAACCCTTTTTACCTTGCCAAAATCAGCTCTGCAAAAATCATCCTGTTCTGGTTGAGGTTGCTTTAAATGTTAATGAGCCCCTCTCTTCTCTCTGTGGAGTGACGAGCCTGTTTGCTTTAGCCGCGTTTAGCCGTTAAACTTGCTAACTAGCACGTAATTAGGAAAGGCGATCGCAAAGATTCATAAAAAACGCTTATACTCACTTTTTCTGTAAGTGAAGCTGGATCACGAATGATTTGTGCGAACATAGACGGATATATGTAGATCAGGAGGCACATTCCATTCACAAACAAATGTAATCCACTGCATCTTCAGCGGCTCAGATGCCGGGAGTAAATGACGACCACTACGTTCATTATTACATCTAGCAACACAACACCTCAATCGCTCAATTTGAGATATTCTTGTCTAACTTACATCCCTGCTCCGGCATCGAAACAATGGAGGTTGGACTGTTACAGCTGATTTAAGGCGGGTCTGAGGTAAAACGCTCATGTCAATCAACTATTGTGGGGGCGGCCTCTGTTGGTGTGACGGCACACCGACAGGCATCTGAGAACAGCTCAATTTAAAAAAGGGGATATTATTTTTACAGATTAATTAAAAACCACTCCATGGATTTTTATCATTATAGGGTAGATGTGTACATACACTGCCAACACACATTAATGTTCAAACAACATGTAAAAGTGAACTTTGCATCCGACGACCCCTTTAATTAAACCGACTGACTATTTTCAGCCCTATTAATTGGCTTTGAGTGAATTTTCAGTAAATAGTTGTTGTAGACTTGATGTTTTTATAGTACAATGAACTCTTTTTCTGAAAAGATAATGTCAAATTTGTTTTTGGGTTAACATGTTGAAACACAAATTTGTAATCTGGGCCTTTTTCCTGGTTGGGTATTTCATAGTTTCATAGTAATTACACTTTTAAATGTATTGTTTTTTTTCTCAACTAAAAGGTACAGTCTAAAAAACAGTGAAAGTAGAATGAGTCAGAAGCATTTCTGTAACTTCCCTGCTGTGAATTTCAAAAGTCCTCCAGCACTGCATTTAACCTCTCAAAATGTGACAATGTAACTGCCAGTCATCTGTCGGTCCAAAAAAAAAGACAAGGCAAGGTTTTAATCTACCTCCCTACAGCAAGGTGGATTAATGGGCCTGGACAATACAGAGAAATTCTTTGAATAATTCTTGCGTTTTAAGAAAGGTTTTCTAGATTGATCTGTCCAATTAGATCATTAGCACAGTGAGGATACTTAATTCCTCTGCATTACTGGATCCATGGCTTTTGCTGAATATAATGGGAGGAAGTGAATGTCAGGATTTGTCTCTGTTACTGTGGAGCACATAACTCAGTCATTGAGCCAGCCGGCAGCACTCAATCATCCTGCCAAACACATACACACACACACACAAAATGTCTGTGTGAAAAAGAGGAGCACCTTTCAAAGCTCTCATCAGTTTGTGTGTGAAGGCAATCATGTTTCTGGTTCTCCTCTAACTTGACAGACTGTGTTCATCCTTTTTAGAGGTGTGTATGTGTGTGTGTGAGATAATTAGCCCATGGAGACCTGTTTTCCCATTGTCATCCCATTCGGCTTGCATCAATCAATCACAAGAAGCAGCTGAAGAGGAGGAGTTTTTGTGTGCACTTGTCAGCCTTGGTTAGACATTTTAAAATTATAAAATACAATTAGAAACCTAGGCATTTGTCGTTTGTTTGTTGTTTTTATATTTTGTGTTATATTCTTGGTGAAAGTAGCAAATTTGTGTGTGACAGAATCAGTTGTCTGATCCTAAAAGGTCAGACTCTTCTACTAACTCACCAGTCAGTCAAACACTGACAGGAATCATTTACACATACATACAGAAATAGAAGAAGAATATCAGCTACCATAACAAGCAAAATCAGTCAGTAGAAGAGAAACCTTTCAAGGCTCTCTACCAGACAAACACTGTTGTGGCAAACTGTCTTTGCAGATTTACTAGTTTAGCTGGCATGTATTATTGGTACAGCTGTAGACAGAGTCTGGAATTTAGCTGGAATTAGTCTATTAATATTTTTTGGATTGGAATATAGTGAATATGATCTAAATTACTGAAACCAGCAGAAATGCATAAATGTCTTCCTGAGGAAGTCATTAAATCATTCACTCAACCAATTTGTTCAAAAAATCTGAATCAGATGTTTCTGAGCGAGTTAAATCATTCACTCAAACTATTTGCTCAAAACGCTGATTAAAGGGATAGTTCACGCAAAAATGAAAATTATCCCATGATTTACTCACCCTTCTAGGTGTATATAACTTTCTTCTTTCAGACGAATACAATCAGAGTTACATTAAAAACGTCCTGGCTCTTCCAAGCTTTATAATGGCAGTGAATGGGTAATGAGATTTTGAAGTCCAATAAAGTGCATCCATCTTATCTTAAAAAGTGCTCCACACAGCTTCTAAAGCTAATCAATGCATCTGTGTAAGAAAAATGTCCATATTTAAAACGTGGGATAGTTAGCAGAAGCTAGAGATGACTATTTATGTTTTAATGGATTTTCTTTTACAAAAACACACCGATTCACCTCAGAAGGCCTTTATTAACCTCCTGGAGCCATGTAGAGCATTTTTTATGATGGGTGGTTGCACTTCATTGTACTCAAAATCTCAACATCCATTCACTGCCATTATAAAGCTTGGAAGTGCCAGGACATGTTTTACTATAACTCTGATTGTATTCATCTGAAAGAAGAAAGTCCTGTACACCTAGGATGGCTTGAGGGTGAGTAAATCATGGAGTAATTTTCATTTTTAGGTGAACTATCCCTTTAATTAAAGGCTTCGAGGCGTTCAAAGTTTGGTTCTGACTTGAAGCCATTTATGTTGGCTGAGCAGAAGAAGACTATTTATATTGTATCTAGAATCAAAGCTATAAACATCAGCACTGCTGTGATTACTGTGGCATATTTGCATATAACAGCACTCTTGCTTCTGTGATATTACTGATGAAGTATTCTTTTTTTTGTCTAATTTCCAAGATGGTCTTTTACATCCATATGTCTGGTGATGGCATTGGCACTCTGAACGTGTACTTGTCTACAAAATCCAACTCCTCACTCTTACTCAGGCTTACTGGTAATCAAGGCAACTACTGGAGAAGACAGGAACTACCTATCTCATCTGTTGACAACTTCCGCATTATGTTTGAAGGCAAGGTGGGCCGTAATACCAAAGTTCACATCTCCCTGGATGACATCACCTTCTCATCAGGCTGTATTCTTAGCAGCACATTTCAAACAGACGCCGATCCCCGGTCACTTCCAGGTACAGTTGTACTAATGGTGCCATATATACATGCTGTGCTATTAGTGTAACGTAACTGCGTATGAGCTTTGCTATTGACAATGAACATCCTTTTTGTTTATCTAATTGTTTTCCAATAGCACGTTCAGAACAATAAGGACAGAAAAAAGCTGTGTAGAGAAACTGTAGAAAATGATCTATTCCTCGAAACAAAACATGAGTATACTTTATATCTTGGATGCAGAATCAGATGCTGTGCAGTAGAGTAGAGTTAGATTTATAATACTTAGTGCTAATTATGACTTTTAAGTACATAAATATTATTATAATAAAGAATAAACTACAATATAAAAACTCAATAAGATTTAAGAAATAAATACTTTCAATTAGCAAAGATGCATTAAATTAATCAAAAGTGATAACATTTATAATTTGATGTTTCATTTAAATGCTTTTTATTTATATCTAAATTATAATTGTACTATAATATATAATTTTATTATTATTAATATTTTATTTAAGAATCCTGAAAGAATGCATTTTCTACAAAATTTCTACATGCAGTTTCTACAAAAATATAAAGCAGCAGAACTATATTTTTTTAACATGCAACACTGAAGACTTGAGTAATGAGGCTGAAAATTCAGATTTGCATCACATTAATAAATAACATTTTAAAATAAATTTTAAATAGAGAACAGGGCTTTTGAAATCATAATGTTTCACAGTATTAAAAATTTACACATACATTCACGTAAATATCACATGAATGTAGTCTTGAATTTATGTGTAATATGAGACCTTTCAAAAACATTAAGAACTGTAAAAAATAAGCATTCACTACTGTAAACATTGGCATCTGTTTTTATGCATGTGTGTGTTTTTGCAGGATCCTACCCACTGGGTTCTCTACAGTGTAACAATGGCAATTCCTACAAACGAGAGCAGAAATGTGACTTCACTGATGACTGTGGAGATGGAACTGATGAATTGGATTGTGGGACGTCCTGCACATTTGAACATGGGCTCTGTGGTTGGAAAAGCAGTCTGGCAGACATCTTTAGTTGGGCGCATGGAGTTGGTTCCATTCATATGACCAGACCTCCTCATGATCACACACTTAAAAATGAAAGTGGTAAGCCTTGACTTTATACCACTGCATATATACAGCAAAATAAGAGAGTTTTTGAAATAAGATCATTTATTTCTGTGGAAATGTTTGCTCATCATCTGAGATTAAGATACTTGAACTAACTCCTGTACCAGTCATTCAGCAAGTGAATTTTTGTTGTTTGATATATGGTCCTTTGATATATCAATTTCATGAGTTGCACCTGCTCATCCAGTGATATTAAATAATGATAAATGAACATGGTTTGCTGACCTCTGCTTGGCTCAAGATCCAAGCTAAAACTCCTGATAATGGTAGGTTATTCGATAAAATTAGGAAAAATAGAAAAAGGAGAAGAATTGTCACTGAGGACTGCTATATATGATAATGTACAGGACTGATTAGGCTCCTCTCAAACTTGTTTTTTTTTTTTTTTTTTTTTTTTTATGATACACCCATTCGGGTGGAATAAAAATTTCTCTTGCAAGCCGTGAAGTCTAACCAGTCCTAGACATGGTTTTATGATTTCAAACCCCCGTCTCTTCAGTGCAGCCTCCTTTATTGATTTGGTGCTCTGCTTCACTTTATCTCAGCAACATATCTTTATTAATAAAGTAGTTGCGAGCTTGTGATTCTGTGTATGTTCTTCCATAAGCAAGGTTTTGTAGCATTAACAGTCTTGTATGTGTCCCAAAATCCCATGAAAGATACAGTAAATGGGAAAGCCATTCTCAACGACAGTCAGATGTCTTAGCAGAGATCTATACATCAGCATTTCAGCCTATTAATTCTGACTCCAATAGCTGTTTGTAATTTTTTTTTTTTGGCCTTTTGGATGATAGGACAGTGGAGATTGACAGGAGAGTGTTGGGTGGAGAGCGGGGTGCAGGATTGGCAAAGAGTTGCGCTATATGTCAATAACCACACGGCTATAGGCACTGACATCTGTTTGTAATTTTTAGAATAACTACACTTTAGTTTGGTTTTATGCCAGATCAAGATTTGTGAATCCAAAATTAAAAATACTACATTGAAGTTCCTTTTTAGGTTGATATTTTCAATAAATGTTTGAAATACTCATGCATGCATGTCTTGTGATAATGCCCACAAATCCTTGCTGTGTTTTTCTAGTCAATGGAAGAGGTGGAGTTTGCACTATAAAACTTTCAGGAGTGCGGGCATGCAGATTTTTATCAGTCTGTTCTGTTTTGTTAGTTGCAAGACTGCTGAAATGAGTTCTTCTGAAAGTGACCCAGACAAAGTTACAAAAGTGTGTGAAGTTTGTGGCATTAAATCTTGCCTAATGCTGCCAGGATGTAGGTTTGAGCACCTCTACCACTCAGGAAGTTTGTTCTATGAGGAATTTTGTTGATGATATAAAAGCTATTACATATTACGTATTATTAATGTCAGACTTTCTCCACACAGGCCACTTTGTATATCTGGCAGCCACTCCTGTGGGATTGAAGGGTGATAAAGCTCACATGAGAAGTTCTGTGTGGAAGGAGTCTAGTGCCACATGTAAACTCACCTTCTGGTACTATATATCTGAAAAAGCCACTGGAATCATCCGGCTCTTTGTTAAGGTACACGTGTTTACATCTTAGCAAGTAGAGTAAATGTACAGTGCCACTGGAATATATCGCTTAAATCAGACTGTGGAGTGTTGGAGTGTGGGGGTCTTCTTTAGAGCTCTGTTGACATAAGCTGAACCTAGCTAGGTCAAATTGTTGAAACATGTTCTTACATGACTTTTCAGTGCTGGGTTATGTGTGATTCGTAGCTGAGATAAACCATTTAGCACTTCAAGTTTGTGTTATGAAACATACCTCAAGAGGGATTATGTGCAATAAACAATTGCCATAGGAAGCTCTTCCTGTGAGAATAAGGCAGGAGTGTTGGGAAGTGATAAAACTACACAATTATGAAAAATGTTAAGGAAGGTGGAAAAAAAACTTTTACTTAGTATGAAACGGAAATGCCTACTATGACATATACCCAAAAGAAACAGCTTCTTGAACGAGAAACAATGTGGGATGGGGCTTGATGTTGTCCAGATGTTGTCCCCCCCCCCTTTTTTTAGAATAGGTCTGTGCCTTTACAGCTCATACCTTAGATACTCTGATAAAACCATCTGTTTGGTTTTGATTATCATGTCTATCACGCTGAAACCATGCATTTTAAACCATATTCGTTTAAACTTCTGATATACGGTTTTCTGAGCGCACACATCTGAAACACGCACACAGAAAGCGGCTGTCACATGGCATGTGAGTACTAAAGAAAGTTATTTTTATGTCTTATTCCACCTAAACTGTCAAATACGCACAAGTTTATGTTAAAAACACATGTAAGTTACAAAAACAGTTGGTTATGTCTGAAGTTAAACAGCTGGGAAAGAAGATCTGTGTATTACAGAAAATCTTAATAACTTAACTTCTATAGCTTTAATAAGAAGACATTTCTTACTTGAATGCTGCTTTTAAATGCTCTAGTGTGAAGATAAACATGGCAGATTGTGTGCGGCTCTCTCAAGGTGGTGTCTAATACAGCACTGTACGTCAGCAGTTGTGGGCTGGGCCTTTAAAATGTGATGTCACATTTTACAGATTCTGTGTATAGTTCACCCAATGGTATTTGGACTCCCTGTGTTGCCAGTTGGTGGAAAACACAGCGTATTGTAACTATGGAATCCATTAAACGAACTATATCGGAGATTGCAGTTTCAACCTGGCCTAATAAGCTTCGACATCCATCTAAAAAGCTCTATGACAATAGGCATATTAAATCATGGATATAGTAACTCATCAACTTACAGTATAAAGCTTTTGTCAAATGCACTCGTTCCTGTTTCATGTCCTCAATCTGGCAACCCGTGTGAGCGTCAAGTCTGAATTTTGAATTTGTACTCCAGTACCCATTTTAGCTGCTAGCTGTCAATATTACATAATGCACCTTTAAAGATTATTAGCACTCGTGAATTGTAAAAAATTGTGTATAATAAGCATGTATAAATAAAATTGCCTTTTCTGCATATGTAATGGATAGACAGAAAATGAGCTGAGGGAGGTGTGGACAGAGCGGCAGATACGAAGGGAATGGAGAAGAGCGGAGGTATCTCTGAAGAGCCTGAGGAACTTTAATCTCATATTTGAAGCAGTTCGAACACGAGACGTGAGTGGAGGAGCGGCTCTGGACGACCTGCAGTTCGTCGACTGTGCACCACGTAAGTGTTCTTTTTTTTCATTCAGGGCAATTGATTTCCATTCTTATTGATAATATAGCTTTAAACAAGCTGAAATTTGACATCTGGCTAGTGCAGCTGATGTGAGCAGAAATGCCAATGTAAGCTTGAGGACATGCTCTACAGACAACAAGTGAAAGCTGCAGGAGAGTTTGTCTAGTTTGAGCAGTGATGCTCAGAGGGAAGCAACAATGCCTCCAGTTCTCATCTCCACATTTATTTCCCATGAGTCTCTTTTGCTTAATGTTCATGCATAAGCTTGACCAGCTCAGGGCTCTGAGGGTTGTGCTCAGCAGTGCCTGATGGAAAGCAGTACCACCGTTTAATTGGATGAGAATTGATTTGCTAATTCTGACAAGCCATCAGGGAACAACATGAAAGTCAGAATAAGTTCCTCTTTTGGTTCTTAGGCTTGACATGGAAAATGTCAGATTTAATTTGCATACTGGGACTTCTAAATCGTAGTAATTACACTTGAGCTTGTGGATCGTTTAGTGAGACTATGTGTGAAGCACAGATATTAAACATAATCTGATAGAAGCATTGTTTTTTTTCCCAAATACAGTGGTTGGTAGTTATTATTAAAAAGGAACATGAGCCTTTTTGCAGATGTGGTTTTTCTTGGCCTTTGCTGAATTCCTCCTTTTTTTGGTTTTGAAATGTACAGTACAGCAAGTTTTACCAGATCCATAAATAATTAAACTAAACTACAGTTACTCACAGCTGTCTGTAATATAATAGGCTGTATAACTTGGATCAGTGGTACAGTGTAAATAAATTAGCTCTATCAAACCGTGAAGAGGAGCAGAGCAATGAAATCCATTTTTTACAACCTCTTTCTTTGTGGGAATATGTGCTTTGGAAGGAATTTCTATTCCTAGATAAAGACTTTTCAACCCCATGGCATTATAACTCAAAGTTTCTGAAATTTAAAAAAGGACATATTTTAGCCTGAATGATCTTACTTTACTGTCATGTTATGTTCAATGAATTTGAAGTTATTCTTTCCAAAACGCTCTGGATGGATGATGTTTTATTGCTATTTTGAGAAATGATGTTGAATATAGTCATACTTCACACATCATTTGGATTTCACATCTTTTCATTGTTAGATGATCATTTTTGTTATTAGGTGATTTTTTTTTTTAAATTATGCTGTTTCAGATCAGTGAGACTGAAAGAGGTTTCTTGTATTTCAGGAGCTGTGGATCCTGGTTCATGCCCTGCTGTTACAGATTTTGTGTGTAATAATGGAGACTGTATTGAGTATCATTTGGAGTGTGACGGCAAAGCTGACTGTTCAGATGAATCTGATGAGATCGACTGCAGTAAGTACATATCCACCTTGACTATTAATACAATATACAGTTGAGGTCAAAAGTTTACATACACCTTGCAGAATCTGCAAAATGTTAATTATTTTACCAAAATAAGAGCATTAAGAGCCAGGGGTGTAAACTTTTGAACAGAATGAAGATACATTTTTCTTAATTTTCCTAAATTTTTCATTTAGTACTGCCCTTCAGATGCTACGGAAGATACTTACATTTCACCCCCAGGCTTTTAATACATAGTTTTTTCTTCTGGAGCATCAGTGAGCATTTGAACCTTCTGTAATAGTTGCATATGAGTCCCTCATTTGTCCTCAGTGTGAAAAGATGGATCTCAAAATCATACAGTCATTGCTGGAAAGAGTTTAAATACACAAAAATGCTGAAAAACCAAAGAATTTGTGGGACCTGATAGATTTTTCTCAAGAACAGCGGGCAGTTTAACTGTCAGGACAAACAAGGGACTCATGAACAACTATTACTAAATACGCAGATGTGGGTCATTCAGGTAACAACACAGTATTAGGAATCAAGTGTATGTAAACTTTTGAACGGGGTCATTTTTATAAATTCAGCTATTATTTTCTTTTGTGGACTATATGTAAACGTCTTTTATGTGAATTCTTTTATCTTATTTATCTTAAATTTATCTTATTCAGGTCAATACTAAATAAAAAATAACATGCATTTTGTATGATTTTTTATTTTAGTAAAATAATTGCAAATTCTGCAAGGTGTATGTAAATTCTGACCTCAACTGTAGATACAATGTAAATACAAAATAGATATTAATACAATATCTGTGGAGCTAATATAAAAAATATAATAATAACTGTTTATGTTTCTATTAGTAAATGTTCCAGGAGCTTGTAATTTTGATATGCCCAGCAGCCACTGGCAAGAGACCTGTCAACTGTCTCAGGATCCTTACGATGACTTTGATTGGGATATAGGCTATGGCAGAGTGCATAATGGGACAGGACCATCAGCTGACCACAGCCCCAGTTAGTAAAACCTAAACTTCACAATGACCTTGCATCACCTGGTTAATACAAATTTGACTTTTAAATGTCATCACCAAAGAGCCAAAATCTTTATTTTGCTTTACGTAATGTGCATGTTATTTGTCATAAGTGTGTCTTTTTGAGATTATTGCCTGGACTGTTTCTCTTCTTACCTCCCTTTAACAGTGAAACAGACTGCTTGATAATATTGATACCCATTCTGTATCCAAACAATCCACATATGAATCTAAGTCCAAACCTTCTACTTCATGTAAATATTTGTGGACAAAATAGCCATTTTTGTACAAGTTTCCCATGAATATGAGATGCAGTTTCACTAAAATTGAAGCCAGCCGTCTGAATCATCTAATGAATCGTTGCATGATTTAAAAACCAAAGGGCTGAAGCTCAGAAAAATCCATCACCAAAAGTCATTTTCTGGCTGCTTCATCAATGGGTGTAATTAAGATCTGGATTCCTGCCTCTCATAAACTCATGTCCTGTTCTGCTGAAAGATCAGTGTCTCTCAGTGAAAGTGTTAAGTGTACATTATTTTAATTGTGAAAATGAGTTTGCCCTCTAAAAGGTGATCGATTTACTGAACCTACTATTGATTTTTCATGCTAGACAAAGAGTCAAGGAAACTGCTGCACAGTGTGTCTTTTGAGTGAAGCTGTGGAGGAGTCATGCAGTGAAATCTAATCATGTTTATTGTTACAATCATAATACTATAATCTCATTTTAACAAGATAAGAAATTGTTTCTAATATTTGTAGGGGTGTAGTGCTGTAAAAGTACTGAAATCTATAAAGATTGAAAATGCACCCAATCGTTTTGTTAATGCATGTTATAGATTTTTTTATGCTTGTGACTGATTTCATTTCTTAAACTCCATGGTAATTGTTAATGGTAATTGTAAAAACCTAACATGCTTATGTGTTATTCTCAAATTTATTTACATATTATAACTGTTTTCGCAGGCATCTTTGCTGAAGTAAATATTTAATGCAGTGAAGATGACATTTGGTTTGGTCTTTCAGACGGAAGAGGGGGGTACCTGTATGTGAACTCCAGTGCTCAGAGAAAAGGAGATACTGCCAGATTAATAAGCCAGCTGGAGTTTCCTGCGAGTGTCGGTATATGTCATCTGCGCTTTTGGTTCCACATGTACGGCTCACGTCACGTGGGTGCACTGAAGGTGAGATAATAATGTACTTTGATACAAATAATTTTTTCGAAATACACACAATTTCTTACCATACCATTCAGAAGTTTAGAGTCTGTATTTTTATGTTTTTAAAAAAGCCTCTTGTGCTCACCAAGGCTACATTTATTTAATAAAAATACAGTAAAAGTGTAATATACTGAAGTATTATTTTAATTTAGAATAGTAGTTTTTTGTTTTAATATATTTTCCTGTGACGTAAAAGCTGAATTTCCAGTCTTCACTGTCACGTGATCTTTCAGAAATCATTCTAATATGCTGATTTGTTGCTCAAGAAACATTTTCTTTTAAACTATCAGTGTTAAAAATGGAGCCCTGCACATGACGTGCAGGAAAAAAGTAAATCGTATGCATAATTTACTAATTAGTTTTTCCATTTAAAAAAAAAACGTGCACATGATAGTATAATTCGTTCCCTCTTTTTAAGTAAATATAATAATAATTTGTTCTACTTTCTGTCTGCATTCTTATAAACCGATTGTTGCCTCTCACTTAAATTGATTCTATGCAACGATGCAAGGCTTTACAGAATGTCTCTTTAACTCATTACCAACTCAGAATAAAACCCAGTTTAAGTGTCTCTGTCCAAAACATAACAGCAGCAACAGGTTTATGAGAATGCAGACAGAAAGTAGAATTATTATTTTGTGCACACTGATTTATTAAACTGAGGGAACGAATTAGTAAAACATGCACACAAAAACAGTTCTGCAGCATTATATATATATTTTTTAAACTGTGACAACTGGATGGTTCAAAAGGAATCGGAAGTAAATAAATTTAAAAATTGAATGACGATCTTCCTTTCGCATCATGTGGCAGTATTTTACTTGCAAAGATGCATATTGGAGCACTGCAGCCTGCTAGATAGCAGTCATAAAGTAATATCCCCCCCTTTGGTCTCATTTCATGAAATAAAGTGCATATATTATGGTTCATAAAATGAGTAATGAAAAATGAGCTTTAAAGTTTTAGAGCCAACTGTGCAGGAGTTCAATGAAATATTGAAAACACTGAGCTTTAAAGCACCTCTTGAAGGCTGCCTAATGAATTCCGGGTACTATATTGCAGGTGTATACCGTGGGCCGCCGTGGAACACCCCTGCTAATGTGGACAACCTGCGGAAACCATGGAGACAGCTGGCATTATGCTCATGTCATCCTGTCAAATGTATCACCATTCAAAGTGATCATTCAGGGAGAAGTGGGAGCAGACCAGTGGACTGACATTGCTGTGGATGACATCTCTTTCACCAGACAATGTCTTGTTGGAGGTACAAAACCACTGAGTGCTTTTGATTCTTGCCTCTTGCTGAATTGAAACTGGGTTTACCATTTTGTTTCTGTGTATGTTCAGGTCCTGTGACCTCCATCCCTCAAACATGCCACAAGGAGCACTTCCAGTGTTTGTATCTGTTTGAGTGTATACCAGTGAGCTGGCAATGTGATGGTGAGGTGGACTGTCTGGACAGCTCGGATGAGGAGATGTGTGCGAGTGTGGTTCCTGGCACCATGCCTCCTCAAACAGGGTGTGAGACGGGAGAATACCGCTGCATGAACAACAGCTGTATTCCAGCACTACTGCGCTGCGATATGGTTTTTGACTGCCCAGATGGAGAAGATGAATACGGATGCCGTAAGACCCATGCACAAATCTGTTTAATATACATGGTAGTATATCACTGCTGTAAAACAGATGAAATTTTCTCTCTCTGTCTCTGTAGCTGTTAAGAATTGTGATGATGGCGAACTAGTGTGTGAGGCCACAGCAGACTGTGTTTCTTATCAAAGTCGATGTGACAATATTGTTGACTGCCCTCCTTTTAACTCTGATGAGTCCAGCTGCTATGGTAAAACACATTCATTCATCTCACTTCTTATTTTTTAAACTAAGTTTATTACATTAATTTTCTGCACTCAGTTTTTTGGCATTTTGCTCTGTCCTTTACTCCTAGAAATGCTGGTGATTGTGTGTTTGCAAGTGTATAAACATATTGATCCAGCTATCAGAAAGTTATGGAAATTTAAAAGATCAAGGACAAGTTTAATATCTCATGATATGATACATTTTAACTTGTATCTTCCTTTCTTTCATAAGTTAATTAATTTTTAACAACTGTCGATTTGTAAAAACAATAATATTGAGCAATATAGCACATCATTTAAAGGATTAGTTCACTTCCAGAATAAAAATTTCCTGAAAATTTAATCAGCCCAATGTCATCCAAGATGTTCATGTCTATCTTTCTTCAGTCGAAAAGAAATTAAGGTTTTTGAGGAAAACATTCCAGGATTTTTCTTCATATAGTGGACTTTAATGGGGATCAACGAGTTGAAAGTCCAAATTGCATTTTAAATGCAGCTTCAAAGGGCTCTACATGATCCCAGCTGAGGAACAAGGTCTCATATAGCAAAACGATCTGTCATTTTCTAAATAAAAAATAATATACTAATATACTTTTTAACCACAAATGCTTGTCTTGCACTAGCTCGACCTTACGCATTACGTAGTCACGTTGAAATCACGTGATGTAGGCTGAAGTACCGACCCAGTGTGGAATGCAGATCGCAGAGCTAGTGCAAGATGAGCATTTGTGGATAAAAAGTTTTTTTTTTTTTTTTTTTAGAAAATGAACGATCATTTCACTAGATAAGACCCTTAATCCTTGCTTAATCCTGCAATTTGGACCTTCAAACTGTTGATCCCCATTGAAGTCCACTATATTGAGAAAAATGGAATGGAATGTTTTCCTCAAAAACCTTCATTTCTTTTCAACTGAAGAAAGAAAGATATAAACATCTTGGATGACATAAAGGTCAAATTAATGTTTTAAATATTTTTAAAAAAATACAAATAAGAAATGTTGTGAAAAATGCAATGACACTTTTAAATATCAAACCAAACCACCAGTAGGTGGCGGCAAACGACTCTTTTAATGAGTGAGTCATTTAGTCTTTATGAATGGGTTTCTGAATCATTCAAAAAGGTGATTTCATTAACAAAACATCCCCTGTTGTTCGGAGACATGCAGCAGTTTTGCTGTGGCTTTGATTGGAACTATTTTCGGCAGCAAAATTGAGCAGAAACATTCAATATTTTGTCTAAAATGTAAGTTGCTTAATTTAAACTTCTTGTTTATTGAACTACTATTGTATGAAATCAGTGTCACATTGCAGTCGTGTTAATATGTAGGGAATCATATTTGTCATGCAATGTTGCGTATCTAAATCATATTAAAAAAAAGATTTCTACCGCATTATGCATCTATAACTTTCTGTGAGTCCTGTTACGCTCATTTGTTTTGATTTCTGCACGAGTCTCTCTCACATACTCATTTTAAGCTGCGCAAGCTTAATTTGTCACAACACAAATACATTATCAGTCGCCATAAGTGTGACGTCAAAACGGATTGGCTCAAAATCAGCAGACTGACCAGGCAGTCACCGGTTCGGGCCGATCATGTGGGAAACCGATCGACTGGTGCATCTCTAATTTATTGCATCATTGTTGAAAAAATTAGGGGAAAAATCATACTGACCCCAAACTTTTGAACTTTTGAAATAATAATAAAAAATCTGGGATTTCATTTTAAGAGTGTTTTCATTCTGATCAG
This sequence comes from Cirrhinus mrigala, assembly GCA_036247105.1. Classification (NCBI taxonomy): domain Eukaryota; kingdom Metazoa; phylum Chordata; class Actinopteri; order Cypriniformes; family Cyprinidae; genus Cirrhinus; species Cirrhinus mrigala. Next base: position 28,314,596 of record CM070013.1, read on the forward strand.
GGGCAAAAAATTACTGCGATTTAGTGATTCTGATACCGTAATCAGTGTTCATCATGTGAGAAAGGATGGAAAGAAAGGAATAGACAAAGACAAGATCAGTACGTACTTCTCTGCCTTAATTCCCTAAATGAAAGGTTAAATTTATAGCCTAAAAATTTATGAGCAACATAAAGCCCATCAAATTAAAGTGACTTTTTAGGAGTTACATAATATATTACTTCTCATTAAGTTTCTTCAGCGGACTATCCCTGCAATCTTCAGATTAAAGGAGCTGTGGCCCAGGAGCACTGTGGGGGTGAAGTGCCTCGGTCAAGGACATGTCATTAATGGAGATTCTCTGTGACTCTCTTGTTAACGGTTGCCCCGAACTGAGTTGGGACCTGTACCGTTTAGCCGCCAGCCAATAACTTTAACCACTATGAAAGTACCACTTGATCTGTGTTAATTAATGATGTGAAAAGAGGTCCTTATCGCATTTTATCATTCAGTATGATGATGATTTTATAATAAGTCATTATTATATGCAGATGTGTTTTATTTTCCAGAGTGTCCCATTGGTTACTGTCTCAGTGGAGGGACATGTGCAGTACAGGAAAACGGACCAGTGTGCATGTGAGTTTCTCAAGCACACACAGTGGATTCCAAAATATTAATAATCAAATACTGACTCTTTGTAAAAGTATAACAGAAGCTATCCATTAACATAATATTGTAATGTATTGCTAATACAGATTAATGCAAAGTACACCGTTGAGGTCAAAAGTTTACATACACCTTGCAGAATCTGCAAAATGATATTTTACCAAAATAAAAAGGATTATACAAAATGCATGTCATTTTTTATTTAGTACTGACCTGAAGAAGATATTTCTCATAGAAGATGTTTACATATAGTCCACAAAAGAAAATTATAGCTGAATTTATAAAAATGACCCCGTTTAAATGTGTACATACGCTTGATTCTTAATACTGTGTTGTTGCCTGAATGATCCACAGCTGTTTTTTATTTATTTATTTATTTATTTTTTTTTTAAGTGATAGTTAAGTGATAGTTGTTCATGAGTCAACATGAGTTAAACTGTCTGCTGTTATTCAGAAAAATCCTTCAGGTCCCACAAATTCTTTGGTTTTTCAGCATTTTATGTGTATTTGAACCCTTTCCAACAATGACTGTATGATTTTGAAATTCATCTTTTCACACTGAGGACAACTGAGTGACTCATATGCAACAATTACAGATGGTTCAAACACTCACTGATGCTCCAGAGGGAAAAACGATGCATTAAGAGCCAGGGGTGAAAACTTTTGCACAGAATGAAAATGTGTACATTTTTCTTATTTTGCCTAAATATCATAGTTTTTTTCATTTAGTACTACCCTTCAGAAGCTACAGAAGATACTTACAAGTTTCCCAGAAGACAAAATAAGTTACATTTACCCTGATCTTCAAATTCAAAAAGTTTTCACCCCCCGGCACTTAATGCATCGTTTTTCCTTTTGGAGCATCAGTGAGCATTTTAATCTTCTTTAATAGTTGCATATGAGTCCCTCAGTTGTTCTCAGTGTGAAAAGATGAATCTCAAAATCATACAGTCATTGTTGGAAAGGGTTCAAATACACAAAAATGCTGAAAAACCAAAGAATTTGTGGGACCTGAAGGATTTTTCTGAAGGACAGCGGACAGTTTAACTGCTCAGAACAAACAAGGGATTCATGAGCAACTGTCACTAAACAAACCAAAAAAAAAAAAAAACAGCTATGGATCATTCAGGTAAGAACACAGTATTAGGAATCAAGCGTATGTAAACTTTTGAACGGCGTAATTTTTATAAATTCAACTATTATTTTCTCTTGTGGACTATATGTAAACCTCTTCTATGAGAAATATTTTCTTCAGGTCAGTACTAAATAAAAAATAACATGCATTTTGTATGATCCTTCTTATTTTGGTAAAATAATTAACATTTTGCAGATTCTGCAAGGTGTATGTAAGCTTTTGACCTCAACTGTATGTTTGTTCTGGAGGACAAATAGATAATGATTTTTTGTTGGGTTACAGAAAGTGTTTACTAAAAGTCTCACCTAAAAGTCTGACCTACAATATCCTTTCAGTTTTACCTGGGAAAAAAATCCCCACCTTCACCTGTCGGTCATGGTCAGGCAGGTGACAAGACCCTGTTGGAGATTTTTGCATTGAATTATTCATGCTACCCAACAGTGCCAGCCGAATATCACATTGAAATGTGAGCGAGTTATACAAAGAGTATCAGCACCCTGACTCTCAGTTTAAACGTGTACTTTTCAGCAGACTGCCAAAGCTGACTTTTTGTAATTACTGTTCTGCTTGTGCCAAGAAACACAATCTTTCTCCGTTTGAATCAACCCCCCAAAGCCTCAAATGTTTCTCTCTCCTTGTCTTTCTCTTTGAAAGGGTGTGTCATTGCTAATAAATTACGAGAATTACTTAAGTCTCTTGTTCACAGACACTAGTGTATCTGTGTGTGCATGAGGTTGATTGCAAAACAGCTTAAGGACATGTTTCATGTGAAAAGATCTTCCCCACAGGCAAGAAAAGGAAAAGAAAACACAAGGAGAAAGTAAGAGAAAGGAAGGGACAAAGAGAGAATGCGTGTCTTTTTCTCATTACAGGAGCCAAGGGAAGGCTGTTTCTGATATTAAGCTCATGTGGATGTCTCCAGGCAAATTTTCATGCACTTATTTATTTATTTCTCTTTTGGAAAGTCAAGGAGCCAGCATTCCCTTATGAATTATCTCTGCCATTCAAAGCCAGTGTGTGTGTGATTCTGCAATAATGATGTTTTTCTCTGTCTTTCTCTAGTTGTCCATCACAGTGGACTGGTAATCGCTGCCATATCAAAGAAAAACCTTTTCTCACAACTGCTTCCACAACACCTGTGATACCAGATAGTAAACTAGGCAATCAGATTGGTGAGTATATGTGCATGCGGTTATTTAAATATAATTATACTGTTTTGCATGCAGAGATAAGCAACAATATGTGTGTGCAATTGTCAACTCTGCAGCTGTCAGTGTTGGATTAAGTGTAGCGTTGATCCTGGTGGCCATTGCAACTGGAGCCCTTTTGTTCTTCTTATTTCAAAGAAGACATTTATTAAAGTAAGTCTGTTCAAATGAACTCTACATAATTGGAAAGTGTCCGTAAAATGTTTGGATACTGACTGCATTGTTCTTGACTGAACAGAGACTCTAGTCTTATTGATAATGAAGAGCTGGATTGCTCAACCTCTGACTCGCAGAAAAAGGTCAGTCATATAGCTCAATATATAAATGGCATGATAAAATAAGTTGATTTCTCTAAGTTGCTTGTTTTTTAATAGAGACTTTCATTCCCTGCCATGTTTTATATGTTGTGTCTCTCTAATACACTCCCTAGACTCTCTTTTGCCTCCCACTCCATTTCTTTTTTTCCACTTACTGCCTTTTTTCCACTTTGGAGCGAACAGTGTTATTCAGTAATTTGAACCGCTCTGCAGGTGTGAGAGAGAGCTCTGTCACACTGCTGATAGGAAATATTGACCCGCAAACTTAAGTTTGTACATTTGTGTTGGTGTGACTATGTGTACATTTAGCACTCACTGCTAAACTTGCTGTATTTTTTATGCGGTATGTAGTAATTTTTACTCTGCTGTGCAGTGAGGAGTAGTTTTTAGTGAAGTCTGGTATATTTTAATGGCTAACTGAGATTTCTCTACATTTTGCTAAGTTATGCATTCGTGTTAATGAGCCGATTCAAAAATGTAATGCAGAACCCTAGTGTTTTGAAAACAATTACTGATTTTCATAATTGTTTGTAGTTTTTATTGTAGCCACTACTCACACTAATGTAATGTGAATGTACTGTGCTTGTAATTTGACTGTGAACTTTGGAAAGATGATATTTGAGCAATATCACACAAGAGGCGTGAGATATGGCTGTATATCGACACAGCTCTGATTTGGCTGTAGATAATCACAGCGTGCCGATATATCACGTCTGTGAGTGTGATATTGCGTTTATACAACAGTTTGATGGAACGAGTGAGTACATACATAAGAAACAACAACGGAGTGTCTTTAAAAACCCTCTACTTCCTTCCACCACGGATTCAAATCTCAGTTTGACAATTTAACAGCTGAGCCCCAGCCTCCGTTACTAATTAGAAAACGTCACTTTAGAACTAGTCACGAAGGAACGTTGAGATGCTTCATTGAAAGCATATTGTATTACTGTATTAAAAGCAGTGTATTATGTGTAGTAGAGTATTATGAGAGAGAGATGGACTGGCGAGTGTGATTACCTGCATCTGATACAGCATTCATTCTTAAGCTCCGTCTCATATTCACAATAAAACATTAGTTTGAATGTTTGCTGACCGAAGCGAATATCGTTGTCATAACAATAATGTCCTTTCATTTGTTAAAAGTGATTTCTGATGATGATGATTTGTTCGCTACGTCAGGCTGTTAAAATAACTTCTAACAACTAAAAATTTAAAAGAGTGTTTATTTTTTTAATGTAAAAGTCTTTACTGCTGTCTCGTGAAAACAGTCTCGTCGCCAATAAAATCCGGAACAATGAAACTAATCACCATCACGAGCATGCACCCTTTCTCTATACTAAATGCTATTATTAAATACTACTATTATTTGTCGGCACTGATAGCCTTGTGGTTAGTGTGGCGACATGTAGCGCAACCGCGCCTCCGGCGACCTAAGTTATATTCCCGATTTAGTTGATTTAGTCAAAAGTACAAAGGCAGCGCTCTGATATACAGCATTGAAGTATATTTTTGCCAAAACTATCTTCTCTGGAACAAATAATAGATTAATGAGACCAAAGACTGCAGGTTAGATTTACCCAAAATGAACTATATCTCATGTTTAACCACTATAGAGACATCAGAACCAATGGAAAATTCCAGAAGATCTGGCTGAAGTGAGGCAGCTCTCGGGCTGATTGTCCGCTGACTTCCTGGAGTTCACATCTCCGAAAACATTGAAGCGAATTTTCAAATAGACTTTATCTGTATTAACAAACTGCATATTTGTCTAAACAAGTACATTCTCACCTGAAAACCTCTTAAAATGACATTTGTGAGACAAAAACAGTAATACATTTTATTCAAAATTATAGTGGATTTGGGCGTTCACCATGACACTCGCTGTGAGAAGTACCGCAAGCAGAGTGATACAATTGCAAACGGTAAAACGGCTGTTGGAGTTCTGTTGGACTCTAAATTAAAGTATACAACAGTTCTGTTCTTTCTGTTCCTCAAATCTAATTGGCTGAGATGAGTGCAATATTCTAGTGATAACAGAGCTCCAATCATTTAACTGTTTGTATCACTCCACTTACAGTATTTCTCATTCTGAGTGTCGTGGCAGTCACACAAATCCACTGTAATTTTATAAATAATGCTGTTTTTTTTGTCACGAAATGTAGTTTTAAGAGTACTTTAGGTTAAAATGTACTTGTTTGGTCTTCAAAAATTAGATTTGTTAAAGGAGAAGTCCACTTCCAGAACAACAATTTACAAATAATTTACTCACCCCCTTGTCATTCAAGATGCTCATGAACTTCCAAAATGTAGTTTAAATGCAGCTTCAAAGGGCTCTAAACAATCCCAGCTGAGGAAGAAGGGTCTTATCCAGCGAAACGGCTTGGGCTCAGCTATTAAACTGTTCATTTAAGCTTTGAATCCATGGTGGAAGGAAGTAGGTCTGCACAAAAGAGTGATTTTAAAGACACTTCGTTGTTGTTTTTATATTTTTTACACACGTGCGGTCAAACTGTAGTATGAATGCAATATCACACTCGTAGCCCTACAGATATACAGCCATATTGCGTGGCTACTCATTTAATATTGCTTATGTATTACTATTATTGTTGTTCCTGTAGCTGTCATTTTATTAAATATGGTAACTGTGTAATTCTTGTTTCAGCTGCCTTCACCTGACGTTAGAGCCAGATGGCCAATACATCCTCAACTAAACATCAGCGTTTACCCATGGAGAGAGGATCCAGAGGTATGGAACTCTGGTTATCGTAATTAACATAGTGACCATTCAGTTTTACCACAAAACCACTTCTACTTTAAAAAGACATACCACTGATGTACAATACAATCTGTGGACTGTTTTATTGCTCTGCACTCATTTTTACTGGCTGCAGTTATAGTTTTGATCTGCAGCGATTTGACCGAGGCTTGTGACCAGAGGACCTAAGTAATACATTAATCTTCTGCTTAAGCAATAAATGAAAATAAGGTACTGGAGAAGAGAAGGCAACCGACAAATCTTAATGGAAGAAATGTCCATCATAATGTCTCATAATAATGATGGGATGCAATTGCTGGCCGCTCAAGTGTTTCAGAATTGCTCTGTATAAATGGACTATAAGTAGAGTCGGTGGTTTTCATTTTGTTCATCTGGGCCTGTCTTTGCTTGTGTGTGTTATTCAGGTCTCCAGCTCAAAGAAAAACAAGCTCTCTTTCTCCAACCCACTCTACAAGTGCTCGAACAGTTCTGAAGCTTGAAGAAACACAGACACGCAAACAGTGGCTGTCACGTGCCTATAGATTTAGAGTGCTTCCCACTTCATTTGAGCCTCCCCGAAAACATAGCTGTACTTGCTTAAGGTTTAGAGGGCTTTTTTTAAAACACAAACTCGTGGGAGGAAAAAGTGTGACCACAAACAAGTTCCAATTAAGCAAAATGAACCAGTTAAACTGTATCACTCATAAAAAGAAAGTTTCTTATAATAATCCCTGACATGTAACATATACCATATGTTGTGAAATCTCTCTGAGGCACTGAAATTAAACTTTAATCTTTCTTATTTTACAAGAGGCAACACTTTATGTCAGTGCCTGTTTTAACATAAGGGGCTATGCTGACAGATAAATTTGTATGTTCAACAGCTCTCAGTTAATAGTATCTGATATAACTCTGGCGGATGTTCAAGTTCAGTTTTAAGAGTTTTAACAATTCTTCCTATGATTTAGAAGGCATTTTTTGTTTCACTGAAAATGCTTAATAGTGTCATTTAGAAAATAAAGGTAAATTTAAGAAAATCACAGCTTTATTAAAATTGAATTAAATATATAAGATAACCACAGTGTAACATTAATCTGGGAAGGTTTATCAAATCTAGCATGGACTCTGGGTGCTATTTCAGAGGTTGTTTTGTTTTCAAATCCTGCTCTCCTTCCAGATATCTGTGGTTTTAAGAACATTATATTTTCATTACTTTAACTGTACATTCAATCATCACTTGATCTCCTTTTGGATTCAAGCAGACCACATTTTGACAGATGATAATATTGAAATGAGAACAATGAGAACAAAACACAAAGATAAGTGAAGTTTTTTTGTACTAGAACACTAAAACAAAAGCTATAAATGTACAATTATGAACTTTAAAAAAAAAAAATAATAATAATAATAATGTTTTGGTATTACAAGATAGTTGTGTTTGTAATCCTGCATCTTTTCGTTTCTGGTACTCTTTTATCAAAAAAAAAAAAAAAATGCTGTGATGGTTTGTCATAGCGCAAAAATGAACTACGAAGCATGAAATGAAACATGATTTGATGAGAGTGTACGCATACAGATGAATTATTCAGGAAATGTGTCATTGCGTAGACTGTAACACTCGTTGTGACACTGGTCAAAGATGTTTTAGAATTATGTATTCATTAAAAACATACAAATTGAATTTCTGAATCACTAGAGCACCTGTTTTACCAGTTTCCACAATTTTCTGCCACTAGTTTGGTCCTCCATCATCTATCCTTCTTTAAAACTAAAGATACAGATTTTTCAATATATTTATTTGTCTAGTTTTTAAATAATGTTCATAATCATTTTATTTATTAAGTAGAATGTCTGTACCCTGCTGTGTGTGCAGACAGCTGGGATTTTTCTTTTAACAGCGTGTGAGACAGGAAATTAACTTTCCTTGAAGACAGTGAAAATGTTTTGCCAGATTTAAGTGTTATTGCTGAGGTGTAAAAACTAATAGAAAGAGACAGCATAATAGTCATCACGCATACACATACATGCTCACAATTGCGCAGAGGTGTTTCATTATTGTGCTTAAATGCGCAGTCAGTTCATCCGAATCTCAGCGGAATCAAACATATGCAGCCAGCATAATCTAGTCCATTCATCAATTCTGCACTTTCATTTTAATGTCTTTCTTTATCTTGCCATCTCTTTTAGTGTTTCAGAGTCTGCTGTTTTACTCAGAAATTAAGAGAGAAGCACCAGAAAAAAAGATTGTGTGTGTGTATATATATATACACACATACAGTTGCAATCAAAATTATTCAACCCCCTTGACCTGCAAGACATTTTGCTGCAGAGAACAATATTTTGTGAAAACAATTCAACAAAGGCATCTGCACACTATTAGAGAAAGTTTATTAATATATATTTGAGTAATTCTGAGAACATAAGTTGATGAATAATGAAAAAAAAATAAAATTGGCTTTAAACGTTTATGTTCAAAATGATTAAACCCCCAAAAGTAAAATTTGGTGCAGATTCTTTTATTCTTTAAAACTACCAATAAATGCTGAGTGGAAGTGCTTAGAAGCTTCTGTCACCTCTCTGCTGCAGTCTTGGTCCATTCCTCGCCTGAATAAGCTTTTAGATCACTGATAATCTTTGGTTTTCACATTGCTTGCTTCAAATTCAACCAAATATTTTCAATGAGAATTAAATCTGGAGACTTTGGAATGATTGTCCTGCAGGAAAGTCCATTGATCATTAGCTTCAGTCTTTGCACCAAAGGCACCACAATCCTTGCCAAAATGGCCTGATACTTCACAGAATCCATGATATCCTCCATACGGTCATGATTTCGACTTCCTGCTACAGTGAAAAAACTCCATAACAGGACTGATCCACCTCCATGTTTGACAATGGAGATGGTGTTCTTCTGCTAATAAGCTTTGTCTTTTTTTTGCACCAGACTACCACTGATCCATAGGTCCAAAAAGTTCCAGTTTGGTCACATCACTCCATAAAAAATTCTTCCAGAACTCCACAGGTCTATCCAAATGAATTTTAGCATGTTCAAGTCAGTATTTTTGTTCTTCTTGGTCAAGAGTGGTATTTGGCAAGGTGCCTCAACATGAAAGCCATACTTGTCTAATGTTCTTCTTATACTCTGCATTGAAATGTCATCTTGCAAGTCTTTGGCTGTACATTGCAGGTTTTTCTTAGTTGCTCTGTTCAAACATTTTATGATATTGTGCTTTTTTTGTTCAGTGCCCTTGAATGTTTTCTGGTACAACACACTTTAAGGAATAAGGCTGCCAGCTGTGTCTATAGGAACCTTTAATGTCTTGGAATTTCAAGAATGCATTTTTGTTTTAAATTATACCAAAGTCTTTGATTATCCAGTTTTTTCTGAATGTGGAAGTCTCGTCGGACTGGAGTGGTGCTTTACATTTACGGCCTCTTGTGTATCTAGTCAAATTAACATATTTTCCAAGCCGATAATGTAATGTTAGACCCGTCCACCTTTTCATATTTAGTTATACTGAAAAAGTTTCAGTTCAGTCAACCTTTTTTTTTTACACTGTTTTAACATGGATTTCTATGGAGACCAGAAAGCATCTAAATAGAGGTTAGAATCCATCATGGCGCCACTAATCAGTTATTCAGGAAAAAGGCGGATACTACGTGTTGAATGCTTGAATCTGATTGGCTGATAAATGTTCTAAGGCGTGAAGTTATTTTCAGATAAACAGATAAAGGAAATAGTTCCAGGCAGCTCTCGACCGTATTACATGTCCATATATCTTTGCCAAATGATTTCAGTTACTTACAGCCTAAAACAACAAAATAACCAAAACCCAAAACAAAACTGGCCAAACAAATAAATACAGTGAACAACAGGATAAGATATGACAGATTATTTCAATTTTTGCCACAAAATTACGTTTTATTATGTACAGAAAGCACATACTCTATTTCCCCCGCTCTCTCTCCCGTACAGACGCACACACAGTGTTGCAAATGTAGTGACTTTATTGTTAGATTTAGTGACTTTTCAGATCCCCCTAGTGACTTTTTTCCAGAAAAGCAACTAGCGACAAATCTAGCGACTTCTTGGACAAACCTTAGCGAGTCTCTGTGATCGCTGGTACTTCTGCAACAGCGTGAGGCAGTGTTGCCAAGTCCATGGTTTTCCCTCAGAACTGGGTTACTGCAACACTGTTGCCGCAGGCTGTTTTTCATGTCCGTGGGTTGAAGTGACCCCAATAATGTAATATTTAGCCCCTGGAATGCTAATTTTACCAAGGGAACCCCACCAAAAAATTTTTATTTTACCCCAAGAATGCGATTTTTAATGGGGGACCACCCTCAAAATGCGATTGGGCTACTTTTGAGTAGCAATTTGTTGTGAAAACCTGGCAACCCTGGCGCAAGGTCAGCGTGCACGCACATCAGTCAGGATTTTTGCGCAGATTAATGTCTTGGAAGGGAGAGCTGGTTATGTGGTCTTAAAGGGCCGCATTTCAGTCACTATTTCATATTTATTCTGTTGTCTGACAGAAACAGTAAAATATAAATGAAAACATTTTGACTGAGAATTTGGCTGCATTAAAATACAGTATGTGAGCACAAAGAGACAAACTAATGTTAAAGGCAATACGATGCGGTGATGTAATAAATATGCTAATTAGCGTATAACGTCATCTAGGGACATTTAGCGACTTTTTAAATTGGCTGTAGCTATTTTGTATTGAAAGAGTTGGCAACACTGCGCACACACATACAGTTTGCACACACAGCTGATGTTGTTAGCACTACTCTTACGATTTTATCAGTAACATACACTGTAAAAAAAATTCTGTAAAATTACGGTAGCAATGTTTTACGGTTTTAACTTAGATTTTACATTTAAATACCGTAATTTGATTAACTGAAATAAAGTTGACATACCAACCTACTGAAGTACTGAAATCTGTTTTGTACCTTTGTAATACACTGATAACCACCAAAAGCGGGTGGTGATGAAAAAGTCACATGATGAGCCAAAGCCATCACAAGCAGTTTTTAAATATTAACTTATATAGAAGGTGCACAGTGTTGTTCACACAAACACTAAACACCATCATGGTAACAGACTTGAACCTGAAATAATGCAACAAACATTCATTTAACAACATTAGATCTAACATACAACCCTAATGTACACAACTGATAAGAAAAAACTAAGAATAAACACAGTTATTTAAACAAAAAAACCCCATCAAATTTGAAATGTAACACAGGGAATTCTGGGAATGTCAATGTACGGTTATTCACAGTAAATTATATGTTCTTTTTCCCTCTTCCAAAAACGGTATACTACTGTAAAATCACATGCAGTGTTTTTCAGCGTATATAGTAGGGGAACCTACCGTTAACCGTTTTTTACTGTAGCATTTTTACAGTCTTTTACCGTTAAATTCACAGTAATTTTTTACAGTGTAGTTGAGCGACTGTTCTTGACGCTTTGTGACGTGGTGGCAGTATCACCACATCGGTGTGCATTATTTTCTAATAACTCAACGGCCCGTCGTCAATTATTCCTTGATGATTTGTAGTTCAGTCAGAAATGTACACGAAGACGAACAAAGGAACTATATAATGATTTGTGTTCAAAGTGCAAAGTGGATGCTGGAAAGAGAGAATGGAAAGCATTTAGGCAGGGAATGCTTGTAAATGTAAAACTGCTGATTTGCATCATGTTGGATTGTAATCTCTTCATATGGTATTCATATATTGATTATAGCCTTGACAAAAATGTTACTCCAAACAAAAATTATTTAACAGAATTATGTTCTTAGTTTGAGTTATGTACTGGTTTTTATGAAATCTACAGAAGCACATTTAATTTTTTTATATTATATTGTGTCTTTTGATATCATCTGTTTTCATTCTCATACAAACAGTTCTTATTAACACATGCAGTGGCTTTCTACATTGTGTTTATTAATACAGCATGTATTGAAGACTCATATTTAGTTACTTGAGGACTTCAAAAAGAGGATTATAGATAACATCTTGGCAGCTGGCTTATAGTTAAATTCATTACCTTGCAAACCCCTATCAAAGAAATGCTGTCATAAACATGAGCACAATAAATCAAGATCCTCAGATCCGAATGGTTTTCAGTCAGCGCTTCTACGTGTTCTGGCTCTTGATGCAGCACTGTAAGGGTGTTTAAATTGGAATGCTAATGTGGCGGCTTTAGCATGCTTCATCCTTAAATGTTTTTGCTAGGCTGCTTGTCCTGATCTGAAGGAGCAGAGGGAGGTGGTTAGCGCTCAACCACAGCTCACTGCCTCTCAGTCCTCTAGAGGGACTCTGCTTGGCAGACAGTGTGGAAAAGCCTGCCAGTGCCATTCCCAAACATTAATGATCCCCCCGTTCACCCCCTCCATTGCCTGTCTTGCCTCTGGGCTCTCAGGAGGAGACAACAGAAGCAAGCTTTACCGAATTTACTGTACTAATATCAAGGACAATCAGTACTGAGAGCGATGAACAGTTGTCCATAATTCTCATGTAAGATGTAATTTAGTAATAGGCTAAATTAGGTGATTCACTGGTTCCTGCATGGGTCATAAAAGAAGATTGAAACCTGATATGTGATCCTTGACCACAAAACCATGAAGATATTTTGTACATTTCCTTCTGTAAATATATCTAAACTTAATTTTTGATTTGTAATACACATTCATTTCAGCAACTTTAAAGGCAATTTTCTTTCTCTTTAATATTTAGATTTTTTTTTTTTGTTGTTGTTGTTGTTGTTTTTTTTTTTGCACCCTCAGATTCCAGATTTACAAATAGTTGTATCTCACCCAAATACTGTCCATACAAGCCCAATAACAAACCATACATCAATGGAAAGCTTATTTATTCAGCTTTCAGAAGACATATAAATCTCATTGTCCAAAAATGGACCCTTATGACTGGTCTTGTGGTCCAGGGTCATATATTCTGTTTTGAGTTTATTTGTTTTGAAACAAGAAATCATTTTTGCATATTTATAATATATTTCATAATTATAATATATAATAAACATATTATTTAATATATTTTTTAATAAAAAAAATATATAAATTAAAACGTGTTAATATATTAATATTATCTAGAGTTCAGAGGTCTTAAATATTTATTAGATGATTTATATTTATTATTAAATATCTTTTTCGAGCAGCATATTAGTGTTAATAATGTTTATGTTTATGTAATACAAATTTATATTTCACTTATTCTATATATATATATATATAACGAAAAAATGAAATAAATGGTTGATTTTTGTTCATAACATTCTAGCAATCTCTTGTGAATTTTAAAGTGGCTGTTGAACAAAGTCTCTGGTGATGTTTTAAAAATGTCTTGCATGTTTTGTCTTACCTCTTAAGAATCAGTGAACCGTGTTAATGACAACAGCGGCACTAATACCAAATCCACTTCATGACTGAGAAGCCCCCATGCGAGTCAGAGTCAGGACACTATTGGTGGTGCATGTGTGACGCCATCTACACCTCCTGGTTTTGTGGCGAATGCATGGATAAGAGGCGAGCTAGACTGGACTGTTTTTAGACTATCTCGAACTCTGCTAGGATTTGTTTGGGTCTGGAGTCTGAAAGGAAACGCGTTATCGGGAGCATCACAGGAGCGGTAAGAGGCAGTAGCTTCAGCAGCGGGCGCGACACTCAGAGTCCGGGAAGGAGCGCGAAATGCTCAGCGACTGACTAGACGCTGTTTTGTCTTTATTTTACATTTTCTTTGGCGACGACAGAGCAAAAGAAACTGAGGACATCTATCCCAGTGGATATCTGATATGGCGAGCTCAAGCACGCTCGATGTGTTTGTGGGAATTGTTCTAGTTTTACACGCTTTGGGAAGTGTTTTCCAGATCACCCGAGGAGAATTAACGGCGGAAGGTGAGTGCTTGTGGACTCGAGTGTATGATATATTTATGACAGGAGTTTGTTTTGGCGATAGTGATGTGGAATATCAGGTATTCGCACCATGACCTGAGCCTGTATTTATTCGTCATGTATACGTTTGACATATAGGACTTTTCATGAGAAGTTGATACAGTACTTTTTCATCTATTCTGAAAACGTATAAAAGGTGACGAGTCGCTCATTGGAACTTTGAGGTTTTCTACGTATTAATAGCCTATTAATATTAATGCTGAATTGATTTATAATAATACAGTGAATAAGCTAATATGGGTTGAGTGTGTGTTTTTGCTGTGCTGTTGTGATGTGCTGTTTGTATGCCAGAGATGTTTCTCAGCAGCTGTTTTCAAGCGGTATGCGAGTGTATTATCGCTTCCTGCAGAAAGAATAGGCTGTGAGTGGGAAAACCTTGTACCTTCAGCTTCTCTTATGTGGAGCAAGATTGTTTTCGTTGACTTTGCCCTGAAGCACATAACCTGTTCATCACTGGAGCTGCTACTGGGTTTCCAATCGCCGCCTTTTGCTGTGTCGTTTCACACTGCGCAAGGTTATTTAACGTGAGACACAGGAGCTTCAACAGACTGTACTGAAACATGTACACATTTTAAGAGAAAAGTACATTGGAGTGATTTCCTCTTCCTCAAGTCATAAATTCCAAGGTGTTTCCATGTTCCGAGCCATCAGACTTGAGCTCATTTTGTCCGTTTTATAACCTGCCTTTGTCTGTCTGTCTGGGTCTCTCTCTTTAGAGCTCTCCTATAGAGATCTCAAGACATCGCAAGAGTAAGGAAGCTTTTGAATATCAGAACGATTTTCAGAATAGCAGCACAATAGCGAGTGATAGTGCTTTAAAGCTATAGTTCAGCCAAAAATGAAAATGTGCTGTTAATTTACTTACTCGCCCTCAGGTCATCCAAGTACCTAACTTTTTTCTTCAGTAGGGCAGTAAAGAAGAATTTTATCTGAAAGTGTAGTCAAGGTGTTTCATAAATTGCTAGTCAGCAGAAAAAAAGAAAATATCAAGGAACACAGAATTAATAATCGTGGCTCCTGACAATGCATTGAGGTCTTGTGAAGCAAAACGATCGGTCTGTGCAAGGAACTAGTCTTTATCAACTTTTTACTTTTTACTTCAACTTTTTTTGTAAACAATGGGAACCCATGAACGTCGTAAGACGTTGATATTTGGTTAAAGTTCAGTTGCAATGCCAGGTAACCAAAATTCAGTGTCACTCAATTCAACATCTAATTTCAATGTTCATTTGATGTCCAATACTACATTTTTATATTTTTGTTTTTAGGTTGTGTTGTAAAATAACTAAAATCCAATGTTAAGCCAATGTCAAATATTCATGTCAATCTGATTTTCATTCTCAACCAATGCAACGTCTGTCTGACGCTGGGGTCCAATGTCAGCCTTATGTCATATTCACTCTCAGAAAAAACTGTACCTATTTTCTGACAGTGTTGATGTCGGGTGCCTGCTGGGTTCATTAAGTGCTCAGGTCATGTATGCACTTATTACCGGCTCGTCTTTTTTTCCGTCCAAATTGGAACAGTTGCCAAAGTTCAGTGGACTGTTGAAGAAACTGGAGTGCTGAATAAGTTGGCAAAAAAGTATTATTAGGGATGCACCGGAATGAAAATTCTGAATTTCCAAAACCAAAAATTCTGGATGCAATTGGCCAAAAACTGAAACCGAAAATGTTTTGTAATAATTATTAATTATTTTATTAAATAAAAATAACTTTTGAAAGAGTTTTTAACTTAACTCAAACACAATAAAATTGGTCAGAAAATATATTATAAATATCAATGTATTATTTTATTCAGTTCTGTGCAACAGAATCTGTTATAACTGGGGTTTTTTTTTTTGGGCTAATTATCCAAATGTGACCTTGGACCACAAAACCAGTCGTAAGTAGCACGGGTATATTTTTAGCAATAGCCAACAATACATTTGGTATTTTTAATACCAAAAATCATTAAGATATTAAGTAAAAATCATGTTCCATGAAGGTATTTTGTAAATTTCCTACCATAAATATATCAAAACCTAATTTTTGATTAGTAAAATGCATTGCTAAGAACTTCATTTGAACAACTTTAAAGGTGATTTTCTCAATGTTTTGATTTTTTTGCACCCTCAGATTCCAGATTTTCAAATAGTAGTAAAAACAACTATTTGGACCAAAATGTGGGCCAAATTTTGTCCCATCATAACAAATTCACCATATGTCAATGGAAAGCTTATTTATTGAGCTTTCAGATGATGCATTAACCTCAGTTTCTAAAAAATTGATCCTTATGATTGGTTTTGTGGTCCAGGGTCACAAATAATATATAGTCCTACAAAGGACTAAAAATCATTTTTGCCAGCGTTGCCCAGTACAGCTGTACTACAGCATGCTACAGCACGGTAGCGCTGCTGCAAACAAGTATACTACATAGAAATTTCCTGTTGGCACGTTATTTGAACAGACTTTGCTTTTCCAGAGAGCATGAGCGGTATGCACATTCATGGAGGGAAATATTAAGCTGATTGTCAAGTGACGGCGACTAGAGGAAGGGTGAAACCTGTGCGCTGAACACTGCCGGGCAGTGCGCCGCGTCATATATTTTCGGCTGACATTTTCAGTCAATTTTCTCTTTCAACCAAAAAATGAAAATGCCATTTTCGTCAGCCGAAAATTCAGTGCATCCCTAAATATGATTATTGTAGAATCATATGTTTGGTATTTTGGCTCATTTTGAGTCGGAGTAACTGTCAGGCACATCTGAAAGTGAGTTTTGATTGAGTAACTTGTAGATCTGTGCTGCTCATGCCACAAACTGTTTCAAATGGTTCAGTCTGATTTGGTAAACTGGTTCATCGTGTTACTAAAAAGACCAGTTCCAGTTTAACCAGTATCACTCTTGACCATTTGGAGATGGAACCATTTCATCTCCAAATGGACCATTTGGAATATATTGTCAGGAGCCGGGTTATTTATTTCATTTCTTGATATGCCTTGAATTCTTGAATTTATTTTATTCTCAAAAACTGGTAGCCACTGACTTGCATTTTATGAATCTCAAAGAACTATGGTTTTAAATAAAAATCTTCTTTACTGTTCTGCTGAAGAAAAAAAGTCACCTACGTCTTGGATGGCCTGAGGGTGAGTAAATTAACAGCAATTTTTCATTTTTGGGTAAACTATCCCTTCAATACAACAGTTCTGTAAGTAAAAAGTTAATATAGAATAAATGTATTTAATTCAGATAAAGTTCAGTTTATGTTTTTCTCTTTCCAAATAAGCAGCGAGCAGAGCAAACACTGGAACAGAACATCAGTGCAGTGGCAGCAAATTGCGTCAAAAAAAGTGTTCTGTTATCACTCTGCTCTGACTCCACTCTGAGTTTTCAGTTTCCCCTCAACTTGTAAGAGTAACCCTGCTCCAAGTAATAGACCCTGTTCACAGACTGTGATGACACATTTCAATGGTCATCAAGTTCCTAAATCCTTTTTAATTTCTAAAAAATGTATGTACATTTATAACACTATTACACTTTGTATTTTATTACATTGACATCATTCTCTTTTCTGACTGCTCCTATCAATTGCTCTCTCTTTTTATTATTTTAATAATATTTTACTTTATTTTTAATAACATTAATGTGCTCTGTACAAATGAACTTTTAGACAACAAATAAAACCAAAACTGATGGTTCTTATTTATTTATTTTTTTGGAATATTGCAGTGTTTGTTATGCGGCGTGAGGATTTTACAATAATACTTTCCTTCCAGGGTCAAAATCAAGCCCTGCCATACATTTTTTCTTGTTTGAGAAGCTGTTTCATTCAGATATACATCACAGCAATGGAGAAAATCACAATTTCTATTTCATGCCGACTTTAATCATTCACCTTTCGTGGTTTGCTTTATGCAGAATAATTACTGTTGTTTGATGCCATGCTTAAGTAATATGAAAAAAAATAAATGAAAATAATTTTTGTTATAAATTATAGATAATATTTTTCCAGCTCGAATGCTAGATATGTCAAAACATTGAATGCACAACTTGGAAGTAGGGGATTTCCAAGTGGACTTGAAGGCCGCATGATGTACCAATCAGCCCTCACGCCGCTTGGCCAACCAAACCGGAACTAACTGCTGTGTAACGGGTGTTGCACCATTGGAGAGGTGGTTTAATGTTCTTGTTTTTTATGAACTATTCAAAATTCTAAAACAGAAACAGAACTCCTGACCTAGTTTGTAGCCTACTTTACAGGCCTTGGCAGGATGAAAACTACATGTGAGTTTTGGACCAAAAAAAAACATTGCAGAATAATGTCTCTCACATGTGTACGTGGTTGTGTGTGTTTTTGCATAATCTTTAACGTCTCGTGACAGAGAAAAACAACAAAACAAAAAGTAGGCCAAGGGTTGTAAAACTTTTCATAAGCTATACAATGGTGATTCACATATAAGATTGTGATAACCATGACTGTCCTGCCTCGTGCAGATACAGAAACTGAGACTACGCAAAGGATAAACGTGTTCAGACAGTCCTGAATACCAAAAGAGTTCAAGTTGGTAGATAAAAACAGCGTCAACTCTCACAATGATTTTTAGTTCTTCCCTTAATGCTAGATAATTGGTATTGAGCATCATATCGGTGGTCAGAATATTTATTTGGGTTAAGATACAGACTTATTGTTGGTTCTTTAATAAGCAAAAGGATTACTCAAGAAGGAGGGTTTATGAATTATAGGTCATATTTATTAAAAGGAGTATGTCGCCAGTCTGCTTTCGGTGATTCAGGAAAATCACCTCTGAAACTGCAGAGATGTAGAAAAGGATAGATGGTGAGAATGTGGGGCCCCCACAGTTCTTAAGTAGTTCATCCAGTGGGTTGGGTTTAGGTTTGTATTCAGTCTGTCTTTGTCACCCCCTCCCTTTGGCTTCTCTCCTTTTCTCTCTCTGCCCTCAATTTCTTCCTGAGGGTTATACTTTTTACCATTACCATATTTGTTTTTTCTTTAGTGAGCATGACTATAATAAAAAAAGCCTTTCTGTATTGTACTTTGTAAAAAAAACAAAAACCAAATGTATTGAGAAGACTCTTTCCAGTATTTGAGTGTTTGTTTCTTGTAAGGAACTCTGTTAGCATCTTAAATTGCGAAGCATTACCCTGTGGAGATTTTTACCAGTTGCACAGGTCAAATTTTAATTGTTTTTAGTCCTTGGCACTGCACTTCACCTCAGTGTGAAATCGCTCAGGGAGTGATGTAGAGCTGTAATATCTTACCAGAACACTGAACCCAGAGCTGCTCCTGTGCTGTTGACCACCTTGGAGCTTGGGCGATGTCTTTGTGCCTGGATTATCAATCTATTAAAGCTTGGCAGCAATATAAAACTACGTCTTGGCAGCCAAACCCATCACATTGAGCATCTCTAGATTGCCTGCGTGTCTGCTTGTGCCCTGTGATGTCTTTCTCTTACTTGAACCTTCACAGCTCACATGAGCAGTCAGGTAACTTCATCTTTTTTTTATGTGGTTGAGATGTGCATCTCTTGTACACATAAAGTGGCTGTCTCTCGGCTCGTGGCCCAGATAAAGCATTATTTATAGAGCGTGCTGGCCATCTGCAGTGCTGTGTCAGAAAAGACTTTATTAATAGGAGTGAAGAGCTGGGTGTGTTTCTCTCCCTACTGATACAACAATATTAATAGTTTGTTGCTAAATTCAGTTGAGCAAAGTGAGAGGTCACACACGTGGAATCTCCCATTTGCAGAGCAGGTTTTGATACATAAACTAATGTTTAAAGTAAATGCTATTAAAAGCATTTAATTTAGATTCTATAACGATGTATGCATGCACACTGAAATGTATAGATGCACTGCAGATACCATATTCTTGTTCACACACACAATCTTGAGTAGTTTATCCTGTTCGCTTAGTTCTACCCGCAAACTGCATGAGAGAATCAAAACTGATTATTTCAGGTTTCTGATCTCTTTTTTGCCCACTTCTCAATAGAAAGTTAGCTTGTAAGCACATCTGATTCTCTTACTCTCAAGTCAAGGATATGGCAGATATGTATTAAGGATTAGAGTGACTGTATATATCAGGTTCAGCTAGTATCACACTATCTAGTGTTGACCCTCTTTGTCGTTTAGTGTCAGATGGGTTCATGTGATCTCAAACCGCATGAGAAAATCACAGCTGATTATTGCAGTTTTCTAAACTCTTTTTTCACCCACTTCTCAGTAGAAAGTTAGCATGTAAGCACATCTGATTCTCTTACTGTTGTGCAAGTCAAGAATATGGCAGATATTTATAAAGGATTAGAGCGACTGTGTATGTATCAGGTTCAGTTTGTATCACACTATCTAGTGTGATCCCTCTGCCGTTTCATAGTGTCACAAGGGTTGCCAGTAGTTTGTGACTTTTTTATCTTTCATTTGTTTTGGTCTCCACTGAGTCTGGTCTGGATTATGTACTGGACATGTGAAAATGTTCATTTACTGTTAAGGTCAAAAGTTTACATACACCTTGCAGAATCTGCAAAATGTAAATTATTTTACCAAAATAAGAGGGATCATACAAAATGCATGTTATTTTTTATTTAGTACTGACCTGAATAAGATATTTCACACAAAAGACACTTACATATAGTCCAGAAGAGAAAATAATAGTTGAATTTATAAAAATGACCCTGTTCAGAAGTTTATATACGCTTGATTCTTAATACTGTGTTGTTACATGAATGATCCACAGCTGTTTTTTTGTTTAGTCATAGTTGTTCATGAATCCCTTGTTTGTCCTGACAGTTAAACTGCCTGCTGTTCTTCAGAAAAATCCTTCAGGTTCCACAAATTATTTGGTTTTTCAGCATTTTTGTGTATTTGAACCCTTTCCAACAATGACTGTATGATTTTGAGATCCTTCTTTTGACACTGAGGACAACTGAGGGACTCATACACGACTATTACAGAAGGTTCAAACGCTCACTGATACTCCAGAAGGAAACACAATGCATTAAGAGCTGGGGGGTGAAAACTTTTTGAGTTTGAAGATCAGGGTAAATTTAACTTATTTTTGTCAGAAGTATCTTCTGTAGCTTCTAAAGGGGAATTCTAAATGAAAAAATATGATATTTAGGCAAAATAAGAAAAACATACACATATTCATTCTTTTCAAAGGTTTTCACCCCCCCCCCCCCACCAGCTCTTAATGCATTGTGTTTCCTTCTGAAGCATCAATGAACTTTTAAACCTTCTGTAATAGTTTCATATGAGTCCCTCAGTTTTCCTCAGTGTAAAAAGATGGATCTCAAAATCATACAGTCATTGTTGGAAAGGGTTCAAATTCACAAAAATGCTGAAAAACCAAAGAATTTGTTGGACAAACAAGGGACTCCTAAACAACTATCACTAAAAAAACACATTTGTGGATCATTCAGGTAACAACACAGTATTAAGAATCAAGTGCATGTAAACTTTTGAACAGGGTCAAATTTTTATAAATGTAACTGTTATTTTCTCTTGTGGGTTGTATGTAAATGTATAATTTATATGAAATATCTTATTCAGGTCAGTACTAAATAAAAATAACACGCATTCTGTATGATCTCTCTTATTTATACTTTAAAGAGATCGTTCTATCATTAATAACTCACCCTCATTAAACACGTTCATGACAGTACAATGACTTATGCGTGTGCATTCCTCCATGACAATCCTCCAGGGTCAGAAACTTTCGGATTTCATCAAAAAAAAATCTTAATTTGTGTTCCAAAGATGAACAAAGGTCTTACGGGTTTGGAACGACATGAGGGTGAGTAATTAATGACAGATTTTTCATTTTTTGGTGAACTATCCTATGAAACGTTTTCCTTGAAATGTCCTGTTAGTAATAAATGACCTTTTAAACCTATATGTTGAGATTATAACATGCCAAGTGTTTACTATTGGAGTTGTCCTTTAGTAACAGATAGCTGTGGTTGCTCCATCTGGACGTCATTAGAGTTGCACATCCTTCCTGCATATTTTCCATCCCACTCTCCTCTTCTGTAAATCTTTCGCCTAACAAGACTCTCTGCCGCTTCATTCTCACAACCCTGAGCCTGTTTGAATGGAGTCTGTAGGTGTGACCGATATGTGCGTATATGAGACGATGAAAGACAGCGTGACCTCATTGGGTATTTTTCATTCCTGATTTTCCCTACCTTGGCTATGTTGGATATGAATCCCTCTCTCTCTCTCTCTCTCTCTCTCTCTCACACACACAAACACACACACTGTTTAGACAGAATTAGGGCTCCTGGCATCAAGTAGGCATCAAGTTAACTGACCATAGCACTGATGCACAGCCTGTTTCTAATACACAGCCTGGTTCTAAGTTCATCATCCATCATAATGCCAAAAGCAGCAGCCTCCCACACACACAAACTCATGCACACAAAAAAACGAGTCCTGCGGAGGCAGCCAGTGGAACTTCCATTGACCTTCATGTCTCTCAAAAGTGACTGCTGTAGGGGGAGAAGGGCGTTTGTAGGAAGATCCTGGGAGGAGAGTGGGAGAGAAGAAAAAAAAGAGATAGTCCAAAAAGAAAGAGCACAGCACTAAATAGTTAGATAATGGGAATAAAATGTGAAATTAGTCAGAGAAAACACAGATAAAAAAGAATACATGTTGGGCAAGACAGTCATTTGAAATGAATGGGTTAGTTTGAATGCTCGAGGAGATCCTACATCACAGGCTCTGCAATTTTCCTTCGCTTCTTTCAGCATGGCGGATAAGTGAATGGATAGCTTGAGTCAGGCTTTATCTCTCCTTGAATGAGTTCCTAAGAAAGCATGAATAGAGCTATGAAGAAAAGGCTAGAGGGGGTCCTTCTGGGTAGGTATGCTTGCAGCGCCTGACCGCTGTTCCCAGACACACCACCATGCATTCTCTGATCCATTAACAAAAACGAATATCGCACTGTATGAATGAACAGTCACGCTCAAAGTAGTATGAAGTTGTTCGGTTACATTTGCCACAAAAGAAGGTAAAAGTACGCCTCGACCTTAACCGGACTAAATCGCATTTAAAAACTGCACCGCATGACCTCACTGAATACAGCTGTGAAAGAGAGCGGGAGGAGAAAGAGAGAGTTTCTTGGTGAAAGTCACCGAGGTTTCCAGTAGTTGTCTTTTGTGCTCCAAGGGTCTTGTGGGTTTCACATGCTCACAATGCTTTTCAGGCCTCCAGCGGTGCTTTTGTTTTCAGTTCTTCCTTGGATCTCTTTCCATCCTTCTTTGCCATTCTCTGTCTTTCTCTCCAGGGCTGCAATAATGGTACTCAGTAAGAGGTCCTTTTCTTTATAGCTTAGCTAATTACCTTTCAACAAAAGTTAATTACACCGTTTTGAAGTGTTTGTTATTCTTTCACAAACATATTCAATGCACTATTCTCAAACATAGCCGACTAACAGCAGATTATGTGTGCGCTATTAACCTCAGCTGCGCATTTACACGTTAAAAGTGTAGACTAGGTGACTTTTTTTTTTTACTTCTTGAAAAAATACAGGCTGGTTAGATTCTATAATCTCTCATGACACTTGAAAGGATTTCTTGCACCTGTTCATGTGCACTGACCCAAACATAAGTAGTGAATGCAGAGCATCTAGTGACTTTAGAACAGTGCCTCTAGTGTGAATGAGATGGAATGGGTGATGAGGCAGAGAGATTGGAATAGCAAGAAGTTGTAAATGTGTCCAGCAGGATTTCTGTGTGTGTGTGTGTGTGTGTGTGTGGAGTGTCACTGTGGGGGGTTTGCAGAGGTTGGCTCAAGGGGAATGAAAGTTTCAGTTCACTCAAGCAAACTCACAAGCACTTGAGCACTAGGCAAAGGACAATTAAGCAGAATGCTTTTTCTCATGAGGACTGTTTCTTTTTGGATTATATTTTCTTTTGGCAGGACGTTGTGTTTGCTTGTATCCCTAGTTTTGCTGCTCACATTCATCATGCAGCTCTAAATATCTTTTTAGTATTCAGTCAAGTCAGATCTAATAAGAGATCTCTTATTTCTTTTGCTGTCACTTTCTATTTAATCAGTATATTTGTACTTTTTAATTTTAACTGTTTGTTGGGTGTTGTTTCTGAAGGCTTTATATAACAATTATTTAAAAAATGAATATATATACACTGCTGTTCAAAACTTTGGGATCAGTAAGAACAGCATTTATTCAAAACAGAAATCTTTTCTAACAGTATAAGTCTTTACTATCACTTTTTATCAATTTAACACATCCTTGGTGAATGAAAGTATTATCTTCTTTCAGAAAAAGAAAGCATAAACATTTACTGACCACAAACTTTAAAAAAAAAAAAAAAACATTTTAAATAAATGCTGTTCTTTTTAACTTATTTATTAAAAAATCCTGAAAAAAAGTATCACAGGTTCCAACAAAATATTGAGCAGCACAGCTGTTTTCAACATTGATAATGAATCAGCATATTAGAATGATTTCTGAAGACTCCAGTAATGATGCTGAAAATTCAGCTTTGCATCACAGAAATAAATTAGGCCTACATTTTAACATATATTCACATAGAAAACAGTTATTTTACATCAAAATAATGCAGTGCCCTCCACTAATATTGGCACCCTTGGTAAATATGAGCAAAAATGGCTATGAAAATAAATCTGCATTGTTTATCCTTTTGATCTTACATTCAAACACTTCACAACCTTTCATTGAAGTAAAGCAATTAAAAGTGAGGGGAAACGTTATGAAATAAATGTTTTTCTCCAATGCATGGTTGGCACAATTATTGGCACCCTTAGAAATTATAATGAGTAAAATATCTCTGAAGTATATTCCCATTCATATTTGCATTTATTTAGAACACTAGAATGACTAGGAGTATGATATTGTCCAGCCATGACTTTCTGTTTCACAGGATTATAAATATGAGGAGCACAAAGGCCAAATTCCCTTAATCATCCATCACAAGGAATAAAACCAAATAATATAGTTCTGATGTGCAGAACAAAATTGCTGAGCTTCACAAAATAGAAAGTGGCTGTAAGAAAAGAGCTAAAGCATTGAAAATCCCAATTTCCATCATTAGAACAATAATTAAGAATTCCAATCATCTAAAGTTGTTACAAATCTGCCTGGAAAAGGATGTGTGTCTATATAGTCATAATGCATGATGAGGAGGAGAGCTTAAGTGTCCAAAGACTCTCCAAGGATGACGGCAGGAGAATTCCAGAGATTAGTTGAGTCTTGGGGTCAAAAGACTAAAAAAAAAATTCAAACATCAAAATCAACACAAAAATGTGTCACTGAGCATAAAATGAAGCTTCTGCCATGGCCGTCCCAGTTGCCTCACCCGAACCCTATAGAAAATGCGTGAGGTGAACTGAAGAGAAGCACCAGCATGGAGCTGGGAAACTGAAGGATCTGGAGAGATTCTGTATGAGGGAATGGTCTCTGATCTCTTGTCAGGTGTTCTCCAAACTCATCAGGCATTAAAGGAGAAAACTCTGAGCTGTTATCTTGAATAAAGGACGTTGTAATAATTGGGTGCCAATAATTGTTGTCAACATGAACTAGAGAAAAACATTTATTTCATAATGAGATTTTTCCCCTGCTTTCCACTGTTTTACTTCAATGATAGGTTAGAATTTTGTGAATTTTTTTTAAATGAAAGTTTAAAAGGACAAACAAGGCAGATTTATTTTCACAGCCAAAGGTGCCAATATTAGTGGAGGGCACTATATTTCACAATATTACAGTTTTTTTTCTGGATTTTTGATCAAATAAGTGTTGTCTTGATGTGCATAAGACACCACTTATACAGATAAATATGGTTGTCACTTCTCTTTTAAGTGCAAGTTAAGATATTATCTTTTTCCTAATTATTTTCTCTCACCAGCCCTGAGTTCTTAAACACATACATTACAGTCCAGAGAGACTTTAAACCTTTAACTGTCACTCCCTATCTTGAACATAGACATGAAAATGCACTATCCAGAGTTCAATTTTTATAATTCATGAATGAAAACATTTTGTAATATGATTTTGATGTACAATTTTCATGGTAATGCAATGTCTGATTTTAAAATGGTTTCCAAAGGAAGAATTTTGAGATTTTAAGTTTTCAGGTAATATATAATTTCTTAAGATTTCTATTGCGTGATAGGTAAAAAGGCAACAAAGAAAGTCTTTTTGTGACAAAGGTCAGAACTCCTGTTACGATGTCGATTTTTGAGGTGCACCCTTGTCATAAATTAATTAATTACTTTTCCTACATAATTTGTAACACAAAAGAGTTAAAATATCTAACTTATCTATTTAGGAGTCTTAGACCTTCCCAACGATATGTAGTTTGTCATAATTAGATTAGGATTTATTTGTAAAATGGTGAAGTAAACTAAGGCGTCCCACGGAGTGGACGGTGACAGTTAAAGGGTTAAAAGCAGCTCTGCAACAAGCATAAACAAAATACCACACCACACCAGACAGTAATGTCTCTGCTTGCTAATATTTCATCAAAAATAGCTAACACCAAATGGCTCATGGCATTTTCAAAACATTGGTCTGTTTGTTTGAGTGTTCCCACCAGTCCAGTGCAGCAACATTGACTCAGCTAATAGCGTGAGTTTGGTGTGGGACTGACCGAGGGCGGTGTTTGATAAAACCTGTTTAAACACAGTCATTATTTTTGCATTTTTATTTAATGCTAGTAGGGCTAGTACGGTTATTTTTTTTTCTCAAACCTTTTGTATTTTTGCCATTAATAACCTGCCTGCTTATTTGTGCCTAAAATGTTTAAAGATGTTGCAGTTTTTCAGAATAATATGTTCAGTCTCTCAGTAGCACACATAAATTCCCGACTCATGTTCATGATGGTGTTTTCAGCTGCGTGCAAGCCTTAACAGGACTGTGTGGGCACTGACTAACTCAGAGTTTAACAATAAAGCTTTGTGTTTCTGCAACTGGAACTGTGTGTGTGTTTCAGGGAGTGTATGTGTGAGTGGTGGGTGTGTGTTTGTTGGTTGAGGGAAATTCACTTCAGCAGAAATGGACAAAAACACTCAGATCTGCAGAGCTGTAAAGCATAAACACATTACACTTAGTGCTCATGAATATTTCTATGAGAAACTCCCCTGGGCCTCATCCACTGTGAAACACCTAAGTGTTAATACTTTGTTAAGTAAGTAAAATAATAGTATTTTATCATCAATGTTCCATACATTTACACTCTCATTTAAATAGATCTGAACTATATAAGCAGCAAATGAATTGACCTCCTCATGTTTTGAAGATAGTGATCACTAGAGCGTTGGCAACATCTGCTCGTTTTGAGCACTTCAGCTATTTATTAGCTTGTTGTACATTTTTTAATAACTGGGGATGGAAAATATATGAGTTTTGAGAACACATGTACCAAATTGGCAGTTGTTTTGCTCAGTTCACTCTAATCTTGGCAAGTGTTCCCCTCATCCAGAACCAAAATCACTGGTTCCAATATTGTCATCTGTTAAAGCTACATTTTTTATACACATCACTCTAGCTTAAACAGAAGAGCATGGTGCAATGCCAGGGTCAGATATTTTTTACTCCTGGGGATATGGCTTCACAGGAAATCCTCCAGTGTTGCTTTGGATGCATTTACAGTTGAGGTCAAAATTTTACATACACCTTGCAGAATCTGCAAAATGTTAATTATTTTACCAAAATAAAAGGGATCATACGAAATGCATGTTATTTTTTATTTAGTACTGACCTGAATAAGATATTTCACATAAAAGACGTTTACATGTAGTCCACAAGAGAAAATAATAGCTGAATTTATAAAAACGACCCTGTTCAAAAGTTTACATCCCATTGATTCTTAATACTGTGTTGCTACTGAATGATCCACAGCTTTGTTTGTTTGTTTAGTGAGAGTTGTTTATGAGTCCCTTGTTTGTCCTGAACAGTTAAACTGCCTGCTGTTCTTCATAAAACTCCCTCATGTCCCACAAATTCTTTGGTTTTTCAGCATTTTTGTGTATTTGAACCCTTTCCAGCAATGACTGTATGAATTTGAGATGCATCTTTTGACACTGAGGACAACTGAGGGACTCATATGCAACTATTACAGAAGGTTTAAACGCTCACTGATGCTCCTGAAGGAAAGACAATGTATTAAGAGCCGGGGGTGTAAACTTTTGAACAGAATAAAAATGTGTACATTTTACCCAAATATCATAGTTTTTTTCAATTTGTACTGCCCTTTAGATGCTGCAGAAGATACTCACATGTTTCCCAGGAGACAAAATAAATTACATTTACGCTGATCTTCAAATTCCAAAAGTTTTCACCCCCCGGCTTATAATGCATTATGTTTCCTTGCAGCATCAGTGAGTGTTTTAACCTTCTGTAATAGTTGCATATGAGTCCCTCAGTTGTCCTCAGTGTTAAAAGATGGATCTCAAAATCATACAGTCATTGCTGGAATTGTTGGATGAAGGCTTCAAATACACAAAAATGCTGAAAAACCAAAGAATTTGTGGGACCTGAAGGATTTTTCTTAAGAACAGCAGGCAATTCAACTGTTCAGGACAAACAAGGGACTCATGAACAACTATCACTAAACAAAAAACACAGCTGTGGATGATTCAGGTAACAACACAGAATTAAGACTCAAGTGTATGTAAACTTTTGATAAGGGTCATTTTTATAAATTCAACTATTATTTTCTCTTGTGCACTACATGTAAATGTATTTTATGTGAAATATCTTATTCAGGTCAGTACTAATTAAAAAATTCTGCAAGGTGTGCGTTTTGACCTCAACTGTAAATGCATAAATATAAATGTATTTTTATTAATAAATATATTAAGAAATGTGAGTTTATTTTTAATAAATGCAAATGTATGTTTTATTTACAAACAAATGGATTTGCACAATCATCCTGTAGATTTACTGACATTTTCTCTCCAGCCTCATTTGCATGTCATTAGGAATTAACATAGTTTTGTATTATTGTAACATTGTGATTCAAGGCAGACAGAGCGGTTGTGCTAAGGAATGCCCACTGCCCATCTACATACGGATAGTTATTGCTCATTACTGAATGTCTTGTTGTACACGGTAATGGGGGTGGGAGATAAAAGAGAGACCCAACTGTGCTGTCTCCGGGTTTGTGGGCGAGTGTCTGAATTGCTTGATCTAAGAACAGCCCCAAGGATATTATTTTCTCATCATGCTTTTCCCAAGGCAGTCAACAGCATCATCCATAGCTGATGTTGTATTTCTGCGTTTAAAAGTGTGTGAATCTGGGTTGTAACCTACAGTGATAAACCTCATGTAACCTCATGTCAATAACCTCATTAAGATATCAACTAAATTTAGCTCATGATGATCTTTTTAATATCTCAGCAATCTTTTACTTTATTTTAATTGTATTCTACCTTCGTTCATCTTCGAGAGCTTTTTGACCCTCCATAGACAGCAACGCAACTGACACGTTTAAGGCCCAGAAAGGAAGTAAGGATATCATTAAAATAGTGTGACATCAGTGGTTTAACCGTAATATTATGAAGCTATGACAATACTTTTTGTGCACAAAGAAAACAAAAATAACGACTTTGTTTAATAAACTATTATCAATGCTGGGTTAAAAAGCTGTCGGATTTCATCAAAAATATCTTAATTTGTGTTCCAAAGATGAACGAAGGTCTTACAGGTTTAGAACGAAATGAGGGTGAGTAATTAATGACAGATTTTTCAGATTAAACTAATTGTAACGGCCCACAGTGGTTTTTATCATTCTTTTGAACTTAGAGCTAGCTCAGTGTTACAGGCAAATAGTTGTGCGTGCTGTGGAGTACTGAGGGTTTATGTTTCTAAGATAATTTAATCAGCGAAACCTAATTGAGCATAGTGAACATGCTTTTTTGTGCTGTGCCCCCGCTGACACTTTTTAAGCACAATGAAATTAAGTCTGACATGTTAATTACGAATAAATTATGCATGGTACGCTCTCTATCCTTGGCGGGAGGTCAGGGTTCATGTCAGTGTGACGCCAACTAAGCACGGTAGAAAATGCATGCAGCCGTGATTGAAGGCTTGTGAAATGTTACATAACTTTGAAGTCTAGTTATGTGGCTGATATAACAGAGGAAGCTATAGCTGTGGGATCTTCTGGTGCTTGCGTATACCATTTAAAGGAACACAAAATGAAAATTCTCTTGTCGTTTACTCACCCTAATGACTTTCTTTATATGTTTAGTTTGTAGGGGACATGTGTATGTTCCTTCTCTAGTTCAGAAATCTTTTCAGGTGCTTTGAGTTTGAGGTATATTGATTATTTCCTGTGGTGATGCTGTTAACTCACCGGTCTACCGGGTTTCTATCGATCTTGAGCACATAAGTGCTCCTAATGTCATGTGGATTGTTTTTAGCGAGTTTGAGAAAGGCGACATTCCTCTTTCACACATTCACACTCATAAATACAGCTGGAGCTGAAACAAGTCACTGTCGAGAAAAACTGTCAGTTTTTATGTTGGATTGGTCTGAAAAACACTGGTCAAGTACAGATTTGATATATGCAGTGGAGAGGCCTGTGGTGACCCCTGACAGATGTACTTCATGAAAACATTTAGCCATATCCCCAGGAGTAAAACAAACACAAAGTTCAAAATGAAAAGAGGTCAGAAACCATACAGCAGCTCACAACATGAGCAAAAGGAAAAAATAATAAAAAGATGGGAGAACTTACAAATCTTGTTAACCAGGCCAGAATGTTTCATTTAAGCATTATTATGTGTGTCCAGATGTGTTCGGTCACAAGAGATTAGGGAGCATTCAGTGATAGCTATGATATATGTGAGTATATGAGAGTTGGTGTCTGTCTGTGTTGAACAGCAGCTGGTGTGGAGGGCGTTTCTTATTAATGTGTTTAACTGCAGATGTCAAGGGTGTCAAGCCAAAAGCACATTTCTGGTGTGCAGTTCATGAGTCAGTGTTTCCTGCAAAATACTGTTTTTGCATCAGTTTAAACTGCTCTGTGCTTTAACATCGGTGCATTACCATATATTAAAAGCTGTGCAGTTTTGGTAACATTTTAGTGTTTTAAATATTATAATTTATAGCTCAATGTTTTTTAAATTCTAATTAAAATATACTGTTATTATGCAAACTGCAAATTTACTACCTGTTTTCATTTAAACAACCGGTCAGTAATGATGCTGATTTTTACTGAACTTTTTCCAAAGTGTTACGAAACTTTGGTACACAGAACAGTTCTTGCTTAATTTCAAGTAGCACATGATATTCGGCAAGAAAATCAGCTGATGATTCTGTAACCACTTTAATGAATTCAGTATTTGTGTTTAACATTCAAGATGATTTATTGATGTTTGGTTGAAATTTTTACATTTTCATTATAATTAACATTGACATTATCCTGAAGGATCATTTCATGTTTTAAAGGCTTTTAAAAGGCTTTTAAGTTGTATCATACACATCATAAACTGAGATGTGGCAACATGCTTTAATAGGACCGGGCTGTGTGAGTGCAAATCTGGGCCATGTGTTATGAGGTCTGTCGGTTTCTCTGAGGAAATGAGCAGGGCAACCAAGACATAGAAAATCCACTTTGAAGTTGCATCTGCAAGACGTGTTTTTTAGAGCGTTTGCTCATCTGCAATACGTCTATAGGATGCTTCCTATCAGATGTCAATTAGACGTTTATTAGATGTCTTTAAGATGTTTATGTTATAGACGTCTGTCAGATGTTTGTACACAGCAAATCAAGTGATCTTTAACAGACATCTTGCAGACGTAGGTGTGCTATCTGGGATATGTACAGTATGCAGTGTAGAAGTGACACAGTCTTTCCTCACTCCATTTTTATTGTACAAAGTTGACTTTTAAGATGACTTTTGAGGTTTTATTTAAAAAATATATTTTTAGCATTGATGCCTTTATTTTGAAGTAGGAACAATGGTAATGTAATAAAATAATGTAATAAAATAACCTTCGCTCAGACTCTTAAGACAGCAAACTAAGTCTAGTAAATTACATTTAAACCTCTTATGTTACAAAATGCAGGCATAATTTTTAAGGGCTGGCTCGATACCACGTTTTCAGAACCAATCCCGATCTGATACCAGCACATCAGTGTAAATTTTCTATACCTCAGTGTGTGTTACACACAATCTACAAAATATAGACAACTTTATTATAAAGAAAAATAACAAAGGAAAAACTATATAATCATAATCTATGACAAAAAATACTATTATAAATTGGTTAGTGGATAATTCAGTAGCAAAAGTTACTCTAGAAAAATCGTGCACAATAAATGTAAAGTTTTAGTGAAAAACATTATTTAGTGGTAAGCAAATAAAAGTGAATAAGTGTAGGACTAAATCCGGTAGATGCATTGCTATTTGTATTGTTGTAATATACAATCATTAAAAAACAAGTAATATATTTATATATAAAAATATACAGCAAATAAGTAAAATAAGGTAAAATGAGTATTGAACACGTTACCATTTTTCCTGGTATATATATTTCTAAAGGAGCTGTGGACATGAAATTTTCACCAGATGTCAATAAGAACCCAAGCAATCCATACATACAAATAAAACAAAACAAATAATTTCAGAAATTAAGTTATGTCTAATAAAACGAAATTCCACAGGGGAAAAAGTATTGAACTACTGAAATTTATGTAATACTTTGTGCAAAAGCCTTGTTAATGACAGCTTCAAGACGCTTCCTGTATGGAGAAACTAGCCGCACACATTGCTCAGATGTGATTTTGGCCCATTTTTCCACAGAGTCTTCAAATCTTGAAGGTTCTGTGGGCCTCTTCTATGATCTCTGATCATTAGTTCTTATTTTCTATTGGATTTAAGTCAGGTGATTGGCTGAGCCATTCTAGGAGCTTTATTTTGTTTTTCTAAAAACAACTGATAGTTTCCTTGGCTATGTTTGGGATCATTGACTTGCTGAAATGTCCACCCCTGTTTGATCTTCATCATCCTGGTACTGCAGGTGTTGGGACTGAACCAGATAATATTAACGTCCACTGACAAGGGGCAGGATTGCTTTCTAATTACTAATAGATTTCAGCTGGTGTCTTGGCTTTCCATACCTTTTTGCACCTCTCTTTCATGTGTTCAATACTTTTTCCCTGTGTCATTCCATTTTATTACACATAACTTAATTTCTGAGCTTTTTTGTTTTCTTTTCTTTGTATGTATGGATTACTTGGGTTTTTACCAACATCTGGTGAAAATTTCAAGTCAAGAGCACTTTAGAAATATATTTACTGAGAAAAATGGTGACGTGTTCAATACTTATTTTACCCGCTGTACTATAAATTAAAAGACATTTCTTTTAAATGTATAGCACAGTAATGAGCAACATATGATAGATAAGATGAACGAGAAAGGCTATTAATAATCTCTAATTGCACAAAAGTATTATGATACGAAAGGCAGAGGAGAGAAGAGTTTACCTCAACTTGACTTAAATATTCTTCTGCACCTCACAACTATGGAACGGCTTCAGAACACTTAAAAATAGAGTGCACAAAAACTTTATTGTGCTTTATAATGTTTTTGTGGCTTTCGTGGGGCTTAAAGGGGTCATCGGATGCAAAACTCACTTTTACATGTTGTTTGAACATAAATGTGTGTGGCAGTTTGTGTACACAACCACCCTATTATGATAAAAATCCACCCAGTGGTATTTTTGTAATCTTTATAAAAAAATATCCCCTTTTTTCAAATCAAGCCATTCTCAGCTTCTTGTCAGTGTGATGTCACACCAACAGAGGCCGCTCCCACGATAGTTGATTGACATGACCGTCTTACCTTAGACCCGCCCTGACTGAGCTGTAACAGTCCGACCCCGACCACCATTGTGTCTACTCCGGTGCAGGGGATGACAACAGTGTCTCTGATTGAGCGATTGAGGTGTTATGTTGTTGTATGTAATAATGATCATAGCAGTCATCATTTACTGCCGACATCTGAGAGGATTAACGTTACTTTTGTTTTAGAAGGAAATAACGAATCATTCATGATGCAGCTTCACCTACAGCAAAAGTGAGTATAAGGGTTTTTATGCATTTTTGCAAATCGCCTTTCTTAATAATGTGCTAGTTAGCAAGTTTCGCGGCTAAATGTGGCTTAAGTAAACAGACCGGCTCATCACCCCACAAAAGAAAGGGGCGGGGTGAGCAGAGCTCATTAGCATTTAAAGGAACATGCAAAAGAATGGCTCGCTCTGAACAGGGCTGATTTTGACAAGATAAAAAGAATGTTTTTTACAGTACCACTGAGAAATTTTAACCAAAATATGTTATAAACTTCTCATTAAGACCCTAAATAATCATATCAGCTTGTGGAAAATGGGCATCCGATGACCCCTTTGACAAAAACACAGAAAAGTGCAATCTCGGATTTGGATCGGTGTCCCCTATCCAGCAGAAAATGCCATATGCTGAATATCGGCTCGGCGCACCCCTATTAGATAAAATTTTAAGTTGATGGCAGTCTTTTAAAGAAAACCAATATATTTATATACCTATCATACAGTATAAAGTACACGGTACATACCATGTGTTTGTAATGCTAATAGCAATGCTTGTACTGTAAACTACTTGTTGTGACTTGTCATTTTATCAGACTGCAGAAAAATATCATTCAAATAAATAGATAGAGCACTATTAAAATAAAATAGAAATTGTCACTCCTTTGGTTGTAGCCATGAAAGAACAAGATGTGTTTGGAAGATTGTTGTCGATGGGTCAACAGTAGGGATGGCGAAAACTAAAAAATTTCTTGACCGACCACCGAGCCTCATTAGCCGGTTGAAACCGGTTAACCGATTAGTTTAAAATATGGTACGCTATTTGAAATAACAGCCATCTCGAGCCGCGCCTGCAATTTCGCAACTCTGTCGCATCTCTCTGCCGCTCTGCCTCCCGCACACACACACACACACTGCCACTCACGTCACTTTTTTAAAATCCCCTACAGCGCGAAACATGAGTCCCGCAAACGCGGCGCCGAAGAGCTTGTTGTATGTAATCGTAGGACAAATGGCTCCTTAGTTTCAAATGGTTTGGGTACAAGGTGATCGCTTTGAAAATAAAGGCGTTTGTCTAGGTTAGAAGCTCATTTGAAACATTGCCACGGCTCATTTAAGAAAATGACAGCTCCGAAGAGACGCCGCTCTAACCTCGAGTGTTTTAGCCTGTTGCCTTTACTTTTCGCAAACCTTGTGAGCGCGCGAACCCAAACGCTGTGACCTCGCGCCAAATGTTTTTATTGGTTTATTAAGTACAAACAGGCGAGTTATGAAAAATTGAGTGTGAGGGATAATTTGTTCACTTAACACAAAAAGATGAGGAATGAGATGGCTAACTGTAGTTAGCGTATAGTCCACTGTCTATAATAGCCTAATTTAGATATCACTTTTTTTTTTAACCGACTACCGACAACTTTGACCGGTTAACATTGATACGGTCAACCACCGGTCAAACGGTCATCGGTTAACATCCCTAGTCAACAGTTTTCAAGAAGATGTAATCAAGCTTTTTGGCTCTCTTAGATCCGTTCTTCCATTCCTTTATTATTATTGTTTATTAAATCTGAACATGTGATTTTGTGGAAAATGTCTTTAATGCACCAGTCTAATATTCTGGAATGTGAGTGTGCTTGGTTATTTACATGGCGAAAAGTTACAAACTTTTTTTTTTTACTTTTCTTTTTACACACAACCATTTACATTATTTAAACACACACCGATAACGTACACATATGAATAAACAGATCACATGGCATGTATGAACACAATTTGACCTGGTTACAGCGTCCTAAGGGAGATGAATCAGATGTGCAGGGTGAGGCTGTTCATCCCAGACCAGCCAACGTCCTTATACAGCCAAAATAAGTGTGTGTTTGTGTGTGTTTGAGTATGAGAGAGAGAGAAATGTCTGTTGGGTTTAACTCGTGGGCTCTTTAAAAACAGGAAATGACAACTCTCTTGCCTGTTCTTGTGGATTCCCTAAAAGGATTTTTATATAACCTACGCTGAGCATTGCTGTTAGAGTGCACTGTACACACAGATAACAGAACAGGTACTTTATATACGTTTTTTAAACTTTTTGTCTGTTAATTGCATTCTTCTGCACTGGATGCTGGATAATCAGATATACATACAAAAATACATACATATGTTAAACAAAAAAAACACATAAACTTTCAGAACCTTTTGTTTGAGAATGGCTGATATGTGTATAAAGACTTACTCCCATATGTGGAATGAAAATGGCACTAGTGCAGCAGTCAAGACATTTGTATGCAGTACAGCAGTTAAGATTCAACCTCTGCCTGATAACAAGTTAAATTTAATTGCCGAATGAGATTTCCTACAGTCAAGAGAGGTATAGTTGGATTGTTCCTACAATACAATGTGTTATTCCTGCATGCCTGTACGATGACATTGAAGATAAGTCCTAGATATTTGTACGGTTAAACTTCCAAAAAAAAAAAGATTGGCTTTCTTTAAAGAAGGAAATATATTCAAACCCTTTGAAACAGGGTTAAAACAACAACTTACAAAGGGCTGGAATATAGAATCACAACATGACAGACAAAGGGCTCTTACATTCAGGTTTATATTGTAATGATAGTTGTAAAAGATAGTGTACTTTGTGCAAAACATACAGTTATAGGAAAACAGGAATGAACAGTTTTTTCCATGCAGCATTTTAATATATAATTTCATCTCAAGCTAAAGAACAGACAAAACCTTTTTTTTTTTTTTTTTTTTTTTATCATTATCTGTTATTGTGTGTCACATGATTGAACTTAAACACAACTGGCTAATGGAAAAGTCAGATTAGTCACTTTAATATATAAGAGTTCCATAAAATGTGTTCCATAACAGTTCCATAAACCTTGTCATATTTGATCAAAGACTTTTGTTATACCCAGGAACTTTAAGAAGCTAAAAGACTAAAAAGAAGTTGATATGCCAAGAACTGTGCCGAGCTGCGGATAACCCTTTTAGCTCACAGGGGGTCCTTTGAATGTTAATGGCGCTACTTAGAATCATTTGTCATCCAAAGGACTGTTGAAGTACCATTTAAAAAATGTAAGAACATTCATTCCCTCTGTGAAGCCCATTGTAATGAGGTAGATATTATAGCAGAAAAGCGTGGGTGGGCACACTGTGCTCTTCGTTTAGAAAGCTATAGCAGCACAGCAGTCCATACTGTAATGAACTCTCAAGCTGTTCATATGTTTACCACAAATAACCTTTGGTGCGAACAATCAGAGGATGTACTTTAAAGGAATGGTTCACCCAAACATAGTTTAGAATCAAAACATTATGTGGGTGTGTGTTAAATTAGTGGTGCAGGACAAGGCCAGTAGTGACTAGTACCTCAAGGACCTTAAGTCCCTTGTACTAAATCTTACACACACACCTAAAATGCATCTCCACAAATTGAGCTCCTCAGTACAGTACATAATCAATTCCAGGGCTGAATTGTAGTGGTGGGGATTCTTCATAATTTTTTTTTGTAGGTTGGTTGTAGATTTTATTTTATTTTTTTATTATTTTTATGGTCTTTATTAGTGAGTTGTTAGCCATTTTCACACAGGTAAATACACAAATATGCTGTTCATACCAGCAATGGTGCTCTGGCTTTTTACCAGTGAGAGACCATTCACACATCAACACCAAAATACAGGTAAATTCTGTGATGTCAGTCATCAGAAATGATCTTTAAAGCTGCAAATCACACTGCATTCGCCTGCATATGGAGAAGCACTTTAATTCACTCTCTCTCCAAAGAGCATTTTTGAAGTCTTAGTGACTTCAATAAGGGGATGATCAAACAGAATGCGTTTTTGCTCATATAAACACAAGAAGTGCATTATACAGTAGTATTCAACTGGGGAACCACAGTACTGATGAATGGAGAAGAAGGCTGGGTCTCGAGCGCGACACATTGAAAAAGCTGCGAGATAAAAAAGCAGCAGAGCTCATTGTAAACAGCTCAGAGTAATCATGTCATCTCTGTAAGAACTTTATGATTGGACCAAACCAGACTTCATTCGTCAGCACATTCTGATGTTGTATTTTTTTATTTTATTATTTTTTAATTATTAGTCGACACCGATAATTATCACGATCATTTTTATTTCTTTCAAGTTTAAAGGTAGATTTTTGCTCCAATGTGAATGTTGTAAAAACCAGACGGGTAATTATGATTTTAAACTATTCTTTATGGTCAGAGCATGACAAACACTTAACGTTTTTGAATTCATTACACTCTTCCGGTCATTTTTTCTTAACAAAATAAATATCTTAATAAAAAAATCATAATTTCTTAGTTCTACATGTTTTAATGAGTTATATTGTTTCAAATCAAGAAACAGGTTTGTGTTGCCTGATAATATTAATAATAATATAACATTTTTTTTTGTCTCTTAGAAATGCACATTTGATAGTAGCTTGAGTTAGGATGCAGATGGAGATTTATGTTCATTATCAAAAACAGTAATATCTGTAAAAATTGTAGCAACCTCATTTTATTATGGTGAAATTGAATTATTCTGACTGAGGTTTTTTTTTTTTTTAAATTATCCATTGGTCTTCCATAGTAACATACATTTAGGTCATGATAATCACAGTTAAAACCACAAATATAGCACCTCAATACCATGGTAAAAATGTAATATGGTTTATATGTATTTGTATGAAAAACAGTAGTCTGAATACATTTGGTATAAATTCATTAAAAAAAAAAATACTGTAATTATATTACATTACTCATCCTTCAATACGTTTAACACGTTTACATTAATAATATAATAAAATTCGACACGAATACGGACATTTCTGACACAATACCATGGTGGAGTTAGTGCTACTACAGTAAATCTATGTTAAATGATGGCGATTTGTAGATTAAAAAGCCTTCTGACTGTATCGTTGCGCACAGTGTTTCTCTTGTTTGTCAGCACTGTTTCATCTGAGTTATTTGTGTTCTTTTTGTGTTCTAATTCAAGTGCTTCACACTGGATCTCACAGCACTGTTCAATGGTTGCGAGACCAAGACTCATCAGCGAGTGAACGCATTTGCTCTAGTAAACTTGTGTTGTGCCACCGTTTGAACTTTGAGCCAAGCGGATAATCGGTCCGTGTGGCGGACTTCAAATGACTAGTGCTCTTTTGTTCCGCCTTTGCCGCATAAACATTATATCGAACATTCATCAAGCTCTTGTTATCGTTTATCGCGCAAATGTATATCGCATGATAATTACTGTTATCGATTTATCGCCCAGCCCTACCATACAGTGCATATTTATATAGAAAAACTAATAAAAAGCAGCGGAGCTTACTGTAAACATCTCAGAGTAATCATGTCATCTCCATAAGAACTTAATGATTGGCCCAAAGCAGACTTCACTCGTCAGCACATTTTTACTTTGGACGTGCTCATACCGGTAATTTCTATTCTGTGTTCACATACAGGATCATACTGGTAATGTTACAACTTTCCTTGCTGGTAAATTGCCATAATTGATTTACCGGTATTTTTGAAAGGTCCTGTTAACACTTGGTCTTTTACTGGTAATTTATGTGTGAAAAGGGCTGTTGAATCATTAATTAAACCAATTTGTTTAAAACACTGATTCATTCATAAATTAAACAAGTAGAAGCTTTTCTAAATAAGTCATTAGCCCTCTTCACAAAGTAATCCTGTTAAATTGCCTTAAATTACCAGAATGACTTTACCAGTAAATACACAAACATGCTGTTCACACAGGGAGCGGCATTCTGGCTTTTTACCTGTAGGAGACCATTCACACACCAGCACCAAAATGCCAGTAAATTCAGTCATCGGAAACGATCTTTAAAAGCCACGTCATTGTCTTCGTTTGCTCGCATGAGCAGAAGCACTTTAGTTGCACTATCTGTCCAATTTGACAACAGTTTAGAAGTCTGAATGACAGGCTTATGGGGGTGATCGAACAGAACGCATTTTCGCTCTTGCAAACATGAGACGCGCATAATAGTATCCAACCGCAGAGCCGCAGCGCTGATGAATGGAAAAGCAGGCTGGGTCTCGAGCGCAACACGTCGAAAAAGCTGCGAGATGAGGCGCAATGGTCAAAGATGTCCATCTAGCACATATTTACATAGAAAAACTAATAAAAGCAGCAGAGCTTTGTGAACAGCTCGGAGTAATCACGTCATCTCCATAAGAACATTATGATTGACCAATTTGGACCAAAGCAGACTTTATTCGTCAGCGCGTTCTACATGCTTATACCGGTAATCTTGTTCTGTGTTCACACAGAGCACATTACCGGTAATTTACTGGTAATGTTACATCTTCTCATACTGGTAAATTGCTGGAGTGAAGTTACCGGTATTTCTGAAAACGCCCTGTTCACACATAATCGCTTAATGGTAATTAACCAGTAATTTACCAGTAAAGACTGTATGTGTGAAAAGGGTTATCGAATCATTCACACAGTGAACTGTTTAACTGTTTACATTAGAACTGAAGGAAAAAACAAGTTTTAATAGTCATCATTAATTTTTTAATATCTCTAAAAAGCTGATATAGAAAGTTCCTCATGTGCAATTGTAATGTTTGTATACAACCTAGTTTTTATTTGAGTGCCGATTATTGAATAAATTTGATGAATCAATTGATTTTTAAATAAAGTTTATTTTTGGTTTTAGTTTTCTATGTTTTTGTAAACTTTATTTTGGAGCATTACTATAATTTACAGTAAGATGAAATTAAAAATGAATTTTTGAACCAAAAGTTGGCAATCCTAGGTGTTATATTGTATTTTATTGTATTAGATTATGTATAATTTTGGGTGTGAGTGCAGCCGAGCAGTGCGTGTGTTCTTTCTGCGATAAACACGCCTTTATGGCTCTGCACTCATTTAGTTAATTGCATTTGCCTGCTAGCTGAAGCTTTTATATGAAGAGGGGATTACAGGAATGACTTTACTGATTTACACGCCATGTCAGCTTAATAGTGAGGTTATATCTTTGACATTTCTAAATATCTAAATGCTTGTCCCTGCACATTAGTTGCTCGTGGCAAATAAATCAACCAGCAGCCTGACAAGCAACTTCTTCATAAACTTCATAATGTGATGCTGTCCTATAATGGCGCACTGACTATTCTTCTTTGACTGTGTATTTGACATATGTGACCCTGGACCACAAAACTTAAGTCTTAAGTCACTGGGGTACATTTGTAGCAATAGCCAAAAATACATTGTATGGGTCAAAATTACTGATTTTTCTTTTATGACAAAAATCATTAGGATATTAAGTAAAGATCATGTTCCATGAAGATATTTTGCAAATGTCCTACTGTAAATATATCAAAACTTAATTTTTGATTAGTAATATGCATTGTTAAGAACTTCATTTGGACAACTTTAAAAGTTGATTTTCTCAATATTTAGATTTTTTTGCACCCTCAGATTCCAGATTTCAAATAGTTGTATCTCGGCCAAATATTGTTCTATCACAGCAAACACATACATCAGATGATGTTTAAATCTGAATTTCGAAAAATTGACCCTTATGACTGGTTTTATGGTCCAGGGTCACATATGATTCTGTTTATTCCACAGTGTGTCAGTAATTTTGTAAAAACATGCTGGTGTGTGGCATTCATCCATCGCACACATAATTCACGTGTTTGGATCTTTTTTATGATCTAATGTCACCTTCCACTCATTAGCACTTTAAATTGGCAGGATGTGCGGCAGGTCAAAGGAAATAGAGGCTTTTTAAAAAATTACTGGTGTGACTGAGCAATGAAAGAGAATGACACCGGTGAGAGAGCAGGAGATGGATGAGGTTAAACACTGAGGAGGACATTAATTAAAAGCTGTTGAGGGGAGAATGAATACTCTTAATTATACATGCGCTGCACACACAAACGCACTAGTTTATGAATGAATACAACTGCTTTGTATGAACTGTGCTTTTGATTGATGTGTTTAGTGTCTTGGCTCAGTCTTTAAGATTGAAGCAAGCAATCACACAGTGGTTTGTGTCATTGTGAAGTCAAAAAATTGTCAGTGCATGTGGGGGAATCCAGATGTTCACATCACATGTTTTATATTTACATTTGGCAGTACATTTAATCTATACATGCCCTGTATGTGTTCCCTGGCAGTCGCCGTGCTAGTGCCATGCTTTAACAGTAGAGTTATATGAACAGATGTGAAATTAAACTTGTCTTCATTCTGTCCATCATAGCATTGTACTAAAAATGATGGTCTGAAGCTGTGTGTGGTTTGCGCATGGGTTTGGAGGCCAGTGTTTAGCTGGGTTAAGTATACCTCTCTGTGTGAATGGTTAGTAAAAGAAACCTTATATCACCCTAGGGCAAAAGCCAGCCATCTGTATTCTGTCATTACTGTCAGCCACAGACCATATAATGTACGCAAACTATCATCCAGACACACACACACTAGAAATGATTACAAAGTCATTCTGGGTCTTGCACTCAAGTACATACATATCACTCAATTATGTGACAAAGTAGAAAAGGCATTTTTCCATGAAATTGATTTCTCCTGGTACAGTACGTATGCCGTGTCCATTTGTTTATGTATGTGCGTGTAAGTCTTAATGAAAACTTTCTGAGACAGATGTGGATGTGTTTTTCTGCCACTGTAAGCATTTGTTTACTGCTGAAACCAATAACAACCATGCTGTGATTCAGTTCGCCTTTAATGCACATCAATGCTCACAGCCTGTGAATAATTATCTGTGAACACTTGGTTAAAACATATATAAACCATATCATAGTTTTTGTAGGATGATGCCCCTTTCAATAGGACAAATTTGTGACCCAGGACCACAAAACCAGTCATAAGGGTCAATCTTTTGAAATTGAGACTTATACATCATCTGAAAGCTGAATAAACAAGCTTTCCATTGATGTTAGGATATGACAATCTGGAATCTGAGGGTGCAAAAAATAAATATTGAGAAAATCGCTTTTAAAGTTGTCTAAATGAAGTTCTTAGCAATGCATATTAGTAATCAAAAATTAGGTTTTGATATATTTACAATAGGAAATTTAGAAAAACATCTTCATCTTTACTTAATATACTAATGATTTTTGGCATAAAAGAAAAATTGAAAATTTTGACCCATACAACGTATTGTTGGCTATTGCTACAAATTTACCCATGCTACTTATGACTGGTTTT
This sequence comes from Cirrhinus mrigala, assembly GCA_036247105.1. NCBI lineage: Eukaryota > Metazoa > Chordata > Actinopteri > Cypriniformes > Cyprinidae > Cirrhinus > Cirrhinus mrigala. The sequence continues at coordinate 28,357,884 of CM070013.1, forward strand.
GTGGTCCAGGGTCACATGTACCCTTAGTGGTACTGATGATTGAATATTTCTCATTCATTTTCAACCTATATGGTTCTGGAACTAAAAACACACACTTTTATGAAACATGAGCAGAACGAACACAATTCTTTTACAAAACCCTGTAAAAACATTCTTTGAAAAACTCATTGAATTGAATGTGACAATTTATGTAAGAATGGTTTTACCAACCATTTAAACAGAAATTTAGTCAGTGTGCTCATGTTTTATTAGAATAGTCTGTAGGTATTCCTCTGTGCAGTAAAACTCATCTATATATTATACTATTATATATATATATATATATATATATATATATATAGGTTTAAATTCAGTATTGGCTTGCATTCATTGCGTGCACTTATATGAGTGTCATTAAAGAATTAAAGAAAGTATGTAAGTTATTAACTTTTTAAATTTCACATTAAAAAAAATAGTGTTTAATCATTTTTAAATATTTATTCACAAGAAAAACTTAAAAATAAGTAAGCAGGTATAACATGCAATATTCTAGATACATGTATATTTAGTAAAGAGCCATACAGGTTAGTGGGTAAACCAAAGCCATACAGGTTTTCCAACCACAAAATGACTCTAATTTGCCTCTTTGTATGGAATTTAAAACCTTTTTCTCTATTTAACCTTAAATACTACACTAATTGTAATATAAGTAATAGAAATAATATATATATATATATATATATATATATATATATATATATATATATATATATATATATATATATATATATATATATATATTAAGTCATTAATGGACCATAATTATTGGACAAATAGTATTTAGTACTAAATGATCTCCTTAAAATATTAAAAATTATTGAACTAAAACATGGAACATTTATTTAACTGGAAAATAGTTAAGCTGTATGGTCACATTATAAGTAAGCAATACCTGAGAGTTAAATACAAGAAAACTATATTAACCCTTATGAAAATTAACCATGGTTTTATTATTCAGTATTGGCTTGCATTCATTGTGTGTACTTATATGAGTATCATTAAAAATAGTATGTAAGTTATTAACTTTTTAAATTTCACATTAAAAAATATAGTGTTTAATCATTTTTAAATATTTATTCAAATGAAAAACTTAAAAATAAGTAAGCAGGTATGACATGAAATATTCTAGATACATGTATATTTAGTAAAGAGCCAAACAGGTTAGTGGGTAAACCAAAGCCATACAGGTTTTCCAACCACAAAATGACTCTAATTTGCCTCTTTGCATTGGAATTTAAAACCTTTTTCTCTATTTAACCTTAAATACTACACTAATTGTAATATAAGTAATAGAAATAATATATATATATATATATATATAAATTAACCATGGTTTAATTATAGTAAAAGTGTAGTTTTACTACAAATACCAGAGTTAAACTATGGTTAGTGTAGCAAGACCATGGTTAATTTGTGGTTACCATGGTTTAACTATAGGAACCATGTTTTTTTTTTTTTTTTTTTTTTGTAGTAAAACCATGTTCAGTTTTCGTAAGGGTTGCCTCTCTATCACTCTCCATAATAAAATTATACTGTAAATGTTATCGACGTAAAAATCAGTGCATAATATGCTGTATTGTTTACCAAAAATTGCTGCAAATGCCTGTATAGTGAAGCCTGCCGTCTCTATCCTACTTAAACACATTCAAATGTACTGTCAATGTTGGTTTGTTTGTAGAGCTCCGTGAATCACGTGACCGTGTGGCGGCGACGCCGGCGAGATCAAAGCTTGTAGCAGCTCTGTTTTTCAATGGCTCTGGCGTTAACAGAAGTGCTACATTTTACGATTTTCGCCACATTAAGTGCGCCAAAACGGTATTTATCGTTTGAATTTAGTATTAAAACTCACAACATTTGAAAGCTGAAACTTTGTTTAAAATCACAAGCAGTGTTGCCAATTTGGCGTGAGATTTACATGGGAAGAGTGAGAGCGTGAGACAGAGCCTGAAAGCGTGTGTTTCACGCCAAATGGGTGACAGTTGGCAACCCTGAATATCAGGTTGCGCTAGACTTCAACATTGTCCGTCATTTTGACAGACAGGGTCGTAAAAATTCTGTGTTAATCTATTATTACCCATCATTTTAATTTTCATATTGTACTTAGAATAACACATTTAATTGCTTTTATTTTTGTTCACATTTTCGTTTTTAATCATAAACCTACAGGACGACATCGCAGTGCTTAAAAACAACAAAATACGCTAGGGCTGGGTTAAAAAAAAGATTTCTCGATTTTAATAGATTCTCATTTGAATGAACCAATATCGATTCTTAAATTACAATCGATCTCTTGGTCTACGCTGTTTTCAGTTGATGAATGGACAGTAGTGCGTCTTCCTTCCAATAGGCAATAGGCTAAGCTTTGTGTTACTTTTGATATGAAACAAAGGCTCAGATTTCATATTCTGTAAATTTCCTTAGGAAATTCAAGCAATAAATACCGTTTTGGAGCTCTATAATATGGCGTGATAGATCGTTGTAACTTCTGTGTTCTCGCCCGTGCGTAATCAAACGCATACGAAAACATTCGTGATTATTTCTCTTTTGTTCTGTATCCTGTGCTCTGCTGACTGGAGCGCACTCGCCACCAACTGGACAGGAGTGGGAATTACAGCTACAATTTACAAAAAAAAATCCCTCTCAGTGAAATCCGTCAAAATGGCGAACGGCCTTCAGATTTTTCCGTCACTGAATAAAAATGTTCGTCAGTGACGGAGAATATTCGGTTAACGCGACCTCTAATATATAGACCATTTCGCTAGATGTAAACAACACTGGTCCAGAAGCACTTCCTGTTTTTTTATTTTTATTTTTTTTATTTCACATATACAAATACATCTTAAAGGTGCTAATGTAACATTTTCATCCAGTCAAATGTTATGTTGGTTGTATTTTTTTGTGATGTTTGTGTAAAGTTAAAAAAAAAAGAAACAGGAAGTGTATCGGGACCAGTATGTTTACATCTGACGAAATGGTCTATATATATATATATATATATATATATATATATATATATATATATATATATATATATATATATATATGATCCTTTAGAAATCATTTTAATTTGATGATTTGGTTCTCAGGTAACATTAATTTTAGTTATGGTAAAAACATTTTTTGTGCAAGCCAAGATTTTCCCTTTTTCAGTATTCTTTGATGAATAGAAAGTTCACAAGAGCAGCATTTATTTGAAATAGAGATCTTCTGTAACATTATACATGTCTTTACTGTCACTTTTGATTAATTGAATGTATCCTGGCTGAATAGAAGTATTCTTTTCTTTCGAAAAATAATCTTACTGGCCCCAAACTTTTGAATATAGTTCATTTATTATGGTCTCAGGTTTGATAAAGATGGATGGTATGGTCATTGATTACTTGTTCGCTCTTTCATATATAGAGGTGTTTGTGTGTATTCTGACTTCAGATGACCTGTTCCAGCATGCTTCACCTTCTCTGTAATTACACTAATATGTCTGCTTCATATATTGGCTGGAGAGAGAGGGAGCAAACCAATCCATCAAACTCCTCTTGACTTGTGTAGCTACTAGCTAGTCGCATACACTGTACATTGGAGTGTTTTGTAATGGTTTTGAACTTTATAGTACCATCTGAATGGCTTTGAACCCAATAACCCCCGGCACCCCTCCCCCTTTCTTTCTTTTATACATTGGTACCTCGTATTACATTTTTTTTTTTGCTCCATTGTATGTTTTCTTTTGTTCCAGAGTGGTGACTCACGATAAATGCATGTGGTCTATTAACTTTTGTTTTTCGCCTTTTCCCTTTTATTCTCTCCCTCCGGCTGTCCTCCTCAGATTAATTAAGAGTAATATATCAGTCATTTTGATCATTTTAGACATGACTGGAGGGAAATTCACGTTTGTGGGTGAATTTCTCTCCCTCCTTCTCTCTCTTTCCTCTGTCTGTCTTTTATATACGCACCCCTGTCCTTCCATTACAGTATACATTTTATAATAATGTTTATTACATTTAACTTCAATACAAGTTGTTGTTTTCAATTGGTTTTTATGATTTTTTGAGAAAAGTTTTTCTAGTGCAAAGTTGTTTTTTCGCAGCGCCTTTATGTACAGTATAGCTTGACATTCATTCATTCACTCGTTCATTCATGGTCATCTTAAGAGCTGAAAATAAAGGTACCCTCCACTCAGAGGATGAGGAATGAGAGAAAGAGAGGGAAATGTGGGACTGGATTTAGTCTTGCAGCAAAAGAAAGCACAAGCACGAGAGAAAGAGATCCTGTCCCTGCTGCGGTGGCTTTTCAAAGCATGTCACGAGCAGACACTGATTTCCACTCAGCGACAATAAAAGTCAGTGACAGCCGCCTCTCTAAATCCTCATTGACCTGTTATGTATAATGGGCTTTACAGAAGGACTTGGCTTGGAGCATCTTTTCTCACATCAAGGGTTTAAAGGAAGAACAGTCGACCATGATGACTTGGAAACAAAGTGCATTCTGCAGTTTTTCCTCTTTCGTTCTCACTTGGGTTGTTTGGCAGTGCAGAGAACAGATTAGACGCTCACATGAATGAAGAGATATTTGCTGGGATTATCCAAGCAATATATCTGCAGGAATATAAGATCCTGTTTCCAATACTCAGTCTTATATTCAGAAGGGTTTCTTAAATTTGAAATGAGATCCCAACAGAGGAGGATTGTATCGAGGAGGAGTGTTGTGTTTGGCACTACACAAATTGTGAACTAAACTATGTAAATCTGACTAAGAATGCTTCCTCTTATAGAAGATATATATACTTATATAAATGATAGAATGCCTTTATTCAGCAATGATGCATTAAATTGATCCACACTGACAGCAAAGACATTTATAATGTTACAATAGCTTACTGTTTCAATTGAATGCAGGGGTCATCGGATGCAAAGTTCACTTTTACTGTTGTTTGAACATAAATGTGTGTAAACAGGCTCGTCACTCCACAGAGAGAAGAGAGGGGCGGGGCGAGCAGAGCTCATTAACATTTAAAGCAATCTTGACCAAAACAGGATGATTTTTGCAGCGCTGATTTTGACAAGGTAAAAAGGGTGTTTTTTACACTGCCATTGAGAAATATTAGCCAAAGCATGTTATAGACTTTTATTAAGACCATAAAGAATCACATCAGCTTGTGGAAAATGGGCATCCGATGACCCCTTTAAAGAACTTTCTGTTCATCAAAGAATGATGAATAAATTTATTAAGTTCCCAAATATTTGCACAACTCTTTTCAACATTGGTAATGCTTCTTGAGCACCAAATCAGCATGTGATTTCTAAAGGGTCATGTGACCCTGTAGACTGAAGACTGTATAACGACTGCTGAAAATTCAGCTTAAATTACATTTTAAAATATCTTAAAAAATAGTTACATTAATAATACTATTTTACAATATTAAAGTTTACTGTAGCTTTACTGTATTAAATAAACACAGTCCTGTTGAGACTTCTTTTAAGAACATTTAAAGGAGACCTATTATGACCCTTTTTACAATATTTAATAAGTCTCAGGTTTCCTCAGAATGTGTCTGTTTCAGCTCAAAATACCCCACTGATCATTTATCGTATCATTTTGAAAATGCCCATTATGAGTGAAAGCATAAACATGCTGTTTTTGTGCATGACTCTTTAAATGCAAATGAGCTGCTGCTCCCCGCCCCCTTTTCCAGAATAGGGCTGTGCCTTTACAGCTCGTAGATCAGATACTCTGCTAAAAGCATCTGTTTGGTTTTGATTATCACGTCTATTGCGCTGAAATCATGTGTTTTAAAGTCATATCAGTTTAAACTTCTGATGTTCGATTTTCTGAGGGCACACATCTGAAGCACGCACACAGAAAGCGGCTGTCACACGGCATGTAAGTACTAGTTCTCTTTCATGCCTTATTGCGTTAAAAACACAAATTAAATTTTTAAAAACACAAATGAGTTACAAAAACAGTCGGTTATGTCTGTGAAGGTTAACAGCTGGAAAGGAAATTGCATGTTTATATTAGATTTGTGTGGCAGCAGCGTAATATACAGTAAATAAATCAATAAATTCACTGCTCTCTTGTCTCCTCTGAGGCTGTGACTTTAAATAGTGTTCTGTACTCATCTGTGCAGCCAAAGACAGAAAAGTTACCATACTTTGCTCGAACTTTCGCCATGGCAAAGAACTGGTACACCGTTGTCGTTTGTGAAAACAAAATGACGGTGCCATGGGTGAAAACATGTAGATTAAGGGATGGTGATATTATAATAAGATCCCCTTTCTACGTCATGGGAGAGGATTTTTTTCACATGCTTGCAGAAAAAGGCGTACCAAAACAAAGTTACTGGGTTGTCCCTTTTCACATTTTTTGGGTTGGTAGATACCCCGGGGACCCTATTATATCGCTTAAACATGGAAAAAGTCAGATTTTCATAATATGTCTCTTTTAAAACCCTAACCCCAAACTTTTCAAGAGTAGTGTATTTGCATTGCCTGATGAGTTTTTAGGACAAACGGTTTAATCTTTTTTTATCAAAGTTAAATATTGTATTACCTTAAATGCATATAAGGAAATAACTAACTAAATTGTGTGTCTGTAAAACTGGAGCACAAAGCGAGGAAGTGAGGATGAGTGTAAGCTCTGGTTTAGGCAAGAGAAGCTGCTGCATGCTAATCAGACATGTTTATATACAGGACAAACCCTGCAAGCTTTGAGTAGTAGACAGAGAATTGAGAATCATTCTGACTAGTTTCTGTCTCTGTTGTCCCTCCAATCCTTTTGTAGAGAACAATTGTAATGCTAAGTGTATTTCTACCCAACTTGCTGCTGTAGTCTGTCTACAGGAAGGTTATTATGTATCTAATTGTTCATTATCTCTTAAGCGTTAGACAAATATTAGCCATGTCTGTGTGGAATCTGAATGAAGATCAACTCAAGCTGTTGAGGTCTAAACTACTTCTCCTGGTGTCCTCGCTCGACCTTAGCTAAGGAAGATTATGATTAAGCTACACACACAACCACACTGGATTTTTAGTTTAGATTAAGCTGGTGTACGGAAAGGGCTAACCCACATTCCAGGGTGATTCATTGGTTTCTCCTTTTTGTTTCTTCTTTTTGTTTAGTCTGCTCAATCACATTATGAAGTGCTTTTGGTGATTCCCATTTTGGCCGTTCATTCCCCCCGAGTTCCAGCATGCGCACTCCCATCATCTCTCACATCTTTATTTCCAATGAGAGGACTAGAGAGCAAAGTAAATAGAAGGTTTAATTAAACTCTGATCACATGAGTCTTGATTTGCATAGGAATTTGGCTCTGTGTATGTGCTTGTGGGTGAATAAGTGAAAGAGATTAGGGACATAAAGAGTGATATACAGACCATAGAAGAAGAAAAGCAGACGGGGATGGGTTGAGACTCTTGGCTCACAGTTGAAACCATTTCTTTACCTTTCACCCTCGGCTCTCACAGAAGCCGTTTGGCATGTCATCATAACGCCATCCCTCAGTTTAACAATAAACCAAGTGTCAGGAGTACACTGGACCGTCTGCTTTATTGCGACTACAGTTAAAGAGGTTTTTATCTGGAACAAAATGGAGCCATTCTTTCAGAGTGTGAGGGTGAAAAATTGATGCTTTTTGTGTCTGTATAAACCATATGAAAATGCATAACCGTGTGTGATGTTTCAATTGTGAGAGCCAGTCGTAAGACAAATGAGGTTTGTCCGGATAGGATTTGACATAACTGAACAATGAAACTGATCGTCATGACCTCCGGAAACCTTTTTGGCAATAAGCTTTGAAGAGGGAATTCTGTCCACATGTTCAAAAGGAACAAGCATCATTTCTTCCGAAATGAAGCTTTGTGTTATGTAATGTCAAAATGTTCTCATGCTCTTTTGATTGATTGTTGTTTTGTGTTGTTCCAGGAGCTGCTTATTCAATTCTTCAGGGATGGTCACAGGATGATGATGTCACTGTGGAGCTGTTGAGGAGGAGACGCTGGCTTCTCACGGACTCCCTTCCAATGGAAAGTAACAAAGCCAGTCAAGACATTTTGAAGCCTGAGTCTCAGGATTCGCCTGGTATACTGCCTGATGACAACGCAGACAACAGCTCCCAAATAATGGTAACCTTTAAACCTGTAAACAAAATATTAATTCACACAGAATGCCTTTTTCCATTCCACTGCGCTACTTTTCATTGTTTTCCTATGTAAACACACGCTAGACAGATATCTTTAAAGTGGACGTAACACAGTTTCTGAAAATCTCATGTTAAACGGATAGTGCACTCAAAAATGAAAATTCTGTCATTAATTACTCATCCTCATGTCGTTCCAAACCTGTAAGACCTTCACTATTTTCAGAACGCAAATTAAGATATTTTCGATGAAATCTGAAGACTCTCTGACCCTCCATGGACAGCAAGGGTACTACCACGGTCAAAGCACTGAAACGTAGTAAGGATGTCGTTAAAATACTCCATGTCATGACATCAAAAATAACGACTTTATTCAACGGTTCTTCTCCCTCGTCACCGTGCAGTGTAGAGAGCTTCGTTGATTATAATGGAACTTTGTGAGATCGCGATGAACTAAGTGACAACTTTTAATGATTTTTAAGGGAGTCTGTAAATGAGATATTGATATAATACAAGAGTTAAATAAACAAGAAGTTAATATTAAGTGACTTACATTGATTTTGCTCTATTTTGTCATCAAAAATAGTTTGAAACAAGTCACAACTGAGCCGCTGCACATTGCCATTCAAACGCAGCACTGTTTCGTTTATGAATGAACGTGTTTTCAAACTAATCTAGTGAGTCAATGATTTAATTTCCCATTCATAAAGGCAGTCACTTGCTTTATTGCTGAATGAATCAGCTGTTTGAACAAATCAAATGAATGAATGATTCAGTAATTAAATCAGTGACTTGCCGCCACCTACTGGCAGTTTTAGTTTCATTTTTAAAGCATCTTTTCAGTTATTTAAATCATTTAATATTTGTTAGATTTAAAACATTAATCTCAACATGAATTTATGAATTTTGCTGCACGCATGCCACCTCTGAGCCTCATTAAACATATGAAAATACACCTATAAGACACTTTGTGTTCTTTTGTGCCACCTCTGTAGTACAAATTAATTTTGTTAATACTGATTTCATCTGATTGGTAACTTGATCTTATTCTACTTGTTCTTTTTCTGTTGTTTTAATTAGAAATTTTAAAAAGCTTATAAAATATAATTTTTTAAAAAATTGACATAAAAGTTGACTTTTAATAAAGTTAGAAAAATGCCATTACAACAGTAAAACAAAATTCCCTTGTAAATCACTTTAAGGAGTCAAATATCACCTCGTAATGGGAAGGTTAATTTTTTATCAGATTTTTCAATTATTAATTAGAAGGTGCTCCTAAATCTTTGACTGTGCTCGTAATTTTTTTAAGTTTAAGTGCTCCTAAAAAGCAAAGCAAGTGTAGAGCACTGGCCGTTGCTGTCTATGGAGGGTCAGAAAGCTCTCGGATTTCATCAAAAATATTTTAATTTTTTTCTGAATATTAATGAAGATCTTACGGGTTTGAAATGACATGAGGGGGAGTAATTAATGACAGAATTTTAAACTTATATAAACCTTGAAGAAATGTCTTTGGCCCTGAAATACTCTGTCATATGTCCAACTTTGGCCATGTTTAGCATGAGAATCCAACTCTATAACAGTGTAAATAAGTCAAAATTCTTGAAGTAGCATTAGCCATTCCCTTTAACCAATGTCCTTTCATCTTTTGCAGCATCTCACACATTACACAGCAATCTAAAAATGAGGTACTCAAGTAAAAGAAGTTCAACTTTTAAAAAACTGGTTATCAAACTCCGGGTCGTGACCCTCGAAGAGTCATGAGACTTAAAAATAACAAACTTTATTAACAAAATTGAAGTTTAATAGCAAAATGAACAAGCAACAAAATGAAAGCCAACTGCTGCATAAACATAAACAAAACCACAACATAAAGTGCCAGGCCTGGTCCTCTCTCACCTTTCACTGTCGTCACTCCTCTTTTTATCCTTCCGGACCTTCTCCGTAGGATTCCAGACCGGTGTGTGGCACAAGTATTCCTCCACCATCTTCGCTCCGCTCCGGCAACTTGAGCCCCGTCCTGTTTCACGTCATTCCATCTATCTATCTATTAGAGCTGCACGATTAATTGTTAAAAGATCGCAATCTCGATTCAAACACCCATGCGATCTTATTTTTTAAAGACAACGATTCACCCGTGTCTATTAAACTATTGAAAAAATGCCAGAACATTCAAGTCTGTGTTTGCACTGCCGCTGACATGAAGAGCAGACATTTACCATAGTTAAGTAAGAAACAGCTTCACAAACAGTCTTTTTAACTACACAGAATTATTTCTGCCTTACAGTTATTCATATTATCACAGAAATACTGGGATGAAAGTTTATAGTTAAGCTATAAACATTGATGTCTATGGTACATCAGAATTGTTTTGAACAAATCCCTTTTTGAATGTGGCGCTTCAAATAACGTTTGTGTCATTGCATTGTTTTGCCACTAGTTGGTGAAAAGTGACTTAAAAAATGTATTTGTCATTGAAACATTCAAGAGATGTTTAAAAATGCTGATTCATCCAGTAATGAAACAAGTGAAAAATTTGAGTGAGTCATTCAAACCATCTATCTATCTATCTATCTAAATATTTTCTGAATGATTTTTAAAAGAGCTTTACCTTATTAGGCTGGTCTTAGTGGTTGGGCTGATAAAACTCTAATGTGCACAATAAGCAGTTGTAAATCTATCTATGTGATCATTTTAAACACATCAAGCACATGTTTTCAGTATTGAATTAGTATCCCACATGATGGTTACTTCAAAGCACTGTTTGTGTATGGAGTATGCTGTTGTTAATTTGTATGTCCACTGGCTCTTTTCTTTCATGTTGTTTTACAGGGTCTTTGTAACGGAGTTTTAGTGTTTGAACTCCTACCAGCTCCTGTATACAAACACATTCCTGTACAAACATTCATAAACACACACACCTGGTGCATCATTTATTTCACACACAACAAAGTGCTTCTGTCATTTTTTATTTTGTGTGTTTCAAAGGCCTGAATTTTATATTGCTTTTTTATGATATGGCCTCAGGCTCAAGTTTAGGCTTTTAGGTTTTAGTTTGCTTTAGTTTCAGCCTGTGTTGCTCTGCTTTAGCACTTTAACAGATTAAGCTGTCAAAGATTACGTACCATATATTCACTTCTCCTTAACTCTGACACATTTCGTTCTTTATGAGAATTGTATTATTCATATAGTTTGATGCTGAATTCCTCAGTGCCAGACTGTTTGATAAGACAGTGCAGACTTTTATGATCAAGCGTTTTCCTCCAAGGGTTTTACAGACAGCCTTGCCTTGCTCAGTAAACAACAATAGATCAATCTGGGACGATTTCATTAATGCTCAATCTGTCATGTCCAGTGGGTGTTATTTTGGATTATTAGTTTGTCATTCATCATGTCTTCTACTCATAGAGCATACAGGAAGAGAAGAGGCAGAAAGTGATTAGGGAGGAGAGACGGGGACAGAATCAAACTCAAACTCTGTTTATCCAAAGCACTGTTGCTCTATATGCCATGAATAATCATGTCACACTCAATCCAAGTGATCACGTGTTTTTGTCGCACATTATACTAATTGGTGGACAAAATATTCATTTTGGTTTGTTTTTAAAACCCACAGATTTACAATTATAGGATCATTGATGATGGCCTTTGTGGAAAATAATTTGTAATGGTCACTAATTTGAGGGATACAGTTTCCTAGAGTTGATTTTCTTTCCGTTAGTTGATCATGTTTTTCTGTCCCTGTCCAAAGCGTTATGCTGTTACTAATCAGCAGTCATGGGTTGTGTTTCTGCTGGCACTCAGATTTTCCGTCCATTTGCTTGGCAGATGTAATCTCCAGACCTGTTCATTTAGTTAAAGCGTCCAAGTTTTTGGATTGTCACTTTTTTGCTTTTAAATTGATATCCCAGGTACATCTTACCACGTTCATAAATCTACACATATCTAAACATGCATATGCCTCATTATGAACTTGTGTTTTAATCACTCAATCACTTCTTTCTCAGATCTTTCTATCACTTAGCTGGTGATATGACTGATACTTTATTCTCTTCACCCAAGTGGATAAGAAGAACTGGGTTAAAACAAACACTTAGTTGACCCTTTTGCTGTTTGGATATCGTCATATTTTCCAGGAAGAGGCAAGACACCTATACAGGTGCTGCTGATCAACTCTCAGTCCATTAAACCTCTCAGTTTCCCTGAATAAATATGTGGTCACTATTGAAAACACATAAAAACAAATGGAGATTGGAGTTTGTTCTTTCAGGAAAGCGTTTGGGTGTGTTTTTAATACTGAAAGACCTGAAATAGTGTTTGTTTGTGATGTGATAATCAGAATGGGCTCATAGCCCTTGATTATTAAAAGCCTTCCATAACAAATACAGGTTGTTTCTTCTGAGTTTATTAAAGTGATAGTTCACCCAAATGTGAACGTTTCTGTTTTTTATTAATTTACACAACCATTCTGTTCCATGACTTTCTTGACAGTACGTATTGTTTTCTTTAACCTGACTGGCTGACTGATATTTCTCTGCAGGAGGACACAGACCATAACTACTACACCTCAAAGACATATGGCCCCGGTGACCCTATGAGCAAAGAATTATGGGTAAATATCGATCAGATGGACAAGGAGAAGGTGAAGATTCATGGCATCCTGTCCAATACACACCGACAAGCAGCGGTAAGACAGCAGTAATTCATTAATTTATTAATTAATTCTTTAATTCACCATTACTCACACACAAATAGAAGCAGTACACATCTACTGAAATGCAAATTGTATGAATTGACTACATTTTAAAGGTGACCTATTATTGCCTTATTTACAAGATGTAAAACAAGTCTCTAATGTCCCCAGAGTGTGTAAAAGAAGTTTTAGCTCAAAATACCCTATAGATATTTTTATAGCTTGTTAAAATTGCCATTTTTAGGGTATGAGCCAAATTTTTTGTGTCTGTTGCTTTAAATGCAAATGAGCAGGTGCTCCCAGAGAAGAGGGTGGAGCTTCAAGAGCTCATGCTCCAGTGCTGGTCATTCCACTATTAGTACAAGCCTGTTATCTTTACAGAAACCATGCTTAAGTCAGTCATCTGATTGTACTGTGCATAATAAATGCGCATTTATGAATTACACAGATGAGGAGCATGGTGCAATATGAATAACTCATGGTGCCATCGCTTGTTATCACAAACTTTATAAGCCCCACTTGTGATTATGAGCTCGACTAATTCAAGTGGGCGACTTTCATATGCAATTTTTAACTACCATATTCCTATTTACGATCATTCTGGTAGCTTGTGAAGGCAGCATCAATGAAAAGGCACAGACATTGGTAGCTTTAGCAACATTAGCCTTACAGATTGCCAAGAAGTGCTTTCAGAAAAGCAGTTTGGAAAACTGATGGAGGGAGTCTACTGAAACTCGTATGTTCATTGGTGTATCAGAAAACACAACATTTGTAATGCCTTTTTGGCTCTGACGTTGTATATTTCCAGTAATGGCGGACTGCTGCTTCTCACTCAGGGCTGTTTTTATGCTAACAGGGCAGGAAGTGTCACAAATGGGTGGGACTTTCTCTTTACGACGATGTGTACGAAGGGAGAATATAAAATTGCTTGTTCTGAAAGACTGTTTATAATTTATTGGGATTATAAAACAGTGAATGGGTGGATTTTTACCATTATAGGCTAGCTGTTTACACACACTGCGGCCACACACAACTGTGTTCAAACACATTCTTAAAGTGATTTTTGCATAATAGGTCCCTTTTAAGAACAATTACTGTTCACATTCCGGTTGTTTTCAAACTAACCAAGTTATTTAAAAAAAAAATCCTTTTATTTGTTGCTTGTGGATGGGTTTGTCTGTTTTGTGGATTTTGAAAGTAACTGACCAAGTGTTGATCCTCTCTGAATTGAGATCAGGTTTTGGTGTGTCGCCATCCCATTACTGGAACAGACTGTGATATCCTCACATTGCACTTTCCAAACAAAAGAAACCACAGCAGACAAGCGCACCATAGATTTAGGACAGAAGTCAAATTTATTAGCAGAGTTATGTTTGCTTTAAGCGACCACAGAATGAGTCCGTTGAGTCTGTCTAGATCTACACTTGCTGTATGTTTTATTGTAATCACAGTCTCTCTCTCCCTCTGTCTGTGATTAATGGTTTTATATTGATTCTGCTTATTGTTTAGGTCTTGTTATAATTGCAAGCTAAACTTTGTTTTGTTTTCATCCTCAGCGGGTCAATCTCTCTTTTGATTTTCCATTTTATGGGCATTTGTTGCGAGAGATCACTGTTGCAACCGGCGGTAAGTGAACTGTCCTCCTGCATGTGATGTGTGCAGCACAACCAATGATGAGGTTATATGAGAACGTCTGCCTGCCTCCGTGTGATATGATTATTATATGGCTGAAGCAGAACGTATGATCTATATGAGCTTCAAGAGGAATACATAATTGATTGGTTCTTGCCTGTAGGCATAAAAGCTTGACTGTGAGTCACTGTGTTCTAGCGGATCAGGCTGTGTTTATCAGCTGTGAGAGGTTCCTCTTAATAATGGCTGACCGTGCATGCTGTAGATATGAGGGCATGTGTGGGGATTTTTATTATGATTGCGGTTCATGTGACTCACTGGCTGCTGGAATGTGTCTAAGATGAAGCTGTGAGAGTGAGGGAAAGATAGAGACAGAAAACCGCCATATAATTTCTCCCTATAATTACATCAGTCATCTCTCTCTGGTTATAAACGGTGAAACTCAAGTGATCTAAATTTCCCAGTGAAGCCGTGTTCTCAGGAGCAAAAATTCATGCACTTTATCAGTGGTATTAAAGATACTTTTACTGCCTTAAAGGGATAGTTCACCCAAAAATGAAAATTCTGTCATTAATTGCTCATCTTCATTAGGGGTGGGAATCTTCAGGCACTTTACGATCCGATCCGATCCGATTCCGATTCTGGGAGTCAGAATCTGATTCCAAAACAATTCTTGATCTACATTTTTTCTCCAATTAATTCTTCTTCTGTGCAAAAACATCTTTACAACCTTACATTTTAAACAAAATTGAAATCTTTTATGTCAGTACTGCCATCTTAAAAGTAGGGGTGTGAATCTTCACTGGTTTCATGGTTCAATTCAATTACAATTTTCTTTATCAACTCAATATCACTATGCATCACATTCTCATTTTTCTAATATGACTGCACATGGCTACATTTTCATATTCATTTTATGTCAAATTTATTTTGTGCAAACTTTATTTTTATTATTATATAAACAGGCTACTTTCTAAAACAATAACTCATTTAAAATAAGTGTTCTTTCAGACAATAGTTATGGGTTTTTTTTTTCCTCAGCATTATTGCCGTTTGATTATTACTGATGAGATCATAGACAGTGGCAGCTTTAACTGACTGTATTTACACGAATACACAGATCTATTTCGATATATCAGATGTTTTGTCCTGCTCTGAAAACATAACTGACTGTGTGAACATCAATTTCGTATAAAAGTATTCGAAAATGAAAGTGCATTTAACCACTGCCGCAATCGATCTTCAGGACAACAAACACAAAGCGCACGTGAAAGTCCGTCAGTGCGCGAGTTTCGTGCATCTAATAGTACTGCATTCTAAACGGCATTAATGAAAGCATATCTAAAGTAAAACACGGCGGGTGGAAGCACACACTGTCAAGCAAAGCGCACGTGTCTAGCGGCTTTCACACCGAACGCGGAAAGCGCTGCACTCTGAAACCCATTCATTTCAAATGCTTGCGCCGCGCGAGGACGGCTTGTTTCTGCATCGACTAGAGTGCACCGCTGGCGCGCAAGGCGCGATTAAAGTTCAAAATAGTTGAACTTCTGCCGCTGCCCTCTGAAGGGCTGCGCTGAACCCAGAAGAGAAGCGCTTTCCGCGTTTGGTGTGAAAACAGCTTTACGGCGCAAATTCTGTGCAATGAAGCCCGCCACATCTCTAGCACACTCCTGCCACATGCGGAAAAAAAACAAGCTCAGAATGATTCAGAAATATTCAGAATGATTCCGAATCGTTGAAGAGACAATCGTGATGCATAGGAGAATCGATTTTTTCTCCCACCACTAATCTTTATGTCGTTCCAAATCCATAAGACCTTTGTTGCGCCTTACATGTGGTAATTGTTTGCCATCTATGCAGAGTCAGAAAGCTCTCGGATTTCATCAAAAAATATCTTAGTTTGTGTTTTGAAGATGAATTTCACTTTTGCATGCTCTGTGCAGTTCTGTTCAAGACAGTTTGTTGAAAAACTCCAGTCTCATTTTCTCCTCCAACTTCAAAATCATTGTACATCGCTGTTTTACCTTTTTTTTGTAAAGGGAGTTTGACCTTCTTTCCACGTTCACTTTGTAAACGCTGGGTCGGTACTTCTGCAGTGATGTAGGATGATTCTGAAGTTTGAGAAGAAAATGAGATGCGACTTTTTCAACATACCCTAACTGTACTGACCCGGATTACACAGACTACGCATGCACATCGCAAATGAGACAAAACGAGCATTTGAGGTTAAAAAGTATATAAATTATGCATTTATTTAGAAAATAACCAATCGTTTTGCTAGATAAGACCCTTGACTGGGATTGTTTAGAGCCGCTAGAAGCTGCATTGAAACTCCATTTTGGAAGTTCAAACTCGCAGGCACCAAAGAAGTCAACTATATGGAGAAAATTCCTGAAATGTTTTCACCAAAAAACATAATTTCTTTACAACTGAAGAAAGAAAGACATGAACATCTTGGATGACAAAGGGGTGAGTACATTATCTGTACATTTTTGTTCTGGAAGTGAACTTCTCCTTTAAGCGTTTGGAATGACATGAGGGTAAGTCATTAATGACAGAACTTTCATTTTTGGGTGAACTGTCCCTTTAAGAATATATAATAAACAGCACTGGAAAATGTTTGCTAAATTATTGAATGAATGAATAAATTATTAAAATCTGAGTGTCTATTTACATTAAGTGCAGATAGCCCATCTTGTTGGCAAAGGCTTTTTGCAGTAACTCTTTTGTCTGGTTCAATCAGACAAAATTGCTAAAGAAACCCTTTGGTAACTAGGACAGGAGTCCGGAGAGCATGGACAGTGAATTTAAGCTTTTGATGCTACTTACTTGTTCGAGTATGCTTTTTTCCAGTCACATTCTTCTCCTTTTTCTTATTTCATATCTGCTCGAAGAGGCTTATTTTAAGTAATAAAGGAAAAAATATTTGAGAAGTGGAAATAATGTTTGTAATGAGTATTTAATAGGCCTATAATTAAAACTGGATGTGGTATCCTTACATTGATCAGATGGGCTGGCACACTGACTGAACATATGCTGCTCAAATTGTTACCATGTGGCTCACTTCTTGGACCTTCGAGGACACCTTTATTGATAAGCAAGTTCAATGGTTAGGGGTAGGTGTAGAGTTGAGCTTTAGAAATGGTGACAAATAAGTGCAGATTGCTATAATAAATCATTTTTGAAGGTTTGTTTTTCTTTTTTGTTTTCTTGTGTTGTCAAACAGTGAGCCCTGTTTTTGTCTTAATTTTTTTATTTTTATTGAATTGAATATAATGAGCTTTTTAAGTGCTTTGTGTTTACAGGGTAAGCGAAGTTGGTCAGCGTAGTTCAGGTTGGCTGAATTCCTGTGGAAAGATTTGCATTGATTTAAGCAGACAAATGCTGAAGACACATTTTAGATTATGTATGTGTGGAAGGTCCTCTCTCCTTTCTGTGAGTGGGATGGAAAGAGGCATTTATATGGCTAATTAGAGTATTAATCACTTTGGAGACAGGCCAGGGCTGTTTGCCAGGACGCATAGATGAGAAAGGAGGAGACCACAGAGATTAAGAGTAGAAACACAAGCACATGTTCATGCATTTGTGCCAATAAAAACATTTTTCATAAACAAATTAAGTAGTTTTATCTTATTTTCATCACATTTTAAATGTATTTTTATCATCATTTTATATTATGAATATGTATTGTAAAGGATTATAGATTGTGTGTGTGTGTTTGTGTGTTTTCAGGGTTCATCTACACAGGAGATGTGGTTCACCGAATGTTGACAGCCACACAATATATCGCTCCACTTATGGCAAACTTTGACCCCAGCCTTTCCAGAAACTCAACTGTCATTTATTTTGACAATGGTAAGAGACAGATGCAATGGACTGTGTGTGTTTGTGTGTGTATGTGAGAGAGATACAGAAGGTGTCCTATCTGACAGAAATATATAGTGGAAAAATATATTGGTACAGAAATATCCAATATATACCTGTCAGACCTACCAATCTTCAAATGCACAAACACCCATCAAAAACACTGTACCTTGACTTGCTATAAATCAAATGTGACACTTACAGATTTTGTTATGTTTTCAGGATGCTCTTGTATACAGAGACGTGTAGGATTGTAAACTGAAACTGTATTCTCACTAATATATAAAATAATATTATTTAAATTTGTATATGTTTCATAGGAACCGCTTTGGTTGTCCAGTGGGATCACGTCCATCTTCAGGATTCTTATAATCAAGGAAGTTTCACCTTCCAGGCCACATTACACAACGATGGACGAATTGTCTTTGCTTACAAAGAGGTCTGATAGATATTTTTTCGTTTCTTCCTCCATATGTCTTTCATCCTGTTTTCTATTTCTCTCTCTGTCTGTGACACGGCTCTTCTATGATTACTTCCTGTTCCATCAGAGTTTGTGTGATTGGGTCAATCTCACTCTCTTTTCAATTTGCCACTTGCAAACATGTTCAGGTACCATGTAATGGCAAAGTGAAGTAACTAGTACAGTTAAGTTATTTTATCAGTTTCACAAATCATGTGCGGTCAGACGTGAACAGTGTTGGGAGTTAACGCATTACAAGTAATACACGTTACGTAATCATATTACTTTTTTCAAGTAACTAGTAAAGTAATGCATTACTTTTAAATTAAAGTATTAAAGGTTTTTATGAAATATTATTTCTCAATTTTTTTTCAGCGCATGTAGTCAGAGTTACAGAAAAGTAATGAAAATGCAGGAAATAAGAAGATTATGTTTTGTTTATTTAATGTGACAAAAAAAAAAACAGTAATACCAGTGACACAATGAATCACCAGTGACGTACATAAGACCTGATATACTGATCTTCACTGTTGTTACCCATAAGGAAGGTAACACCAGTGACAATTTTCATGAAAAATGCATTTTATAAAATGGCTGCTGCAAGGTATCAAACCACATGTTGTCAGTCATGATATACTCACTAAATTAAGTAGTTTAATCCATTTATATTCTAGTTTTTTTTTTTTTTTTTTTTTACAATTTCCTAAAAATAAAGTAGGTCATACCATTGACGTAAGCTAAAAGCTGGATATGAAATCATGAGATAAATGAGAACATTTCTGATAACTGAAAAGAGACAGTGGATGTAACATGGGCCTTTTACATAGATCTTTAGGAAATAGGAAGAAGGACGTCAAGTGATGTCATCAGTGTGATTTTTATTTCAAAATTAACGATTTTTGTTAAATGGTAACACCAGTGACACAACTCCAGCGGATCAGTACTTTTATAATATATTTTAAAATATTTATTCTGCATTTTTGTTATGCCATTTACATCATATATTTGATAGTTATGAAATATGAATATATTATTGTATTTTAAATTGTAGAAAAAACAATTTTTGACCTCAAAATAAAGCACTTTCCCTTTGTACATGGCTATGGGGATGAGCGGTTTTGTGGTGCTTGGAATTCGATATAATTAATTTAAGAACAAATATTGCCACATTAATGGCTCAAGGTGTAATTGTTCAAATAACATATTGTTTCATTTTAAAATATAAAGAAATTGTAACCCTAAAGTGTTTTTCAAGTGTAATATTTCTGTAAAGGCTAGGGACAGATAAATGGATATTTCCACTGAATGACCCAAATAGGCAAGCCAAGCCAAGCCAAAGTGACAAAAAGTGCAAATGTAACGAAGTGGTTTACTTTCCATAAAAAGTATCTAAGTAATGCAATTAGTTACTTTTTTTATGAAGTAACGCAATATTGTAATGCATTACTTTTAACTTTCCCCAACGCTGCATGTGACACTACAAAAGCATGAATCCATTTTAATAATCAAATAAATCAATTATACTTCACTTTGTTATATATTTTTATGTATTTTGTTTTATATTGTATACATATATGATTTAAAAAATACAATTTATCATATACATATTATGTTGTGCATTTATATAAATGTATAATATTTATATTATGTGTGTGTGTGTGTGTGTTTTTGAGCGGTAGTACAGCAAAAAACAGTAAAATTTTGAAATAATTTTACTATTTAAAATATCTGTTTTCTGTTTGAATATATTTTAAAATGTAATTTATTCCTGTGATTTCAATTTTTTTTTTTTTTTTTAGGTTTCTTTGGTGAATAGCAAGCTAGAAGCTAGAAGCTTTCTATAATTCCCCCCCCCCCCCCCAAAATAAGAAAAAAAAAATTATACTGACTCCAAGCTTTTGAATGGTATAGTGTATAATGTTACAAAAGGTTTTTATTTCAGATAAATGCTGATCTTTCTGTTCATCAAAGAATCCTGAAAAAAATGTACTCAACTGTTTTAAATATTGATAATAATAATAATAATGATAAATGTTTCTTGAACAGCAAATCAGAATATTAGAATGATTTCTGAGGGATCGTGTGACACTGAAGACTGATGATGCTAATGATGCTAAAAATCAGATCACAGGAATAAACAACATTGTAAAATATATTCAAATAGAAAACAGTTATTTTAAATAGTACAATATTTCAAAATTTATTGTTTGTGCTGTACTTTGGATCAAATAAATGCAGGCTTGGTGAGCAGAAGAGACTTCTTTAAAAAACAAACATTAAACTCACTGTTTAAAAACTTTTGACTGGTAGCGTATACACACACACACACACTATATAGTGCCATGCGAAATAAAAAATAGCTAGAAATATATAAAGAAATAATATAACCCTCTAGTCAGAAGACATTCTTGTAAATGCTGTTGAGATTTATTTAATTATTGCAAAGCATATTCAGCCCACAAACCTCCTAACTGAATTAGGCTTCTCCCTCTCCAGTGTCTCTGCTCACTCCATATCTGTTTTTTGTTGTTTCTTTCTTCATTTTCCTTCCTTCCTTTCTTTCTTGTCTTTCTTTTTTGCTTTCTTGCTTTCCTTCTTTCAATCTAGCTGTCTTAACGTCAGTTCCTCGGGTTGATGATGGATGGATTAACTAGTACGTTCTTTTATTTCAGGTCCCAGTGCAGATTGCAAAAATCAGCTCTGTCAATCATCCAGTGAAGGTCGGACTGTCTGATGCCTTTGTGGTGGTCCATAAGATCCAGCAGATCCCCAGTGAGTGAACGTGACACACAACACCCGTAAACCATCTGCTTTCTGTATTCCAAGTGTGTGTGTGTTTGTGGAGATTCGAGTTGATGACTGAATTTGACAGGTGCTATTCAGCACCAGCAGAAAGCTGAGAGTATGTTTGCTCTGACAGTCGATTACTTCTGAGGTGATCTCAAAGCTCCGTTCTCCTCCCTTCTCAAGCTGTCTGTTTGTTGTCTGGTGTGCCAAGCAGAAAAAAGTCTTTGATGTTGTAGTAACAGTGAGCCCAGCAGGACCAAACCTGGCTGTGCTGGAGAAACAAATTTAGCAGATAAATATGTCTGGAGTTGGGCAGTGAGTGAATGTGGGAGAGAAACAGGAGGAGAGGAGATGTTTGCTGTCAGGGCATCTTGAATGGAAGCTCATGATTTTCCATGACAGCTTATTCTCTCCGAGCGTATGTGTGTCTGTGTTTGTTTGTGACTGTCTGCTGAGAAAGGGCAGGATTTGCATCATTCTGTCTGTCTGTTTGTCTGTCTATTACAATATGAGAAAGAGAGAGACAGCTCTGAGGGGAAGGGGAGAGTCGAGAATGAGATGGAGTGATTGCGAGTGGTAATAGCCTCTTGCCTCTCTTTCACTAATTAGTGTCTGGAGACTCATCAGGTGACTCTGTTTAAGATGCATAAGCTCACACTTGCATATCTCCAGGCACTATCAGCATGCAGCTAAGGAGTTTTGTGACCCCCCATGGGCAAGAAATGTAATTACCCACAGGAAGAGAAAAACAGACGGCACTGAACAAGCAACAATTTCCTGTCTTGAACTTTAGCTGCTCCTTTATGTATTGATACTCCAACATTGTAGGTTTCAGCAAGGTCAGACAGTTACTTCCTCAGCTGTACACACACGTTCACTTTATCAGAGAGATTTCCCCTATCGTACACATTCATCTAGAGAGGGGACACATGAAAAGCTGTATACACACACACACACACACACATTGGTTTCACTCTATTAGAAAGGACAGAGGTGACCCCAACTCTTTACACAAACCTATAGACATCAATAAACTTAAGATGTGATTTGCATGATTTATGAGCATTTTAAATAGCAAGAACCACTAAAGATGATTTTTACGTTTCACCTGCACATACACATGTAGAAATCTTACTACAGTTCCCATCCTCTCCTCATTGTAATTCAATTTTCCATTTCACTGCTTTTAGGTAATTCAGCTACCAGTCACGTAGATGATGTATTACTGGCTGCATCTATATGTGCAGTTATATCTATGCATGCATGTACATGCATTTGATTCAGCGTGTGTATCGATGGGTGCCTTACCTTTAACTGAAAGACTATTATATACTGAATTACTTTCAGGTGTAGATTGATCAACCAGTACATTTAGATTATAAAAAGTCCATTTTGCTTTCTAGGGATTTGTAGGGATTCATGGCATTAGAGACTGAGTATGAGTACAGCATAACCAATGCAAAGTTTACTTAAGGCCAATTCACACTGCGCCAACAGATGCTGACAAACAGCAACACATTTGTTGGGTTTTGTCTGATCAGTGTGTTACCCCATTGGCATATGTTGGCATTGGTTTGTGCTCGTTTTGACCTATTAAATTGGTGTTTGTTGGTTTTGGAACATCTGAGAAGTCAGCTGTTGGCAATTCACACCTTTGTCGGTGCAGTGTAAATTGGCCTTTAGCAATGTAATGTTTTTTTTTATATTATTCTATTTTAAATGTATTTTAATGGGTAAGTGATACCAAAGAGATGACACTTTTTAGTTGACTTAAGTAGTTTAGTAAACAAACAGGTCTTTTTTTTTATGTTTAACTGTGTATTGGATAAGAGCTTATCTTAGTGAGCATATTAAGTATTCTCCCTTGTGTCACTCCAGTTGGCATCCCTTACCAAAAATAAGTATACTTCAAGTTTATTTTATTAAGTATACTTAAGTAAAGTTCAAGTATATTTACAAGTATCAGTGTACTTGTAGTCGGTGGCGGCTCTTGGGTTTTAAAATAGAGGAGGCACACTAACTGTATTCATCTGGGGATCCCTGCTGATTGTTATTATTATTATTATTATTATTATTATTATTATTTGCTTAACCACTTTAAAATGGCTTTTTGGTTTTAGTCAGAAAACGTGAAGCAAACGACACACATACAGCAAGATAAGATAATTTGGTAACACTTTAGAATAGTGTACACTTATTCACTATTAACTACGACTTTTTGCTCAATAAATTCCTAATTTGCTGATTATTAATAGTCAGTAAGGTAGTTGTTAAGTTTAGGTATTGGGTAGGATTAGGGATGTAGAATAAGGTCATGTAGAATAAGGCATTAATATGTGCTTAATTAGTACTAATAAATGGCTAATATTCTAGTAATATGCATGCTAATAAGCAACTAGTTAAGAAACCGTAAAATAAAGTGTTACCGATAATTTCACTCACCTGCCCTTACCAAAAAGTAGTATACTTCAAGTTTATTTTATTAAGTATAGTTAAGTAAAGTTCAAGTATATTTTTAAGTATACTTTCTGTAGTAAGTATACAAATATCAGCGTACTAGTAGTATGCATGTAAGTGTACTATTTCAGTACTGCTTGGGACTAAATTGGCCCACTTTCTAGTATATAAAAGTATACTTTTAAGTGTACTTCAAGTATAACAACTAGTTTACGTCTAAGTTTTTAGTTTGTACTGCAACTACACTAAAAGTGAACTTATAGGTATACCGATAGTTTACTAATTAAATACTTGTATCATTTTTAGTACACTTTGAATTATAGTCTCAGTAAACTACTAGTTTAGTAGTTTCATACTGCAAGTATACTTGTAAGTTTTCTTTAAGTGAACTTTACATCATACTTTAAGTATACTACTATGTCCCTATTAAGGTATTTTTTTTGTATATATTTTGTCAAACAAATACCTGAACATACAAAACATCAAAAGAAAGAACAGGGTATCTGCTTGTAAACAAAAACATTTTATTCTAGCTTCATGCATTTTTTTATAAACACTTGAATGTGGGTAAGTTTCATAAAAAAAAAAAAGAAACAAACAAACAAAAACATTTCGAACAAAAAGATTTAAAAAGTTCAGAATGATAATCAAAATGTAGATGGAGTCGATCAACACCAAAGTTTGACAGTCATTATTACCTCTTCATGGGTCGACATTTTATTCCATAACGTTACACAGTTTTGATGCTGTTTTATGTCTGATGATCGTGTTAGACTACGTGTGGAAGCATCTGTTGTTTCAGTTTCTTCTTCACTTGTGTTTTGGAAAATCTGTGCAGAAGACGTGTAATAGCGCCCACTACCGTATAACAATGAATACATGGATTCTCTAAGCACAAGTATAGCTTAAAGGAACACTCCACTTTTTTTGCTAGTAGCTTAGCATAGATCATTGAATCAGATTAGACCATTAGATCCAGCGAGATGCTAACAGTCTAATCTGATTCAATGATCTATGCCAAGCTATTAGCAAAAAAAGTGGAGTGTTCCTTTAAATATCTTTGGACTCTTTCTAAGTCAAGTATACTTAAATGTAATTTTAAGTATATTTCTGATAAGTGCATAAAGCACATTTATGAGAAGTACTTAAAAAGTATGCTTTCCTATTTTTTAGTTTAAAAGAAGTATACTAATAGCACACTTGAATAAACTCCTTTTCGTAACTATGTGAATAGTTCTTTTAATGAAAGTATACTGTATTCACAACTATTCAACTATTTCATTACAGTGAATCACACATCCCAATGCTAGGAAAGAGGGTTCAATAACTTTGCAGTGGTCCAATGCTCGTTTTGTTAGTTTCAGACTAGATACAGATCTGTACTGAGCACATTTAACTTTACTAGTTCCTTTTTTGGCAATGATTCCTATCATTTAATATGAAATCAACCTTCTCCATCTATTTGTGGAATGGCAGACATGCCCAAGTGAATACATGCCTTGTACAAGGAAAACAGACTAGGACAATTTCACAATTATGGATAACATCTTGTTTGAAAGATTTTTCAATGTGGAAGCAAGCTATTTCCTCCGAATTAACAAGATTCATTTGCTGCTACCGGTAAATAACTAGAATAGCAAAGTGCAGTAAATGGTAAAACTATTTGCGCTAAAAGCCAGTGTGTTCATGATTACGATAATAAATTACTATGCGATACAGTACAATAACACATACCTAGTATTGTGCACTGGGGTTCTGAAGCAAAGTCTGTGTTTATTTAGACTGTTTATGTTTTTTTATAACCTAGTGTAAATTTATATTCTAGTTACAATTAACGTTGACACATTTTCCAGGTCAAAAAAAAATATTTCCTGACAACTCCCTAAAGATTTTAGCATGGTGAAGGATGTGACAGTGTTAATGCATTTGGTCTCTGCTGCTGAATTGCTGCTGTTGGTTATTGCTGTAGTTGTAGATTATTGCAATAATCTGCTGTTGCTACTGCCAATTCATACGCCGATAGGGTGCTGTGAGTATTTAAGTAAACCTGCTGCTGCACAATAGCACATAAAATAACCCATTTATACAGATAACCCATTTAGCAGATTTATGCAGGTGGAACTGGGGAGGTAAAGGGTTTCAAAGTAACTCTGAAAGTGTGTCACAAAATGCTCAAGTAAAAGCTAACCAGCCAAATTAAATGTAAAGCAGTAAGCTTATTGGCTGCGGATGCAACATGAAACAATCAGCTTGTTGTGACAAATCGTTTAATGATGTGAATATCATCAGTTTATGTTAGGACTCATCAGCCCGCGCCATGTGGAGTTTCATGACAGAACTTGCCGTAAGCATTACTTACACTATCAAAAAACAACTGATACAATATCTCATGTTTTTAAGCACTTTTACATTTATTCCAAAATAATAAACTAGAGGGCAGTAACACATTTTATATTTCATGTACACTCTTAAAAATAAAGGTTCCAAAAGGGTGTTTTTGCAGTGATGCCAAAGAAGAACCATTTTTGGTTCCCTAAAGAACCTTTCAGTGAACAGTTGTTAAAAGAACCATTTTGAAGAACATTTTAAAAATCTAAAGAACCTTTTTTGACTATAAAGAACCTTTTCTGCATTTGAAAGGTTCCGTGGATGTTCAAGATTCTTCATGTAACCATTGATGCTAATAAAGAACGTCTCGGTTACGTATGGTAACCCTCGTTCCCTGATGGAGGGAACGGAGACGTTGTGTCGAGTTAGTGTACGACACTAGGGGTCGCTCTTGAGAGCCCAAACACCTCTGACAGTTTTGAGAAAGGCCAATGAAAATTGGGTGTGCAGATTTGCATAGCTGGCCACGCCCCGGACATCCGGGTATAATAGGGCAGCGTGTGCATCTGCTCACTCGTTCTGATCTGAGGAGCCGAGCGTCTCAGCTCACTCAGAGGCGGACCAGAGATGTGGCATGGGAGACACAACGTCTCCGTTCCCTCCATCAGGGAACGAGGGTTACCATACGTAACCGAGACATTCCCTATCTGTCGTACACTCCGAGTTGTGTCGAGTTAGTGTACGACGCTAGGGGTCCCCGTAAAAACACGCCACATGTCTGGCCGCGTCACGAGTGATAAGCGCAAGTGTAACAGGGCAACGTGTTAACGTAAGTGCAGCTCACCTCGTCGTGACCATCCAACGTCCAAGACTGACCTGTTACAGCAGTGTCCCGCAGCCGGGCCTTCCTCAGTGGAGCGGCTGAGTGTCTTGAGAACGTTGGGGAAGTGCCGGTTTCCCGAAGGAAAAGGCACTACGGAGTTCACAACCTGCCCAAAAGGGGGGGTATAAAGTGACATCATTAAATATGGGACCTGAGGTGGGTCTCACACCCGGGGAGACAACCTGACTCAGGCCCTAGAGACAAACCTGTCTTCAGGGGAAAACACCGCACCACAGGAGTTATAGGTGGAAAATACACACATGGGGCCACTACATGAGGAGCCACTACATATGGGGCACAAATCCAACCAAGAGTTAGGGAAGTAACCATACCTTGCGTTGAGATTTCGTAACAAGTTCCTCCGCCAAACTCTGCTACGTCAGGAGTGCCAATGATGGAATGGTGCCCAGGGTTCGCGTTCAGGAAACCTACTGAGACTCAAAGCGTAATCACCGTTAGGGGGAAGTGCTTTAGGCAAGCTCTACACCAGCCAGTGTGCAGAGTCAAGAATTTGTGTTCAAAACTCTAGCTGACACTGGCTCCAGGCGCAAATTATAAAATCTGGCAAATTTGTTAGGTGTAGCCCAACCTGCAGCTCTACAGATGTCTGTTAATGAGGCCCCATTTGCAAGGGCTGCCGAGGCAGCAACGCCCCTAGTCGAATGGACTCTTACCTCCAGAGGGCAGGGTAGGCCTCTGGCCCTGACTCAGAAGAAAAACTAGAAGCCTAACGAGGGTTCTAGCAAGCCTACCGACAAGCTTGTGTTGCCACCTTCCCACAAGATCTCTGACCGCTGGGCGGTCAGGCCGGAGGCCCGGCTGTCGCGGGGCCTCAGGAGTTATATAGGGGACCGTCCGTGGCGACGAACAGACAGGAGTAGTCGGGGGTAGAGGACCGGAGCCCTGACCCGCGGCTCTGTCTGCTCTTACCGTGAAGGACTTTCGCTGCAAATTCTATCACGGTGTTGCCAGAAGGAAAAACCTGGGAAATGGGGGGTAAGAAGCGGACTTCAAATTTCCCGCATTTCTGACAGGTGCAGCCACAGGTGGCGTTCCTGGACCAACAAGTAGACATCGCCCTTCCTAGAGCGTGCGCCACGACTCACAGCTCTAGGTTGGAACCACCCTCGTAATGAGCTCGCAACGCCACGGCCTGAACGCCCAGAGGATGGCCGTGGTATGTAAGGCGGACGCAGCCTGTCCAGAAGCCATGTAAGCCTTGCCCGGAAGAACTTACAGGCCCTGAACGGGAGTTCTGGAAGGAATCCCACAAGCGGCGGCGATTAGCAGGGAGTACACTGCAATCGCCCCCTCCGCCTGGGGGAACCCCTGAAACCCCCTCGCTGGACCCCCATCGAGAGTGGTGAAGGAGGAGAAGTTGGTTTAACACGTTCTGACCATTTTTTTTAAATGGGCTTTCCGCGATTTCACCGACTTCTCGTGTACTTCCGGGAAACAGACACTGGAAACGAGCGTACCGGTCGTTACCCAGATGTCTATTAACCAGCCCCTTCTTGGCTGCCCGTTTCAGGCACGGCCGCCATTTTTTAGCATCCACCTCAAACTGAGAATCAGTCCCCCGTAGAGGCTTGCTCAGCTGAAGTTTCTGCTTTCAAATAGTTCACGCCCTTCCTTAGCGATGCTGCCGCTAACCATTTCCGCCCAATTAGGAGTTCTGAATAAGAAAGTCAGCTGTACTGAGACAGACTAACAAACTTGTCCGGAAACTCAATCGAGGGACGCACGAAGCGAGGGGTTTGCGGGGTTTTCACCCGGCAAATCCTTCCTTGCTTTGTAATGCTCGTCACCAACGCACATCGCAACGGCCTCGTACCCGGAAGTAGAAGGACCGGAGCAGGGAAGCAGTCGGAGTGAGCCGCGGCTTCACGTGAAGCACGCGGCTGACGAGCAAGCGCGTCCATGATCGGGCTCTCGCAAGCAAAACATGAGTCAACAACAAGCGCTGCATCAGCGTAAGCATAACTCAACACTGAACACAACGGTCGTGTCGATCGTTTGGGAAGGTAAGCCGCAACCAGGATGACACGGAGGGAAAGATATGTTAACCAACACACAATCCTACCGTGCCAGCTCTATCAGAGAAATCACCCTTTTAGAAGGAAGATTGCTCTTCAAGATCGCCGTCGACGCACCCAGGGGACTCTCACAACACAGGCTGTGCTACAGAGGGAGAGACCGCTGTCTGTGCTGCAGATCCAACGACGAGAGAGGTGAATGTTGCTGCATCTCACGCAGAGATGCTGCATTCGGCTCCGAAGAACAGAACGAGTGAGCAGATGCACACGCTGCCCTATTATACCCGGATGTCCGGGGCGTGGCCAGCTATGCAAATCTGCACACCCAATTTTCATTGGCCTTTCTCAAAACTGTCAGAGGTGTTTGGGCTCTCAAGAGCGACCCCTAGTGTCGTACACTAACTCGACACAACTCGGAGTGTACGACAGATAGGGAACCTTTATTTTTAAGAGTGTACGTTTTATTTGTCAGCTGTTGTTCTTTTGAATACTTAACTTATTTTTGGATCATCAGTCATCAAACACTGCACGTCTCATGATGTATACATTGATTCAAGCTGCATAACAGACTGTTTTTGTACAACTAAATAAACTGGAAGCAGATTACAGCAAAAGCCTTGCACATACAAGTCAAAAATAGCCATACATGCTCTTACATTACAAATAAAGTGGATTAAACAAACAAAAAGTATTGTAAATGTGTTCAAAATGGCAATTAGAGGAGAAATTTACTTCTAGAACAAAAATGTACAGATAATGTCATCTAAGGTGTTCATGTCTTTCTTTCTTCAATCGTAAAGAAATTATGTTTTTTGAGGAAAACTTTTCAGGAATGTTCTCCATATAGTGGACTTCTGTGGTGCCCGTGAGTTTGAACTTCCAAAATGCAGTTTAAACGTAGCTTCAAATGGCTCTAAACGATCCCAGCCGAGGAAGAAGAGTCTTATCTGAAAACTCGAAAGTCTTGTCTTGTGTAGCTCTGCATGTACTCTCTGTATTCTGGTATATGTCAAAAAACTCCCATCTCATTTTCTCCTCCAACTTCAAGATCGTCCTACATCGCTGCAGAAGTACCGATCCAGTGTTTATAAAGTGAACGTGCAAAGAAGGTCAAACGCCCTTTACAAAAAAAAAGGTAAAACAGCGATGTAGGATGATTTTGAAGTCCACTATATGGAGAACAAGTAGGACCATATATGGCAATAAGTCCTGAAACGTTTTCCTCAAAAAACATCATTTCTTTACGACATGAACATCTTTGATGACAAGGGGGTGAGTACATTATCTGTACATTTTTGTTGTGGAAGTGAACTTCTCCATTACAAGGTAATGTACAGTCAAACCAAAATTTATTTTGACACCTTCAACATTTCTCACATTATCACAGTTTATTTGCTACAGTTTAGAAAATGGTAATAAAATATGACAAGAACAAATTCATCTTGATAATGTCAGATAACTTTGATAGAAAGATATGTAACACAGTGACAAACAAAGGGTCAAAGTGTCAAATCAAATTTTTGGTCCCAAGTTTTACTGGTGGTCTGCTGTATGAAGAATTTATGGGTATAATATGTCCCAGTTTACTTTATTTTGCTACCCTCACTTACATAAATGAACTATAGTGGCCTGCAACCACCAGTAAAAAAAATATTACAATTTATATCTGGTGTCTGAAAAAGTTTTGGTTTGACTGTACCAATGTATGAGGAGACAGAACTTTACAAAAAAATCTCCATTTGCTTGTGCAGCAGAAGTTTCAACATCCAAAATGCTTCACATGATAATTGTGTTTGCTTGGTTCTAGATGTGCGGAGGAAGACTATCTATGAGTATCACCGAGTGGAGCTGTTAAAGACCAAAATTACCAGCGGTATGGCTGTAGAAATGATGCCACTACCAAGTAAGCCAATGGACACACAAAATACGTATACATGCACACACAAACAGTCTTGCTAATAGAGCTATAAAAAAATTATGTGATGTACCTTATAGCTAGTAGAGGCTTGTATTGTTGTACCTCTTATCTGCAATGTCAGATTTTATATTAGAGTTTTTATCACAAGTTATATGGAAATCCAGTTCATTGTTCTATTAACCTTTTGCTCTATTCGTGATTGATTCTGTGCTGATGCATTTTCAATGTCCTTTTTTTTCTTTTCCGCAGCATGTCTTCAATTCACAAGCTGCACTTCTTGCATAGCATCACAGATTAACTTCAACTGCAGCTGGTGTCACCGCCTCAATAGGTGAGAAAACAAACCGCTCTTCATCCCTCTCTCTTTTTGCTACTCTAATGTCATTGTACTGGAATTGGAGACGCGGCTCTCAGACCGCTTGCCCTGAGGTGATGCAGTGAACGAGGGGAGTAATTTACATTTTACAAGTTCTGTCAGCAGTTGCTGAAACACAAGCACTCTCAACGCAGACATTCACAAGAATTGTGGAGATAATTCACCACTTCTAATTCAGCAGTCACAATGTTACAAGATTGCCTTTGTATATAAAGACGGCCTAAAATTGAAACGAATTGTAAACATCATGTGTAAAGCATTAACGAAATGTCTCATGCATCTCGCATTGAATCTTTCTAGGTAATAGTTCTTTAAATGTAGCAGGGAGGGTCTTTCATACCAAGGCTGCTTTTCCCTGAGAAAGTGAGAAAGGGGGAAAATAAAGTCACATTCCTGCTGATTCATGCCCGGGCCCTCACCTCTCGAACCCAGACAGCTTTTCTCTGTAGATCACATACCAAAGAACAGACGAGACCGAGACACCCGACCTCCTTCTGCTTTATTTTCCTGGCAGTCCTTCGATCTGTCTTCTCTTTCAATCCCTCGCTCTCATTCTCCAGCACATACTGTACATAGACACCCTCACGCATGCATATACATACTCTGAGGGACTCAGGAATATAATATCCCAGTTGGTGTTTACTGTGAGATTTAGTTTTTGACTGGCGGAGAGAGAAATAGGCCGGTTTGCTTGTGTTGGAGGAGCTTAACTTTTTCCCTTTATCAAGTGCATATGTGCTTCACACATTTTTCAGTGCAGTTTGTTTTTTAACAAATCATTGCATACACAAAATAATGATGCATAGCACAAGCATGATTCAATGTCAGTGGGACCTTGGTTTTTCCATCCACTCAAGGAAACCTGCTTCTAAATCGGATGGATTGCATAATTAAATCGGAGCACTGAGTCTTGAATCATCTCCTGGTAGACAAGGGAGTTATATTCAGACTTCATCAATATGCATAACTGTTTTTGTTTGGCTGGAGGTTATGAAAACAGTATAGAGTTAGAAATTGCTGCAGTAATTAAAGGCAGTTTTTGGCTTGATTAAGGCTGTGTGTTTGTGTGTGTGTGAGAGAGAGAGAGAGAGTAAAAGAGCAGACTAATGATACACTAAATGCAGGTAACTCAGCTGACTTTAGCTAATAAGTGACAGTCTGGTCCTCTCAATGCATTTATCTTTGGAGAGAGCAAACAAAGTCTAATCTGATGCAGTTGACAGACACACAAAAACAAGCTGTAACTGAACGGAAGAACGTATTAATGTAGCAAGGTGTTGCATTTAATATCTTTCATATTTCATTACTCTGAAGTAATGAAATTAACATATGAGTGTATTAGTAATGATTATGTGCATTACAAACCTAGATTTGCATACTTGGAAAAGCATTCTTTCACCCTCAAGGTCAGATTATTACTGGATCGGAATAAATTTGAGCTGACTGCATTTGCAGCCATTAACATGCAAATGAGATTATGAAAGGTTGGAGAAGTGCTGACGAAGGATGTGGCCGCCGCCACCATAGGCAGCCTCAAATGTACAGACATATATTTTGGTTTTACTTGTCTTCCTTGAGCTCGGGGTAACCGCTTGAGAGAGAAAAGGAAAGCAGGCAGAATGACCGTGGCAAAGCTACAAAAGTACATTACACAAAATCAGATTTGTTTACTAAATAATTAAATCATTTGAAACAAAATCAAATTTGTTTACTAAATAATTCAATCATTTGAAATCTAGTTTGTACATTTTGTACTTGGGTTTTGGGTCATCTTGTCATGTTCCTTTCTCCGTATAGGGGTTCACTGATACATTTTTGTCTTAAAGTGGATGATTATTTTTATGTTATGGCATGTTATGGCATTTTATATTAATAAAAAAATAATTTTGGCAGCTGTGGTTGCCAGAATCATTTTACAAAACATTTACAGAACAAACTGTAAATTTTACAGTATAAAACTGTAATTTACAAACAAGAAAAATTGAATGTAAACCAGTAAAATTAACAGCTAAATAAAAAGCTACTAAATTCTGTTTTGTATCTTTAACATAAACTGTCAACCACCATGATATTGCAGATGGTAAAAGAAACTATATAAGGTTCATCACAAGTAGCTTTATCACAAACTGAAGAATATAATAACATACAGAAGGTCATTCACAGAGACACAGAGTCATTCACACAAAACACCATCATAGTAACACACGACACTTAAATAATCCAATAAACATTTATTAAACAACAAAAAAATGTAACATAAAACCCTATCGAAGTCCGTTTTCTGAATATTTTTTTTTTTAAAAAAGGTTTTTGTCTTATTAAAATTTATTTAATAAGGTTTTAAACTTTTTATCTCACAATTAAAATTTTTTTTTCACAGAATTGTGAAACAAATTTGCAGTTGTGAGATATAAACTTGCAATTGAGTTATAAAGTCAGAATTGCAAGATATAAACTTACAACTGACTTTTTTCACAATTGTATTTTCGTAATTGCGTATTATAAAGTCAAAAATATAAACTCACAATTCTGAGAAAAAAGTCACAATTTTGAGATGCGAGCTCGCAATTCTGAGAAAAAAGTCACAATTTTGAGATATTAACTTTTCTATGAACAATTCTAAGAACAGTTTTTTCCCCTCAGAATTGGACTTTATAACTCGCGATTGCAAGTTTATATCTCACAATGCTGAAAAAAAAAGAATTGCAGGAAAAAGTCAGAATCGTGAGATACAAAATCGCATTTGCAAGAAAAAAAGTCAGAAATTAGTTTTTATCTCGCAATTCTGACTTTATTTCTTGCAATTGTGAGTATATCACGACTGTGTATATCGCAATTCTGAGAAAAAAAGGCAGAATTGTGAGATAAAAAGTGGCAGTTACCTTTTTTATTGTTTTATTCAGTGTCGGAAATGGGCTTCCATAAAACCCTAATTACTGATAATAAAAACTATTAAGAAACATGATTATTTAAACAAAATACTTTCAAATGTGGAGTATCATGCAGGGAATTCTGGGAATATCAGTTTACAGTTTTCAACTGTAAATTATACATTGATTTGTTCTTTTGTACAATTATGTTACTGTAAAATTACATTAAATGTCTGGTTGAATCTTTTATGGGAACTTACTGTTAACTTTTAACAGGACTAACAGGACAATATTTAATGTTAAAATTACACTCATTTTTTTCAGTGGCATATTTGAGCATTAGATGAATGCAGCGGTAATCTAAATGTAAAAATAGGGGAAATGAGCTTATAAAATAAAATATGTAAGTATGATAAATTATTGTATCTAATATGATACTAATATATTGTGCATCCTTACTCCCTAGAAATAATCTTTTTTTGTATTATTCGTTAACAAGTTGCTTTGGATAAAAGAATACATGTGAAGGTAATAAAGAAAACAACAAAACTGCAAAGTGGAAATGAAATGTCTCACAAGGCCAGCAGCTGTATTCAGTGACAAATCTTTGGCCTGATCTTAGAGGCTGATGTGTATGTGTGTGTGAGTTCCAGTCAGTAGCTGCTCTTAGCTGAGCTCTGCTTCCTGTCCGCGGGTCATGAAATCTCTAATCCAGAGCTTTCCGTTAGACAGTCTGACGCACACTATAGTGCCCCCTGCCACCACTGGTCAAGGTGCTTCTTTCCCAAGAGCACAGCATGTGTTAAAGCAGCGTCTTGTGTTTGCTGATGCTGACTGTCACACACGCTGTAACAAGTCCAGGGAGGAGCGAAAAAAGAAAACACATTGAAACAAGCTGTTTCAGTTTGCATCGACTGTCAGGTTTTTATTACCTTATTGCATAAATGAAAGTATTTCTCCCATGTTTATTTAATTGTTTTGTCAATTTATATCAACTGTTGATATAAATTTGTTTTTGGTTGTTTTTCAAGCAAAAGAAAGGAATAGCATCCTTTTGATTTTTGTTTAATGTGGCGTGCTGTGACAAGCGAAATAAAAATCTCACACAAACACACATGCACATAAAAACAACGGCTTTGTTTACCACCTGTGAAGGGACTGGGCAGCAAATGTGTGTCTTCTTTTCTGACCACAAAATATCAGAGAAACACGGAGAGAGATTATATGAAAAGTGTGTATGCTGAATTGTATTAAACTGAAAAGAGATAATATATCACGAAAAAAATGAATGGAGAATGGAGGGTTGCTGAAGGATATGGAGTAAGGGTGACTGTATCTCAGCAGACATCAGGAATGCCAAGCAGCCCAGGGCCCATTGTGCTCCATTCTGCGTACAAGAAAAAGTGAAGGCAGGGGAGGAGGAAAAGAAATACTAGCTCAGTCCTGACTCTATAAGCCAGCATCTATTAGTGATATACTGCTATAGATAGTCCTCTGCATATTTCACCGGTGTGAATTTCCTGTTCTGTTCGAGAACAGAGAATTCCTAATGGAAGTTTTTTGGAGGACTCGTAAATGAAAATTAATTTAATTATTTACTCGCTCTTTTGTTGTTTTAAACCCATAAAAGGTTTTCTTTTGTTCGTGCAACACACACTTATAGTGTTCCTTAGAAGAGTTTCCCTGCATTAGTTAGCGATGGGATCTATAAAAGATGAGATCATGTTTGTGTGTTTATTGGTCATCTTTAAAATACTAATGACTGTCTTAAATTCTATTGACAGATGTTCCAGTGGCTTTGATCGCCATCGGCAGGACTGGGTGGATAACAGTTGCCTAGATGAGGTGTGTATATGGATGTGTCTGTTATGTTTTTACATAACATATCCACACTACATGAAGGACGAACTTGTCTGCAGTTTCCAGAGAGAAAAGGATTTTTTTAATGTTTTTTTAAAGAAGTCTCTTCTGCTCACCAAGCCTGCGTTTATTGGATCCAAAGTACAGCAAAATCATTGATATTTTTACTATTTAAAAAAACTGTTTTCTATTTAAATTTGATTTCAAATGTAATTTATTCCTGTTATTTCACAGCTGAATTTTTAGAATCATTACTCCAGTCACATGATCCTTCAGAAATCATTGTAATATTCTGATTTGCTGCTTAAAAAACATTTATTATTATTATTATTATGTTAAAAACAGCTGTGTAAAATTTTTTCAAGTTTCTTCGATGAATAGAAAGTTCAGAAGAACAACATTTATCTGAAATAGAAATCTTTTGTAACATTATAAATGTCTTTATCATCACTTTTGATCAATTTAAAGCATCTTTGCTAAATAAAAGCATTAATTTTTTTATGTAATTTCTTTCCCAAAAAATGCTGATCTTTGGGTCTTTCTATTCATCAAAGATTTTTTGAACAGCAAATCAGCATATTAGAATGATTTCTGAAGGATCCTTGAAGACTGGAGTAATGATGCTGAAAATTTAGCTTTGATTAAAGGAATAAATTACATTTTAAAATATATTCAAATAGAAAATAGTTATTTTATTTATTTTTTAGTAAAAATATTTCACAGTATTACTGCTTCCGCTGTATTTTGGATCAAATATATGCAATTCTTTAAAAACATTACAAAATCTTACTGTTTAAAAACTTTTGACTGACACAACTGACACGGCCCTAGTTTTTAGATAATAAAATATTGCCATATTTAATGTTACAGAACCAAAATGTATGCCTGAATTCTAACCAATATATCCACCATATCTCAGATTTGTCAGATCACCTGTCTTCACCTCTGTTTCATTCGCAGACCAAGGATAACACCTGTGACATCATCAATACTACTAATCTTGATCAGCTGACCACTGAATCAGTTGCTAAGAAGACCACAAGGAACAGAGGAACTACTGAGGGTCAATCTACCCAAGCTCCATCACACATGCCCACCAGCATACCAACAGAAGGTACCGTCACATCTCACCAAACACATATAGGTTGAAATATGGAACATTAATCTGATGTTACAATCCTCTGACAACAGGAAACCAACGGGTCATTGATCTAAACCATTAGTTACAAGTGAGTGCTCATTGTAAGAATGCAGCGGGGTAATGTGAAGAGGGCACCAATGGATTCTACATAAATCAATAAGACACGGAAAAGAAAGGCTTATTTGTGCTTTATGAGTCTGGGGAGAATCAGTTCTGGAGAAGAAATCTTTTAATGTATTAAAGAACATTGAGAATGTAGCTGAAGGGGTTTGCTTATAAATGGGATTCAATAGATAATATCTCATCATACTCTTTCCGTGGCACACAAAAATCTTTCTTAAACACTGATGCTGAAAATACACCTTCATCCATATACCACTTAACTATTGTGTGACGTCAACCTTATGCTGTGTGCCTTGCTGTGGCATTCTTTGTGATTTGCCCTAAAACATTAACAGACAGTAAACAACGCAGCATAAATTATAAATCTCATCTGTGAATTATGAATACACTTATAAATATTTTAAATCTAGAGGAGCAGTAGTTGTACCCAAAATTCAGAACAAGAAATTAAACTTGTTATTTCATCGTCTTCCTACTTGTTAGTCTAGCACAAAATCAGTTAAAAGAAAGAAGTGTTAAAGAAGTGGGTTTTTTGT
Organism: Cirrhinus mrigala; assembly: GCA_036247105.1. NCBI lineage: Eukaryota > Metazoa > Chordata > Actinopteri > Cypriniformes > Cyprinidae > Cirrhinus > Cirrhinus mrigala. The sequence continues at coordinate 28,396,012 of CM070013.1, forward strand.
CTGATTATTGCTTCCTTATTATTATTTCAGCAGTAGAACTGTGTCGTAACAAGGCACAAATTCTTGTAATTTTTCTTTTCTTGCTAAAAGCAAAAATGCTGCGTGACTCCACACAGTCAGTGAGAACATATTTGATGTGTAACACACAATTATAAGGAGGGAGGACTTTGGACCAATGGGATTTCATTGTGGGCTGCCATATATATAGGAAGCCTTGTATAGCAGATGTTGTTGGTATTTGTTATGTTTTAAAATGAAAGGCTGGCTAGCTGTGAATACTTGCTGACTTCAAGTGAGTCCGTGGCACTGCCGTTCTTTGTTTTTACAGGCAAGAAAGGATCTGGCTACATTAAGTACATTTGTCCCAGGGTTGCCAGGAGTTCACTTAAAGTGATTAACTGCATGAAACAATCTGTTTATCATCAACAGTTTCTCAGAATGCCCAAAAAGGCAATGATTTATGTGGTCATTGAAATGGCATGTAACTCTTGTTTACACTCTCCTTCATCCCTCAATAGTTGTTTCATTATCTTACATTATTATGAAAACATAAAATTAAAATGCTGACAGGTCCATATTGAAAAAATCAAGACATTTATGTACATTAAAAGTACATTGACTCTAAAATTGGTAACCGGTATTTGGCACAGTTTAGCCAAATGTAAATAATTTCGTCTAAAATTACTCACCCTCATGTTGTTCCAATCCTCTATGACTTTCTTTCTGCTAAACACAAAAGATATTTTGAAGAAGTTTTTGGATATTTTGAAAAATGTTATTGGCCAAACCATTGACTGTTATTGACCATTGACTTCCATTGTATGGACAAAAAACTCTATGGGCAAACTTTTTTGTGTTCCACAGAAGAAAGTAAGCCATACAATGTGACGGAGCAAATGATGACCGAATATCCTTTAAATGTTAAAGAACCTTAAATGTAGTTTTGTTGCCATAACTTAATTTGTCAAAGGTAATAATACAGTTGATATCAAAAGTTTGCAGAATCTACAAAATGTTAATTATTTTACCAAAATAAGAGGGATCATACAAAAATGCATATTGTTTTTTATTTAGTACTGACCTGAATAAGATATTTCACATAAAAGACATTTACATATAGTCCACAGGAGAAAATTATAGTTGAATTTATAAAAATTACCCTGTTCAAAAGTTTACATACACTTGATTCTTAATATTGTGCTGTTACATGAATGATGCACAGCTGTGTTTTTTTGGTTTTTCAGCATTTTTGTGTGTTTGAACCCTTTCCAAAAATGTCTGTATGATTTTGAGATCCATCATTTCACACTGAGGACAACTGAGGGACTCATATGCAACTATTACAGAAGGTTCAATCGCTCACTGATGCTCCAGAAGGAAAAATGATGCATTAAGAGCCGGGAGTATAAACTTTTGAACAGAATGAAGATGTGTATATTTTTCCTATTTTGCCTAAATATATATTTATATATTTTTTTCATTTAGTACTGCCCTTCAGATGCTACAGAAGATACTTACATGTTTCCCTGAAGACAAAATAAGTTCAATTTACCCTGATCTTCAAATTCAAAAATTTTTTGAATGCATTTACTTAATGCATCATTTTTCCTTCTGGAGCATCAGTGAGCGTTTGAACCTTCTGTAATAGTTGCATATGAGTCCCTCAGTTGTCCTCAGTGTGAAAAGATGAATCTCAAAATCATACAGTAATTGTTGGAAAGGGTTCAAATACACAGAAATGCTAAAAAAAAAAACAAAAACAAATAATTTCTGGGACCTGAAAGATTTTTCTGAACAACAGTGGGCAGTTTAACTGTTCAGGACAAACAAGGGACCTGTGAACAATTATCACAAAAAAAAAAAAAACAGATGTGGATCATTCAGGTAACAACACAGTATTAAGAATCAAGCGTATATAAACTTCTGAACAGGGTCTTTTTTTAAATTCAGCTATTATTTTCTCTTGTGGACTATATGTAAACGTATTTTATGTGAAATACCTTACTCAGGTCAGCACTAAATAAAAAATAACATGCATTTTGTATGATCCTTTTTATTTTGGTAAAATAATTAACATTTTGCAGATTCTGCAAGGTGTATGTAAACTTTTGACCTTAACTGTATGTTTGACCTAGAGGGATAGTTCTGTAAGACTTTCGTTCATCTTCAGAACACATAAGATATTTTTGATGAAATCCAAGAGCTTTCTAAACCTCCATAGACAGCAAGAGAAATACCACGGCCAAAGCACAGAAAGGTAGCAACTAGTAAGGACATCGTTAAAATACTCCATCTGACATAAGTGGTTTAACCGTTAACATTTTATGATAACATTTTGGTCAGCGTGAATTTGACTGTTACATTCCTCTAGAAAAAACTTTCACATTCCTCTCTACATCTCTGACCCTGATGTAACATATGGCAGCAAATTAGGTGTGTGAATGAAAGCATGTAACATGCTGCAAATAAGAAACTTAATATCTTAATATATTAAGTTTCTTAACTTAATATCTTGCTACAGTATAACACCACTGTTATTGTGCTACTTCTTTCATTTCAGTTTCAGTTCTCACCGAAGTTGTCTATAGCAGATGTTGACCTGCCTGTCTTCAGCTCACTAGAAAGCATATTCAAGAATCTTGGAGTGGATTGCTCATTAAAAAATCAGTACAAATTCAAAACTTGCTCTCCAATCACAGACATATTTCCCAATCTCTTTGAAGTGTTCATCACACACATGTGTGACCCATTTACAGCTGTTGATGAGATGTGGGAGTGTTTTTAGAGTTTGTGATGTTACGGTTCACTGTAAATGAGAAACTGTCTACACGTAAAAATGAGCTTTAATACTTACTCCTTTTTTTCTCTTCCTCTTCTGTCTCTTTTCTCGTCTTTATAGATGACACCAAGATTGCGCTACATCTCAAAGACAATGGGGGTAAGATCTCAGGATTGCTGCAGTGCATGTGGTTTCACAGCGTGTCTGTGAACTATACAGCAACACACTCTGATCTCACTTTTCTCATAAATAACATTCATTTTTCCTGTTCATGCCCAAATAAGGTCATACCTGTGTGTGTGTGTGAGAGAGAGAGACTGATTTGTCTGGTTATGTGTGTATATATGTGGTAGCAAGTACAACATTTCTGACTAAATATCTTTTCCATGCACCAGTGTTTTGTGCCAGTTAATTTCCTGTTCAACAGCAGATTTTTGTATCAAACCTTCTTCTTCTCTTCCTCTACTCTCTCTGCTTATCACACAGTCTGTCTCTTGCTCTCTTTATAGATAGATAGATAGATAGACTGATAGATAGAGAGCTTACTCTCTCTCTTTCTCTATCGCTGTCTCTCTTTCGTCTTTCCCCATCTCAATTCCCAGAATTCTGTTAGTAAGATCCAGGTCATGTGTTTTTGATTTGGAGCAAGCTCAATATTTCTTTACCAGTCGGAAACAGCAGTCAAGGCTTCAACATTTCATCAGAAAAGCAGAAAACAGCACATGCAGACAATGAAAACATGTAGCCAGAAGAAAGTGCTACCTAACCTTAAGCAGAATAATATAAATGTTAGAATTCCCGACTAAAACCAATTAAACAGATGCAGGTGTATTGGCAATAGATAAGTTACATTATATTGCCATTTAATCATTTAGCAAACACTTTTATCCAAAACGACTTACAAATGAATACAATAGAAGCAATCAAACCAACAAAAGAGCAACAATATGTAAGTGCTGTGACAAGTCCCAGTTAGTCTAACACAGTCTTTTTTTTTTTTTATAAAAGTATATGGAATTGGAAAAGTATAGAGCACACTAGTGTTAGAAGGTCAAGGTTTTTTTTGTTTTTTTTTTCTTTTTAATAAATGAAAGAAAACAAGTGCTAGTGTTAGAGTGTCAGTTCTTTTATAATAAATAAAAAAACAAGTGGATAGAAATATACATATAGGTAGTTGACAAATAGGCAGTAAAAAACACTTGTTTTGTAAAAGGCATATACTTATGTAGCGTGAAGTCTGTACTTTGAACTGTACCGTAAATTTGTCCTATGGTGTGACATAGCAACAATTAAGAAATAAATAAACTCTTAATAATATACAAATAGCATAAGAGTGATTTATCTTCATTGTTAGGCAATAATGTTCATATAGTGTTATTTATTTAGTATGAAATTATAATTAACATCATTTTTTCCCCATGACTTCTTGGACAATTTCAAGAAAAAACTTTGACAACAAGACAAACTTTGCTGTCATCCATTCAAAAGTGCTGAAAATTATACCATTTTAAGATGAGTGATGTTTCTATCTCCCATATTGCAATACTCAACTGTTTTGTTTTTTTTTTAAGGTATTTTAAGGTCTTTTATACGTGTCACGACCTAGGACATTACGTCACACTAAAGGACAGAAATAGTAGTTATTAAAGTATTTCTGTTTAATTTTGAACATGTCAAAGGAAAAAGAAAGTTTAATTTTGATGCAAACAATATCAACATGTTTTTTAAACAAAACAAAAAATAATGCAAACTATATTCATGAAGATGTGAATGATTTTTTTTAAAACTGTATGGCTATTCTTTTTAAGGAATGATTTGTTGTCTATATTTCCGTGTCCTCTCTCTTTGACTAATTTTTCTCCCTCAATTCTATCTGTTTCAAAAACAAAGTATCACATTTTATACTTATTTTTATGACACTTTATAACAGTACAAGCTTTCTGCAAAAACATCAGAAAATAGTTTAATGTAATTATTGCATTTAAGAACACTGAAAATGGTCAGAAAGAATAAGAATAAATTAAACCAATTTTAAAATTTAAAATAAATTAAACAGTCTTTTGTGTCTATTAATGACCTTGCTATTCCGGGAGAACCTGTCATTAGCTGTTAGCAAGACACGTTTGTATAATCTTCCATAATTATGTAGTTTAACATACAGTTTTTAATTAAAAAAATATAATTTAGGGGTGTCACACCAAAGGATGACAAAACGTAACACTTTTGTAGTGGTTTTAAAAAAAGTTATATTTTGAAAGTTCTATAAATATTTAAACAATTCTGAGACAAAAAGGTACCATGTTTACGTGTCATGGCTTGACGGGGCTTCAGTAACTTGACCATGAATGGGGTCCTTCAACTAATTAAAGTTTTCTCTGGAATTGGCCCATTTAAAATCAGGATGTGGTGTCGCACCAGAGGACATGGTTTTCAGAGACAAAATGTGTCAAGTTCCTACGCTTTCGGAAGTATATGGATGAAAAAAATGATTGCCATAATTGTAAAATTATGCCGGAGGTATTTATTAACATTTTTATGCTTTTCTTTTTAATTTATAAAAGTTGTAATTTATTGAACCCTTCTTGAGACAGTCACACCATAAGACATTTGGCTCAAAAATGTTAAAAATTAAATAACACTACAGCTTTTATTACAACAGGTCCATGTAGGACAAAGAAATGTTTAACAATTTACTGCATTTTAAATAACGATAATACTAATTTTATTTATTTTTATCTTGTGGGACAGTGAAAATGCCATGTCACGTCGACAACCCATAAATATATTGTTATATATATATATCTCCAGGTATATATTCACCTTAAATAATCTATTGCTAATACACCTGCAAAATTTTATGCACCTGCAAAGACCATTTTGACACAATAAAGACAGAAATATAATTTTTTATTTGATTAGGATCAGGTCTGTCGGATCAGTTGCCAGTTGTTTGTGTGCATATTTCAATCTTTCATAACATCACAACTTCTCCCTCTATAATCTACAATAGCCAGGTGCTGCACTGTCTGTTGTAAATGTGGAATTAAAATAACATACACCTTCATGCTCAAGCCAAAGAAGTGTTTTGATTTTCAGCAGTGTTTTCATGAGGTAACCTGGGGTCTATGCCAATTCAACTAGTGCAGCCAAATTTAACTAGTGCTTTTGATTAATGACCAAATGTCAAAGTATGATTCAATTCCACTGAAATCTATAAAGGTATTTGAAGGCATCAGGGAAATAGTGATGACTGGTAAGTGACAAAACATTTGTGGAACCCAGAAGTGTTGTTTCACAGCACTCTCTCTGGACCCAGTTTTCTATATTTTGTTTCTGTATGACAGTCATCAAGCCAGGCTGTCTTTGGCTGCCAAGCTTCAGTCTCCCTCTTATTGAAAATAAATTACTTCCCATGCTTAAGTAGTCATGGGCACTTTTGGCTGTAATGACTAACAACTGAAACCCTGCCTCATGATTAGTTCTGCCCTGCAATGTCTGTCAATCATTTTGGCGCTTTTTGGCTTGAAGAAATGTATAATACACATTTCATTTGCCTTTTTTTAAAAGAGAAAATGCATTTCATTTATCAGACATTTTGCCAAAACGTTACAGTTATGATTCTACATTATACCAGTAATGTTTTACTCTACACATTAAAACATGCTTACCTGCTTTTAATGAATATTTTATACTTGTTATATCTGTCTGTTGTTGTACAGTCTTTTTCATGGGCATAGAACAGTAAAAATAAATCTTTTTTTTTTTTTTTTTAATCAATGTTTGATGTACACTGCCCATTACTGCAATAAGCAGAAAACAAATAACTCTATGGTTGTGTTAATGTGTACACATATCTGCAGAGAAACACAGTAGCACTGTTGCAGAATGAAGTGCTAATATAATCGTTCCGTAAGGAGCCATATGTGAGCCACCTGGGTGCTGTAATTAAAACAAAAGAAGAAAAGAAACTCAATGATGCCCTGTCAAGATATGTGCAGAGACAGATGTTTTCATTGAACATGGAGCCACAGAGATATAAAATCAAAGATTAAGTAGAGTTGGAACACAAAAGAATATATTTTAAAAGATTTTTCCCTCTGTACAATGAATGTCCAGTGTTGTTGGGACAAAATGGACAATAAACAGTCTTCTTTTTTAGGTTTCATGTAACCTAATAATCAGGTTAATTGACTTACAATAAATATTTCTGACCTAAAAGCAGTGCATTTAGATGTTGCTACATGAAAGTAGTGCATTTTCAGTTTATATGATTAAAGCAGATCTAGCTGAGATCGGTACATCCATGACTGACATTGTAAGAAAAGGAATGAGGTTGGTAGTCACAAAGGCTGCCACTGAGTCTGCTCAGCAGTCTTAGGTTTTTATAGGGGCCTGGCTATGGTGCAAAAACACAAGAACAGCAGACCACAGTAAATCTTTCTCACTTGGCCGGCTGGAAATGTCCATAATACAAAATTAAGATTTACGGCCTTGTCTCTATTCCATCATTAATCTTTTTATCTGCCTGTTGGACAGATACATAAGCCACAGAAACCTTAATACCCAAAGACACAAATAGCAAAATTATTGTGAAAACAGTGCTCTCTTCTGTTTAAAAGAAGAACTACAAAATTCAAACCTGTTTTTTTGAGGCAAAAAAGGAGTCTCCGCTCCTAATTAATTTTCGGAGGTTGTGCTGAAGCAGTGCAGTTATGTGTGTGCAAAGACAGTCTGATTTATTCTGACTGTATACACTAAGTGAATACGGTATATTGTGTGTTTTAGCTGCTGCAGCAAAAAGTACGGCAGAGAACAGCACTCACCCCCTGCACATGGGCCTGATTCTTGGGATGCTCCTTCTTCTGCTCGTGATGGTGGCCATCGTCCTGGTGACTGTTTACATCTACCATCACCCGAGCTCTGCTGCGGGACTCTTCTTCATTGAGGTGAGAGTATGGAGGCTTACAATAAGTCATAGAAACAGTTTACACACAAAGAAATCCAAAACTGTCTGACTTTCTTTTTTTCTGAAGTCTGAACTGGTCTGTATTTTCCATACACTTACAATAGATAGGTACTTATTAAAGAGATAGTTCAACCCAAAAATGAAAATTCTGTCAGTAATTCTCACCCTCATGTTGTTCCAAACTCGTAAGATCTTTGCTCATCTTCAGAACACAAATTAAGATATTTCTGCTGAAATCTGAGAGCTTTCTGACCCTGCATAGACAGCAACACAACTGAAAGGTTCAAGGCCCAGAAAGGTAGTAAGGACATCATGAAAATAGTTAATGTGACATCAGTGGGTTAACCATAATTTTATGAATCTACGAGAATCACTTTTTGCACAAAAAGAATCACTGTAATCATTGTAATTTTTAGGACCTTTTAGGTCACGGATCAGCGATATCCACGTAAAACTGATTGTGCAGACCAAACCATAAGTCGTAGAGACTTGAAACTTGGAGGGATGGTAGTACTCACACTGTCTACAATGTGACCAAGGCTCACCCCAGTCGGCCTGACAGGGGCGCCACAGCAATCAAAAGTATGAAATCACTCATAATTCCCAATCTGTCAGTCGCAGGTTCAAGTGCCTTATGTCGTTGGAATCCTTGGCTCACGTCGGACAATATTAGATTAGATCGTGAGCCAAGGTGAGGCAAGGGTATTTCATATTTTTTGAAAAACCTTCTGAACTAGTCCTAGATTTTTCACCCAATCAGAACCAAACCAATGCAGAAAGATTCTCTGGTGGGTGAATATCAATAGTTATCAAAAAAAAGTCGAACTTCCAACTCACCGTCACAAAGGGGCGCCAAAACATTCGAAAGAGGTAGGGCCACTTTTAGTGAAATACCTAAAACTCCTGAACGGAATGAGATATCTTCACCAAACTCAGTACACTTATATAAGAGCTCAATCTGAGATCACAGGAGAAAATTGTGGAGCTTGGCCACTTGGTGGCACTATAAGAGGGAAACACATATCAACATGAAAATCGTTCTTCATCTGAAGTGTCTACAAGGACATTTACGTATCTGAAAAAACATCTGAAATTTGAGCACCTGTTAGACAAAGTTATTGGAGGCCGATCTGAGCGAAACTCAGTGGACCTGTTCGCCCCCAAATGTCTGAGAGAAATTTTAAATAAATTAGCCACTGGGGGGGATAACGCATTTTTCAAGGGTGAAATAATTGTACGTTGCACAGTTTTTCGCACATACACACAATATTCATATAATACGATAGAACGCCTCATTCTGGACAACTTTGCCTCTAGAACCACTGCTATCAATCAAATCGTTTGTTAAATGGTTGAGAAGATGTAAAAAACCTACTTTTGCAAACTAGTCCTAGGTTTTTGGGAGAAAAAAACACTGCAGTACAATTCATTGGACTCTCTAGGCCAATAATTATCAAAAAAAATTGAAATTTAACCTTTGGGAAGCTAGAACAGGGTCGTTTAGAAAAGGGGCCTGTCCAAATTTACCCACAATCCTATAAAGCCTAAAGGAAAACACAAAACTTCACAAAACCTGCTGAGCACATGACAGGTGATTCTAAACAAGCATGCAGAGTTTTAATCATATTTCTATGGTATATACTGGGATTTGCCAAAAATGCTTTTTTAATCATTGATTTAGGTGAGTATAATATAGTATAGTATAGTATAGTATTTTTTCCTTATATGTTTAAATGCCTTAAGCACTTGAACTTAGGCCTTGAATGTGTCAGCTGTGTTGCTGTCTTATGCAAGGTCAGAAAGCTTTCAGATTTCATCAAAAACATCTTGATTTGTGTTCTGATGGTGAATGAAGGTCCTACGGGTTTGGAACAACATGAGAATGAGTAATTAATGACACAATTTTCATTTTTTAGGTGAACTGCACCTTTAAGCAAAAATGTTCATGTAAATACATTTGACTACCTAGTAGAACATGTATGTATTGTCTCTGATGGGGAGTGCAATTAAAACAAAATCATTTATTATTATCACATTCACACATTTACAGAGACGTCCCAGCAGATGGCCTGCGATGAAATTTCGGCGAGGATCTGGTCATCCAGCATACGCAGAGGTAGAGCCTATGGGTCAAGAGAAAGAAGGCTTTATTGAATCAGAGCAGTGCTGAGATTTTAACTTTGACTTCTGAAGTCACACACAGCCCAGCAACCTTCTTGATATCTAGCTACAAATCCCCACATCTCTAATCATAAAGTTCCACCAACCCTCCAAAACACTGATCAAACTGGAAACAGTGAGGGTGTGGTGACAGAATGAAAGAGGCATCCAGAAACAAATGCTTGGATCTTGCTTTCAACACTCAAAACAAAACAATCCACATTCAGAGGAAACGTTTGTTAATCAGCTGGATGAATAACGGCCCAGCAGCTCCTGCTCGATTCCTGACGTGACCTGGGGAACAGCATTTGTTTGTTGATTGTACGTGATGAGGTTTTGACCTTTTACCCTCAAAATCATCAGTGAACTGAATGTAGTTACGTTTGATTCTCTGATTTAATGTGCCTCTCTGAGAGATTTTTTTTTGTCTTGACAGTCTCTGAAATGCACATTCATTCAGTTTATGTGTTGGAAATCTTATATAGACATTTATATATCTTCTAAAGGGTTTTGTAGGGTTTTTTTTCCAGATGTTTTTTTTCCTATTCCTTTATGACTTCATCTCTTTGATTTGAACAGATGTTTTGGAGTATGTTGGATGACTTAGGTGCTGATACTGTGTCTCCTCTTGTTTGGATACAATCAGAAAATGTTCTGTGAACAAATGTGTCAACACTTTTTTCATCCAGCCATATTTCAACCATTTAGGACATTTTTGCACATATCCACTTAACGCACATATATTGCTTTTTCCAAGTTAATTTTTTCTTATCTTACGTTACTAATGCATATTTACAAGACAGGCGCTTGTGAGATTGCGTGTGTGTCTTTGTTTTGATTTTTTGATTTTTTTTTTTGTTGTAATATCATGGTACACAATGATCCCTTAAACATGCCATAGTTGAAATCAAGGATTTGTACTGATTTCAGCTTGAAAGACAAGAGAGCTGTCGGTCCTTAGCCAGACAGAGACATTTGTTTGTTTGTAATATTTGATTTAGTGATATAGAAAAGCCCTCATACTGCTGTCAAGGTCATTTCAGCTTGATTACAAGCAGTGGAACTGAGACTGCAAAAATGAATTCATTTTGACTTCAAGAATGTGATTTATTACTCTATAGGTAGAGTAACACAGCATATTACAACCTTATATGATATGAAACATTCTGTATGTTCTAAATAATATTTTCCATCGTTTTCACTAATAATGGATTTTGAGTTTGAAGGTTTACAATATTTATCCTTATAAAATGAAATTATGGCACATATTACTTTCTCCTGAAAAGACATTTACAAGTATTGTGACCAAAGAACTGTCATCTCACACACAAACATACAAATATAATACTAATATGGATAGATAGATAGATAGTTCTGTCTTCTGTTTGATTATTTCAGCAAACCTATGCATTGGGGCAGTTCCTGGGAGTTTCTTTTCTTTTTCCTTTTTTTTTTTCTTTTATGTCTGTTAGGTGTTTAAGCATGCATGCAAGGGAGATATATTTGTCTCCTATTTTATCCACTTAACAGGGTGTCTCACCAAACAATCAAGGTCTAAATTCTATTTTTATCAACTTTCTTCACTGGAAGACCTGATTATTTTCAGCAGATGTAACCTGAATGTGTATGTATGTGTGTGACATTGAATCTATCTGAATGTGTATGAGTGCACAAGGGAGAAGTGGATGTTTATTTTGTGAAATAATCTCAAACAATGTTTGTCGAAAGAGATCAGTTTTCTGTTTAGCAGTGATGCCTGGTCTCAGAATTCGGGGAAACAAACATATTAGCGACCTGAATTTTTGATAATCATAATCTTCATGTTGTGCCACACATTGAGAGACAGTGAAATACACAATGCTGTAATCTGTGTACTCTTGTGTTACTACTGTCAATTTGATTACATTATACAATTTGATTAAATAATAAAGTTGTTTAAACAGACAGTTTGCTTTCCTGCATCTGGTCTTCAAAATGAATGTCTCCATTCCTGTTCTATATGTGACGCTGGACCACAAAACCAGTATTTGTAGCAATAACCAACACATTGTAAGGGTCAAAATGATAGATTTTTCTTTTATGCCAAAAATCATTAGGATATTAAGTAAAGATCATGTTCCATAAAGATATTTTGCAAATTTCCCACCGTAAATATATCAAAACTTAATTTTTGATTAGTAATATGCATTGCTAAGAATTTCATTTGGACAACTTTAAAGGCGATTTTCTCAATATTTTGATTTTTTTGCACCTTCAGATTCCAGATTTTCAAATAGTTAATTATGCCAAATATTGTCCTATCCTAACAAAACCATACATGAATAAAAAGGTTATGACTGGTAAATGCTAGGGGGTCGTTCCACAAAATCGGTGCCTTTTCCACTTGGAAAAAATGAAAAATAAAATACGTTTAATTAATATTTTTTAAATATCAATGAAATGAAGACACCTTAAAATGACAAGAAATTGTATTGTGCGATCTCAGGCTATGTAATTTATTATTTTATGACTATTTTTATACCTTATGTTTTGGTATTTTTGTCAACCCTGTTACTGACACAAGCGTTACTAGATACAATAGTTTAATTAGAACTCATATGCCACTGAAAGATATAGGCAGTAGCTCAATAATATACAGAAGGTGTTTGAATTTTATACAGACAATCTTTAAAAACAGGGCCAAACCTAATCAAAGTCATTCGTGTTACTCTAAAAGGTAACAGGTTGACAGTAACAGGTTTGACCACTTCAAACAAATTTGCTAATTGCTAGCTAATAGTCAAAAAAACACATATTGTACACTTTGAAAGGATTTTACTTGTAGATTTTGATTATATTAAATGTAAAAAATAATTGTTTAAATTTACATTTTAAAAATAGTAACAGGATTGACATTGCATGATGAAGGAATAGTTCAACCAAAAATGAAAATTCTGTTATCATTTACACACCCTCAAGTTGTTCCAAACCTTTATAAGTTTCTTGCTTGTGTTACAAGAAGATATTTTGAAGAATGTCATGGAATGGAGGCACTGGCGTCTGTACATCGAAAAAAAAATACGACGGAGATCAAAGGCTGCCGTCAACTGAGAATTCTGTGTACAATATTTTAATTGTGACATAGAATGTGTTGCACTTTAATTGCAAATAGGTTTATATTTGGTAAGGTTTCAGTTACCAATACCATTGTAGAAATTTAATGAGAAAATTATTGAATGCACCTTTAAAATGTTTCTAATTTATTTAAGAATTAATCTTTAAATTCTGCAAATTTAAAAAAAAAAATTGCACATTGAAATTTACTTTTATTGCCAAGATATATGAGGGGAAAAAACGTACTTCTGTAAAGAACAAATTTAAATGTACGTACGTATCATATTACACATAACTATGAATAGTATTCGGGTTGTTGTTATTATAAAAAATAGTAAAATAAATAAAATGTATGTTTCGATCATTTGAGATGTAAATATGTTACGTGAGTCACAGCTGACGCTTGCAGTCACGTGTCTGTCTCAGCGATCGCTGTCCCCTGATTGGACGAGCAGTTTCAGCACAACCAGCACCAACTCAGTCAGTGTAGTTCATGAACAATTCTTCTCCTTTTCAGATTCTCAGTTGAATTATCATATACTCAGCCGTTTTGAGTAAATCTCGTCTCAACTGTCTTGAGTTCCGGCCGAATGGCTGAAGCCTCAGTTACAGGTAAGGGTTTAATTATGGCTTCTCGCCTCATAACGGCTAGCTGAAGTGAGAAGTGTGCTTGTTTACGGCCTCTCTTCTCAGCATTATTATCGAAGTTTTTGAGAAAATAAAAAATAAAATAAAATAAAAAGATATTTTGTGACTTCTTTACGCGATTTATTTGACCGTTTAGAGAAGAATATTTGACCAGCCATCACCGCCTTACGTCACGTCACGTTTATAAGGACGAAGTGGAAGGAAGTTGGTTTGTCAATGTGTAACAAGTTAAAAGCACGCGACTAAATTCATGAATTACATTTTTTGACTGATCGACAGACCTTTTAACAGTAGAGAGAATGATAGGTGACGTCTTATCTTTGCCATGTGACGTTTCTGCCTGTTGTAAAAAAAAAAAGCTGAGTCAGTATGTTCACTATGTACAGTGCATGCAAATAATCCATTGTACAGATAACGTTAATGCTATGGTGATAAAATCAAAAAGCAGAAAATAAGCCTGACAACCATTTGTCTTCACTTTTAGACACATCGAAGTTGAATCCAGAGTCTGCTGAGTTTGTACCACAAGCTAAACCCAACCAGCCCCATACTAAGAGAAATTACAGGCAACAGCACCACAGTCAGGACTGGAGGGCTCGTCATGTTAGGCCTCATCATCACTTCAGACAGTCTAATGTGACTAAGAATGATCAAAATGAGTCTGAAAATCCTACCAATAGTACATTACCTCCTCCTGAACGTCCCATCAGAGAAGACTTCAGAGGTAGAGGCAGAGGAGGAAGACGAGGAGGACGTGGTGATGGTAGGCACAGTAATGACCATCGCCCTCTGAACGAGAGATGGACAAAACCTGGAAGTGATAGCGACTGCTCTGGAAAGGACCGTGGAGCTTTTGGTCGTGAGCGACCCAACTCACCCACTAATAGATCCACAGATGAGGAGAAGAAAGAGAGAACAACTGTGGAAGCCGATGTAAGAAAGTCTTATCAAGACAACCGACGTAAGCAGCCCAATAAAGCGAGAGCTGAGAGATCGATAAATGAGCCTCTGCTCAGGAACCAAGAGGAGAACCGGGAAAACCAGGCTGATGAAGGAGACACAAAGCCTGCAGCAGTTCATGAACAACCAGAGCTTGAGCAGAGGAGCCATAAGGGATGGAGAGGTGGAGATCGGCGCATGCAACCCAATTCCCGGAGGAAAGGACCGCCCCCTAACCTTGGGATTGAGGGTAACTGGAGAGAAAGAGAACCTGCTCAGATCAGAGGGGAGGAGAGGGGAGGTGCAGAAGGTGAGGGTGGAAGATATGAGGAGTCCAACATGAACAGAGGAGGTGCGAGAGGGAAAAGACCACTAATGCAGAATCCAGGGCCGAGGAGAGGTGGGGGTCCTGAGCGAAGGACAGGACCGGTGAAGCGCACAGAGGCTCCCAAAAGCAAAGAAACGCAGACAGGTGATGTGTTTTAGATCAGGGGCTTTTACCATGAAGCTGGTTTTGATTAGTTTGTGCCAGTTCTGGGTTTTAGGTACCATGAATGTGGTTCATCACAAAGAGTTTGTCACCTAGGGGATAGTTCATCCAAAAATGAAAATTCTGTCGTTAATTACTCACCCTAATGTCGTCCAAACCTGTAAGACCTTTGTTCATCTTCAAAACACGAATTAAGATATTTTTGATGAAATCTGAGAATTCTGACCATGCGTCGACAGAAACGCGTGGACTATTTTAACAATGTCTTTACTACCTTTCTGGGCCTTGAAAGTGGTAGTTGCGTTGCTGTCTATGCAGGGTCAGAAAGCTCTTGAATTTCATAAAAAATGTCTTAATTTGTGTTCTGACATGCTCTGTAGCAGGTTTTGTTTTAAGTAAGCAGTCTAAAATCAAAATTGGACCAATCGGCTCTGAGCAGTGTGATCCTTCTGACACAATGTCAGTCTCACCACCAGTTTAAATTTAGCAATTAATAGTAAACTTTTAGTTTAAATGCATATAAAGGTATACAGTATATTGCAGCTTTCAGACTCAATTTATAAAACTTTAAAAATGTTGTTGTGGAAATATGCTAAATAATTATCAAGTGATAAATCGTGTTTTTGTTTACATGATATATGTGTGTATACTCTGTATTTTATTATGTATATATAAATATTTACACATACAGTATTTATTTTGAAAAGATTTACATGTATATATTTATACTCATATATTTAATATTATATATAAATACTTTTAATAAATGAACATAACATTTTTTAGGGCTGCCCCCTAATAGTCGGTTAACCATTAGTCGATTCAAAGAGACTTGGGCGACCAAAATTTTATTAGTCGCAGAAAAAAAATTCCACAGGAAGTGGCAAAGTAACGCAGTGTGTGATGGACAGATCGTTAACGGCTTGTCTATGTGGTAATATAGTAATATAGTACATCAGACAGATGTTTTGGATGCAATTAATCATTTTACACCACTAAAAATAACTTGTTTCAACAGTTTAATACAGGAAGATGTCATTTTAGTTGTCCCCTTTTTTTCCTCTTAATATTCAACAGAGGACGGAATAAATTTCACAAACTTTCTTCTGAGAAGTAAACTGTTAAAGAGAAGCAAAAGAAGTAAACTGTTGCACAGCATGTGATTGGCTGTTCACTACTGATGTCACACATTCACACTTTCGAATCCTCAGTAGTTATTAATTAACTTGAGATTAAAGCCTAAGCTGATAGAGGAAGTTAATGATAAGCAACATGGTACTAACAATGCCTGATTGGATTAGTTTTGTCAACTTAAAACAATCCTGTAACCCAGAGTATATGAGTTCTTGTACTTGAGTACAAATATATGAGTACTTCTTTGGTTTTGTCACAAATAATTGTCTTACAGCTATACCCTGGTTGTAAATAATTTTTACAATAATTAATAGCGGACAAAGTGGAGTCTGATAGTATTTCTGTGTCTCTGTTGGTTACGAGTTATTTTTTTTAACATGTTCAATGCTGTGTGTGTACTTATAGGTTGTCTAATTGAGCAGCTGACGGAGGAGAAGTATGAGTGTATGGTCTGTTGTGAAGTGATTCGGGTCATGGCTCCGGTTTGGAGCTGTCAGAGCTGTTTCCATGTATTTCACCTTAACTGCATCAAGAAATGGGCTCGGTCGCCTACATCTCATGCTGATGGTACGTCAACCACCTCTCACCTATGATAGGGGACATTACCAAAGACTCTTATTACTACAAATGGGAGAACTTGCAACACACAATTTGGTGGCTGCAGTGCAGCTGTAATAATGCAGTTTCCGTCTTTTAAATAAACCAGTTGGTAAAGTCATCTCATCACTGGAGCTGCTGTTAGAAGCTCCAGTTCCCATAGAAACCTGAGACTTGAACTTAAGACTGCACTTGCACATTGGCAGTGCCGACCTAAAATCTATCCACTTTTTTAATAATGCTATTTGAGTGTGAGAATTTTTATTGGAGAGTTTGTCAGATTTTATAATTTTTTTTGTGAGTCCGACAAGCAGTTTTTGAGATTTCAGTATTTCCTTATAAGTCGATAGGTGTTGGTCTTATGTGCCCAAAATAGATGCCTGGAGGCATCACAAATTTGACTGCAAAGTGACTACTGTAGACATGATTTCTGAAAAATAAATGTCAAATACTAGTCCATAGTTTAAAAACAACTCTAAATGGTTCAATATTTACAGATGGCACTGAAGGTTGGCGTTGTCCTGCATGCCAGCATGTGGCACTTAAAGCCCCAAATGTGTATACCTGCTTCTGTGGTAAGATGATCTTGGTTTCTTTATCTTACATGATATTTTTGTTTCTGTTCTAAATCTCTTACAGTTTGTAAAATAACAATATAGCTTTATATTTATAATGGATAATGCTATAAAACTGAAGAATTTGGTCCTCTAGATTTCTATTTGTTCACCTTTCATTTTAATGGACAGGGAAGGTGACCAATCCTGAGTTTCAACGCACTGAGATTCCTCACAGCTGTGGAGATATGTGTGGGAAAAAGAGGAGCGGAGGGGAATGCAATCACCCCTGTAACATGTAAGAACCCAGCAGCACAATCTGCTGCCAACAATCAATGCATTTACATGCTTTTGGCTTAGACTGGGTGACAATGATTAAAAAAAATCTAGTTGTTGTTTTTTTTAAAGTCTAATGTAAACACTTCGTAAGAATCACATCTGGTAAACCTGAAACCATATGCTTGCCTCCTACCAGCTAATTATGTGTTTTTCTTAGGAGTGATTGCCTAACTAGTCATTCAGGCAACTCACTTGTCTGCACAGTTGTAATTTTGTGTATGTTTATATGATACGTGCTGTGTCTTTGCTCAATCTAGTGTTGACGTTCTTGCTAATAAAAATTTCTCTTGCTCTGTGTAGCTTGTGCCATCCTGGGCCCTGTCCACAGTGTCCAGCTTTTATCACAAAGTCCTGCAACTGTGGGAGAATGAGGTACTATTATCTATTTCTAATTAACTCCGTATATAATTATTTACCCAGATATAGTCGAGGTCAAAAGTTTACATACACCTTGCAGAATCTGCCGAATGTTAAAGGAGAAGTCCACTTCCACAACAACAAAGATTCACATATAATTTACTCACCCCCTTGTCATCCAAGATGTTTATGTCCTTCTTTTTTCAGTCGTAAAGAAATTATGTTTTTTGAGGAAAACATTTCAGGATTTTTCTCCATATAATGGACTGCTGTGGTGCCTCGATTTTGAACTTCCAAACTGCAGTTTAAATGCAGTTTCAAACGATCCCAAATGTGGTTGTAAATGATCCCAGTCGAGAAAGAAGGGTCTTATCTAGTGAAACTATCAGTTATTTTCATTAAAAAAAAGTGACGGACAAGATGAGCGTTTGACATTAAAAAGTATATAAATTGTATTATTTTTATGAAAATAACCGATCGTTACGCTAGATAAGACCCTTCTTTCTCGGGTGGGACCGTTAACAGCCACATTTGGGATCGTTTGAAGCCGCATTTCAACTCCATTTTGGAAGTTCAAATTCAGGGTACCATAGCAGTCAATTATATGGGAAAAATGCTGAAATGTTTTCCTCAAAAAAAAAAAAACAATTTCTTTATGACTGAAGAAAGAAAGACATGAACATCTTGGATGACAAGGGGGTCAGTACATTATATGTAAATCTGTGTTTTGGAAGTGGACTTCTCCTTTAATAATTTTACCAAATTAAGAGGGATCGAAATGCATTTTATTTTTTATTTAATACTAAACTGAATAAGATATTTCACATAAAAGATGTTTACATATAGTCCACAAGAGAAAATAATAGCTGAATTTATAAAACTGAACCTGTTCAAAAGTTTACATACACTTGATTCTTAATACTGTGTTGTTGCCTGAATGGTCCACAGCTGTGTTTGTTTGTTTAGTGATAGTTGTTTATGAGTCCCTTGTTTATCCTGAACAGTTAAACTGCCTGCTGTTCCTCAGAAGAATCCAGGTCCCACAAATTCTTTTGTTTTTCAGCATTTTTGTGTAAACTTATTTTCTCTTGTGGACTATGCAAACGTCTTTTATGTGAAATATCTTATTCAGGTCAGTACTAAATAAAAAGTAACACACATTTTGTATGATGCTCTTATTTTGGTAAAATAATTAAAATTTTGCAGATTCTGCAAGGTGTATGTAAACTTTTGACCTCAATTGTATATGCGGGCCAAACAACACCGGTTTCTTATGTGTGCAGTAAGCAGGTTCGCTGCAGTCAGACTGGACCTCTGCTTTGTGAGGATGCCTGTGGGGCTCGTCTGAACTGCTCAGAGCACTTCTGTGCCCAGGTGTGCCACTCAGGACCATGCCAGCCCTGCCGACTTCGTGTTCAGCAAGGTAAGTAGTCCTTGTGTCTTTTAATTGTCTTCAGTGTTTATTCAATCATTCAATGTAACACATTATAATTCTCCCGCAATGTCGTTGTGCCATTTCAGCCTGCTTCTGTGGTGTGGTGTTCAGGGAGGTGGCATGTGGGACTGATCGGGAAAATTTTGATGGATCAGGATACTTCTGCTGTTGCAAACCCTGTGGAAAGTATGTCATGACATAATCTCTTCACTTGTCAATGTATGACATTAAACATTTTACAAGTGTTCTGTATACAGAGCCTTAATACCTAAGTTAACTAGTCTTAAATAACTAGACTTGTGTTTTAGTTCATTTTAATTATGTGTTTTTTCATTTTTGGCCTGGTTATTTAATACAGACATTTGTATTCAGTTATTTTGCATGCTTTTTCTATAAATGTGTGTGAGCTCTCATCTCTCAATCTGTTGCTCTAGGATGCTAGACTGCAAGTCCCACCGCTGTCAGCAGTTATGCCACCCTGGGCAGTGCCAGTCATGCCCGCTCAGCCCCAAGCTGGTTCGCAGTTGTTCGTGTGGACAGACTCCTTTAGCTAAACTTCTGGAGCTCGGCTATCCAGAGAGAAAGACCTGTACTGACCCGATCCCCTCCTGTGGCAAGACCTGCAACAAGCCGCTGCCATGTGGAGATGGTGGTATGGGTCTGATTTAGAATGATATTTGTTCATAAATGGAAGAGGAATTTAAGTTTGTTGTTAAAATAGGAAAAGAAAAGATAATCACAATTTAATTTCATTCCTACTTTAAGTATGCAGTACAAACAAAACCACTGGTTCTGTGACACTTTCAAAACATTTGTTTAGTTTGAGCAGTCCAACATGCCAATGTATGGATCAAGCTATTTTGTAACTAGTGTGAGACTGTATGACAGAATAAGGGCATACAGGTAGTGATAGGTGTTTAGGAAACCTGTTTGGAAACAGCTAGATGCAACTTATGAAGTGTTCTAGAGTCTTGCACATATGTGACCCTGGACCACAAAACCAGTCATAAGTAGCATATTAGGTATATTTGTAGCAATAGCCAACAATACATTGTATGGGTGAAAATTATAGAGTTTTATTTTCTTTTATGCCACAAATCATTAGGATATTAAGTAAAGATCATGTTACATGAAAGATATTTTGTACATTTCCTACCATAAACATATCAAAACTTAATTTTAATGCATTGCTAAAAACTTTATTTGGACAACTTTAAAGGTGATTTTCTCAATATTTAGATTTTTTTTTTTTGCACCCTCAGATTCTAAATTTTCAAATAGTTGTATCTCTGCCAAATATTTTCCTATCCTAACAAACCATACATCAATGAAAAGCTTATTATTCAGCTTTCTCCTTCTCCCATGTGAATTGTTTTGTGTTCCAGAGTCACATATATTGTTTGCAAATTGCAATATATTGGCAAAATCTTGAATATTTACATTTTTGCTCATTTTGGAAGTGAATGCTTGACAGTCTCCTATCATTTCCATTGTCTTACAGTAGCATAATATGTAACATTTTTAACATAAAACTGTTCAAAATTCTTATATTTCCTTTTCTCTTGCATCTGATCTGCTGTAGATTCTGTCCACTTGTGTGAAAAGCTCTGCCATGAGGACAGCTGTGGCCCATGCTCTTTGACCTCCTCTATTAAATGCAGATGTGGCAGTAACAGCAAGGTTAGCCGGTTATCGTACAGATGCACAAAGGTCAGGAAGTTCCGAAATCTGCAAATGTAATTCATACTCTCTCTTCTGTCTTCATAGGAAGTTCCTTGTGCAACCATTCAGACTGAACGTAAGGCTTTGGTTATTTGTGTAACACATTAATTATATGTACTGACCATACCAGAGTAGCAGTTGTGATGCTAATGTGCAATCCTTTACAGAAGATATGCTGTTTACCTGTGAGAAACGGTGCAGCAAGAAACGCTCTTGCGGCAGGCACAAGTGTGGAGAGTTGTGCTGTGTGGTGAGTCTTTTAGATTTTTTTTTTATGATAGGTTTATCCAGGTGTAACAGCCACAAGATTTAAGTAAAATTCTCTATCTTTGTCAGGATGTGGAGCATAAGTGTTCAATGATTTGTGGTTACAAACTAAATTGCGGTCTACATCGATGTCAGGACCTTTGTCACCGTGGCAACTGCCAGCCCTGTTGGCAAACCAGTAAGCCTGGCCTTCTAGAGCATCTTTATGTATGTCCATCTCTTTTCTTCTTACACAGCACTGTGTTTTCTCAAAGGTTTTGATGAGTTGACCTGCTACTGTGGGGAGACTGTGCTCTTCCCGCCCATCCCTTGTGGAACCAGACCTCCTGAATGTAAAAACTTATGTACCCGGAGCCATGATTGTGATCATCCAGGTACTCCACAGCTCAACCACAGATATGCTTATTGACAGATATACAGCATGTCGAGATTTATATACGTGCTGTATGATTCATTATGAAGTTACTGTGCTTGACTATTTGTCATTTTTAAAGGGATAGTTCACCCAAAAATTAAAATTCTGTCATTAAGTACTCGCTCTCATATCACAAACCTATAAGACCTTTGTTCATCATCTGAACACAAATTAAGATATTTTTGATGAAATCCAAGAGCTTTTTGACCCTGCATAGACAGCAATGCAACTACCAGGTTGAAGGCCTAGAAAGGTAGTAAGGACATTGTTAAAATAGTCCATGTGATGGGTTTGGAATGACATGAGGGTGAGTAATTGATGACAGAATTTTCATTTTTGGGTGAACAATCCCTTTAATTGTGCTACTGTTCAAAAATCAGATTGTTTTGTTATTTTTATATAGTGTCATTTTTCCAATTATTTTTCCATAGTGTTCCATTCATGCCATAGTGAGGAGAGATGTCCTCCCTGTACCTACCTTACCAAGAAGTGGTGCATGGGTAATCATGAGGTAAAAGGACATATTTTTAAAACAAACTTCAGACTTACTTCATATTTTTAACAAATTTAATTTTAAGTAAAGACAATCCTATTTTGCACTCTCTTAAAGAAAAGTTTCAAATCTCATCTTCCACACCATTTTTATTTAATTTCTCTTTAGCAAAGGAGTAATATCCCTTGCCACCTGCAGGACATCTCGTGTGGTTTAGTGTGTGATAAACCCTTACCCTGCGGTTCTCATCGCTGTAAGAAAATATGTCACCGTGGGGAATGCCAGGCAGAGGGAGAGTGTAAGCAGCTATGCACTCACCCTAGACCTAGCTGTGGACACCCCTGTGCTGCTCCCTGCCACCCAGGCACCCCCTGTCCACCCACTATCTGCAGTGCCAAGGTAAAGCCCTTTCCTCATCCAAAATCTACAAAGTTGGTTTATAGATGGAACATGCAGTTATTTCTCAAAGCAATTCTTTGTTTCCTCAGCTGTAGCCTGATTATGATTCCTTCGATTCCTCAGCTGCAGGGTGCTTGTGGTCTGGCACATGCTTACAGACAAGAGTACATTATCGGTTATGTAAAGTGTTGGAAAGAAACAGTAAATTATGGTTTTCATAAACATCTATTATAGTTGTTTATTACAGCTTGTCACAATCTTCAGATGATTTGTTGTTCTTAAGTGTAGAAGACTGATCAAAAGAGCAGGATATCTGATTATCTATGCACAAAAATTCCGCAGCTACACTACCAGTCAAAAGGTTTTGAACAGTAAGATTTTTCATGTTGTTTTTTTTTTTTAAAGAAGTCTCTTCTGCTCACCAAGCCTGCATTTACTTGATCCAAAGTACAGCAAAAAAAAGTATATATATATTTTCAAATGTAATTTATTCCTATGATTTCAAAGCTGATTTTTTTTTTAGCATCATTACTCCAGTCACATGATCCTTCAGAAATCATTCTAATATTCTAATTTGCTGTTCAAAAAACATTTATAGAGTAGAATTATTTTTCTTTGATGAATAGAAAGTTCAGAAAAAGCATTATTCTGAAATAGAAATGTTTTGTAACATTATAAATGTTTTTATAATCACTTTTGATCAATTTACAGCTTCCTTGCTAAATAAAAGTATTAATTTCTTTAATTTCCTTGCCAAGAAAACAGCTTTAAGTATTGATGGTGATAATAATAATAATAATAATAATAATAATAAATGTTTATTGAACAGCACATCAGCATATTAGAATGATTTCTGAATGATCATGTGACAGTGAAGACTGAAGTAATGATGCTGAAAATTTAGCTTTGATCACAGGAATAAATTATATTTTAAAATATATTCAAATAGAAAACAGTTATTTTAAGTGGTAAAAATATTTCACAATAATACTGCTTTTGCTGTATTTTGGATCAAATAAATGCACGTTTGGTGAGCAGAAGAGACTTTTTTAAAAAACATTAAAAATCTTTTAAAAAACTTTTGACTGGTGTACATCTTTTATTTTTGTAGAAACTTCCATCTTCTGTAAGCTGAAAGTGTTCAAAATGGTGAGCCTTACATTATACTCATGGTTATTTCCCACTTTTAATCTCTAGGTGGCACTGCAGTGTGACTGTGCCCGAAAGAAAGAGACTGTTCCTTGTGCTGATGCAGCCAGTTCCTACCAAAGGTTAAAACGCGCCACGCTATCAGAGCCTTCATAGACATTCAAAACAGTTTTATGTTGATAAATTGGCTGACACAAGCCTTTTCTTTTCTGTCTTATTCTTTTTTCCCACTAATGATTGTGTACTCATAGCAAGCCAGTACATTTACAATGAATGATATACATATGCAAATAAGATCTCTATATTCTGCAGATATGCAGCTATTGCCGTTGCCAGCAAGCTGTCAGATATGCAGCTGGGAGAGTCCGTTGACATTGGACAGCTCACAAAGAAAGAGCAAAGAAAGGCCAGGTATACTCGCAGACTAAAACTTGCAAGACTGCTTGTTTTTATGAGTCATCCAGCAGAATAATCTGTGGGTCAGTGTTTACCTTATGTAAGTGACAGCATTTTTCTGACCAAGTTCAAAGCTGCATTGAAGGAGAGCAGGGTACAGAATAAAAAAACTTGCTAACCACAAACTGCAAGTAAAAACTGATTTTGGTTATTTAAATTGAAAATGGCTGCCAACTCAAAGGGAACCCCATTATGTTGTAGCAATTTTCTATTTCACTAAAGTTAGGAGATAAAAAGCTTTTGAAAATGCATTTCTTGCAAGAAAGGTCAACAGTTAGGTCATACAGATTGGCTGCAGACCGTGACAAAGAACACTTTGGCTCAGTATTTATATCCTAATCAAACCAGGATGCTTCTATCTCACCCAGTCATGATGCATATTCTACGGTACATATGTCCATTTAAGGTATCTAACTATTTCCCTAGTTGCGTTTCTAAGTATTTAATGCAAATCATCTTCTTAGAAGCTAGGATGTAGGGTCTCTAAAATAACATTTCCTGTCTCACATTAGTCTTGCACCTTCGACACATGATAGCGTTAAAGAACTTCCCATTTTTCCATTTATTGACTGACAGCTCTCCTGTCCCCATGTTGAGAGAAATCAGGAGTAAATGCAGAGGCGTTGTGTGTATTGTGTAATCATGATGCTTACTGTAGTTCTAGACTAAATGTAACTAAAGTTATCTCACTTGCACAAAAACCGATTCAGTTTTCCTCAAAATGAATAAAAATTGTGAAAATTCACAGAATATGGCGTAAACCTGCAGTCATTAAATATTTACCCAAATATCATTATATTTAATCAAATTCAATCATACTAATAAGCAAAAATTATATTGATAAAACAACGTTTGTGCTTCTTCTTTTTTTTTTTTTTTTTTTTTAATTGCTGAAGGGTGTTGAATTTTCTTCTCCTGCACTCTACTATACAGACATGATCTTATTTTTCCTTCAGCCTGAGACTTATTCATTTCACTTTTTGGTGTGAAAGGGCTTTTAAATTTACCAAAAATAGAACTTTTTATATTAAAAGACAAACAAGCAAGCCCAGCTTAGATTTGAAAAGTAACACAAAAGTAATGTAATGTACTACGTTACTAAAAAAAGTAACTATGACTTAGAGTACATCACTTAGTTTCTTTTTATGCAATGTTATGCATTACTTTTAAAAGTAACTTTCCCCAGCACTGATTCTTAGTAACATGGTTCGGTAGTGGAGTAACATTTTTATTTGGTTGTTCTCTCACAGGTTGGAGTGTGATCAAGAATGTGCTACACTGGAGAGGAACAGGTAAACGTAAAGATTTTATTCCCACACTCTTTTTCTCTATCTGTCCCTGTATAAATGACTAGATATGTCTATGTGTGGGTGCGCAGGTTTTGATGTTTTCTGTTTTGCCTCTAGGCGTCTGGCTGAGGCCCTGCAGATTGATCAGTCAGTGGATACTTTCAACAAGTCAACGTCTTCCAAATATAGTGACACTCTCAAAGAAGATGCAAGGTGGATTGAATTTTAAAACAGTTCAAGAATGCATCAACAGCACATAAAGCTAGGACATGGTAGTTTGAGACATTACTAAGCTCAAATTAGGTGGTAGAGCTCACGATGAAGGCATCAGCCATTTTGCTTAACTACTTCTATTCTCCAAAACGGTCTTGCAGCATTATTTACTGCACTTAATAGGTTCAGTTGCTTGCCAAATGTATAAACTGTACAAGACTGTAAACATAAAAATGAGGATTGCAACCTACTTATAAAAGCAACAAATGCTTATCCTTTATTTTCTTGTCTCATGACTGAACATTACTAGTAACTGTGCACTAAAGAATTGCCAGTCGAGTTTGGGTTCTTGCACATTTGCTTTGACAGTTTGAAGAAAAACTGAAGTGTAGAATATACACACATAATAGGTTATATGTTTGGTCTACTAATGAAGGCCTGAATGCTCAAACTATCACTTTTTTTTTTTTTTTTTTTTTTTTTAATTCAGGAAAGATTTCAAGTTCGTCAGTGAAATTGAGGAGGAGATTAAGAATTTAGTTGAACTGGCCAACAAGGTAAAATGTTGTAGACCAGTGATCACACTATAAATGGTTGACTGTCCACTATTCAAGCACTTGAAGCATCAGTTTTCAGAGCTCTGTGATTGTGTTTTTCCTTAGGGTAAACAGCCTAAGAGGTGTCACTGTTTTCCACCTATGAAGCGTGAACACCGGAGAATTATCCATGAGCTAGCGGAGGCATATGGTGTGGAAAGCGTCAGCTATGATAGCGAACCCAAGCGCAATGTAGTGGTCACTGCCATCAGGTCAGCAGAAACTGTCACATTTTAGATTCGGCCTCAAACTGTGATAACGAATACTATTCTTTTTGTAAGCATCACAGCAAACACAACTTTAAAGGTGTCTCTCAGTTAAGCGTATGTCTTTGTCAGTGATTTTTTTTTTTTTTTTTTTTTTTTTTTTTTTTTAATTATTTGTTTACGTGTTGTGTTTTCAGGGGGAAATCAGTGTGTCCTAACACTAGTCTGGCTGCTTTGATTGAAAGGGAAACTGTTTCCAGAGCCCCTCCTCCTATTGCCCACATCAAACAACACACCAGCAAGTATGTTCACACACATCTCACCTTTACACTGCCATTCAAACATTGGGCATCATTTATTGATCAAAAAATTATTGTATTACATGTAATATTATTAAAATTTAAAGTAACTGTTTTCTGTTTTACAATATTATAAATTGTAATTTATTCCTGTGATGGCAAAGCTGAATTTTCAACAGCCATTACTCCATTTCATCAGTCTGCAGGATCTTTTAGAAATCATTTTAATCAGGATTTTCTTGATGAATAAAGAGCTCAAAATAATTTATTTGGAATGGAAATCTATTACAGATGTCTTTACTGTCACTTCTGATCAATGTAGTGCATTCTTGTTCTATTGAAGTATTAATTTTAAAAAAATAATAATAATAATTGCTAGTGTGTATGAATACTCTATAAAGACCTATCAATTTATCAGTATGGTTATTCATATTAGCTATTGTACAGATACTGTAAAGATACTGTAAATTCATAGAAATAATACTGCTGTGGCCTGTACATGTGTTTGTTCATTAATATTTTGTGTATTCATGAAGGGTTGTGTTGAGTGTAATGTGTATCATAACTAATGCAAATTTTTATTCACATTTGTTTCAGGCCTGACAATAGTAATGCTTGGATGAAACAATCTAAAGAGGAGCCCTCAATTGATTATTTTGATGTGCAGGATTGACATGAAATTTTGAGTAGTCCCTGTAATAATCATACAAAATAAAACTGTACAAAGTCCAGAAACTTCTTTTCACTATAGTTCACAGTTCTGAACACAAACACAGTGAAAATCTTAAGCTGTGATTTGTGGATGTTTGTTAGGTTTACTAGCATCTAGGAGTAAACACTGATGTGGTTTCTGTGCGCATATTAACTTAAAAAAAAAAAAAAAGAAATGTGGGATGTATTTGTATTCTGAGACTAGATGTAATCAGTGAACTTGACAATGACATCTTATAGACAACTAATACAAGTGTGAGGAGTGAGTTGGAGTGAAATTGGACATCGGCATCAGGCAGGCTGTTGGTAGTAATTGCATTTTACCATACCTTGTTACAGAAGGTGAAAATAACTGTGCATCTCAGTCCCAATAAATACTTTCAAAAGCACAACTTTATGCAATTCATGTGACTTCAGTGCAATATTGAATAGAATGAATGGACATCAGTAGTTTTCCACATTCTGCTTTCCAGGCTGTAGGATTATGTAGCCTAGTTCTGCTTTATCTTCTGATCCCAATAGGGATAATATTGTGGTACTCTGACAAAATTTTAAACAAGTCATTTTCTTTTTAATTTTTATTGATGCTTAAACAACAAATACGTGACAAAAGTACCAAGGGTATACATAGAAAATTATAGAAAATAAATATTATCTATACATGTGTATGTATAAAACCGCCAAATAAGTTCAAATAAAACAAATAAATAAAATAAAGGCCTTGCTAAATAACAATAACTTAAATGTACTAAATAAGAGCAAAGTTTTTACAGCTTTTTTGTTTGTACTCTCCTTAATAGTGTTTATATAATTATATAATTCCTAAAGTATCACAGAAAAAAGAGAATTTGCTGAATTTACAACAGTGAATATGAAACTTACGAAGTATAATCAAGAGATTGATAATGTAATGTTACAGTTCAAAAAGCCAAATATTACATGTTTATATTGTAAAAGAAAATTGCACAACGATTTGTCATTTATAAAGCTAGAAGCCTCCCACCATAATTTCTCCATAATAATTGTGATCCTGGACCACAAAACCAGTCTTAAGTAGCACGGGTATTTTTGTAGCAATAGCCAAAAATACACTGTAAGGGTCAAAATTATAGATTTTTCTTTTATGCCAAAAGTCATTAGGATATTATGTAAAGATCATGTTCCATTGAGTTTGTAAATTTGTCACCATAAATATATCAAAGCCTAATTTTTGATTAGTAATATGCATTGCTAAGAACTTAATTTGGACCACTTTAAAGGTGATTTTTCTCAATATTTTCTCAGGATTTTTTTTTTTTTTTTTTTTTTTTTGCACCCTCAGATTCCAGATTTTCAAATAGTTGCATCTCGGCCAAATACTGTCCTATTGTCCTAACAAACCATACATCAGTGAAAAGCTTATTTATTCAGCTTTCAGATGATGTATTAATCTCAGTTTTAAAAAACTGACCGTTATGACTGGTTTTGTAGTCCAGGGTCACAATTAGTTTCTTCTATGAGTAACCCTGACGTCCACTTTCACTTATATCAAGAAACGTGTAGTTTCCTGAACAGTTTCTTCTAAGAGTTGTAATGACATGAGTGAAGTGCTGGAAGACTATCATTGTTGAGTGGAAGTGTGAGAAAACTACAAACTATCTCTGCTTCTTGACCCCTGGATTGCATTGTGCCTGACTGGACCTGGGAAAACCCCGAGGGAAATACCGGTATAAATTTGCATCTTTAAAAATCAGTTTTCAATGAGGTTACTCCTCTGTATGAACTTTAAATATCCATATATTTACCTTAAACGATAAATAATGACTTAACTGCAATTGTTGAGTGAACTATCCCTTTAAAATCCCTTTTAATAGCTCTTGTCAGCATCACACGTTTATCGACGTCGTTTATTGTGAGGAGAACCACCTTTTGGCTTCTTTTATGTGACAGACTTGTTTAATCTTTACTGCCATTACTCTACTCTCATTTTCACGTGCAGATATTTGGCGGACTTTTCATGCGCATGTTGCGTAGTATTTCAGGTCCGTTCGACAAAGTTCCCACTGTATTCCGGCGGCCAGTGTGGGTGACTGACTGTAACGGCGGGCAGGGAGCAGCGCGTAATTTGATGACGCTCCCTCCAAATCCCCGAGTTTTATTCGAAGCAGCGGTGAACGCGCTTGCGCCTCAGCGCTCACCGTCTCTGGCTGCATCCCCTCCTCACTCCGCTGCCTCTCTCCACACTGACTGTCCAGTCACTCCAGCACCGAGCAACAGGGAGTGTGTGCGCTTGTGCTTCAAGCTATAAAGAACTTCATCTCCATCGCTCCGGACACACATCCGCTTCTTCATCTGCCATCCGCTGCCCTTTCGCAAACAACCGGCCACAGTAACCATCTGCCATGGACAGGAAGGTAGGACATTTACAGCAACATCCTAAGAATGTCATCTGTTCCATTGAGCACTTATTAATCAACAGTGTTTGGTGTGTGCGGTCTGTTACCGTCCTGATGGTGTATAATCCGCCCATCTCATCACAGACAGTCAGATTAGTGCGCATGGGAGTTTTCCGACTGGATCTAGTTTATTTGGCAACGTAAAGAGCAGAAAGAGACTGTATGAGAGACAGGACACACACATACACTGGTGCACGTGTTAATCCTGTCGTCTTCATCTCTGATCCTCAGTACGGATGGAGGGTTCTTCATGATCATAGTGCTGACTGGAGTGAGAGGCTCAAAGCAGCACTTAAGGCTGTAGTGGTGATTTTATGAGACGTCAGATGCTCCCTTGTACTCCGCTAAGAGCCTAATTACCTCTCAGCTTCAGTTGTTGGGGGTGCAAGTGTTAACTAGAAATATAAAGATGCCTTTCCTCAAGATTCACTCTTAACAGTTAATGTGAACTCTGCTTGTAAGTGGATTAATGTTGGAATAACTAGGCTAAAGCAGTGCTTATAAAGAGCCTGTCAGCATCATTTTGTTCTTCACCAAGCTAATATTTGTGTTATTATTATTTATTTTTTTTAAACCCTCTGTAAAGGTTCTCACAGTGATGGGAAACCTGAAAATATAAGGAATTTTAAAACTGATTTCCAAACCTGAAGTATCTTTATTGGATATAACATTTTCTAGTTATAGAAACTGAAATCTTTATCTTAAATCTTTTTCAGGTAGTCACGAACAGTTAGAGAAGTCATGAAAAATGTATTGAGTGGAAAAAAAAGTGTTCAAGTGCACATTAAATTGGGGTGTTTGGGGTTAATATAGTATGTTGTGTATTTATTATTTCATGCTCCTGCACACATTTGAAGGCTCTGAATGTAAGTATTTCCCCTGGTGCAGTTTCAGATGCTGTATGTACTTACAGGCCAAGGTAATAACAGTGCACACTTTGCCAAAAGATCAAATCAAATATTACCGCTATGCTGTGAGGCATTACAATTACAATTGTCTAGAATCTGGTTGTTACATTTTTAAATGTGGTAACTCACAGATGGACTTGGCACTCAATGTTTGCTGTTTCTGGCCTTAATAGTTTGGTGTATTTTCCTCCGTAGTGATTTGAAAAATGCCCAATATCCTTGTGGTAGTGATTGATTTGATGTTTGTAAGAATAGGTTAGATGACTAAGAGTAAGAGCTCTGTACATCTGAAAGATGATAAATATGTGACTGTGTGTCTGACAAATTGTTAAAAACACTTTTTACATTCTATAACTAAGAGTGTAGAGACATAGTGACAGGGATTAATATGACTTGCTAAGAACTACTTATTCATTTTTTTTAAACTTTATTTTTTTGGTCCCACTTTATATTAAGTGGCCTTAACTTACATAAAATAAGTACAATGTACTTAATGTGGTCATATTGTATTGCAAAACACTTTTGCTGCTATTGAGGTGGGATATGGGTAAGGTTAGGGAGAGGTTTGGTGGTATGGGTAGGTTGAAGTGTAAGGGATGGGTCAACAGTGTAATTATAAATGTATTTACAGAAATTAATTACAGGTATAATTACATGCAGTAAGTACAACATGTACTTATGTATGTATGTTGTATGTATGTACACAATAAGTGCACTGCATCAAATTATTAATTTCAATGTACATAGTAGTTAAGGCCACTTAATATAAAGTGGGACTTTTTTTTTTTTTTTTTTTTTTTCTCAAGGACAGCGTTCTGATTTTTTTTTTTTTCTGTCCTTCAATGCATTTAATGCATTCTGCTTTCCACTCTTGGGTAACCTACTTCTTAACATGTGCTTTTCTTCCCCAAGGACTGATATTATGAAGCTCCATCATAATTTGGCCGTTTCTTATGCGAGTGGCTTGACCCCGATGTCAATGTGCGTTCACTCATATCAGTAAAGAGCTGGAAATTTATAGACAGTTTCCTTTGAGGGGGTCTTAATGCTATGAGAGAAGTGATATTTTATAAAACAGCATATTATAATATGGCACAGATTCATAAAAGGACAGTTCCCCATAGCATATATCTTATGTTCTGTTGGTTTTTCTAAATAATATTGTGGCAATGCATTTGTGATCTCAGTGTTGAGTTGCGATTCCCTCCCATTTTTGTTTTCCTCATATATCCAACTCAGGTGGTTGCTGAGTGAATCACTAGAATACAAGCAACTTTTTTCTTCTTCTTCTTTTGTATAATTAACAGTGTTCAGTAGTCATGCAGTACACAAGTCTTTTGGCTGTGGTGAGATGCATGCTGTTGGAATTCGCTGTAACTGCTGCATCGCTTCTGCTTGGATGCACTGCTGGAACGTGCACCGCCACTGAGTATAGATAGGCTGAGCATGCAGGAGCACTCATATAGTACATGTTAAGCAATCGAACCATGCTGGTTTAATGTTGATGGTCTTTTGTGTGCATTATTTCATGTTGCATGTAAGTTTGAGTGGGTCACACTGTAGTCTGTTATATCTGGTCTTCCACTTGTTTGCTTTGATGCCATTCAAACTTGAGGAAGGTTTCTTTACTGCTTCAGTTTTTCAGCTCTTTCAATTGCTTTTTGCCAACACTTCATGTAGGTTTACACTGAGAAGCATGATTGATGTAAAGTGTAAACAGTTTTGCCGACTACACATCTTCCAACTGCATTCTAAGGGACAAATTTATTTTAATTTTGTCATCATCTTTCTTTTCTTTTTTCTTGTCTTTCTTTTTTTTTTTTTTGTTTTTTTTTTTAAACAATGAAGCATAAAAGAATACAATTTGATCAACCTTTATCAACCTTATATACCATTCAATCTGTAAGATTTCTATGTTTTTGTATGAAATATCTTACATTCTCAGTGGCTGTGTTAATTTGATGATAAATTCACTAAAAACAGTCTTTTTTTTTTTTTTTTAAGGCAAGTGACAAATCCGTCAACTGTCCCATGCATCTTTTAATCTGGCACCGGGTCATCGGGCAGTCCTTATGGTTGAGCCCTAAAAATTAAAATACTTTACAATAAACAACACAATTGATGATTATAAAATACTATACCTATTGTTACTCATACGTTTGAAACTGTTATTTCAGGCATTTCTAAAAATCCAGTAGAGAAAGTCATAGTCAAACAAAGTTTTGTTTTTTGAAAGCCCAGATTCTTCTCTGTAGAAGACAAAAATTATTGGGTCCCAGCAGGATACCATGAAAGTAGTCCATATGACTTAACTACATTTCAAGTTTTTTTACAACAAAAATTTACAGATAATGTACTCACCCCCTTGTCATCTTAGATGTTCATGTCTTTCTTTCTTCATTCGTAAAGAAATTATGGTCTTGAGGAAAATATTTCAGATTTCTCTCCATATAGTGGACTTCTATGGTGCCCCCAAGTTTGAACTTCCAAAATGCAGTTTAATGCAGCTTCAAAGGGCTCTAAATGATCCCAGCCAAGGAAGAAGGGTCTTATCTAGCAAAACGATCGTTTATTTTCTAAAAAAAATGTACAATTTATATACTTTTTAATCTCAAATGCTAGTCTTGTCTAGCTCTGTGTGAGCTCTGTGTGTTCCGGTTCATGACAGTTAGGGTATGTGGAAAAACTCCCATCTCATTTTCTCCTCCAACTTCAAAATCGTCAAAAGCACCGACCCAAGTGTTTACAAAGTGAATGTGCAAAGAAGATTAAACAGCCTTTACAAAAAAAGGTAGAACAGCAATGTAGGACAATTTTAAAGTTGGAGGAGAAAATGAGATGGGAGTTTTTCCACATACCCTAACAGTCATCCAGTAGGGGATGAACCGGAATACACAGAGTTCACGCAGAGCTAGACAAGATGAGCATTTGAGGTTAAAAAGTAAAATAAATTGTACATTTTTTAAAAAATAAATATCTAGCAAAATGATCGGTTAAGATCCTTCTTTCTCGGCTGGGCCCTTTGAAGCTGCTTTTAAACTGCATTTTGGAAGTTCAAACTCGGGGGCACCATACATTAGGGATGCGCAGTATTCCGAGATTGAAAAAAAAAAATACCGGTATATATTTTATTTCAAACGGTTCTATCATTTTGATCAGTTCAGTATTTTAAATGCTGCTGTTCCGAAGTTCACCTATAGGTGACAGTGCTTCCCAAATTGCTGCGAAATGGGTAAACATGACAACAGAACAACGCGATGGATTATCAAACAGAATGAAGCTCCATCAACGCGCTCGAAACGAGTAAATAAAGACAACAGTACAAGTGAAATTTGGCATCATTTTGCATACAGAACAGATGATAAAGGTGAACGAGCTGATCTTACTGCACCTGTATGTAAGCATTGCTATAAATCATGTGTTAATCATATGCTTTTTCTTTGGCTATCTGAGTCTGAAATCTGAAAACAATCAGAGAGAAAGAGATAACAATGTGATTCTGAATACTTTTACTGTTAGAATGACACTTTACAGTAAAGCAACCTTTTTTTAAAATGCATTAGGTAAGCTGACCTAACAGTATTACAGAACTTATTAATCTAGGTCTATAATTAGTTATAAATAAACTAATACATGTTTAGTATGTTAATATTACTTACAATTTTTTTTCAATTCACTTATCTTTTAAGGCTGGTTATTTGTCACCTATGGTATTCATTTAGTATCGATATCGAGGTATCACATTCTGGTATTGTACTGAAGCCAAAATTATGGGATCCAGCCATCCCTACCATACATACCCATTACATGAAGAGAAATCCTGAAATGTTTTCTTCAAAAAACATAATTTCTTTACGACTCAAGAAAGATGGAAATGAACATCTTGGATGACAAGGGGGTGAGTGCATTACATGTAAGTTTTTGTTCTGGAAGTGAACTTCTCCTTTAAAGCCATTTGTTAGTTTTTTGTGAGAAGCGGTAATTTGTTAATTACCATAGTTTGTGGTATAGTTGTGTAATTTTTATATTTACAGTGAATTACTGTACAGTTAGTGTTGTAAAATTTGATAGATGAAGAAACGTTTTTGAACTGTCTGCTGTGTCTCTCAGCGAGACATCTGTTCAGTGTTTTAACCTTTGGGGATTGTACACCATGGGGCCAGATTAGCTTCAAAGTACTAAGTCAGTTATTGCAAATGAGGACTTTTTTGTAGTACTAGGTTGTAGTCTGAAGTACCAAGTCGCAGGTGTGTCTTTGAGCTCGAGGCCTTGTATTCTCTCTGGAAACAATTCCAGCGAGGCCAGCAACACTTAGAATGGATCACAGAAGTTCGCTTCAGTGCCCAGCAATCTTCTGAGAGTGAGAGAAATCCCATTAGTATTCAAGGACCCACTTTTTCTAGCTGTCACACCTCAAGAGCTTTAGGGAGAATTGGCTCTTTCACAAGTGAGAGTGCAGGCAGAGAGATGAAGGGATGATTATTAAATACTCGCTTTCTTTCATTCTTTTTCTTTTTCTCCTTCACTGCCTTCCTGCAGGTCTAAATGTGAGGAATTAGAATGCTGTATTCTAGAAACGCCTCACGTCATGCTGGCCTTTGTTCAGCTCAACAATATGCCTTCTCATTTGTTAAGACACCTGCAGTATTTGCATCTCTGATTTATATTCGCATTTATGCTTAATCTAAGCCTGTTCGTGCATTTGAATTTTTCCTTTGTTTATTTTTATTTTACCTGACACACACAGTGGACCCAAAAAGTAAGTTACATAATATAACAAAATGTTAAACCAAATTACATTTTAGAGACAGCACAATGTTATATTAACAGTTGTGTCTTAATATAACATTTTATAGTTATATAAAAATATATAGATACTTTTTTTTTTTTTCTTTTTTTACATTGTGGAGACATGATGACTGTTATGTAAAAATGACGAATACAGTGGATACAAACAAAACTTGGAGTAGATTTTGTCTTTTTCAATTTATTATTACGCTATTTGTGAGTTATTAATATATTGTGTATATTGTTTTTTGTATACTATTTTTATTTCACCTTGGAATCAGTTGGTTAAAAAGTAAAAAAAAAAAAAAAAAAAATCAGAAATAGCTGGGTTCTGCAAGATGTTTTGCCTCATTTGTGATGCCACTTGATTTGATATTTTCTAGTCTAATAGTTCAGTGGTATTCATACAAGTTAAACGTGACTTATGTTTCCAACTACATGGTGCCACTGTGTGTTTTTTTTCCTTAAAGTTTTGTATTGTATCCCTTACTTCCTGTCTTTTTTTTTTTAAATTCAGTCGGCAGAGAATGTGTTTCCCGTTTCCCCCTAATACAAGCTCACCCTTTTGAAATGTTTGAGGCTTTTATGTCCAAGGTTCCTTGTAGCGAGATATGGACAATTGAGGGCTTCCTTATTTGGCTGAACTGGAATGCTCTTGCAGCATAAAGGTAAAACCATGTTTTGTAAGTGCAGAAACTTTCAGCAAGCTCTTATGAGGGGTTTGATTTGCTTATGCAAGAAAACATTAGTTGTGGATGCAACTAAATGCCAAGTAATCAGCTTGTACGGTTAGCTTTTCACAAGTAATATGTTGATATTTATAAAAATGTCATTATATTTTTACAGCTCAGCAGAGTTCCTTAAGTTTTTCATAAACCTTTGCTTATACACAATTTATATGCAGATGCCACCACCTGCCAGGTTAGCTCTGTGGACAGGTTTGATTCTCTAGTTTAGTGCTTGACATGTTCTTATACCGCTTTGGTCAACAATTTATACGTTTATGGTCAGTTGAAAAACCTAGGATGACTTTTCATTATCCCTTGTGAAAAAGAAACTTTATTTTAATTTTATTGAATGTGCACTTGTGTAAGTTAAATCTTAAAATTATATTTAAAAAAAAAACTGTACTTGCATAATATATTTACTTAAACTTAAACAGAGTACACTCTTCATGTTTCTTGGCACACTTAAAAGTACTTTTTAAATCATTGTTTTAATGATGTTTTGTTGTGCATCTGTTGTACATTTATTTTGATGTGCTGACTAACATACTTAAAAACATGACATAAAAGTTTCAAAATAAAAGTCATTAAAGCATATTTTATAAATAATTACATTTGACTTGACCCAGATTGCATGTGAGACATAAAGATTTGTTTAAAGGGGTAGTTCACCCAAAAAAGAAAATTCTGTCATTCATTACTTGCCCTCATGACTAACACAGAAGAAAAGAAATTGTTGAATATTGTTGAATGTTATTTTTTTGTTTTCCTTGCGCACAAAACATATTTTCGTAGCTTCATAAAATTAAAGGAGTAGTTCACTTCCAGAACAAAAATGTACAGATAATGTACTCACCCCCTTGTCATCCAAGATGTTCATGTTTTTCTTTCTTCAGTCGTAAAGAAATTATGTTTTTTGATGAAAACACTTCAGGATTTTTTCAAAACTTCTATGGTGCCCTCGAGTTTGAAGTTCCAAAATGCAGTTTAAATGCAGCTTCAAAGGGCTCTAAACAATCCCAGCTGAGGAAGAAGGAACAATGATCATTTCGCTATTTAAGACCCTTCTTCCTCAGCTGGGATTGTTTAGAGCCCTTTGAAGCTGCATTTAAACTGCATTTTGGAACTTCAAACTCGGGGGCACCATAGAAGTCTACTATATGGAGAAAAATCCTGAAATGTTTTCCTCAAAGAACAAAATATCTTTACGACTGAAGAAAAAAAAGACATGAACATCTTGGATGACAAAGGGATGAGTAAATGATCTGTAAATTTTTGTTCTGGAAGTGGACTTCTCCTTTAAGGTTGAACCACTGATGTCACATAGACTATTTTATCGATGTCCTTACTACCTTTCTGGACCTTTCTGGGCCTTTGCTGTCTATGCAGGGTCAGAAAGCTCTCAGATTTCATCAAAAATATCTTAATTTGTGTTCCAAAGATGAACGAAGGTGTTACAGATTTTGAACGACATGAGGGTGAGTAATTAATAACAGAATTATAATTTTTGGGTGAACTAGCCCTTTAAGCCCTTCTTAAGTGGGTCAAAAAATCACTCAGAAGTTTAGTCAACTGCATTTAATGTGTATTTAAACTATAATACATTTTCATCTAAATGCATTTAACATCAGATGAAGTGTTTGAAAAACATTCAGTTAGCTTTTAACTATATTCTTTTAAAATCTATTATTTCTGTAATACGTGAGAATTGTTTTTAGTGCAGAACTAAGGTAGTGTATGTTTCCACTTAATTATGCATAATTGTGAATTGTGAAAAGTATGTAATTGCATCTCAAACAATGAAAGTTTATGGTTAAGTTTTATTATAAATAATAGTTATTTTTATTGTTATTAAAAAAAAAAAAAAAAACAGTTCGGCTTTTTTCCATGCATGAAAATGTTGTGCGATAACTGACAGTTGAGTTCGGTTGTCCCCTAAAAACTAGATGCCCCTGGCTGTATCACTGTCCTGCATGAAGGGTTTTCAGTACAGAGCCAAACCACTCCTATATTGATTGTTAATACTCTGATTACAGTGATCCCATTGCTTCACAACTCAGCAGTGCCCTGGCCTTATGTGTAATTACAGGTGAGTTTACGTCTGCAGCTGCTGTGTGGTGGCCCTCAGTACTTTCTACAGTCCTGGACTCAGAAGGGGCTCAATTGTAAGGCAGGGTGGTCTGATAGATGGCTCGCAGTCTGAGTCTAGTGCAGTGTGCCTCTTTGCCCGACTACGGTGCTTTTTGGTCGTTTCTGAGACAGACTGTCTGGCTTACATAGAGCTGACCCATTTTTACAGGGGAAAGGCTCAATATCCCATTTAGTACTTCCCCCACCACTCGAGTAAGCGAGGGTAAGAGACAGACTGGGTTAGCTGAATGGCTTGTTATTGTTAATCCATACTGTATTGGCGTCTGACACATGGAGCTCATTGGGTGCTTTTCGGATGTTTTCCACGTCTGTTATACAATCAAAGGACATGAATGTTCACCTTTGTGCTGTAATATGTAGATTTGAAAGGCGTTCTTTATAGCAGGCTTAATTCGACACACACTATCTCTGGCCTAATTCTGTCCGTTCTCTCTTTCTGTCCACATACACAGAATGAGAATGAAGGTTATGGGTTAAAGAGACACAGAAGTGTGTGTATGTATATGGGTTGATGAGAGGTATAGATATGAGATATAGGGAATAAAAAAAACACAATATCTGCTATATGTTCTGGATCTCAGTAGTTTCGCTTAGTCAGACTGCATTTGTCTATATTTTTAGTAGTGTGAAATACAATGCATACAACATTTAACATATTTTGCAGCGTATTTACTACCATTCAGAAGTTTGGGGTCAGTAAGATTTTTAATGTTTCTGAAAGAAGTCTCTTATGCTCACAAAGGCTGCCTTTATTTGATCAAAAATACAGTAAAAATAATAATATTGTTAAATATAAAAATGTAGATGTTTACAAACCTTAAAATATGTTTTTTGTTTAAAATGTAATGTACTCTAGTCTTCAGTGTCACATGATCCTTCAGAAATCATTAAAATATGATTTGGTGCTCAAGAAACATTTCTTATTATCAATGCTGAAAACAGTTATCCTGCTTAATATTTTTGTAAAAAACTGATTTCAGCATTCTTTGATTAATAGAAAGTTCAGTGTTTATTTGAAATAAACATTTTGTAACATAATAAATGTCTTCACTGTCATTTTTGATTAATTTAATATTTGCTGATAAAATGCATTGAAATCTTTCAAAAAAAATAAAATAAAAATAAATATTACTGACTGCATATTTTTGAATGGTGTGTGTATATCATAAAGTATCAAGTTATATTTAATTAAACAGTATTTTGGCCAGAATTCAGAGTTTGCTAGTTCCAGAAGCATAATGGTCTAAGGAGTTCTCTTTATAATTATTCTAAAATTTATTATTATAAGATGTAGTATTATTTTTCTTAATATGTAAACTACATAGATTTATTGTTTCACATTTATACTCATAAGCTGTTAGTATCAACAGCTGCATAATATTAATTACAATATAAGAGAACAGTTTGTCCTGAAATTATCGTGGATGTCAAATGATACGTTCATTTATTTTTTTGTGAGGATTATGAGATGAGAACAGTTCTTTTCCACATTTTTTTTTTTTTTTTTTCTTCAGAGAAACAGAAAAACTGGCCTTGCCAGGAACTCTAGAAGACAGAGATGTTTGTCAGGCCAACTCTGAATCCTGCCTGTAATATTTCCCAAAGAAAACATGTTCTTATAAATTAACAGTGTCTTTGTAGCAAATCTCTAGTTTTGTTGTTTGATGTTTTCTTGTATTTTGTTATTCCATGGTGATTTAAATATTACATTTGGCAGGTTCTCAAACTCAAGTGCATAGTTTGGAACATCAGTTTAAACAATAATTTCATAGCACTTACAAGTAGCAAGTAGATGAGCTTAGATGTTATTACATTCACTGTTATGTAGAATCACATCAAATTTGCTTGGTCTTTTATTAAAAAGGTAGCTTGCTTTTTCAAATCGTTTGTTTGGCTTGGCCACTGACCGTTGTTGCTGAGAGTGCATTTAGTCTGAAAATAGACCACCCAGGATAAAAGTTTTTGATATGAACATTCAGAAAGTTTGTAT
Source organism: Cirrhinus mrigala (assembly GCA_036247105.1). NCBI lineage: Eukaryota > Metazoa > Chordata > Actinopteri > Cypriniformes > Cyprinidae > Cirrhinus > Cirrhinus mrigala. Next base: position 28,436,715 of record CM070013.1, read on the forward strand.
GCTGGAAGGAGGCCGAGCTAAATCAAGAAAATAGTCTGTTTCTCTTCCAGATTAACGGGGAGCAATTTTTTTTTTTTTTTTTTTTTGCCTGTGTTACTACAATTTCACCAAATGGAATTGCAAAAAAACAAAAAAAAAAACATACTGATTTATTGTGCGGCCTAAATTCCTAATATATGAAACAGCATTTTGTGCTGATGCTCAATATATTGGTAGTTTTTTTGTTGGTTTTAATTAGATTTTTAGATTAATTTTTATCTGTATAATTCAACATTTGACGCCCATTCCCCCTTTTCCCTCTTTTTTTTCCTTCTTTCTTGAATTTGCTGTCTATAATCTGTACATACAGTGAAGGTCAAAAGTTTACATACACCTCTGCAAAATATTAATTATTTTACCAAAATAAAATATTTCACATAAAAGACGTTTACATATAGTCCACGAGAAAATAATAGTTGAATTTATAAAAATGACCCCATTCAACAGTTTACATATGCTTGATTCTTAATACTGTGTTTTTCTTTTACTTCTTTTATGTGAAATATCTTATTCAGGTCAGTACTAAATAAAAAATAACATGCATTTTGTATGATCCCTCTTATTTTGACCTCAGCTGTAAAAAGTTAAAATGATTTGCTCTGTTGCTGTCTGTATCTCAAACTGCCATCCTCTAAACTCACTGTTTAGGCCAGTTCTGGGCAACGAGAAGGTGATGCCTCTGTGCTTTGGCACGTTGATTAGAGTCGATTGTTTCATTGGGAGGCATATACAGACCTCTGCAGGAGAAACCTAAAACTGCAGCTTGAGGTCAAACGGTCCCGCAATCTCCAACAATAGACACAAACACACACAATCTCTCTCCTTACCCCACACGACTCCCCACCCCCTTTACCTCCCAGTCAATGGGACCTGAGCATTTGGCAGAGCTGTAATGGGAAAACGGAGACTTGGTGGGGGCTCAAAGGGGTACTAAGACCACCACATCTTTTTAGCTCTTTGAAGAGATGCTTTTGTAGAACTACGTACTGAAATGGGGTGATCAAAAGTAAAAAGGGTCACAATGTCACAAAAAAAGTTTTTTTTTTTTTTCTCCCAGACTGTAAAACAGAACCCCTCTAATTATTTTTTTGTGCATTGTAGTCATGTGTGACTGTTGGTCATTACTTTTTTAAGACAGTGTTAGGTTTGTCATATATCACCACATCTCTCATCTGACCACAAAATTACTTCCCACACCACAATTGGTCACTATTATGATTTTTGGCAGACTCTAGGGTCCAGACATGCTTTCATTTTGAGTAATTGTTTCCTTTGTGCCATTCTCCCATACAGGCCTGTGTTACACAGAGCTCTTGATATGTTTGACTGATGCATCTTATTCTCCATCTCTCTGGCATCTTTTATAAACGTCCTTCTTGTTAATGCTTTTTTGATGAATAGTCTTTAGATACGTTCTAATTATTAACACACAATGGCCACTTGTATCCAAACATTTGGGTATTTTTCCTAATTTAGGCATTTGGTTTAGATTTTGGACAGGTATTTAGTCTTCATGTTCATGGTCATAGCATGACACATGGATATTGATTTAATAACTTTGGAGTTTTCAGCCAGACAATGTGGTAGTAATTTTTGTGATTCACAGGTTGAAGCCAGTAGTTTGTCAGTTATGTCCTTGTTAGGGCAATTTCTTTTCATCTGTGTAAACTTATAGTTTCTGCAACACTGAATGCTTATTTAAACAGCATATTTTAGTTTTGTTTTCAAATGCCAAAACACAATGCTAACAATTGATCTTAAAGGAGAAGTCCACTTCCAGAACAACAATTTACAAATAATTTACTCACCCCCTTGTCATCCAAGATATTCATGTCTTTTCTGTCTTCAGTTGTAAAGAAATTATGGTTTTTGAGGAAAGCATTTCAGGATTTTTCTCTATATGACGGACTTCAGGAAGAAGGGTCTTATCTAGCGAAACAATCTGTATGTTTTTTTTGAAAAATAAAAATTTGTATACTTTTTAAGCACAATAGCTTGTGAAGCACAGGCTCTGGGATGCGCGTCCACGATGCTACAAATTAATAATGGGTCGTTCTTGAACGATTCGTTCATTTTGAACGAATCTTTATTGTGACTCGGGAAGAACAAGTCGTCTCGGGGAGTGATTCATTCAGTCGCGCATCCTATTAGGTTCTGTACTGAAATTAGTTCACCTGTTTCAAGTCTTTGGGTTTTTCGAGTCGTTCGTTCACCTTATGGGGCTGTCATGTGATGAACGAACGACTCGAACCCAAAGACTCGAGAGATGAACTAATCGATTCTTTTTCCGACTCACACTGCATTGGTTAAGCTTATTGGGCCGTCACGTGATGAACGAACAACTCAAACCCAAAAGCTTGTCAGATAAGAGGTGAGGTGAGCGAAACATAGACTGAAGACCCAGATAAACAATGAATTAATCTTTTCTGTTTCTTATAGCATTATAGTTTTGTCTTGTTTGTAGTGTGATCAACGTTTGTGTAAGCAGTAGATGTGTTAGGGAAGTAACACGTAACATTTTAATTATATTTTGCTAAAATGAACGAAATGACTCGAAAAAAGATTCGTTCATTTTGCGGAACGAGACTCAAAGGTCCGAGTCGGTAAAATGATCCGAACTTCCCATCACTACTACGAATCACGTCTAAGTTCATCGTCTGTGTACTCCAGCTCAAAAAGGTAGAGAATCTTGAAAAAAAAAAAAAAAAATCTCATTTTCCCCAACAACTTCAGAATTGTCCAACATCGTTGTACCTTTTTGTTTGTAAACAGTGTTTGACTTACTTGCACTTTCTTAGTCTTTGCGCGTTCGCTTTGTGAACACTGATGTTTCATCATTTTAACACAACATTTCTGGGTTTGCATGACTCACTGCTGAGTGTTATCAATCTTTAAATTCTGTCAAATATAATAAGTCACTTTCTTTTGAAGTGGGTCAAGCCATTATGTTTTTATCTCTGTCCTCCCATTGCTTGCCTCCATGTCTTGACAGATGTTCCTAATTTGAAGGCTTCAGGTGTAAAGGTTTTTGGCTGTCATTTAGTACTTACCACGCAATGAATTTGTCATTTAAAACACCTCATGAATCATTTAGCATTCACTGCTCTTTTATAGTTAAGCAAATGGGAAGTCAAGGGGGATGGGAGACGACTTGTGGCTGGGAGGAATTTTTGTTGTTTTGTGGCAAGCCTCCTCCACAAAGCTATTTTCGGAGACCTGCCATTAGTGACAATTTCAAGTCAAAAATGTATTTAACAATTTTAATTAAAAAAATATTGATTATTTAACATTTTTGTTAAACATTTTAATCATTTGAAGGGAAAATAGACTGTGCTTAAGGTGCTGAATGATAGCTAAATGTAAGTGTAATTACATGCCAATGACCAAATAGTAGTAAAATTACCTTATAGCAACTGTATTCCCTGGTTCAGAAAATTTTCTAGAGACATTTAATCAGAGAAAATATGGTTAATATTTGTTATAGCTGGATTGGTCATTTACATGCTAGTCTACTCACACAGAGTAACTGGTTTGATATTACTAGCACTGAGAAAAGTAACAGGTACCACTTATGTGCTTTATAAAGAAGTATAGCTGAATCTTAGAGAATATTTTGGAAATATTTACTTTAATTCGGGTTGTTTGTTCATAGGTTTGAAGTTTGGGGGGAAACCAGGCACATTTGAGGAACTGACTCATCAAATGAGTAAGGGAATGACGAGACAACTGAATCAGAATCCAGATCAGAATGAGATTTATTGCCAAGTATGCTTCCACACACAAATGAATTTGTCTCGATGAAGCTTCCCAAAAAAAATAAATAAAATGTACAAAAAACATAAAACATAGATAATGCTGTAAATGGGGTTATGCACAACAGACTTCCTATTCTGGCCTTTTCACTTTGATTTAGTTGATAGTTGATTACCATAAAAGTTCATAGATGTCAGAATAAGTTCATACTGCTGTTAACACTTTCTCCGACAAACGGATGCGATGAGACCTGTTTTCTGGTTTGGTCAGGTGATGGTCGACATATACCCCATACAACTAGTCAATAAACCTACACAATAGACAAGAAAAAACAAAATATGTATGTACAGATAATCTATATATAGATATAATTATGCAAGGGAATGTAAATAAGAAAGGGGTAGGATTCTGTCATGAATTACTCACCCCATGTCTTTTCAAACCTGTAAGACCTTTGTTGCTTTCTGACCCGGCAAAGACGGTCCATGTGATATCAGTGGTTCGACCTTAATTTTATAAAGCTACGAGAATACTTTCTGTGCACAAAGAAAAGAAAATAATGACTTTATTCAACAATTTCTTCTCTGTCAGTCTGCAACGTGCATTCACGAGAGGAATACGACACATGCGTGTGGTGCTGCAGACGTAAAACGTCCATCTCTCTTAGTTCATCATCTGTATATTCTGGTTCAAATAAGTATAGGCTGGGCAAAAAATTGCAAGTCATCCTCTCTGTTGAAATCTTGAGACATGTTTACGAAGACTGTTTTATGTACAGGGTGCGACGACAGAGTCCCTTTCAAGGAAAGTCTGTTTACTCGGCACCCATATTTGCAACGCCTCCGGGCAACTCGTACAAGACCAAGTGCTATCTAAATGAATGGGGGAATCCTGAAATCTCAAGAACGGTGATCACTGAACTCATAATTCAATTACATATTTCACATTCACATATTTCTCATATTTCAGCAGCAAAATCTGAAATGAACTGCCCCATGCATGTTGTTTCTTATGCTCAAATAACGTTTAATTATTTATTTATTTTTTTTCAGGGTAGACCAGCCAATGTGCATGTGCAGTCATAACACGCTTATGACCACGCATGCGCATTGGCTGGTCTAGCCTCAGGTTTCTATGGGAACTGGAGCTTCTAACGGCCGCTGCAGTGATGCAATGACTTTACCAATCAGCGAATGGTGCTTTCATTTAGAAGGTGGGATTATTCCGCCATACTGTGCATTGCAGTTTTTCCCATTCATAAGTATCGGAGTGAACCGTCTTTGTATTTCTTTTTGTTTCTATAGTCAGAATGCTGGTTCCTGTGTCAGCAGTACCAAACATTGTGGTACTCTTGTAAGCACTCGTTGCAAACTGACACAGAAGAAAAGAAATTGTTGAATAAAATCGTTATTTTTGTTTTCTTTCCACACAAAAAGTAGGGTACAAGGGGGCTAAAGGCGCCCCGAGGTAAAATGCACCTTTAATATTATTTTCCTCTAAACCACTAGATGGCAGAAAAATGTGGCGTAGCGCTTTCCAAAACATCCACTTTTCAAGATACACATGCAAATTTAGCTGATGCTTGACGTGAAGTCAATTTTGTGCTTACTTCATCTAATATTTGATGTTTTTAAAAATGTTGTAGCTTCAAATTCTTGAATATATCTTGAGACAAAGGTCTTCTTAATGATTTTCCGTTTTGTTTAAGATAATTAAAGCAGCAGTTTTTAAAAAACAACAAAATATGTAAAAGTATGGTATTTGGGGTAAAAAGCGCCCCTGCTGTTGGGGCTAAAAAGGTACAATAATTTACATGATAATTAATAGAAGGCTGACTTTTCCATTTGTTGACATGACATTAGATTCAGATATCATATATTATGTTGGGTGTCCATCTTAGAGATAATCACCATGTTTAGAATGAAACCATCATATTTAAAAACTTTATATTAATCATATCATATAATAAAATATAACTTGTTGTTCAATTACTTTGGGGTCTCCTTCAGTTCTTTTAGAATCTTTACATTTTAAAATTATTTTGTTTCTGTATTTTAAAATATGTTTTATATTAACATATTTTAATGACAGTATATTTATTGAACAAAAATTAATTCTGTTAATTATCAAAATGAGCAGAAAATAGCACAAACTTTGCTAAAGTGATTATTTTGAACAAGTATTAACTTGTTCGTGCCATTTACCCCATGCTGGTGAGCTGGGGTAAAAGGCCACCCTTGCCACCTCGTACATTTATAAGAATTTTAAACAAAATGAACAACTTGTATGATTTATTTTCACACATAATCTGTTGCTCCATAAATGTTCAATACAAACATATATTTTTCTGTAATCATACACTTTGGGCGCAGTGAAAAGCACTTTTTTTTCTTAGGGTGTGCCTTTAGCCCTGTTGTACCCTATTCTTGTTGCTTCAAAAAATCACATGGACTATTTTAACAGTGTCCTTACTACCTTTCTAGTTCTTGAACGTGTCAGTTGTGTTGCTGCAAATTAAATTGAATATCTTAATTTGTGTTCCGAAGATGAGCGAAGATTCCAAGAACCCGGAGTCTTTTTGCCTGTTCATTATTACTGATGGCAAGAGGAAGGAAGATGATGGAATTATTATTGAAGGTATTAGTATTTAATTGACACAGATGGCAAGTATGTCACTATGACAGGTAGAGTAAAAAATGTGTCTTCGCTGCTCTCTGAGCCCGTTTTATTTCCACCTCAATCTAAAAACGGGCATCTTTTCCCTACTGCTGCTGCTTTAAGGATCCTCCCTCCATTTTTTTGAGAATGAGCAGCGTGTTCCAAGCATTGCTGGGTTTGACTGCAGCAAAGGACAGGAGAGAGAGCAGTAGTGAAGGCAGAGGAGGAGGGGTTTGGTTAGCGGCGAGACTAACTACACCGCAGCAGGGCTGCGAGCGACCAGTCAGCGAGCATTCCCTTATCTACCAATGGAATGCAACAGCTGCAGCAGCCTGTGAGCGTGTGTGCTTTTCAGTCAGTGTGTTTGTAAAAGGGGGAGGGGGGCACGGTCATGGTGGGCCAGCAGGAACCCCCCTGAAAGACCCCCAACTCTCAACCCCCCACGTTCTCTCGCAGCCGGGCTCCTGAAAGGCAGCTCAACCAAAACGTAAGCGCGAGAGACACAGAGAGAGCGAGAGACTCGACAGGGCAGCACACTCCGAGACGGAGAGAGAGAGAGAAAGCAGAAAGTAAGGGAAGTGGAGCAGGGAGCCTCGGAGGGGGGTTGAGGAGGTGAGCGAAGGGTGAAAAGGAAAAGAGGCGAGGGAGAGGGAAAGACAAAAGAGAGGGAGAACCAGAGTGGAGGGAGACCAGAGGGAAATGGCTTCGGAGGAGACCGCTGGAGGAGCTCGCAAAGCCACCAAGAGCAAACTATTTGAGTTCCTCGTCCATGGAGTGGTACGTACCCTCTCTCGGCGCATGTGTATATGTGTGTGTGCGTGCGTGTGTGTTTGAGCTCAGCTACAGACACAGCCCGTGCGTTTGACTGATAGCGGTGAACGGTGTCCATGTGAAGGTTATTTCCAGTCCTCCGGATCCCGGCTCCCCTCGCCGCTCTTATTTTTGAAGCGGAGACGGGGTGGGGAGGAGAGGCAAATGAGGGAGATGAGCATGTAAGAAAAAAAAAGAGCGAGACGGATCGGTGAACGTGAAAGAAAGGCCAAAGGTAGCCACTTGGTCACTGGAGGCTGCATGCGTTTGGCAGCGTGCCTAAGGTGACGGGCGCTTTCATTCAAAACACAAGCCGCTCTGTGACTCAACGCACTATTATTACAACTCAGAGAACACATCAAGTGCTTCGGATAACATCTACTATGTAGATTAGGGTGTCTGTTGTCATGTCATTCATTAAAAATTCAAGCTAGTCCTAAAGCCAAAGGATGCACTAGTAGCGAGTAGTAATTATTACTACTAATAATACTGCTGTTTCACATGACACCCTTCAAGGTTTGATGCAGAAGAGGCTGTAAGGATGCACTTATTGTCAAAACCTTTGTGTATATACAGTACAGTAGCGGTGTAATCTTTTATTTATGATTAGCAGGGCTTTGTCTAGCCAGAGCAGATCAATCTGAAGTGAAAAGCAGTTTGTAGTAGAGTGAGCGTTAATGCGTAAAACTGCATTTTGTTTTCTATTAGTTCTTGCTTTTTTATCTTTCTTGTGCTTTGTGTTTTTATTCTTGATGTGATTTCTGGTTTCTGTAAAGCGACAGTGGGTTTTAGAAAGGTGCTGCGTTAATAATAATTGTTTATATTTAATTATTATTACGTGTATGACACACTATGATATTTCTGAAGAGCTTCATTAGTTGGTGTCTGTGTTTGCTTATATCTATTTCTTTTATTTTTGAGTGTTCATGTATATTTTTATTATATTTATTAGATGCAGAGATTATTTAGCTACTGTGAGATGTATATTTTCATTTAAAAGTTTTGGCTCAGAATTGTTTTTTTTTTTTCTTAGAAATTAATATTTTTATTCAACAAGGATGCACTCAGTTGATAAAACATGTATAAAGGATTATGTGAAATTAATGCAGTTCTTTTGTATTTTCTATTCAGAAAAGAATATTGTAAATATATCCACACAAAAACATGGATAATAATTTTATCCGCAGTATATTATAATGATTTCTGAAGCATCATGTGACACTGAAAACTAGAGTAATGGCTGCTAAAAATTCAGCTTACCATCGGAGGAATAAATTACATTTTAAAATTATATTAAAATGGTAAACAGTTCAGTTAAATAGTAATAATATTTCACAATATTATTGTTTTCACTGTATTTTGGATTTAAAAAAATGCACCGTTGGTGAGCATAAGAGACTTCTATACAAATCAAAACAAACTTTACAGACTTTTATTGTATAATAAGTTCCTTGGTTAATATTTAATTCTAGTATGTGCTTGTGTTATATTTTCTTTTCCACTTTCAGTAATAGTCTTCGTTTGCTTCATAAACAGCCTTTTGTTCGCTATTTGCCTCAGTTCTGCATTAAGCCTGCTTTAACTTCACATAACAACGCATAAATGCTGAGTTTGGATGATGAATGAAGAAAATGATGGTGTTGCCTCTGCAGACTAATTAACCTTGACGAAGCACTGATTGTTCCTGGGCAAATGTTTCCCGGTCCTTATTTTGGCTTCCTCTCCTTTTATGTCCTCTCCTGTGCCTGAGTTCTTCTCCTCTGTGTCTTCTGTGTTTCTTTCTGGACTTGTGTATTTTCTGAATTACCTCAGCCTGACCTTTGCTATTGTTCACCTTACTGCTTCTCTGCTGTACGCAGTCTGAACCCTGGCTTATGAAAGTTATACTGTATATCCTTTGTTACACGACGTTGTATGTTGCTGCAAGAATGTGGTGGTTCAGCCTTGTTCCCAAGGCAAGGAACAGCATGTGCACATCAAGGTTTGCAATTAAGTAACAGTTTAAACAGCCGTTAGTATGAGTGAAATGAGTAATCAAAGTTTGTTCTGTATGGAGAGAAATCTGGCCAGTATAGTAACTGTAACCATCTTTTGTTTTAGAAAACTTAATCAGAGTATTTGTAATTTGCTTGAGATAGAGTATTTTGTCTCTCTGCGATAAATCACCTGACTACTTGTTAGTTTTATGCATATTCTCGGTCTCTGTCCTTACTTTCTTTTTGGTCTCTGCTTTCAGACATTTCATTTTGGCTCAGTGGCGAATTCAGATTAGGTGTCACAGTGTTTCTCTAATACGCATTACTGGTAATCTGTTATATTTGCTCCTTCTCTCTCAGGCACAAAATAAAACACACACAGTCTTGGTTAATGACAGACTCAGTCTTACTGTGTAACTGTGTGGATAAATAAAGATGACCTACAGGTCATTTCACTCTAGAAGCGGAAACTCTCATTCTAGTTCACTTTAAACAAAGCAAATTTACTACCATGGTAAAATACAGTGAGATGAGGAGTAACAGTATTTTACACTTTAAGTTTCAGTTTTACTGTAATAAACTGTTTGAGAATGACAAAACAAGAAAAGGTCCACCACTGTGAAATTTATTTTGTTTGTTGCTTTAAAGAACAAATCATATTGTGAAACACAGCAATATGATTTTGAAATCATTAAATGAAACAAAAGTACCTTTCATTTGTCCTGTGTATCAGTATGTTTATATCCACAAATTTGTCATTCTGAATGAATCCAATCTGATTTCAGATTCTTAAAGTTATGTTTATATGAATCCTAAACTTTGCAAACAGGCTAGCACTGACCAATTTCTAAGACAGATAAGTTTATAGCATAAGCATGACCAAGGCAAGATGTAAATAAACCCATGTGAAGTAGTTGGATTCAACGATTTACACGGCTAAAATTTAGAACTGGGTAAAAAAATATTGGTTTCTCAGTTTTAATCGTGCGTTTTTACGAAAAGAATAGATTATTCTAGCCCGTTTTCATTTAATGACGAACATTGTAGGGTGCCTCTCATCTAATAAATCGCAATAAATGTTTGATATGAAACAAAGTCTCAGATTTAAAATTCTGCCCATTTTATTACAGTATTCAAACAATAAATACCATTTTGCACTAAAGTGCCAAAGAAGTGGCAGCATAAACCGCACGTGATCTGATCATCTTCGCTTTAATAACAGTTACATCTCGAAAAAAACATGAATAAACATCCAAAAGTAGGCGCTGTTAAAAGAAAGAGTTCAACTTACCGAAATGCGTATCCTGTCTCATGTAATCGATCAGTGTTTCAACCGCAAAAAAATACGTCAGTATAACAGCTTGTAAACAATGTCATGTGACGACGCATTTACCTCAGGAAAACATATTCGGTGACCATAAACTTAGTCAGTTAGAAAAATGAACTCTGTAGAGGAGCCTTTTGCTAAATATATGCACCATATAACATGTTCATTGTCATTTTTACTGTTATTCAGTGTTTTGTTTATGTTTGAATAAATCCGTTTTTAAGACAGCCGGAATTTAAATGTAATTATGTAATAGTAATTTTTTACTTTGTTATTATAAAAACTTCATTGGGTGTAATTTAAGCATTTGTATATATCAGTTAACCCAGATGGCTCACGTACATCTGCAAGATGTCTGTTAAAGATCTCTTGATCTGAAAAGCATCTGCTGTGTACATACATGTGACAGACGTCTGTAAGATGTCAGTTTTACATACATTCTAAATCACGAACATCTTAAAGACATCTAATAGACGTCTGTTTGACATCTGATAGGAAATGTCCAATACCTAGATAGCACATATACGTCTGCAAGATGTCTGTGAAAGATCGCTTGATCTGGAAAGCATCTGCTGTGTACAAACATCTGGCAGACATCTGTAAGATGTCAGTTTTACATCCATTCTAAATCTTAAAGACATCTAATAGACGTCTGTTTGACATCTGATAGGAAACGTCCTGTAGACATATTGCAGATGAGCAAACACACTGCAAAAAGAGATCTTTAACAGACCTCTTGCAGATGTATGTGTGCTATCAGGGTCATTTTACCTTCAGTATTATAGTAATGTAGTACAAACTGACTCTCATGTATATTTTGCAGTATTTTTTATTTTTTTCACAATTTTTTTTTCCTTGAGAATATTTGCCATGTACTGTACTTCATATATATCTAAAATAAACAATATCAAATTGAATTGGAAATGGATTTGAATTGCAAGTTTGTGAATCTATTAAATCATAAAATTGGTGTTAAAACCCAGCCCTACTAAAATGTTACTATTTAACGGAGATCTGCACGACCCCTTTCAATTGAAACTAAAATTTCATTTAAAACAAGCTCAATCGGATGGACTGAGGTATTTACTTGAAAATTTTCAGTCTGATTATAAAATGATTATTTGGTTGCTAATGCAAACATTCGCAGTCGTCTATCCAATCAGATGTCTGTGCAGTTGTCATATTAACAGCAAGCGAAGAATCTCCAGAGGGACCTTCGTGTTCTTGAGCACAAAAGTTGCTGTTTATCAGCAGGAATCGAGCAGAAGTGCTCATCAGTCAAAACTGATTGACAGCACAAACACTGCCACTCTCTCTGAAGTGCAAATCCACATGGTGTGACTGCTGGAAAATATTCCAAATAAAATGTTTTCCTTCCTACCTGCATCCAAATTTATATTCAAAGTGGTTTGTGAACAAAGCAGGCACACAGAGAGAGACAGTAAAGGACAGTAATTGTTTAAACTATTTTAAGTGGTACATTTCAGGACTATTGAAACGTTCGTTTTTTTTGTTCATGCGTAAACCCGCCACTCTGATAACAAGAGGAATCTGATGAAAGGCTCTTTTATTCCTCTCTAGCTATCAAACGTGATCATTTTTCCTGCTGGTCAGTTTTTTCCTGTGTTAATGTGACGGTAAGACAGCTCAACAGCAGACAAAGACAGTTAAAAGCATCTGGCAGCACATCCGACTGAGAGAGAGAGAAAGTGTTTATCTGCAGCATTCGGAGAATAACAGAAATGTTACACCTGCGAGTGTGTGGCCTTATCGAATGCTAAATATCTCATTGTCTTTGATTACTCTGCAACTCAATGCTCCCTGCACAGTCTGCTCTCGTTTCACAACAGTCTAGAGTTCACTTCATCAATCTCCTGACCTGTAGACATAACACAGCTCAAGCCCACGTGAGGCACATCATTAGTAGGTACATCACAGTCACTTCCTTTGTTTAAATTAAACACAAAACCATCTAAAATCAGCGGTTACTCGCACATTTGTTCCACATTCCACATCTGCGGCAGTTCAATGTGAGCACTTCCTGTTTAACTGAGGTGCAAAGAGGTTTCTCACACCGCAGCCACAAGGTGAAAGCAATCATGTTTAACATAGCTATGTCAAATGATTAGTTCACACCATTAGAAAGCGAGCTTGACAGATTCAGATCTTCTCTAGAGGTTCTTTGGTGGCAGCTTTGTAGAAAACTTTATCAACGATTATTAAATCAGATGTGGCAGTTCACACAGAATGAGTTTTTGTTTTGAAAAACACCACTACCAGCACTACCAGTCAAAAGTTTTTGAACAGTTTAAAGAAATCTGTTCTGCTCACCAAGCCTGGATTTATTTGATCCAAAATACAGGCAAAGCAGTAATATTGTGAAATATGTTTACTATTTTAAAATAAAATAAGTTTTCTATTTGAATATTTTTTAAAATGTAATTTATTCCTGTGATCAAAGCTATATTTTCAGCATCATTACTTCAGTCTTCAATGTCACATGATCCTTCAGAAATCATTCTAATATGCTGATTTGCTGTTCAAGAAACATTTATTATTATTATTATTATTATTTAAAACAGTTGAGTTTTTTTTTTCTTCAGGATTCTTTAATGAATAGAAAGATCCAAAGATTAGAATTTATCTGAAAAAAAAAAAAAGCTTTTGTAACATTAAACACTATATTGTTTAAAAGCTTGGAGTCAGTATCATTTTTTTTTCTTTTGGGAAAGAAATTATAGAAATTAACACTTTAATTTAGCAAGGATGCTTTCAATTCATCAAAAGTGATGATAAAGACATTTAAATGGTTACAGAAGATTTCTATTTCAGATAAATGCTGTTCTTCTGAACTTTCTATTCATCAGAAACCTGAAAAAATTCTACTCCACTGTTTTTAACATAAGAATAAAAAAAATTAGAAAATTACAATAATTTCGGAAGGATCATGTGATCATTTCTTTTGGCCACTGTCTGTGTATTTGTGTGTTTGCTCTGTCACTCCAAGCCGTACCTTTGACATGCTCTCAAATTGCCTGTCCAATTTCACTGCCAGCACCATGATCCTAACCCTCTGCTATTCTTTTTTCTTTCTAAAGAAAATCCCATCTGCCTCATTAACCTATTGCTAACCTATCCATCATACTATATGTTTCTTCTTCATGTAAGTTGTTGTGTAGTATCATAGCAAACTTTGTTTCATCCATCAGTTGTATTGTCTCATTCCTTCAATCCCTGTGCACTCATCAGGTCTGTCACTCTCAATAACATTTTCATTTGTCTTGTCTTGACTGCCATATATTGGAGGCTATATTATGTCACTATAATACATTATCAATTACTTTAGTGGATAGCTAAGAGTGCAACTTAAATACCAGGAAAAAAATATCTGTAATAATTGCCCCCCTGATTTTTAGCCTGTCATCATAATCATCATATTGAAGTCTTCCAGGTTGTATTAGCAGCCAAGAAAATGAGTACTGCCTGGAGAGAAGTGTTTTTTTCATGTTCATGTTCATGTCTTGTTTCAAAGTAGCTACATCTCTAGTATCTCTTCAATATGTGGCGTATGTTAAATTATGTGGAATATTCATGCAACTTTACGATACTGGCAACACCATTTTTCTTTTAGTTTGTCTGTATTATTTATTGACTGGTTTAATTCAATTGTGAACATTTCCTGCAATTTCAATAAAATCAAGTTGTTATTTTTTCCTTAGCAAAACCTTGCTCATTCTAATGTAATTAGAGTAGCAACCTAACTAATTCAATTATATTGCAGCTAAAAGTTAGTTTGTATCAGACAAAGTTGAAACACAACATCTGTTCTCAGGAGAGGCATGTATGCACTTGTGGGTGTGACTTGGGTTTACTCTTTCAAAGACATTTGTTCACTGTCCTGAACTGTTGTATGTGTGACCTTTTGTGTCTGATGTCACAAGTGTTGAGTAGATTGCGCTTGAGCTGTGTGTGCAGTTGCTGCTGCTAGTAAAGAAAGCAACAGCTGCTGTCATACTAGTAAGTTGCAGTAGGTCTAAAGGTCCTTGCACACTGAGTCCAAAATTGATCCTGATATGTTTTTTTTTTTTTACAACTGATTGTTAGTTATTTATGTTTGTTTAACAAGTGTCATTATACAGATTCACTGTAATCTCTTGTTCCAGAGTACATGTTAAAGGAGAAGTCCACTTCCAGAACAGAAATTTACATATAATGTACTCACCCCCTTGTCATCCAAGATTTTCATGTCTTTCTTTCTTCAGTCATAAAGAAATTATGTTTTTTGAGGAAAACATTTCAGGATTTTTCTCCATATATTGGACTGATATGGTGCTTCGAGTTTGAAATTCCAAAATGCAGTTTAAATGTGGCTTCAAACGATTCCAAATGCGGTTGGCCGATCCCAGCCAAGGAAGAAGGGTCTTATCTAGCGAAACCATCGGTTATTTTCATAAAAATAATACAATTTAAATACTTTTTAATCTCAGACGCTCATCTTGTTTTCTCTGCCTGAACTCTGTGTTTTCTGGTTCAAGAGGGTTAGGGTATGTTTAAAAACTCTCATATTTTCTTCCTCAACTTCAAAAATCATTTCAAAATCATCCTACATCGCTGCAGAAGTACCGACCCAGTCTATGCGAAGTGAACATGCAAAGAAGATCAATCACCCTTAACAAAAAAGGTAAAACAGCGATATAGGATGATTTTGAAGTTGAGGGAGAACATGAGATGGGAGTTTTTCGACAAAGTATATGAATTATTAAGTATTATTTTTATGAAAATAACATTGTTTCGCTAGATAAGACCCTTCTTCCTCAGCTGGGATCGTTTACAACCGCATTTGGGATCGTTTGAAGCCGCATTTAAACTGCATTTTGGAAGTTCAAACTGGGAGCACCGTAGAAGTCCACAATATGGAGAAAAATGCTGAATTGTTTCTCTCAAAAAACATAATTTCTTAACGACTGAAGAAAGAAAGACATGAACATCTTGGATGACAAGGGGGTGAGCACATTATCTGTAAATCTTTATTCTGGAAGTGGACTTCTCCAAATTTTCTCCAGGTCAGTTTCTTATGTCCATGTTTTTGTTATCACCTTTTTTTTTCAGCGGCCCGGCATGCCATCAGGAGCACGAATGCCTCATCAGGGGGCCCCAATGGGGCCTCCAGGACCACCATTTGGAGGAAGCCCTGCTGTCCGGCCCGGACTTACCAATCAGGCCATGGAAGCCAGTCGCAAACGTCCCGCTCCTTCACAGCAGATTCAACAGCAGCAGGCCGTACAGAATAGAAACAGGAAGTGAGTATAATGTGACATATATTAATGATTAGGAACCCACAGAAAAATATATAGAGAAGATTTTATCGCATCAAGAACCTGGAGGATGTCACTTAATGTAGGCAGACTTATGTATGCTTTTGAAATTGTGAACTCCAGTTAAAGCAATAATGTCTTGTTTTGAAGGATAGTTCACCAAAATGTTTTGTCATCATTTACTGATGTTGTTCCAAACCTGTATGACTTACTTTCTTGCGTGGGACATGAAAGAAGATATTTTGAAGACTGTTGGTGACCAACCAGTTTTGATGACTTTTGCCACATTTTTCCAAATCTTGTCTTTTGATGTTCCACAGAAGAAAGTCATGCAGGTTTAGGTTGACATGAGAACAGAATTTTTGGGTGAACTGTTTCTTTAACCTAGGGTCAACAATAGCATGGAAAGAAGACATTAATGGTGTGTTTGGAAGCTCTTCCATTCTACACACCACTCTTGTATGAACCCCTGGACACTGTCACTGTATTCCTATAATCTATAGTACAGAAACACTGGTACTGAAGCGTTCAATACAGTCAGAGCTGAATGAGTTTTAATTGATGAGCATGTAGATTGTCTCCGTTGCTTTGGTTGGATGGGAAGATGCAGTTTTTTCTCTGACAAGAATTGTTTAGACAGAAAGGCCCGATCCTGTTTGAAATAAGGTTTGATTACATGCAGCTTAACGGGAAGCAAAAGAATTTGCAATTGCAAAAATACAGCAAACATCTGTTAACAATAAAACAGTTATGGCTGTATTGATGTAGATTTCATGAGGGTTTATTTTCTAGTCTTACAATGTCCTCTAGCCAGGTGCAAAATGATAAAAATATTTTTCATGTAACGTTTTTGTCCTAACCAACCACAAAAAACAGGACATGTTGTCTGTTACTTGATTTCTGTTTGTTGTTAAGTCTAATGTCACAGTTTCCAGGTCCAAACGCTCCTTCAGATCCTAAAATAATCGTTGCCACTATACTGATAGTGTGCTGTAGTACTACTGAAAAATCATGATCCTAATCTCCATACTTGACCAGACAGTGATTCATCTTTTCTGAATCATTAAAATATTGGTGTGTGGAAAGCGTGAGCCGGAGACTGTAGTGCACACTGGGAGTTTTTAAAAGCTTAGCTTAAAGGTGTGCTATAACTGAATCATAGTCCTGAATGGCTGTTAAAATGGAATAAAATGGAGTAGAGGCTATGACCCGGAAACAGTATTCTGTCCGACTTAAACAGATAGTTCACCCAAAAATGAAAATTCTGTCATTAATTACTCACCCTCATGTCGTTCCAAACCCGTAAGACCTTCGTTCATCTTCGGAGAACAAATTAAGATATTTCGGAGAGCTTTCTGTAACATTCCAGGCCCAGAAAGGTAGTTGAATAAAGTTGTTATTTTTGTTTTCTTTGTGCACAAAAAGTATTCTCGCAGCTTCATAACCACTGGTGCCACATGGACTATTTTAACAGTTGCGTTGCTGTCTATGCAGGGTCAGAAATCTCTCGGATTTCATTAAAATGATACGATACGATGCAATAATATCGATGCACGATATGAAGTCTGCAATATATTTATTGTGATATTTAAAAATAAAAAGACAAATGAAGACATTTTAAAGTTAAATTCTTCTATCTAATGCACTTTGAGATTTAAAAATTAAGAGCTCCAACCCATGTTCCTAAGAAAACTTTAGTCAGAAAACTTTAAAGGGGACTCAACCCTCTTTTTATTTGTGATGTACTGTCTCAGTCTAAATTACATTCACACTGATGTTTTAGAAGCCAAACAAATTAGAATATAATAATAATAATAATAATAATAACAATATTATATTATTGTTATTTCTATGACAGTAATAGCCATATATTGTAAAAAAAAAAAAAAAAAAACTGCACTGTAAATAATGAAAATGAATATTTCATAGGTATATTATTTTTGCCTTACACTACAGCAGGAAAATTGCAATACTTCTTTTCTAATTTCCACACTTGAATGAGATATTTTGAATTTGGACTGCATTTAAACCACTAGCTGTCAGCAATTCATACTGCACTTTTAAGCTTTTATTTTTGACAAAAACGGCAGTAGAGCTTTTTTTTTCTCACTACAAATCTAGTGTACCGCTGTAATCATCTGCCGTCAAAATTAAGCCTGGTGGTTGTTGCGTTCACAAATGTTCACTGCACATGTGCAATAAACAAGTTCACTGCATTCACTGTGAAATGAGCCATTCTGAGGCGTGGAAAACATCAGATCACAAGCTGATCGCCTGAACGAAGTGCGTTCTTCATTTTGAAACACACAGCGAAAACAGACTTGATGAAGGGATTAAAGGAGAAGTCCACTTCCTGAACAACAGTCTACAGATAATGTACTCACCCCCTTGTCATCCAAGATGTTCATGTCTTTCTTTCTTCAGTTGTAAAGAAATTATGTTTTTTGAGGAAAACATTTCAGGATTTCTCTCCATATAATGAACTGATGTGGTTCCCCGAGTTTGAATTTCCAGTTTGAAACAGTCCCAGCCGAGAAGGAAGGGTCTTATCTTGCGAATCATTTTTATAAAAATAATACAATTTATATACTTTTTAATGTTAAACGCTCGTCTTGTCTTACTTTGCCTGAACTGTTTTTTCCAGTTCATGACAGTGAGGGTATGTGGAAAAACTCCCATCTCATGTTCTCCCTCAACTTCAAAATCGTCTTATATCACTGTTTTACCTTTTTTGTTAAGGGTGTTTGATCTTCTTTGCATGTTCACTTTGCAAAGACTGGGTCGGTACTTCTGCAGCGATGTAGGGTGATTTTGAAATGATTTTGAGGGAGTTGAGGGATGAAGTTGAGAGAGAAAATACGATTGGAGTTTTTCGACATGCCCTAACTGTCTTGAGCCAGAATGTACTGTGCTAAAGCATAATGGCAAACAGCTTGAAAGAACTTTTATATAGAATATTTTAAAAATCTACACTTTTTGCCTGGAAGACCTATATCATTTCATATTGTGATGTGACTATGATAATATCGAGACAGTTTTGCTGTCGTGATACCACAATATTGATAATATGGTTACATCCCTAAAGACGATCGAAGGTCTTACGGGTTTGGAACGACATGAGGGTGAGTAATTAATGACAGACTTTTCATTTTTGGGTGAACTAGCCCTTTAACAAGCAGATTTCAATGCTGGAGTGCTTGGTAGCTCAGCTCAGAGCAAAATCTTATTGGTCCAAAATTCTGCTCCACATAAGGTAGCTGTAAATTAGGCATCAACAACAACTGATTGTGTGGGATTGCGTCATGTCACAGTTTCACATTTAGTGTGGAGAAACAAATAGTTTGTCGCCGGAAAATGGTTAGGAAATTATTTTCTTTTGTTTTGTTTTTTTCCTTCCTATTACAATGTTTATTTCTTCTGATTTCATTTGCACTGTTTGTTCTTCGTGCCATTTGTTGGCTGTTTTTGTATCGTTTGAATGAGAAGTGACCCAAGTTCTTTTCTTGTAAATCTCTGAAAAATTCCCAGATGTTTTAAATGGGGTCACTCTGTGGTCTTGTATCACAAATCTCAGTGACACATGTCTTAGTTTGCGCAGTGGCTGTTGTTTAGTTGCAGTTAATCTGATCTGTGGAGTCTTCAGTCTGCTGGCCAATCATCTGACTGCGCTGTTGTGACAGAAGGGGGCCACGCACTGAGAAATACTGTGTATAATACTTGTTTCTTCATTTTTTTTCTGGCTCTCTTTCTCTCTTTCTCTGTTGTGTCCTCTCTGAATCAGCTCCATTGATTTACATACTTACCCATTCTGTCTGTCGACCTTGTCTGACACACTAGTGTAACATTATCTTGCGTTGTCTAGAGCCCTCCTGTCTCACATCAGACTAATCAATGCACTAGGTGTGTGTGTGTAACAACCACACATGGCATATCAGATCCTTTGTCCTCTACTTCTGCTGTTTCTCGTACAACTCCCATGTTGTCTGTTTTGTGTATTCAGCTTTTTGTAGTATGTACCCGACATATTCAGCAATTCTAAACTTGCATACGAACACATGCTCTTGTGAAGACATACAAACACACTCAGTACCCTCTAATGAAGGACCCTTCGAATGCCATCAACTCATAGGAAGCCTGTTGGATTTCCTGGACCAAATGAGATGCCAGGGAGACAGATGGACATGAGAGAGGCCCAATCAGATCCCACACTCGGATCAAAGTAGGAGTTTATTCTGCTGCATGATGGATTCACACATTTTGATCCCATCCTTGTCCCAAGCCTTGACCCCGTGACCCTTTTACCCTGGCACATCTTGCCTTCAAAGACATATCCCTAATAAGGATTACCCCCCTGCACCTCTGATTGATGAAGATTGTTCCTTCATACAGCAGTGGTTTGATTTATTAAGTTACAGATCAGGTGATGTCAGTCATGTCATGAGACCATGACATTTTAGTCAAAGACATTATAAAATCAAAGGTATTATAATAAGATTGTTATGGTTTAAAGTTTTAACATTATTAAATATCTTTCTGGATTTAGCATGGATGCGCTTGCATGTCCTGTTGCATGGCATGATGGCAGTATGTGAGAGCTTGTTTTACACTTCAGTGTAAAGTGTGGACTCTAAATGTTTTCACAAATTACTAAACATTAATAATGCACACTGATTTGTGCATTTTAGTTGATTTTGAAAAAAATATTAAGCTGGTGAAAAGTGTGCTGATATTTATTTTATTATTTTAGTTTTTTATTTTGTTTTTTATTATTTTTTATGTTTATTAATTTTATTGCATTGTATTTTTATTTTATTTTGTTTTATTTTTTATTATATTTTATTTTAATTTATAATTAATTTCATTTAGTTTTTCTATTATTTGTCATTTTGTATTTTATTGTATTTTATTTTATATTTATGTTATATTTTATTGTATTTTTATTTTATATTATTTTTAATTTTGTTTTTATTATTTTTTATTAATTTTTAAAAAAAAAAATTCTTTTTAATTTTATTTTAATGTTTTTTATCATTTTGTTTATTTTATTTAATATTTATTGTTTTATTTTATTTTTTATTCGATTGTATTTTATTTGTTTATTTTTTATTTTATATTATTCTTTATTTTGTTTTGTTAATGTTTGTTTTATTATATTTTATTTTTATTTATTTTTTTATTATTTTGTTTTAGATTTTATTTTTTATTATATTTTATATTTTAATTTACTTTTTTTGTTTTTTATTTAATATTTATTGTGTTTTATTTTATTTTTTATTTGTTTATTTTATATTATTCTTTATTTTATTTATGTTTTGTTAATTTTTGTTTTATATTTATTTTATTGTAGTTTTTATTTTATTTTTATTTCATTTTTTATTATTTTGTTTTAGATTTTATTTTTTATTATATTTTAGATTTTAATTTACTTTTTATTTTTTTATTTTAGTTTACATATTTTTTATGTTATATTTGATTTAATATTAATTATTTAATTTAATATTTAATTTATTTTTATTTATTTTTTTATTTTAAAACCAATACTGATTTGAAACCGCTCATGAGCTAACTACTTCCACCCAGAAGTGCATTGTGGAATAACAAAAATTGTATTTGGTCATTGTTTTCCTGATCTTCTCACAGAGGTGATGGTCACCTGTATGAATCCCGCTTTTGAGTGTACAAAGCTCTTTTCCATGAGGAGGAATGAACACGTGCCAAACAAATTTTCCGCACTCTTTTCAGTCTAGTTAATAGGACCGATGATTATGTGCTTTCACAGGTAATGCCACATGCAGCTCTCTTAACTAGCAGATTTGTGCATATGTTATGTGAAAAAGGGAAAAAGCACAAAAAAAGAACACCAAAACAATGTTACTTCTTGTGCTCAAAGAAGTAGAAGAGCATTCATAATATACTCGCATACACAGCCGTATTGACGCACCTGCCTGCACGTCACGAGCAGGTCCTACGAATCTTTGCTGCTTTCCAAGCTTCAGCTTGTGAAGTTTGAGCGGTAACACTTCTAGTTGATTCTAGTAACGTCCTCTGTGCCAATGGTTGCCAACACCATCTGGGCTGGCGTCGCGCACACACACACTCCCACACCGTCTTTCCCGCATCCTGGACCAGCCCCAGAATTTTAGCAGATGTCCCGGGTGCTCCACTGTCAGTCTCCATAGTAACATCTTGGGTTTTTTTCTGCCTTTCCTCTCCATTTCCCCTTTCTCCCTCTTTCTGCAGTGCCAAGAGGAGGAAGATGGCTGATAAGATCCTTCCACAAAGGGTGAGTAAGAGATCTGAGCCTTTTCATTGCTTTCATTGGTTTAGCTGCGGGGTTTTTGCGTGTGCAAATGTGCACAGATGAAGATGTACGGGCGTGCGCATCTGTTCTCTATCTCGGCCTTTTAGAGGGGTGGAATCCTCTACCAAGCAAGCGATATGGTAGACAGAAATGTTTTGGAGGGCTTTTGCATTCAGTAATTGTCACCTTAACCAGACAATACACATATACTCTATACTCACAGCAGGTCTTTTTTAAAAATACATTGTGTATTGCAAAGAATATCTAGATTTTATTTTATAAATAATATCTGTTCTATTTAACATCAGCTTCCAAATGTGTGTCATATTCTGAAATGTTCGAAAATATAAGACGGGTTAGTGGGTTCACGGTAATGGCTGTTGCTGAAAAGAAAAGGGTTTAGACATTGTATATGAATGATTCTGTTCATAGTTTTTTATAGTCACTATGTCACTATGAGTTCGTTGTGTTAGATAAGATAAGCAACATTATGTGTGTGTGTTATCAGGCCTTATAGATAGATACAACTCCAGTGGAGACGCCAGATGCATTAGTCATTGGCGAAACACTCAGTCTATCGCGCCCAGAACAAGGAAAATACCTAGGATAGTTTGGATTTCCTTACCAGTGCTCCCATTTGCAAAATGACATTTTATCGAATTCCTTTTTCAGATTCGTGAGCTTGTTCCGGAGTCACAGGCGTATATGGATCTGTTGGCATTCGAGCGCAAATTAGACCAGACCATAATGCGCAAACGGGTGGACATCCAAGAGGCACTTAAGAGACCCATGAAGGTATCTCTCATCCTCATGATCGATATATTCTTTTTAATTTAATTTTTCAGGACAGACTGTTTTATTTAATTTTAAAGTGGAAGTGAAGCAGTCAGTCAAGTTTACATTGTTTAGTAAACCGATTTCCACTTTCATTAAAAAATATGTAACAAACACGATTAACGCAACCATTTTAAGCAAAAAAGGATGTTTTGTTATAGCTTTTGGAGCAAAGTTGGCACCATCTTGCAATGCCACAGCATGTGACGTCACGGGGTTAGGATGCTCCGTTGGCCAGTAAAGTAATATAAGCACTTCTTTACTTTTTGAACATACAAATGGCATTTTAACACACAAATGTTTTTGGTTTTCACCCTCATTTGGATGAATATCAACTGTTTCTGTGCGCACACACGCAAAAAGCCACATTTTGGCAGTAAGCGAGTACCATTTTGAGTTTTCTTTCGCACCTTCTGGAGAAAATGCACACAAAATGATGTCAAAATGGCTGTTTTGATGAACATCCATGTGAACACGTATTGTTTCTTCACGCCACCAGATTCACAACTTTTTCCACTCGTAACAGTATCACTGCTCAGTTCCTTCACTGAACTGGCTCAAATGCATAAGCAATTGTACTTACTATGGGTTCAACAATTCTTTTGTCTTCCTCCATTTCAAAACAAACTTGTGTTCAAAAAGTAAAGAAATGCTTATATTAGTTCACTGGCCAACCGAGCAAACCAACCCTGTGGTGTCACACGCTGTGATATTTCAAGAACAACAAAAAATCATTTTTTCTTTAAAATTATTACATTAATTGTGTTATATATTTTTTATTAAAGTGGAAATCAGTTTACTAAATAATGTAAACTTGACCGACTTCTTCACTTCCACTTTAATAATATATATGTGACCCTGGACCACAAAACCAGTCTTAAGTAGCACGGGTATATTTGTAGCAATAGCTAAAAATACATTGTACGTGTCAAAATTATCGATTTTTCTTTTATGCCAAAAATCATTAGGATATTAAGTAAAGATCATGTTCCATGAACATATTTTGTAAATTTCCTACTGGAAATATATCAAAACTTAATCTTTGATTAGTAATATGCATGGCTAAGAACTTAATTTGGACAACATTAAAGGTGATTTTCTCAATATTTAATTTATTTTTTATGGTTTTAGAATTGTTGTATCTCGGCCAAATATTGTCCTGTCCGAAAAAAAAACATACATCAACGAAAAGCTTATTAATTCAGCTCTCAGATGTATGAATCTCATTTTCAAATAAATGTGATCTCATAAAATCTCATCAATTTCAAAAATGTACCCTTATGACTGATTTTGTGGTCTTTGGTCACATATGTGTTTGTTTCCACTTTTACTTTTATTAACCTATATATTAGACAATTTCAAGCATTCATAAGGAACCTTGGAACAAGCATTTTCACCTGCAGTCTAGTCGTCTCTTATTGAACCTTTTTAAATATATCTTGCATAAATCAAGACAACAGACAACTTAAATGAGCATAAAATGAGGCTGGAGTGTTCAGCTTCTCATATTTTACCACGTTTTAGCTTAAGAGCATTTTTCCCAACATCTATGTTTTTGTGAGCATATCTTGAGGACTGAATAGAGATAAATATTCAGATGAACTCTTTTTTTCCTATTTGAAGCAAAAACGAAAGCTGCGTCTCTACATCTCCAACACGTTTAACCCTGCCAAGCCTGATGCGGAGGACTCTGAAGGAAGCATTGCATCCTGGGAGCTACGTGTGGAGGGCAAACTGCTAGATGATGTGAGTCAATTGTACTTAAATCAATAATTGCACAACACTGATATTTTTAAGCCTTTGCTATGAAACTCAGATGTGCTGTTGCTTGTTTTGGTGCTTTTATTGGAAAAAAGTATGTCTTTTGTATCAAAAATAAACTGTCTGCAGTGTTTGATCATGTGCTTTTTGTCTGTGACATCATACCTTGTGAATGGCAGCTATGTGCATTTTGAATTAGTGAGGTTAAATTTACTCTCCCAGGCTCCGCGTCTTGACCACAGACATGTGCCTCACTTACCAGTGAGATCACTTCCCAGCCTCCATCCAAACATACGTGCCAGAAAATTCTGTGGGTCCATTGACTTGGACTTTTTTTCCCTTATACTGCTCTTTTGATAGTTGTATGCCATGCACCCTTTTAACCAACAGTGCGTATCTTAAAGGAATATTCTTGGTTAATTACATCTGAAACTCTGTCGACAGCATTTGCGGCATGCTTTTGTTTTCCCGAGGAAAATTCAACCTAAAAAGAATGCACTTAATAGCAGTCTAGCAGGCAAGGAGTGTACATCACCCAGAATAAATGTTCAAAATATGCAACGATCACACTTTTTTTTGAAGTGTATTAGCATAAAACGTAAATTTTATACGTGCGTTAGCCTGATCTGAAACAATCATTTACTATCCCAGTCAAAAGAATCATTCAAACCTTCTCGTTTTGAAAGAATCATTTACCTACCCTGTTGCTTTTGCATGGTTTCACTGTGATATACCAGGAAGGGACGTGACATAACTATTCATGAAGTTCTGTTTATATGCAGCAAACTTCCACCTACAGGGATTACAGTAGTAACAAATAACCAGAAATTACCAATAAATGTTTCCCCTTTTAAAGGAGAAGTCCACTTCCAAAACAAAGATTCACATATAATGTACTCACCCCCTTGTCATCCAAGATGTTCATGTCTTTCTTTCTTCAGTCGTAAAGAAATTATGTTTTTTGAGGAAAACATTTCTGTATTTTTCTCCATATATTGGACTGATATGGTGATTGGACGATTGGTTATTTGCATTAAAAAAAAATACAATTTAAATACTTTTTAATCTCAAATGCTCATCTTGTCTTGCTCTCCCTGAACTCTGTGTATTCTGGTTCAAGACAGTTAGGGTATGTCGAAAAACTCCAAGCATATTTTCTCCCTCAACTTCAAAAATTATTTCAAAATTATTCTACGTCGCTGCAGAAGTACCGACCCAGTCTTTGCAAAGTGAACATGCAAAGATCAAACACTCTTAACAAAAAAGGTAAAACAGCGATATGGGACGATTTTGAAGTTGAGGGAGAACATGATTTGGGAGTTTTTCGACATACCCTAACCGTCATGAACCAGAAAAAACTGTTCAGGCAGAGCGAGACAAGATGAGCGTTTGGCATTGAAAAGTATATAAATTGTATTATTTTTATTAAAATAACCGATCGTTACGCTAGATAAGACCCTTCTTTCTCGGCTGGGATTGTTTACAACCGCATTTGGGATCGTTTGAAGCCACATTTAAACTGCATTTTGGAAGTTCAAAATTGGGGCACTCTCTATATGGAGAAAAATGCTAAAATGTTTCTTTACAACTGAAGAAAGAAAGACATGAACATCTTGGATGACAAGGCGGTCAGTACATTACATGTGAATCTTTGTTTTGGAAGTGGGCTTCTCCATTAAAATGAAAGTTTACTGTCTGTAATTCGGCATTGCATAATTACATTTTTTGTTAGACATCGACCTATATAGTGGTTTCTATCAATATGATTTAAACAGATCTTAACTAGTTAAAGCTGAGGCTCACTGCACATTTGTTTTTGCTCAAGCATGTTTCCTTCAGTGCCACAAAGACACTGGAGCATAGCTAAACATGCAAAAATGTTTATTAGTACCTTTGACCTTAATGTCCTTCATATCCATGTAATGATACCATTTACCCATGTAATCATAGCAGAATAACAGCTAAAGATCATCAGAATCTCTGTCATCAGAGATTTATGTTTTTTGTTTAAACTTTGTTAAAAGTACCTTTTGGTTGATTATCTGAAATACCCGTTAATGTACCGGTTTGATTCGTGTGATTGCAGCTGAAGCGTGGGGACTAAATTCTTTAGTGTTTACGCAGGGCAGCATAAATCCAGCCTCTTGGGTCAGTCTCTAACCAAGACCCGTTTAGCTAATACTCTTGAGGCATGCTTTTCCATGCCCGAAGAAATGAAACTAGTACTTATTGATGATAGCTTGAAGGACTCTGGGCTGAATGGAATGTTGTCCTGCTCAGCAAATCATCCGCCAGTATGCCACATTTGAAATGAACATTCAGCCCATTCTCTTCCATGGAAAGTCTAGCAGGAAAGTTTATGATGTGGTGTAAAGTTCTTGTTTTCCAACAATGTCTAATTCCCTGGAAACTGGATAGTTTGCACAGTGACACACTCTGAAAACAGTATTCATGCTTTCTTGCACAGCCGGGAAAGATGAAGAGGAAGTTCTCCTCATTCTTCAAGAGTCTGGTGATCGAGCTTGACAAAGACCTTTACGGCCCTGATAACCATTTGGTTGAGGTTGGTGTTTGATATGCTAAGTAGTATGGGTATATTTGAAGCAGTAACCAACAATACATTGTATGGCTCAAAATGATCGATTTTTCTTTTATGCCAAAAGTCATTAGGATATTAAGTAAAGATCATGTTCCATGAAGATATTTTGTACATTTCCTTCCGTAAATATATCAAAACTTAATTTTTGATTAATAATATACATTGCTAAGAACTTCTTTTGGACAGTTTTAAAGGTGATATTTGCATCCTCAGATTTTCAAATAGTTGTATTTTGGCCAAATATTGTCCTATCCTAACAAACTAAAATTGCCTTTAAAAAAATAACAAACCTATCAAAAAATGGACCCTTATGACTGGTTTTGTGGTCCAGGGTCACATATAGGCATGCTATATAGCTCTTTGATCAGTACAGATGTGTAGTGATATTGTCATTCAGGTTATTTTTCTATTTAATTACTGCAGTAAGTGTGTTTAGCTTTGTAAGTGTATGCAAGCAGGTTGATTTCTATTTGTTTTTTTTATTTTTCTGCAGTGGCATCGTACCCCAACCACTCAGGAGACAGATGGTTTCCAGGTGAAGAGGCCTGGAGATGTGAATGTGCGCTGCACCCTGCTGTTAATGCTGGATTACCAGGTAAAGGCAACGAAATGCACCCAGTAATGTTTACTTGTATATTAACTGAATACTACTGATCAAGAGCTGCAATATGGTGCAAATTGCAATTGTATAATTTCATCATGTCAAATTTTAGAGCATTTTTCCTTGGGCTTGTGTGATTTTCTTTTTGATTGTAAATTTATTTCAGACCTTGAAGCCTTAAATTTCATTGAAGTGATAAGTTGATTAAATAGTTAACACTGCATATCACATATAATTTTTTAAAAATTTACATACACCTTTTAGAATCTGCAAAATGTTCATTATTTTACCGAAATAAGAGAGATCATACAAAATGCATGTTATTTTAGTTAAACTGCACACTGTTCTTCAGAAAAATCCTTCAGATCCCACAAATTAATTGGTTTTTCAGCATTTTTGTGTATTTGAACCCTTTCCAACAATGACTGTATGATTTTGAGATTCAACTTTTCACACTGAGGACAACTGAGGGACTCATATGCAGCTATTACAGAAGGTTCAAACACTCACTGATGTTCCAGAAGGAAAAAACGATGCATTAAGAGCCGGGGAGGTGAGAACTTTTAAACAGAATGGAGATGTGTACATTTTTCTTGTTTTGCCCTAAATATATATTTTTTTATTTAGTACTGCCCTTCAGAAGCTACAGAAGATACTTACATTTTTCCCAGAAGAAAAAATAAGCTACATTTGCCCTGATCTTCAAATTCAAAAAGTTTTCACCCCCCTGCTCTTAATGCATCGTTTTTCCTTCTGGAGCATCCATGAATGTTTGAACCTTTTGTAATAGTTGCAGGGACTCATGAACAACTATCACTAAACAAAAAACACAGCTGTGGATCATTCAGGTAACAACACAGAATTAAGAATCAAGTGTGTGTAAACTTTTGAACAGGATCATTTTCATAAATTCAGCTATTATTTTCTCTTGTGGACTATATGTAAACGTCTTTTATGTGAAATCTCTTATTCAGGTCAGTAGTAAATAAAAAAAATACCATGCATTTTAAATGATCCCTCTTATTTTTTAAAATAATTAACATTTTGCAGATTCTGCAAGGTGTATGTAAACTTTTGACCTCAGCTATATATGAGTATATTACAACAGAACTCTGTGAGTAGCAGGTCCACTTAATAATAATTTTGTGGTGCTTTACCAAAACTGCAGTGACAGTCAGTCAAAATAGATAAATATTCTTCTACTGTGAATACTTCTTTAGATTAAAAGTTAATTAAGCATGTGTCAATACTCTGAAATGAAGACGGTACACACCAAACAGTCACTGAAAAGCATTATTTGTCTGAGAGTTTTGTGTTCTGTTTGCAGCCGCCTCAGTTTAAACTGGATCCGCGTCTGGCTCGTCTGCTGGGAATACACACACAGACTCGCTCCAGTATCATACAGGCCCTCTGGCAGTATGTCAAAACCAACAAACTGCAGGACTCGCATGACAAGGAGTACATCAACTGTGACAAGTACTTCCAACAGGTACACTTGATTGAAAACACTGATTAACATTCATCACAGTCTGTAATTAGCGAATGAATCAGCCTCACAACTATCCCTATAGTGTACACTATCCCTATAGTGTATTTAATATTTAACATAACACAACATAATAGGTTAGAAGCACATATTGGAATTATTATCTAAAGCCAGTATACTGTATTGTAATCAAGGGTTTTTTCTGTGTTTCTCCTCTCTCAGATATTTGACTGTCCACGTCTGAAGTTCTCTGAAATTCCACAGCGCCTCACCAACCTTTTACTTCCCCCCGACCCTATTGTCATCAATCACATCATTAGGTTTGGATGTCTGATTATGTGGTTTTGCTTGTCTATTTGCCTGTCTGTACAAATCTGTAATATTTATTGCAGATATCTACCAAAAAAAAAACAGTTTTCTTAATCTTTTACACTTCTGGTCAAAGGTTTGGGTTCAGTAAGATTTTTTTTTTTAAGAAATTGATTGTTTATTCAGCAAGGACACATTAAATTGATCAAAATCTCACAAAAGATTTTTTTTTCAAATAAACAGTTATTCTGGTAACACTTTACAATAAGGTGTCATTTATTAACATTAGTTAATGCATTTACTAACATGAATGAACAATGAACAATACATTTATTACACTATTTATTAATCTTTGTTAATGTTAGCTAATAAAAATACAGTCATTCATTGTTTATTCATGTTAGTTCATAGTGCATAAGTAATGTTAAAAAACACGACTTGTGATTTTAATAATGCATTAGTAAATGCTGAAATTAACATTAATAGTAAGTAATAGGGTTATCCAAAGTGTTACTGTTATTTTTAACTTTCTACTTTTCAGAAAAAAAAAAAAAAAAAAATATATATATATATATATATATATATATATATATATATAGCAAAACTATTCAGCAGCACATCTGTTTTCAGTATTGATTATGTTTCTTGAGTACCAAGTCAGCATATTAGAATGATTTCTGAAGGATCATGCGACACTGAAGACTGGAGTAATGATGCTGAAAATTAAGCTTTGCATCACAGGAATAAATGGCATTTTCATATTAATAATATTTCACAAATCACAATACATTTTTCTTTTACTATATTTTTTAACAAATAAATGCAGCCTTTGTGAGCAGGAGAGAGTTCTGTCAGAAACGTGACCCCACAATCTTGAACAGATCTTTTTTTATTTGCTCTTACTACTTGTATGAAGAACACAAAACATGATTTCTCACTGAGGTTATTTTTGTACAGCGTCGACCCTAATGATCAGAAAAAGACGGCATGCTATGACATTGATGTAGAGGTGGAAGATCCCCTTAAAGCACAAATGAGCAGCTTCTTGCTCTCCACAGCCAATCAGCAAGAGATTGCCTCTCTGGACAACAAGGTTAGTGCAAGTCTTCCACATCAGTGTGGGCACAATGAAGCGGATGATTGAACTTCTAGCCATTTTGTCCTAAATTATAGGATCTCTGATTTCAACTCATGTTATTACAGTTAAGCTGACAGCAGGATAATAATCAGGATTTAACAACTTCTGCAGTGCCTGAATACACCCTTGATTTCACAATTTGGCTCTGAATGCTTGCAGATCCATGAGACTATTGAGTCCATCAATCAGCTGAAGATCCAGAGAGATTTCATGCTCAGCTTCTCCAGAGATCCCAAAGGCTACATCCAGGACTGGCTCAAATCTCAGAGCAGAGATCTGAAGGTCTGCAACAACTTGATGCTTTCTTTCATTCTGCACATGACTCGGGATATTTACATAATTTTTATATTTATAATATTTTTGAAGATGAAGTGTGTTTTCTGTTACACTACTTTCTCATATTTTAGTTTAATGTGATGAGACCGATATATGTAAACCAGTTGTAGGCTGGCGTCACAAGAAGTGTAAACACAGTAGCTCTGTGCCGGGTTTCAAAACATTGCTCAGTTTGTTTTAGTGGTCTGATATGTCAACTTCTGGCTCAACCAATGGCATGATTTTAGGGCAGGACTACCTCTTTGGAACAGGTCAGAAGGGGCAGTAGGAGTGTTTGGTAAAACTGTTGCTGTTGTTAGTGATAAAGAAATTACACACTTTAAAACAGATTTATAAAAACTTCAACAAGGTATTTACTTCATATTCAGTAGCTTTAACATCTCTCATACACTACTATTCAAAATCGTGGGTGAAGGTCATTCATTTTGGGCTCAAGATTAAAAAAAAAAAAAATAATAATAATAATAATAATAATAATAATACTTTTATTTCTTACCAAGCCTGCATTTATTTGATCCGAAGTACAGCAAAAACAGTAAAAATTCAAAATATTTTTTTATTTAAAATAACTGTTTTCTATTTGAATATATTTTAAAATGTAATTTATTTATAAATCTTTTGTAGCGTTATAAATGTCTTTATCATCACTAATGATCAATTTAAAGCATCCTTGCTATATAAATATGAAGAGTTTATTTGCAAAAACAGAAAACTCAGTTTTTAACAATTTTCAAAAATCATGTTTCTTCATTCCAATTGATTTCAATCAAACTGCAGTTGGGTTGTTTTGATATTAAGGTAAAATAACTAAAAAATACAACTAACACAGTAAAAACATGCATTATAATTAAAAAAAAAAACATGATTTTTGGAAATGAAAAAAAGGAGTTATCTGTTTTATACTCATGTATTAATTTCTAAAATTTATTTCCCAAAAAATACTGACTCCAAGCTTTTGAATGGTACAATGTATAATGTTACAAAAGCTTTTTATTTCAGATAAATGCTGATCTTTGGGTCTTTCTATTCATCAAGGAATCCTGGAAAGAAATGTACTCAGCTGTTTTAAATATTGATAATATTAATAATAATAATAATAATAATAATAATAATAAATGTTTCTTGAACAGCAAATCAGCATGTTTGAATGATTTCTGAAGGATCATGTGACACTGAAGACTGGCATAATGATGCTGAAAATGTAGCTTTGATCACAGGAATAAATTATATTTTAAAAAATATATTCAAATAAAAAAAAAAACAGTTATTTTAAATAGTAAAAATATTTCACAATATTACTGCTTTTGCTGTATTTTGGATCAAATAAATGCAGGCTTGGTGAGCAGAAGAGAATTCTTTAAAAAAAAACATTAAAAATCTTACTACTGACAGGTAGTGTATTTTAATTGTATATTATAATATTTACACAGTAATATTTCTCAGTATTACTGATTTTACTGTATTTTTGATAAAGAGCATAAGAGACTTCTTTCAAGAACTTAATGTACAGTATGTGATTTCTTTCTCTGCAAGCATAATGTCATCTGCATCATGTTTGTCCTGATGTTTTCCTGCATTTCTAACTAATATTACATTTTGATTGTTTGTAGCTGATGACAGATGTTGTTGGCAACCCAGAGGAGGAGCGGAGAGCAGAGTTTTATCATCAGCCTTGGTCTCAGGAGGCTGTTAGCCGTTATTTCTACTGCAAGGTAAGAATATAAAAACAAACGATGACTAGTGTGAACCTCCTCCTGCTCTACTATAAAACAGGACGTTATAACAGGTTGCACTATGTCAGTGTCTGAACTGCACTGGACGAAAACTGACTGGCTCTCTGTGTTTCTGCTTCCAAAGATTCAGCAGAGGAGGCAGGAGCTGGAGCAGGCCTTGGCCATGAGGAACACCTAGAACCGACCCCATTCAGAAAACACGGCTCATTTGTGATGCGTGGAGGTCCCTGCATTATTTTCCGCAGCGTATGGGGGTTTGTGTGCGTGTCCAGTCATTGTTGTCACTGTGACCTACGATCCACCATACTGGACCAATCACACCTTGTAGCCCCATTGTATAGTATGTGCATTTCAGCCAATCACGGTGCTGTGTCTTCCATTCCTGGATGAAATCATCTCACAATGCACTATTTGGATTTCTGTTTTTTAATACCAATCACATCCACCAGCATTTTGAACTTGATGACTTCAGAGCCGGCTCTAGTCCCCTAGACTATGGATCCAACGTTGATTCAGTTGTGATTCAGCCTTCTTCTCCGTCTCTCATCAATTCCTGGTATTCACACACATTTTCCCTGTGATTAACGTGTGTTTTGACTCAGGTATTGATGATGTCTCTAATTTAGTCCACACTTTTTTTCAAAAAGGTCATTTTGTATGTCTGTCAGTGTTGGGAATCAGTGGAGCTACAATAATTGTCTCCATTATTCACACTTTTATTCAGAAGTGTGTTTATGAGGCAGGCAGCTTAAAAAGGAGAATCATTCAGTATTAACTGAACTGGTGGCTTACAGGGTATGTCACTCTCTGTTGTCTCTCCCTGCCACAATAATGACATTTAGCTGCGTTTTGAAGTAAATAGTGTACATAAACATTGAAAGATTGAAGGAGGTTGTTTTAATCAAGTATTTAAAAGCTGCCATATCTATTGCCATATAAAGACAAAATAGTAACTACACCCACACTTTTTTTTTAAGTTTTGATCAATTTTCACACTTTTTTGATTGAATTGTGTAGTTGCTGTGTTTTGGCTTTGTAGGACAGTACTGACACAGTCATTAGTTCACTTTAAAGGAATTTGATAGGTCACAGTTTTTGAGAAGCTTTCACTTGAAGAAAATGGGCCATACCAGCATGGTGGCACAAGTTATTCAGAAATATAATTAGTTTGTTAAGTCTTGACGTATCGAATACTGTTTCTGGGTTCAAGCCTTTACTAAATTTAAGTGAGAATACAATCTCAGCTGCCGTTTATGAGCACTGTACAGTAATGGTCCAACTTTATGCTAAGCTTACAGTGCACACTACAGCGTCCTAGTCACCAATATTTGAAGAGTTTATTTGCAAAAACAGATCTTTTTTTTTATTATTATTTATTTTAAGAAATTATGTTTTTTATTGTGCATTACAAGTAATATAAATCAAACTGCAGTTGGGTTGTTTTGATTGAGTAATAATAACTTTAAACAAATACAGATGACTTACAAAATTAAAGTTCATTGAATGTATGTTATTTTATATATTAAACGTTTGCAGATAACTCCCAACAGTCGTTTTTTTTTTTTTTTTTTTGGTAAAAGCAGATTACTCTACATTTCATGTTTTAGAGTTTAAACTACCACTTTACTTTGTAATATTAACAGCTGACAACGTAGATGCCTGACAAACTTTGTAGTTGTGATCATAGACTGTATGGTTGTGATTACTCTAAGTTTTCTCTTACCATTGTAACGTGCTGCTTTTGCAAGGTTCCGTAAAAAAGTTTCAGCTTTTATTTTCCTTTTATGCCCTGAAGGCCGTCGAAATTATTCATCCTCGATCACTTTTGTCAGGGTTGCCAGGTTTTCACAATAAAACCCGCCCGATCACGTTTCGAGGGGGTCCCCCAGTAAAAAATCTCCTTCTGGGGGGTTAAATACACGGGTTTTTTTTGTTGTTGTTGGGGCTCCCTAGCTAAATATAACGTCGTTGGGTCGGTTCAACCTGCGGACATGAAAAACAACCCGCGACAACAATGTTAAAGTAGCCCGATTCCACGGGAAACCCGCGGACTTGGCAAGACGTGTCAGCTTTGACGAAAGTCCTCTCACTAGCGCGTCTTTTCAAAGTGACTGGCATCCTTATCACCTGACCAGAATACATCGCTAAAATGGACTTATTATCGGCTTCTGATCACAAAAACACAAGGGCGCTTGTCGGCTTCTGCAGTAAAAGGTAAAATCGCGATGCACTGAAAGTGGACAATACCATCTTTTTTGACAAAATGTGTTTAGGGTTCAGATCGCGCTACATGTGGAGAATAATGCACGCACTCAGTTCATTTTTATTATTATTAAAATGGTGTTTAGCGCTTTTTTTTTTTTTTTTTTTTCAAATAAACTCTTCATTTTAACAGGTCAGAAAAGATTAATCACTGTCTAGCCAACTGAGATTTCAGTGTGAAGTTGAAGGTTAGGATTACAATTTTTCAGTAGTACTATAGCACACCGTACACTCTTAAAAAATAAAGGTTCCAAAAGGCCGTCTTTTTTTAAGTGACACCACAGAAGAACCAGTTTTGGTTCCTAGAACCTTTCAGTGAACAGTTCCTAAAAGAATCATTATGAAGAACATTATAAAAATCTAAAAAAAAAAAAAAAAACTTTTTCAACTCTTTTCTGCATTTGAAAGATTCCATGGATGTTCAAGGTTCTTCACAGAACCATTGATGCCAATAAAGAACCTTTAATTTTAAAGAATGTAAGTGTATAAATGCATTGTGTGTTGTTTTTGGGATCTGAAAGAGCGTTTGGACCCGGATGTGGTGACGTGTAATGTCAGACAAGAGCAGATTAGACAGTCAGCGGTCAATTAGATAAAAGTAAATATTCTGTAAAATGTTGTCTTTTCACAGATCATTATGCTTCACCAAAAGCTTTTTTTGTGTGCACATTACCATTTTCTTGGAGAAGTTCCTTTAAAACCTGCATTATTTTATGTCCGTTTCAATAGTGTTGTTTAAAATAACATACCGTGGGCATTTGTGTTTCTTACTAATGTCACTGTTTCGAAGGATTTTAAAGCATTAGTGTTGTTTGATGTTTTACCAAAGGTCTAATTTACTTTTAAAAAGAAAGTGTACATTCTTTGACTAGATGAAGGACTTTTTAGAAAATGAAGGATGCATTTTTAAAGAAATTCCCATTTCTCCATGGCTGTGAAAACAGTGCTTTTTAAAATTGCTTTATGACTCATAGAGTCTTTGCACTAAATCATGGATCACAACGGAGCGCTCTGAACGCTTTCCATGCTAATTATATGTCACCTAAGCAAAATAAAGTAGAGAAATGAAGGAAAAATGTTATGGAATATGGATACTGCCATCTGGTATTACAGACCGATTTCATCATTGCAGCATAGTCCTGACTTCTCATCAGCTCTGGGTTTTGATCGTGAACCCTCTGCTGCTTTTTTTCTTCTGTCAACCGAAGGATGGTTTGTCCAGGTCAATTATTGTGTGTTCTTGCAGTTTGCCTGTGATCCTCACACATCTTGTCGTGAGAAATGAGGAGTTCTGGTGACCTGTGTGTTGTCACTCAGAGTATTTTTTCAGACCTATGCATGCTGCATGGACACATTTTTCTACTTTCATACAAGGATGTGAGAAACCTTCTGACTGCTTGGGACTTGATCAGAAGAGCACTGAGTGTTTTTTTAGTTAGTGACCCTCTGTGTCTGGGTCACAGCCTCTACATACAGTACCAACATGTACAGCAGAGGCCATTTTAGGTCATCTATTAATTTTTTGTTTTTGTCTTTTAAAAAGACTTTGCAATGTAATATGTGGATAAGAGAAGCACACCAATGATTTTTACAGAGCCTGTTGGGCAACAACAGCACCTCCCATTGAATCTTGTGGGTACTGCATGTATAGTCAGCCATTTTGAACATTATAAACTTGAAGTATAACATCTACCTGTGTTAGCGACTGAACAAGGTTTTCTGTTCTCATGTGTAAAGTAACCTCTTCTCGAACTCTCTAAGCCACCAACTGTGCTTTACCAGACCATCATGTGGTCAAGTGTTCAATGTTACCATCTCTCTTGCTTGTAGTCATAGTGTGGCTCACGCTGCCCTCCAGTGCTTCTGTAAGGGAAAATATCACAGTTTGGTTGCTAAAAACCAACGCTTATTGGTACCACATGGTGATTAAATGCCACACAAGTAATTCTGTATTCAGTACTAGAGTTCTTCTGGGCTTTGAAATCTTCATTATAACCAGATTTTGGTTGTAGTGTCTCTGTTATTCCTTGGTTTGTTCATAGAAGTACTTCCAGCAGACATCTGAACAAGTAGGTTTTGATGATCAACTATGTATTTTTGTTTTTCTCTCACGGTTTGTATATGTTTGCTTTCTCATCTTGTTTCACTGTTCAGCTAGAGAGATCAAAACTACAGACATACATGTGTAGCATAGTGAGGATGTAAATAAACAAGCGCTTGCCAAAGTTTGTGAAAGGAACACCATAATAATTGTGTTGAGAGTTTGTTCTTGAGAAGTGCGTTGGTGCAATGGTTTTCAACCAAGGGTTAGGGCCCTCTAGGGGGCCTTAAAAAGTTATGTCAAATTATTGTACTTATTTTAATCTTAGTAAAAATGAAAAAGAGAAAAGTACCAGTGGTAAATAGTTAGGAGGGCTTTGAATATTTTCTTGGACAAAGGGGGTGGTTGAAAATATAATGGTTGAGAACCACTGCATTTGTGTGAAATCCAAGGGGGGGGGGGGGGGGGGGGGGGTCACTATGAAGTTACAGATGGTTTGATTATACGATTGTGGTACTTGAGAATAAAAGACTCATCTTTGAAAACCATTATTTTGTACAGTGGTGGTGATACAGCAGGAAGTATTATTTATTAAAGTCTGTATGAAGCAGTATTAAATACACTACCAGTCAAAAGTTTTTGAACAGTAAGTTGTTGTTTTTTTTTTAAAGAATTCTCTTCTGCTCACCAAGCATTTATTTGATCCAAAATACAGCAAAAACAGTAAAAAAATTTGGAAATATTTTTTCTATTTAAAATAACTGTTTTCTATTTGAATATATTTTCAAATTTAATTTATTCCTTTGATTTCAAAGCTGAATTTTTAGCATCATTACTCCAGTCACATGATTGTTCAGAAATCATTCTAATTTGCTGCTCATTTAGTAAAACATTTATTATTGTCAAAAACAGCTGAATAGAATTTTTCAGGTTTCTTTGATGAATCGAAAGTTTAGACAAACAGCATTTATCTGAAATAGAATCTTTTGTAACATTTAAAATGTCTTAATCATCACTTTTGATCAATTTAAAGCATCCTTGCTAAATAAAAGTATTAATTTCTATATTTTTTTTTTTCCAAAATAAGATAAATGAGGTAAGATAAAACATAAATAAGATAAATGCTGATCTTTGGATCTTTCTATTCATCAAAAATCCTGAAAAAATGTACTCGACTGTTTTAAATATTAAATAAATAATTGTTTCTTGAACAACAAATCAGCATATTAGAATGATTTCTGAAGGATCACGTGACGCTGAAGACTGGAGTAATGATGCTGAAAATGTAGCTTTGATCACAGGAATAAATTGCACTTTAAAATGTATTCAAACAGAAAGCAGTTATTTTAAACAGTAAACATATTTCACAAAATTACTGCTTTTTGCTGTATTCTGGATCAAATAAATGCAGGCTTGGTCAGCAGAAGAGAATTCTTTAAAAACATTTAAAATCTTACCGTTCAAAAACTTTTGACTGGTAGTGTATGTGTTCTGAGTTAGTCACACCACAGAAGAATGTGTTATTAACTACCCAGCCAATTTTAAATGATAAAAAGGCAAGTAAATAAGTACTCTGCTGTCGGCGCTGAAACCACGCCCACTCGCAGGAAAATTGCCGACTCTCAACTGTCAAATAGCGTTACAACATGAATGGATGACCGGGCGGCTTTGTAAATTATCGCAACCAGGTAATATGCATTTACGTGATGAAGGCATAGTTGGCTAGCAAGCTAGTAAGCTGTAGTAACTAACGGTAATAACAGTAACTTGTGATTGAGAGGGCGAACTGCTGATGCTAATATGCTCTAATTATTATATGGGAAGGGCCCATGCTCAGTGGTTCCAGTGCATCATCGAGACATGATTTCAGGCCCGCCCAAAAAAAAAGAATAAATCTGAATAAATTAAGTATGCATTCAAATAATTAGACATGCTGAAACAGAGAATTTGATAACAATAAAATATATGGTGAGAAAAAATAAAACATTTCATAGGGCCCTAAACATGTCATTTTTGTTAAACCTTTATTAAATTGATGTGAAATTGTATAAGTTTCATGATTTTAATTTATTAGACATTTGATTAATAAAATTTAATTTAACCATTAAAAAGGAGTTGAGAAAAATTAAAACGGAAAAAAACAGAATCCAGAAAATTAAAACTGAAAAAAAAAAAAAAAAACAGATTTCATAGGGCCCTAGTAACTTTTTTTCTCTTAACTGATAGGATAAATGTGTCATTATGCCAGTGAGGAAACTTGTGTTTGTATTCAGCAGCAAGCCACACCCTCTGCTTGAAAGAAGCTTTCACTACCTCTCAGCTCTTGACCTGGCAAAATCCACAGGGTGTCCCTCTGTTCTCTTAAATACATGAAAATAGCAGTGCAGAGAAAAAGATTTCCATACATACAGTCAGATTGAGAGTGTACTCTATTAACCTACGTTCCCCTTGGAAGAAGATGAAATGCGCCATTTCATGTCAGTGTCTCAGGTCCCTCTAAACACAGTTTGTATTGAATTTCATCTCTTATTAGCTGAAAATCAGTTGAAAAAAAAGGAGAGGACTGAAACTGTGATTTAGCAGATTGTGGTAAGCCAGATCAAACTAGTTGAGTAAAATGTGTCCATTTCCTCCAGTCTTTTTCAAGACTATAGGTACACTGTACAATCTCTAAAGGTCTGTTCTCAGGTCATCTATATTTAAATGTGCAATGTCGCTTTTGGTTATATGTGAGAACCAATGGTGTTTAGTGTCACAGATGTAAACCCAAACAGAGACCTCATGAGTAGGCAAAAACGTTGATTTTGTAACCAGGAATTAACCCTTTAATTAGTTTTGCTTAGTTCCATGTAGTGCAAGATACCTGTTAAATAAAATACATGGGTAATTCCATGCAAATGTCAACCTTACCATGAAAAAATAAAGGTTTTACTATACTTATAGCACAGATGTCAACATTTGGTTGTTTTTAAAGCATTTTTTTTTCTTTTTTTTTTTTTAGTGCATGATTTTCCTTAGTGCTATTTTCAGACTTGTCATATCTATAACAGTACATATTCCTCATAAATAGACATCAAAATTAAAATAAAGCAACAATTATATGTTCTGGGAAGAGCCATCGCTTCTCTATTTGTTGGGTATTATTGCAATTGCTTTGTTCATTTTAATTCGCAGAATTACTATGTAGTCTCTCAAAAACAGTCTCCTTTTTTGTCACATCCATAACAGATGATTATTTCCCTTTTTTTAACATTTATATTTTTCTGATGTTTAGACTCTATCAACAAGGCTTTATTAAATTATAAACAGATGGTTCAATATATTGGTAAGGCATACATTCTCTAAGCATTTATATGTCACATCCATAATGCTGGATTTGCCCACATATTAAAAAAAAAGTAGGTGCATCACAGTAATGATTCATAATCTGGTTTCACAGATAATGTTTATTCAGTCCTGAAATATTCAGCACATTCTATTCAAAGGTCATACAATCATATATCTGGAGGAAGAAAGATGGCTCAAGTTATTTTGTAGCTGAGACTAGAACCTCTACTAACCACCTAAAGACTGACATGTTTATATAGTAAAAGATGAATGTGTTCCTTATGCATTGCTAACTTCAAGTTCCAGCATTCAGTTATCGGTGTATTAATGTAAACAAGGTGAAACTCATTCCTCACATTTTATTTAAAATGAGTTATGAAGATATTGTTCTCTGGTAAAATTATTCACACATTTATGTGTTAATTCCATTTTATGCAGATCCATAAAGGGACCCAAAAAATGTCATTGTTTACTCATCTCCAAGTCAGTTCAAACCTGAATTTCTTTCTTCTTCAGAACACAACAAAGAGAACTTGTCACCTTTGACAATCATTGTATAGATCAAAGAAAAACAATATTCGAAATGTCTGTAAAACAGATTTGGAACAACATGAGGCTAAGTAAATGATGACAATTTCACCAGAAGCTAGCTGAACTGAGATTGAGTAATTGGATGATCTGTGCAAACTTCTTCACAGCATCAGGGTGAAATTCATTCGATCAATATCAGTAGGTCATTTAAGGCCACCTAAATGAGAATCAAGAAGTTTGAGCCATCTTAGGGTTGCAGTAGTAGTCAGTTCAGGTGCTGTTAGCCTGCTCCTGTTCAAACAGAGCCATCGCTAGGTGTGATCGAGAGGCCAGCCCCTCGAGGTTACTGAGCACACAGCGGTGATAGATGTCCTCACTGAACCGTGGGTTACATTCTCTGTGCACATACTTCTGAACTAGCGCTGGCTCGACGGCCCGAAACACGTGAAGCCCCGAATAACGCACAAAGATCTCGTAGACGTCCATGCTCTCAAGCAACTCGTCATTGTCCAAAATATCAGCCGCCATCTTTGTGCGGGCAGCCATGTAATCTGCATTGTAGAAGCAGGCTTCTTCAAACACGTGGCGGTCGAAGTGACCGTCGCGCAGCGACTCGGATGCAAACGATGAAGCGGCGGAAGGCTGTTGGTCACGGTAGACCAGAGCAGGACTGTATTCTTGAAAGTGGATTGGGAAGAAGACCTGCCAATTGCTGATAGCATTCATACGGCAGCGGTTGAGGAAGTCAGCGTTGACCTCAGTCCATACACTGGCTAGGAAGAACAGGGTGTCTACTGGGTGCTTCTTGGAGATGATATCCATCAACTTCACCTGTGAGGGAACTTCAGTCTTTACACTTATCCAAGGAATCTTTACATCACCGTAACGTTTCTCTACCTCACCAATCATGGCTTTGACACCTGCAAAGACGTCCGTCTGGCTGACTCTTTGAGCATCGAAGGGGTCATACACAAACAAGAAGGTGAGAAGAGCATTGTCATGGGTATCCAAAGCATTCATGACATACATGTCAAGGAAGTTACCCACAAAGTCTTGATCGTGTGCCGTCACAGGGAGGATCACCTGTACCCGTGTCGCTTCTGTTACGTATGGCATAGGAATGATCTCGACAGCACTGAGCGGTTTCAACAGACTCACCCGTTTGGCGATGACCTGACTGTGACCTTTTTGCGTGAAAGCTTCCAGGGCCAAATCCAGCACGTACTCCATGCC
Organism: Cirrhinus mrigala; assembly: GCA_036247105.1. Taxonomy (NCBI): domain Eukaryota; kingdom Metazoa; phylum Chordata; class Actinopteri; order Cypriniformes; family Cyprinidae; genus Cirrhinus; species Cirrhinus mrigala. The sequence goes on from CM070013.1 coordinate 28,479,085, forward strand.
TCGTGTTGGATCGAAGCGCCGGTACCCGTTCAGCAGACGACGCTTACGGAAGCGTAACTGCGGTTGATAGCGCTCGTTCAGTCGGCCCACTGCGGTCTCCAGGACCGAACTGACATCTGCCCGGTCTGCACCGCGAAGCTCACACTTTGGAGAGCTGTCGGCACACGAATAAATGTGCTCTTCGGTGAAGTATTCCCAGTTGATCACCTCAAAGCGGGTTTTGGGTCGGAAGGGTGGGCTGATTCCAATGGGCCAGGTGGCTCCGGCTTTGCCTTCTGGAGTGAGCTCACTTATGTTATTGATCTGGTTCTGTGGCCAAAACAACAGAATACGTTATTGTCAGGAGCTGCAATAAAGGTTAAAAGGGACATTGGATGCAAAATTAACTTTTACATGGTGTTTGCATATAGCAGTGTGTGGACACAACCACCCTATCCATTCATCCATTCCTTTTTTTTTAAATCCCCAAAAAACCTAAACAGTCTCAATTGTCAAGCCATTTTGATTTTATGAGCAGTATGATGTCATACTGCTCAGGCCCCGCCCACGACCGCTGACAGACTGTCCTATATTAGCATGTTTCCGTCCTCAGCCAGTTGTATGCTGTCTGCCATTTTCTCCGCACTCGAGCAGCTATAGCAACAACGTCTCGTAAGCAATGCTGGTGTTTTGAACATAATAGTTTTCATTTTCTCCAGATAGCAGAGCCACTGGTAACACACCACTGAATACACAAAAAATGGAAGAGAGGGGCGTGGTGCACAGTAGCTCATTTTCATTTAAAGTGACATGCATCGAAACAGTTCACTGTGAACAGAGCTGTTTTTGATGAGGTAAAAATGGTGTTGTTTTACACGACCATTGAGAAATTTAAACAAAATTTTTTCAGACATTTCTTGAAGACCCTAAAGAATCATGACAACTTGTGGAAAATGGGCATCCAATGTCCCCTTTACTGGTGAAGAGAACAAGTTCTCCTTTCTGTCATTTTGATTTAAGCACAGTACGTCTATCAATTGTCTTTCCACTTTCTTTTATTATGCAGAAAGGAAAGTTTTCTCCTTGAGTCAAAGACAAAGTCATCCAATCCAATCAAAAGGCAGTTGAAAAGCTGAGGTAGCTCATTTCAAGTTAATTTCCTGCTGTTATATGATGCGTGATGGCTGGCTGACAGCTGCAAACACCTTGCCCCATTAGCTATGCAGCACCTTTGCCCAGACACGAAACACTATGCATCAAAGCTAGGCAGTGACATTTCATTTGGACTAAAGTAATGATTCATCTTTTTAAAAGCAATGTAAATGCTTTAGTCTGACTGAGATCTAAAATGTTTGCCAAGTCAGACTAACATGGATAGATAATGTAATTTTAACATATCTTTATACAGCATGTCTTTGTTTCTTTGCTCCGAAAGATGCGTACTTAATCCTACAAATGTTTGATTACACATTGTCATATTTACTTAGACAGATTAAAGGGTTAATTCACTCAGAAATGAAAATTAGCCCGTGATTTACTCACCCTTAAGGCATCCTAGGTGTATATGACTTTCTTCTTGCAGACGAATCAAATCGGAAATATAATAAAAAATGTCCTGGCTCCTCCAAGCTTTATAATGGTAGTGGGTGGATGTTTTTGTTCATCAGTCCAAAAAAAGTCCAATGAAGCGCATCCATCTATAATAAAAAAAGTGCCTCACACGGTTCCGGAGGGTGAATAAAGGCCTCCTGTATCAAATTGATGTGTTTTTGTAAGTGTTATAAACAGTTTTCTCTAGCTTGCGCTAACTGTCGTACGCAAAAGCCGTTCCGGGCGGATGATGTAGGACGTATGTGTAGCATATGTGCCGGTAAGAAGTGATCTGCGCAAAGGAGAGGCCAAAATAAAACACCGGTCACGAATTATAAGTATAAAACGAGGATTTGTAAAGAAAGAAGCCAAGACGAGACCGATTTTCTTTTGCCAAGGTAAGGAAACTTTGCTTCCTTTGCCCTTGTAAACAAATATTGGTTCTAGTAAGACTAACATATTCTAATCCTGGACTGGCTTGCGCACATGACAGTTAGCACACGCTAGAGAAAAGTGTTTATAATATTTTAAATATGGATATTTTTCTTACAAAAACGCATCATTTCGCTACAGGAGGCCTTTATTCACCCCCAGAGCCGTGTGAGGCAATTTTTATTATGGATGGATGTGCTTTATTGGACTTTTGGACTGTTAAACAAAAACACCCACCCACTGCCATTATAAAGCTGGGAAGAGCCAGGACATTTTTTTAAATATAACTCCGATTGGATTCATCTGAAAGAAGTCATATACACCTAGGATTCCATGAGTAAATCATGGGCTAATTTTAATTTTTGGGTGAACTAACCCTTTAAGACTGCAGATTGACTTAGTTGTAACTTGCAGCTCACAGAGGCATAACATCAGATCCATATACAGCATGCATTTATTAAAATACATATTTGTGTAAGTCTCAGCAAGCCATAGCTTAGTCAAGATGTAATGAGGTATTAATACATTCTGGATCCGGTTTTTGCATATGATTGTGCAGACATGCCTAAGGGCAATGAATTTAAGGCAAGACACTACAGGTGACACTACAACACTGTAACTAACAGATACATCATACTTTTCCCTGTTTTTGGAAGTTTTTGGAAACTCAGAAATCTGAACATTGGATAAAGCTAGGTTCAAAATTCTTGTTCTTGTTCTTCTTTTTGTTGGCCTATTAAATGTTAAAGGGTTAGTTCACCCAAAAAAAAATAAAATTCTGTCTTTAATTACTCACTCTCATGTTGTTCCAAACTTTCGTTCGTCTTCTAAACACAAATGACCCTTGCTGTCTATCAAGGGTCAGGAATCTCTCTGATTTAATAAAAAAAATATCTTAATTCATGTTACGAAGATTTTATGGGTTTGGAATGACGTGAGGGTGAGTAATTAATGACAGAATTTTCATTTTTTGGTGAACTATGCTTTTAAAGGAGATTTATGACAGAGGGTTTTTATAACTCCATATATCAGGAAATATTTTAGGAATAAATGTTCTATGTTATCAGGCAAATGTTAGTGTCCTACCTTAACCAGCTCTTTAAAAGTTAGCAGCTTTATGAGAGTGAGAGATTTTTTTTCTTCTAAGATGAGGTGCAGTAACATACCTGTAACTGCTGTATTTGTGCATAGGTCCAGTCCAGTTCAATCTGGTTGTAGCGTTTGTGTAGGCGATACATCAGGGCAGGTTCAGAGACAGGATGGACAGTGAAGGCGTTCTTAAACTGTGCACTGTCCTCGCGCTCAGGGTCCACGTTCTTCTGCAGCTCAAAGTAACGGTATGTCATCTCCTACATGATCACAACAAAACTAATCATAATTTAGTTTTAAATGGATTCTCTCTCTGTGTGCTTGTTTTGGTCTGGATTAAGAAACAAAAAAGCCACTGAAAATGATAAAGCACAATATAAAATTTACTTTCCATTTTCACTGAGATTATGGGCCAGATTTACAAGCATCTTTTGGCATTGAAATAGTACTGTCAGGACTTACTAAAGACACGCAGTGAAGAATTAGCGCTGAAAAGACATGGACACGTTTATTTTTTCATATTTCTATGATCATTTTAGGAGCAAATGACACTGGGTTACTCTGACAGAAGGCTCAAACCACAACAGTTTTAGTAAATAGGTTCTTTTCATTTAAATCCTTTTTAAAAAAAAAAAAACATTTCCCCACCTGATGCTTCTCCACACAGCTGAGACCCAAGTAATCGATGATGCAGCGACCAAGCCACTCGTCCGGCCTGACACTGAGGATATCATTTCGACAAGAGTCCAGGTGGGGCTGCAGTCGGGCTAGCAGGCTACGTGACAGCAGATACCCGTATCCACCATGGCAATACCGGGCACGTTCTTCACCCCCGATAAACTCCTCTGCCCGTCCCATGTACATATCCTGTCCCGCACTGAGATGATTAACCAGCTCCATGACCCTTTCAGCTTGCGTGTATGTATCATCTTGTGCAAGGTAAAACCAGTCATACTCATTGCCGTGATGCTGGTGGAGGTGCCGTATAGTTTCATACATCAGCCAGACGGGTCGGTCATCACCGTGAGCAACAACAGCCATGCCGTGCGGTGCCTTTGCACTTCGAAGGCCAGTGAAAAAGAAGGTACGGTGGAAACGGTGAGCTACTGTTTTATTGACAGCCACCCCTAGCGTGTTGAGAGTGGCCCGAGAGCTCAGGATACCCACTAGAAGGCGTTCTCGGATGCCCAGCTCTGTGTGGATGTAGCGTGTCCTGTGGCAAACAAAGAAAGTAAATAGGTGACAATTTTCCAGTATTTAAGACTTTAATTTTAGTGTACTACATATACACTACCATTAAAAATTTTGGAGGGGGTTTTTAATGTTTAAATCTCTGATGCTCGCCAAGGCTGTATTTATTTGTTAAAAGATAAATGCAGTTCTTCTGAACTTTCTATTCATCAAAGAAGCCTGAAAAAACTTTACTCAACGAATCATGTGACTGGAGTAATAATGCTAAAAATTCAGCTTTGAAATCACAGGAATAAATTACATTTTAAAATATATTCAAATAGAAAACGGTTATAAAATATTTCACAATATTACTGCTTTTGCAGTATTTTGGATCAAATAAATGCAGGCTTGGTGAGCAGAAGAGACTTCTTTAAAAAACAAAACAAAAAAAATACTGTTCAAAAACTTTTGACTGGTAGTGTATATTGTGAAATATTATTACAAATTAAATCTTTTTTTCAATTTGAATATTTTTAAGTTTAGTTTAATTTATTTCTATATAAAGATTAATTCCAGCAATTAAATTACTCCAGTCTCACCATCCTTCAGAATGCTGAGATACTAAGATGTCCTTTTGTGCATTTAAAACACTGGTTAATAGACTGGTTTTAACTGGTTTAGCCCATGAATGATGGGATAGAGATCTAAGCCAATTACAAAGCTGAGAGAGACAATTGAGGAAAACTACTACGATCTCTAAAGCAGTGATTCTGTGACCCTTAACCTCTGCTCTGGCACCCTAGTTGTGACAACCTAATTATTTATAAAATTATATTTGTTATTGGTAAACTGAGGACAATGAAAATGGCAGTGTGCTCAACTCAAAGTTTCATTAAAACAGCTATCAACGTCTCTTAGAAGTCAAACATGACGTGAAAAAGACAATAGTGCAGATCAGCTGAGATAATTTTTTTCACAACATGATTTTTGTCCAAAATCATTTTGTAATGCATTATATTTCATTAATAATAATTTCCTTTTTTTTTTGCAAAGTAAAATCAAAATCAGTCCAAATTATGTTTTTATGTTATTTTTAGCTGTTAGGCCTCAAATGATGAAGGAAAAAAAACAAAAAAACAAGCACTTTCTTATTTTTTAATCTTATTTGATCTTATTTGATTTACAAGAAGATGCAACACAAACAGTAACTGATGTTTCAGTCCCAGTTGACTGAAGTGAGACTAAGATTTCCAAACATATTTAAGTTTAACAGTTCATCATCTAAACCTCTCTTTGAGCGCCAACTTGGCTGCCCTGCTTTTGCAGCCGTGGGTGTTTTTATGAGAGGAATAATAAGAGATTCTATGTCTGCGGCTTCACAAAGTGGTGAAGAATTCCGCTGTAAGAAAAGCACAGAGGCGAGGTGAAAAATACTTGTCTGAGACCTTACTGCTTACTGCTTACTGCCAAGTCAAACAAACCCCCTTCACAATTCACATTTCTAAACTGACTACCGATACCAACATGATCCAAAGGTCATAGCTGATTTAATATCATTTTAAATACTTTTTTAATCTACATAGCTCATTGCAATTCGATATTATGACCTTCTGTTCCTAAATACTAAGATCTTGTCTAATTTTGAAAAATAATTTATATATAACAACTAAAGGAATAATTTCATATAAGAAATGAAGCCTGAGCTGATAGTCGGGGACTCACCTGAGGACTTTCTTGTGTGGTTTGTTGGGGTCCTTGTGATAGGGCACAATGCGAGGCTGAAAGTCCTCATTCCCATTCCCATCTTGACCATCCTGGACATCCCTGATATGACCACTGTGTATGAGTCTCCCATTGCCCAGTTCATCTCCACAAGCCTCATCGGTCTCCCCCTGCGTCCAGGACACCATCAGGAGGCTGAGGCTGCAGCCCAAAGAGAGGCCCAGGATGAGAGGCAGCGCAGGCCGGAAAACAGCCAGGAAAGAAGACAGTCGCATGGTGCAGTAGAGGCTCTGCAAGCCAGTCACTGGATGTCAAGTCTCGATAGGTCTCCTCAGAGAAGCAGTTCAAGTAACAGCAAAGTCTGGTTTACAGTTGATTACAGCAGAGGCATTTGACAGGGATTCTGTAAAGGGATTTAAATTCCTGACACCATGCGTGTTTGTGTCTGATCATAGCATGACTATTCAGGTCAGTGTTGATGTCTTCACAATCAGTTTAATGGAGGATGAAGATGTCAAGTTCAGCAGTAAAACACCGAAATAAAAGGAGGAGCAACAGCAACAAATCTGACCTGCCTCTTTCCAGTCAGATGACTAATATCAGGACATATGGGTCTAATTTAACACCCAGACATGAAAAACCGAGACACTGCCACTTCCTCCATATAAATTAGTCCACTTTGATCTATCCAGACATCGTCGTGCACGCAGTATGCGTGAGCTGCATGTATAAACACATTACTTAAAAAATACATTTACATTATTAGGTGACAAGTCACCTCCACTGGTGATGCACAAAGGATTAGATCGCTAGCCAGTCGACACCATTTACAGCCAACCAGCATGCAATGTTCATGCACAGCTGACTGAGGACTGAAATATTATATTAAGTTTAGGATATCAGGGTATAATAGCCATTTTGTGGTCCGAAAGACAGCTTATGATAAACTACATTCAATAAAAAGTCCTCCGTAGCTTCGTAGCTGCTTTGATACCACACCGAAGCTGGGCAACATTAGCAGCCACCAGCGATATTTCACCCAAAACACACTAATCCGTCGAGACTGCGCTCACTTTGGATGAATTCCTGCGCCTCTTCCGATGATTCGTTGGAAAATGCAAAAACAATCTCGAAATGACTTCCTTGGCTTTGGTTTAACTGTCTCCAGCATCGTCGGTCACGTATCAAGTCTACCCACGGATGTGCTCAAGAGGAAGATTGACTCAATGCGCTAAAACAGACCCAAGGAAACAAGCAGCAAGCGCACAAGAGTTCCACGTATACATGAGTCCTGCTGCACGGATTCTGACAGCAAGTGTCAGCCTTGCAACGAGCTTTTCCCGTTCACATCGCGCCCGTTATCCCGCTCGGGAGACACGTCATCAGGCATAAATGATAAACTCGAGATTCAGGCCATCAAATGTCAGATAAGTGATTACAGCGAGAGGGACAGTGAGTAACATAAAGGAATACATAATAAATGAAAAGGAAAATTAATAATAACAACAATAACTGCACAACAATTAGCTCTGGTCCTCAAATCTGATTTATGTCAAAATGTGTCTATTCAAAAACTTTCTTCAGGGAAAGTAAAATAGTCATTAATTGTATTTGTTTAAAAGTACAGAATAAAAAATCTTAGTTTTAGAAATGACATTTGAAGTAGATTTTCTAAGTAACCTTTTTAGTTGCACTTTTCTTAAAGGGAACCTTGGATACTGGCTGTTATATAACGTAAATTATGTCTCTTACTGAAATATGTAGTGGAAAACCCATGAAATATTTACATTATTTAAAAAAAAAAATCCACATCGTTTTACATTTTAGACTATAGGGGCGCGGCAGGACGTCAAATGGTTGCACTCTGTGAGCTACTGGTGCTATCTGTTGCTATTTTTAACACAGCACAACTTGGAAAATAAAATACTGATAAGATGACCACAGCTACTGAGAGAGCTTACAGCTGGCGATGGATATAAGCATAAGCTTAAACCAAATGCCGTACCATCGATTTTCCCCGCAAGTGTTTACTTCTTAAAGGGGTCATCGGATGCCCATTTTCCCCAAGTTGATATGATTCTTTAGGGTCTTAATGAAAAGTCAATAACATGCTTTGGTTAAATTTTCTCAGTGTTAGTGTGAAAAACACCCTTTTTACCTTGTCAAAATCAGCTCTGCAAAAATCAACCTGTTCTGGTCAATGTTGCTTTAAATGTTAATGAGCTCTGCTCACCCCGCCCCTCTCTTCTCTCTGTGGAGTGACCAGCCTGTTTACTTTAGCCACGTTTAGCTATGAAACTTGCTAACTAGCACATTATTAAGTAAGTCGATTGCACAGATTCATTAAAAAAAAAAAACTTATACTCACTTCTGCTGTAGGTGAAGCTGGATCATGAATGATTCATGCGGACATAGACGCATTTATGCAGATCGGGAGGCACATTCCCTTCACAAACAAAAGTCATCCTCTGCGTCTTCAGCGGCTCAGATGTCGGGAGTAAATGACGACTACTATGTTCATTATTACATGCAACAACAGAACACCTCAATCGCTTAGGAGCCATTCTTGTCAAAGTCCCTGTTCCGACATCGAAACAATAGCGATCGGACTGTTACAGCACATCAGGGCGGGTCTAAGGTAAGACGGACGTGTCAATCAACTATCGTGGGAGCGGCCTCTGTTGGTGTGACGTTACACAGACCAAATGCTGAGAATGGCTTGATTTGAAAAAGGGTAAATTATTTTTACAGATTAAATAAAAACCACTGGGTGGATTTTTATCATTATAGGGTGTTTGTGTACACACACTGCCAACACACATTTATGTTCAAACAACATGTAAAAATAAACTTTGCATCCGATGACCCCTTTAATCAAGTTCATGTGCCTTTGGCAATATAATTTAGCAATATAATTACAACAAATAGCTTTAGGTAAAAGACTCTCCTCTTCACAAACATGAAAGAGATACAGTAAAACACAAAAAGAAAAGATTAAAGCCGTGATGCAATGCAAAGTATCTTCTTTGATATAATATGTATATAAAATAATACAATACATACAGTTGAAGTCAAAAGTATACATCTTGAAGAATCTTTAAAATGTTAATTATTTTACCAAAATAAGAGGGATCATATAAAATGCATGTTTTTATTTAGTGCTGACCTGAATAAGATATTTCACATAAATGCCATTTACATATGATCCAAAATCCACAAGAGATAATCATAGTTGAATTTATAAAAATTACCCTGATCAAAAGTTTACGTCCCCTTAATTCTTAATATTGTGTTGTTACCTGAATGATCCACAGCTGTGTTTTTCGTTGTTGTTTATTGATAGTTGTTCATGAGTCCCTTGTTTGTCCTGAACAGTTAAACTGCCCACTGTTCTTTAGAAAAATCCTTCAGGCCCCACAAATTCTTTAGTTTTTCAGCATTTTTGTGTATTTGAACCCGTTCCAACAATGACTGTATGATTTTGAGATCCATCTTTTCACACTGAGTACAACTGAGGGACTCATATGCAACTATTACAGAAGATTCAAACGCTCACTGATGCTCCAGAAGGAAACACTATGCATTAAGAGCCAGGGAGTGAAAACATTTTTTTTTTTCCATTTATTACTGCCCTTCAAAAGCTACAGAAGATTCCCAGAAGACAAAATAAGATAAATTTACTCTGATTTTCAAATTGAAAAAGTTTAATCTTCAAACTAGGGCTATCAAACGATTAATCGCAATTAATCGCATACAAAATAAAAGTTTTAGTTTGCCTAATATATGTGTGTGTACTGTGTGTGATTATCATGTATATATAAATACAAACACTTACAAGTATATGTATTTATTATAATTTTTATATAAATTATATTATATATAAATACAAATATTTTGTGCATAAATAACATATTTCTCTTAAATATATACATTAATTTGTGTGTATTTATACATGCATAATAATTACACACAGTACACACACATTTATCAGGCAAACTCAAACTTTTATTTTGTATGCGATTAATCGTTTGACAGCCCTACTTCAAACTTTTGACAACTGTATGTTTTTGTCTGCTTTTCAGGCCCACTCCTCAGTATCGAAAGGTTTCAGATGCTTAAAGGGGATAATTTTAATTCACTCTTCATTTACTCAGAAGATATAATTAAATTAAATGGTGAATGGGACTGTCATTTTGGGTTACATCTCATTTTTGTGTTTCACATAAGAAAGAAAAAAGCTGTTTCTGTAATTAAAGACAAAATATTTATTTTGAGGTCAATCTGTCAAGCAGTGTAATTCTTCTACATCTATGCATGTACATGAACACGTTATTATTTTATAGTTTTATACTTTTATTACAATTTATTGTTCAAATACCATTGTCCACGAGTACTGCTGTTAACTGTTATTGCATATGTATCAATTAAGACTAGTAACTACCAGCACTAGTAAAACCCTTATCTTTTCCCAATGCCATTTAGTACACGACAAGCAGTTTTTATTACTACGCAGTTACACCATATATTCGTCAGCATGTAAAGCTTGGCTCATCTCACCAGCAGGCGGTGATCTGCTCGTCACCAAATACGGTCACTGTGCGCTGAGTGTGCGCGAGCCGCCGCTGCCTGCTCGGGCGCGTGTCAGTGAAGTGCGCGCTTTGCTCCTCTCAGAAAGGTACGTCTATTCAGCACCTATTTTACTCTGTTTCAGCTTGTCAGTTTTCCAACTACTTTACGTTTACATTGTATATGAGACATAAATAAACTGTAAGTGAGGTAATATCCGGCTTGTACAGTTTGTATCTTAAGATGAACGCAGGGCCCTGAACGCCTCATGCTGTCATTTTAATCTGTCACCGATGTCAGGTATGACTGTGATAAACATTAAGCCCTACATGACTGTAAATGTGTATTTTAATACATATACAAAACTGTAAACTCTACAGCTCTAAAACAGAGATGTCAGTAAAGCGCTATAGTTAGCTAGCAAGGCCCTATGCCGGTGTTCTGTCATAAGAGATGTGAGATTATGAATTTGGGTTATTTGAATTGCGAGGGTGTTTATTTGAAGTCATTATATAATGCATAGATGACGTCGTGCATTTTACACAAGCGTGTTTGGTACTCTTTGTTCTTTTAGTAGTTAGCTTAGCGTGTCTTGGATGAATAGCGGTATGACATGTTAAAGTTAAGCTGCAGTGACACTCACTTAACATGTACATGATTCATTTTTATACACTGCCACAGTGTATAAATACCAGCCTTTCAAAAGACACTCAGAGGTCGAGGTCAAGCTTGTCATTAACTAAAACCGTTTGGAACTCTATGTGGGTAAGAAATGTACCCCAAAACAGCAGCTTTGGATGTTTTTTTAGAGTGAGTAGTATTTGACTGGTTAATGCAGTGCAGTGGAATGAAGTAATGGAAAAATAATATAAACAGTTTTTTTTATGAAGAATATCCTTATGTCATTTCACAAACCATTGCTCATAAGGATCTCTGCTGTTGATTTAGGTCCAACAAAGTGAGGTCAGCTTAATGACAAATTTACGTATATTGTAACAGTAATTTATGAGTTCATGAGAGTATGAAAATATTATCATGTTAGATGTGGCATCACAATTTAAACAACAGATCACTGTACTCCACAGCCATGCCGTCAGACCTTGCTAAGAAGAAGGCTGCAAAGAAGAAAGAGGCTGCCAAAGCTCGGCAGCGTGTGAAAAAGCATGAGGACGTGAACGGAGAAGGAGAGCTTCAGGATGCCCAAGTGAATGGTGCCGTAACTAATGGGGAGACAAATGGAGGTGTGTTTATTAAAAGGGTGCCTAAAGTTAGAAGGTAAAAAAGGTGTTTCGAGGTGTTCTGTTTTGGAAAGTGTTATAGACGCCACACATTTTTAACATTCATTTACACAAAGGCTGAGTCTGATACATTTACATACAAACATATCTGTAGCTATAGCTATGACATATAATGAACTTTTCTATGTTGCATCTTTCACCTTAGATGTTGCTGCTCTGACTAAGCAGCTGGATGAGTTTGAGATACGGAAGATGGAGGCACGGGCAGTGACGGGCGTCTTGGCCTCCCACCCCAACAGCACTGATGTTCATATCAGCAGTCTGTCACTCACCTTTCATGGCCAAGAGTTACTGAGTGACACAAGCCTGGAGCTCAACTCCGGCCGGCGCTACGGTCTCATTGGACTCAATGGCACAGGTATGGAAGTTAAGTGACATTGGGGCTAGAGATACACAATATTATCAACCAAAATGAGTTGAATAATATCGGATATTGGCAAAAATTCAATGTCGTTCATCCCTAATTGGGTCTTATACTTCCATTGCTTCTCAAGATTCATGAAGATTAGTACATAGAGAGTCTAAAAGTTAATATCATTGGCACCATGGCTGGAAGCTCATGCTGCAATGATACAGTATTTACAATACCTTGTTAATTAACATAAAATCTTGTGAACAAATATAACCTTATTTTCAGAAAATTTGGGACATTTTTTGTAAAATGCAATAAAAACTAGAATTTATAATTTGTTAATTCTGTTTAACTTTTATTAACTGACTGGTTTAGAGAAAAGATGTTTCAGTGCTTTCCAATGTTTTCACTCACCGACTTGTATTGTATTGTATTGTATTTTGTAAATGTAAACAAATTTATATTTTAATGGCTGCAATGCACTCCAAAAAAGTTGGGACAGAGGTGTTATATCCCCTTTCTTTTTAATTACACTTTTTGATTGTTTCTCAACTGAGAATACTAATTACCATAGTTGCAAGTGGAATTTTTGCACAATAGAAGATCTTATTTTTCTCATTTTATCATCTTATTTTTCTCTTTATAGGGCTGGGAAATGTGGCCAAAAATATTATCACAATATCTTTTTCCATATGATACAATATTGATATTTATCACAATATTCATTTATAGTTAATGAGGAAGGACAGGCTTTCAGCTCCACAGAACTACCTTTTAGTTTAGGGCCCCATGAAATTTGTTTAATATTCCCCTAAATTCTGTTTTCTATATTTTTTCACAAATTATCATATAAATGTTGTCAAACGAATTAATAAAACTTTAATAGATCTTTAATAGATCTAAAACTTTAAATTTAATAGATCTTTTAACATGTAATGAAATGAGAGCATAATTAACCTTCAACACAGCACTGCATTTTTTTTTTTTGTCAAATAAGATCCTGCACAACAGTACTGTATAACTGTATAAATTAATGAAAAAATACTTTCTTAAAAATATTAACTGTGTTGCAGCCAATATATTCAAAATTTGTTTAAATTGAATAAACAAAAGACAATTAAGTCAGTGAAAACTTGTATTCAATGAGGTTGAAGAGAATTAATAAATCACAGATTGTTGTTTTTTTGTTTGTTTGTTTGTTTGTTTTTCCACATTTTACAAAACGTAAAGTGAACAAAATGGGTTTGTATAATGAGAGGTTAGGGGGATTCGTGAATATAAATATTCTTTTACACTCTTTGTAGGCAAGTCCATGCTCCTGTCTGCCATTGGGCATCGAGAAGTTCCCATCCCAGAACACATAGACATCTACCACCTGACACGAGAGATGGCCCCTAGTGAGAAGACAGCGCTGCAGTGTGTTATGGAGGTTGATGAAGAGAGGATAAAACTAGAGAAGGAGGCTGAACGATTGGCTCATGAGGACTGTGAGTTACATACACATGCATCAGGTTTTTGCTGTACTAATCTGCAAATTGACAAACCTTGCAATCCATCTCTAATCATCTATTGATGTGGGTTTGACATAATTTATTCGACAAGTAGTATTTAACAAGTACCATTTTCCCTACTCTTTCCTCTGTACTGCAGCAGAGTGTGAGAAGCTGATGGAGATTTATGAGCGTTTGGAAGAGTTGGACGCAGACAAAGCTGAAGTTCGTGCCTCACGAATCCTCTTTGGACTGGGTTTCACTCCTACTATGCAGCGAAAAAAACTGAAAGATTTCAGTGGAGGCTGGAGGATGCGTGTGTCCCTTGCCAGGTTTGAAAATGGCATTTAAACCTTTATTCTGTGACAAAACAATATGTGTATTATAAACTTGTGGAAATAGTGCTGAAAATGTGGAAAAAGTCAAGTCTTGCTGTAGAATGCAGTTTTTTAGTTTTGTTAAAACATCTTCAAACTTTAGCATTTTCATAGTTCATTTCTTTAGCGATTACATATATATATATATATATATATATATTGTAATGATACTCATTTAATGGATTTGATTATTTTCACTTAAAAATCATCTCTGTTCTCCCAAAATCATCTCCGATCAAAGTTAGAGTTTATCAATTTAATACAAACAATAACTCATTTTCTTTATATTTCCTTTGTCTAATTTCTCTTTTAGAGCCCTGTTCATAAAGCCCTTCATGCTGTTGTTAGATGAACCCACTAACCACCTGGATTTGGATGCCTGTGTGTGGCTGGAAGAAGAACTTAAGTCGTGAGCAGTGATTATTCGATTTTCTAGTACACCAGTAATCAAATGAGATGGAAATTGTCATGCACAGAAACAAAACTGAATGTCAAAAGATTTTCATGTGAGATGAAAGCGCAGGAATTGTAGTTTAAGCTGACAAACAATACATGGGGGGATTTTTTTAAACAAATTATTTTCAGTATGATGTTGTTATATTTAATTGTTGTTTTTTGTTTTTTCAGTTTTAAGCGAATCCTTGTACTCATCTCACATTCTCAAGACTTTCTCAATGGTGTCTGTACGAACATCATTCATCTCCACCAGAGGAAGCTCAAGTACTACACTGTGAGTGCTGTAGCACAATGTTCACATGTTTTTTTGTGCCTATAATAGGCAGATAATCTGTTGAAAGCAGTGAGGGATAGTTCACCCAGAAACGGGAAATAAAAAATCTGTCATCATTTACTCTTGACTCATTACCCTCTTGTTGCTCCAAACCTGTATGACCTTTACGTCTCTGCTTTTTTATTTATTTATTTTTTGTCGTTACAGTGGAAATAAAAATATTTTCATTTATGTTCCAAACGTCATATAGGTTTGGTACGACATAAGGGTGATAACAAAATAATGACAGAGGTATGATCTATAATGTTACAGCTTTTTTGAAAATGTGCAGTGCATCCAACTCACAGAATTGAAACTCTGTTTAGGAGGTTGTATGCAAAAGCTTTGTTGTTCTCAAAACATCTGTACTGTTGCCTTTAATAGGAGACCTGATTCTGAGGCTCCTCTTCCTTGTGCTCTTCCTAGTCTAGCCTTAAAAGGCCTGAAATCTGATGCTTTTATTACTGTTGCTAATTATGAACTGTTGCTGATCCTGAGTCTGGTTTATTAGCACACTCGTCACATATATTAAAAGTAACAAAGGTATGAGAGTGGAGAAAGTGTATGCTGTATGTCATAAAAGTTTGTTTTTTAGGGTAACTACGACCAGTATGTGAAGACCAGGGAGGAGCTGGAGGAAAACCAGATGAAGCGGTACAACTGGGAGCAGGACCAGATAGCTCATATGAAGGTGAAACAGTGTAGCCTTGTGGCCTTATTGCTTTTTTTAAATTGTATTTTTGTTTCATACTTCTTGGACTCCACTGCTGCTTTTCACCATAGGTATGTCATTGCAAACATAATGTCATAATTATTCCCTTCATCTCTTGTAGAACTATATTGCCCGTTTTGGTCACGGCTCTGCAAAGCTAGCTCGCCAGGCTCAGAGCAAAGAAAAAACGCTGCAGAAAATGGTGGCCTCTGGCCTAACCGCTCGCGTGGTGAACGACAAGGTTTGTCACACCAATACACATTAACACGCACACACAATGTAGCTGGTCAGTGTGACATTTTGCTATTTCTGCATGTCATTTTCTCTTGCCCAAGAGATTGCATCGGTTGAAAAATGCCAACTCACTTTGTTCAATTGACCAATGCCATGACCAAGACAAAAAGAGTGAATAGTAAAAACCATTTAAACCAAGAAAACAGATAGGTTTGGTTTAAAAAATATTTATATATAGCTGCAAGTAGTGATGACGGGCCCAAGCCACAGGTCAACCACCAACCAGGTGGCATCAGGAAAATGGTACACAGCGGGCATATGCATTTACAGTAACCCTCTGGCAGTCTGGTTACAGCAGTGAAAGGGTTACACTATAAGATCAAAAGTGTGAAACAGACACACGCACACACACACACACACACACACGCACACACGCACAGAACAATATATGAAACTTTGGTAACTCTTTACAATAAGGTTTCATTTGGTAACATCAGCTAAATATATCTGATAACATGAACAATATATAGCATATATTAATTTATTTCTTTTAATGGTTCTTTTACAATTGTAATTTCTTCAACAGGTAGTTGCTGGTTTTACTAAGCAGAGATTTGCTGTAGTGAATAACCACTGTCAGATGTTTATCCAAGAGTTTTAATCACACATTTCTCTTTCAGACCTTGTCATTTTATTTTCCTCCTTGTGGGAAGATCCCCCCTCCTGTCATCATGGTGCAGAATGTCAGCTTCAGATACTCCAGTGACACAGTGAGTCCACAGCCTTTCAAACAGTTTATCACTGCAGATAGCTCATTTACACTAATTTTTCTGGTTTGGGATATTCATTTTTGTTTCAGCTCTCTTATGTCGTCATATGCAGTCATATGTTGTCATACTGTATGTGTCTAAATTAGGTATGCAGCTCATTTTCATGCATCAAGGGTAGGGTTGGGTATTGTTAGAATATTGTCAATTCCGATTCCGATTCTACTTATTGATTCCGATTCTTTTCGATTCCCAGTTTCGATTCCAATGTGAATAAAAGATGATATCAAGCATATTTATTCTGTTTCTGTTTTTTGCTAAACATTTAGTTGCAGCTGAATACCATGAACAAAAATCAACAGGCTACATAAAAACAAGATTCACTTAAGAGCTGTTTGCAAAATAGAGCTGCATAATTCTGGATAAATTGGGTTGTTGTTGTTTTTTTTTAAATGGAAGTTGTAGTTCTCTTACGATTCTGAAGAAAAAAAAACATTACACAACTAAATAAAATCACATGTAGGTCTAAGTAAATGATTCAGTGATTCACTCAAGATTTACTTGGTTCATTACTGGATCAATCAGTGTTTTTGAATGAATGATCCAAGACAAATTTAACATTATTTGGATTGTCATATTAAATTTCAAAAGGATGATTTACTCTATTTTGATCTCTACCGTACATATCAGAGTTTATATCCAGACTATGAACTTTTATCGCAGTACTTCTGTGATTATTTGAATGTTTGTAACACAGAAATAATGAACTGTGTGGTTGAAAAGACCACTGTTTCATGCATATACATGACAGTGGCTCTCTTTAGGTCAGCGGCAGCACGAATGCAGATGTGAATGTTCAAATCACACTGGTAGTACGCTGCACGGAAGAAAGGTTGAGAAATCAAACAGATGAATCATTGTAATTTAGGAACAGAATCACTGAATCGTCTTTGTGGTCTTTAATGATGTGTTCAATTAAAATGCTTTGTCATATTGGTGGTGACACATCTATTGCAACATGTTTACCTTTGCTTTTTCGACTTTGCTTTTTCGACTTCTGATCGCAAGTGTAGCCATACTTTGGAGCGCTATGCACTTAGATTAGCGAGCAAGGTCCTGGCAGATCGCTAAGTCGTATCCTCACAGATGAAAAAAAAAAAAAAGAACAGCATATAGGAATCGATAGGCGGAATCGAAATTTCACAAGAAGTAATGGATTCCTGATCTTAAGTATCCGATTCTGGAATCGGAATCCATTTTCGATACCCAACCCTAATCAAGGGCTGCTTACACAAAGGATGATAACTAGAAAGTTTTAATAATCATTTTAATTTAGTCAAAACAGTTATAATAATACTATAATAATAATAATAATAGGATTTATGTAATTTGAATCAGTTTCAGAATTATTTTTTTCCAGCTGAAAATAAGAACATTGACAGGCAATTAGATTCCACTCAAGCTTAAAGAGTTCATGCATTCAAAGCGGCAGACAAAGTTTGCATAATGTTATTTTCGTTAGTGTGAACGCGTGTTGTTATGTTGTCTTTATAGTTATCTTTATAGTTACTGTTCTTGGCGTGAACAGGTTTTTTGACTTGTGTAACAGTGGTAAAAGCAAATATTTTATAAAATGATTTATATATACACAAATATATATATATATATATATATTTTTTACAGCAATTAATTTATAAGAATTTGGAGTTTGGCATTGACCTGGACACACGAGTTGCACTGGTGGGTCCTAATGGGGCAGGGAAGTCCACACTTCTCAAGCTATTGATGGGAGAGGTCAGTTATGAAAAATAAGCTAATATGATTTGACATTTAAAGTCTTATGAAGTTCTTACCATCGATTCAGTTTTGAAGTCAATGACATTCGTTGGCCTGTTTTTTGTCTCATAGCTTCTCCCCACAGACGGAATGATAAGAAAGCACTCGCATGTCAAGATTGGCAGATATCACCAGGTATGATTAGTTGTCTTGCTACTTGTGTTATTCTTTCCATTTTCATAACAGTTCTGTTGTATGTCAGGCATAACATTATGACACTGACAGGTGAAGTGAATAACACTGATTGATGAACACTGATCTCTTCATCACGACAACAGTTAGTGGGAGGGATGTATTAGGCATCAAGTGAACATTTTTTGTCCTCAAAGTTGATGTGTTAGAAGCAGGAAAAATGGCAGAGTGTAAGGATTTGAGTGAGTTTGACAAGGGCCAGATTGTGATGGCTAGATGACTGGGTCAGAGCATCTCCAAAACTGCAGCTCTTGTGGGGTGTGGCTGGTCCACAGTGATCAGTATCTATTAAAAGTGGTCCATAGAAGGAACAGTGGTAAACCGGTGACGGGGTCATGGGCGGCCAAGGCTTATTGATGCACATGGCAAGCGAAGGATCGCCTGTGTGATCCGATCCAACAGACAAGCTTCTGTAGCTCTAATTACTCAAGACATTAATGCTGTATCTGATGGAAAAGTGTCAGAATACACAGTGCATCGCAGTTTGTTGCATATTGGGCTGCATAGCCACAGATGAGTCAGGGTGCCCATGCTGACTCCTGTCCACCGCCAGAAGTGCCAGCAGTGGGCACGTGAGCATCAGAACTGGACCACGGAGCAATGGAAGAAGGTGGCCTGCTCTGATGAATCACGTTTTCTTTTGCATCACATGGATGGCCGGGTGCATATGCATCACTTACCTGGGGAACACATGGCACCGGGATGCACTATGGGAAGAAGGCAAGCCATGTGATGCTTTGGGCAATGTTCTGCTGGGAAACCTGCTATCCATGTGGATGTTACTTTGACACGTACAACGTAAGTATAGAAACGGTATTACCTGGTGGCTGTGGCCTCTTTTAGCAGGATCGTGCACCCTGCAACAAAGCAAAAATGGTTCAGGAATGGTTTGAGGAGCACAACAACTAGGCCTCCAAATTCCCCATATCACAATCCAATCGAGCATCTATGGGCTGTGCTGAACAAACAAGTCTGATCCATGGAGGCCCCACCTCACAACTTACAGGACTTAAAGGATCTGCTGCTAAAATCTTGGTGCCAGATACCACAGCACACCTTCAGGGCTCTAGTCGTGTTCATGCCTCAACAGGTCAGGGCTGTTTTGGTAGCAAAAGTGGGACCAACACAATATCAGGACGGTGGTCATAATGTTATGCCTGATTGGTGTATATACATAGAAAGAGAGATTTGTATTTGTTACAGTTCTGAGACCTGAAGTTTATACTCACTTTATTACATGTTTCTTCATAATTTGCTTTAAAGTGTGTTCATTTAAGGTATTGGCAATTGTTTGTAATTGCTCTTGCATTGTGTTTGTCCTGCAGCATCTGACTGAGCAGCTAGAGCTTGACCTGTCTCCTCTGGAGTACATGATGAAGTGCTTCCCAGAAATCAAAGAGAAAGAGGAGATGAGGAAGATCATTGGACGTTACGGCCTGACAGGGAAGCAGCAGGTATGTGTGTGGTTGCTTTTTAATGTGTAAGGCTCCTGCCAGACAACACAGCGCACGTTACTTGCTTAGGTTTTTTTTCCATTTTAACTGTCATATCCCCCGTTTTACAGGTCAGTCCCATCAGGAACTTGTCAGATGGGCAGAAGTGTCGGGTGTGTTTCGCGTGGCTTGCATGGCAGAATCCTCACATGCTGTTTCTGGATGAGCCAACTAATCACTTGGACATTGAGACAATTGATGCTCTGGCTGAAGCCATCAATGAGTTTGAGGGAGGAATGATGCTAGTTAGCCATGACTTCAGACTTATTCAGCAGGTAGATCTTTAAAGCTAGTTAATATATCAGTGGTTTTGCACATTTAACTAGATGACTTTGATCTGGATTGTGTGATGAATGACTTTTCCATCTCTTTCTAGGTGGCTCAGGAAATTTGGGTGTGTGAGAAGCAGACCATCACCAAATGGAAAGGGGACATTTTGGCTTACAAGGAACACTTGAAATCAAAAATTGACAAACAAACTCATGATATATAAAAACCCATGAGCTGGACCCACAAACTTTTCCATCATGGATTAATTACCCTCCTCTATTTCCCAGATGTGCATGACTGAAGGAGTTTTAAATTGGACAGTGAACCCAGTTTTTTTAGCCTGTTGATGTGGATTGCATTCCATTGTACTGTCATCTAGGATTGTTGACGACTTCCCCGGTCTTATATCTGTTAATGCACCTCTCAGATTTCCCAGCATCAGCACGTCTGTCTTATTTAATACTGTAAAGGCAATAATGGTTTATTGAAATAAATAGATTCTATTATGTTGGTGCTGAACAGTAGAGAACATCAAGGTATGCAGAAAGCAATTTTCAGAATATCCCATGTCCATACCAAAATAATGAATGTAGATACATAAAATATCATTTTAAACTGAACAGTTTGAATTGATCTGTCAATACCTCATTCACGCGAATACACGTCTTTTTGGAACAACAAGGGTGCTGCTGGAGGACTTACAGTTGTTACCCCCTAATTTACCTGTTACTGCACGATGAGCACCATATCAGGAAATATGTGATATGTGATATGTGTTTTACAGCCCATTCAGTTAGTTTGTGGGAAGTAATCATTTTAGCAATGTAACAGCAAGCAATCATGCATTAATATGGTTTCTATAGCTTAAACATTTTAAATAGTGTCTCAGAGTAGCCTGTGTGCAAATATGCAAACGCTCAAACATGTTCATGTTTCACAATGAGGTACATTTATCAGTTCTAGAGAACAGCTACATCCTTTTTCTCATAAAATACCAAGTCATGCAAGTTTCAGTGGTTGAGAAATGTTCTAGCCCACACTGTGTGTAAATGTGTATTTCTAACTAAGGGCACATTTTTAAAACATTTTCTGATGTTGCTTTATTTTGCATTGTCCTTGTTACATGTACTTACTATAGCAGTAAGAGTAAATTGTGCATAATTAAATGCAACAACCCTAAACCAAATTCTAATCCAAACTCTATCTTGTTAATTAATAATACTCAGTACAATTTACCGTAACAAGGACGCTGTAAAATAGTGTTACCGTTTTTCTTCACTAAATCTGATATAACCCTCCTTCTATGAACATACTCCCTGTTTAGGCAGGTAAGTGTGCAGATGTGCAACTGTCTACAATCTTGTGGTTGTACATCTGCAACTTTTGTCTCTTTATCTTTCTCCAGCACTCAGTCTGTTTCCCTCTGTGTTCATATACTGTGTTAAAAGGAGTTTGAGGTGTTTGATTTGTACGGTCAAATCCACACACACTTCAATGTCTACACTGGCTTTGCCAAAGCTTTTAGACAAAAAATATGAGCTTATAAAACAAATGTATGCAACATGTTTGTCCTTGGCCGCATACTTTTTTTTAGTGTATCTCCATCTTTTACAAAGTAGAAAAACACATCCCAGATATTGTAAAATTCAGAAGTTTTCTTCCTTATTATATCTGTGAGTTTCTCAAGAGCCAAGTTTGATATTAAGTTTTCTTTTAAGAGAAGTTGTCTGGGAAGATACTCAGTATACACAGTACAAAAATTAGAGAAACTGAAAAAGAAGTAAATTGAGAAACATTGGGTCACCCCCTTGCAGAACTGTTGTATCTTTTCAAATTCATACAGTAAAACATAGCACCTTGAAGCTTGTTGCATTTAAAACATAGATCAGAGATTTTATGGTTACATTTATTTAATCTTACAGGGGACGTAAAAGTTCTCATTATCTATATTGTAATAACCTCAACCAATTTTTCATAGTCTGCGTTTGTGCCTTTAAGCATACTGTATTCCATTCTTCCTGTCTTTATTTAAATCTTGTATCCACGCTAGTCTCTGATTTTCAGAATTTTCTTTATGATTATCTACTAGTATATTACGTCCTGTATTTAAACAGTCTTAAGTGGAGAATGTTTCGGAAGTGGACACTAGCATGAAAAAAAAAAGAAGAAACTTCCGAGTTGCATATATTTATAAAATAAAAACTGTTTGCAAAGTCGGCGCCGATAGCCTTGAGCGCAGCGCGCCGACAAACAGCGCCGTTGCGCATCGTGTGTCCCGAGTTCAAATCCAGCTGAAGGACCTTTCCCGATCCCGCCCCTTTCTCTCTCTCCCACTTCACTTCCTGTCAGCTATGATATGCTGTAATAAAGTAATAAATTGTAATAAAGGCACGAAGGCCAAAAAATAAATAAATAAATGTTTCCAAAGTAAGTCAAACATCGTTACAAGCTTGTCAAATGTTATTAAAATATTATCTTCACAGATCCATCAGTCTAATAATGCCCTATTTAAACCATTTGAACCAAATATTTTTCTTTCTGATTTCTGTTTTAATTAGCCATGCAGGAATAACAACTGTTTAGGATCTGGTGATGAAGCACCAGAATGATGAAAGAAGATGATGGTGCAATGTAATAATTAGATCACAATATACGAAATGATAGTTTTTTTATATAATACGTGATTTGATTACTAATGTAATTCAGCAATGTTTGTTTAATGTTCATGTGCAAATGAGAATATAAATCAGTTGAAATTTCCTTCCATCCACCCTGGTGAAAAAACCAGCATATGCTGGGAGTTATGTTTTCATGCTAGGATGCTGGTTAGGTATGTTTTGATGCTGGTTTAAGCTGGTCCTTTGCTGGTTTGTGCTGGTCCTTGACCAGCAACATGACCAGCATAAACCAGCTAAGGACCAGCTTAAACCAGCATCAAAACATACCTATAACCAGCATCCCAGCATCAAAACATACCTACCAGCATATGCTATCTTTTTCACCAGGGCAGAGCCTTATTTCATGCATATACTGTATGTCGTTAAATAAACCAAAATATGAAGTTGTGCTTGAGAATAATATCATTAAACAGAAGTGTTTTTAAACAGTATGCTTATCTCTTTCATTTGCAAGATATTTCTTATCAGGAACATGCACGTTTTATCATGATTGCAAATGCACATGACTTTCTTACAAGGGTTCAGTATAAATATTGCTGTGTAGCTTCCTCCTCACTCTTAGTAGACGCAGATAGCTCTAGTGCTACGGCTGTAGTTCTCCTGCTGCAATGAAGCCAATTCATTTTATCGGAGGCAGCATTTTACTGATTTTCATCTTTATACAAGGAGCCTTGACAGATGAGCATGAAAAACAAGAGGTGAGATGAAAACTTGCAATATTAATATTACTATATCAGTAAATATTGCATTTATATTATTTTTCTCCTGAGGTCCAACTGAAATGTAATTTACTTAATTGAGGTACAAATCTTAAGCATTATAAAATTCCTTGTTTAAAAAATTAGCAAATCTGTTTTCTTTTGTTTCTCTTAGCTTGCAAAAGTCAAACAAAACATGACAAGTCTTTATGTAAAATGACTTTAGTAGTGATGTTGCTTATTAAGCATGTTTATGTTTCAGAGATATCTTTTTTGCTCTTTTATCCTTGCAGATTCGTATGGCTCCCCCAATGAGCCATATTACGCTTGAAGAGGTGACTTCCCTACTTTGTCCAGCCATGTCTGATAATTTATTTCACTAGGGCTTTTTTTTTTTTTGAGTATTTCTAGTAAATGTTTGGTTCAGGCTATTGTGTTCCAAGTTTTAAAGCAGAACACAGCATTTGATTTCTCTGCTTGAATTATTAGGCAGCAGTGGAGAATTCAGGATCCGGTGATGACACACTTGTGGAGCCTCCCAGAGTTCCCATCTTGGGAACTGAAAGATAATTCAGGCAATTTAAACGTTTTAAATTCTCTCTCTCTCGACTTATTATCTTCTAAACCAGGGCTGGGCAACTTCGGTCCTAGAGGCCCACTGTCCTGCAGAGTTTAGTTCCAGCTCTAATCAAATGCACCTCAACAAGCTAATTAATGTCTTCAAGATCACTAAGAATCTACAGGCAGGTGTGTTTGATTAGGGTTGGAGCTAAACACTGCAGGGCGGTGGCCCTCTAGTTGCCCAGTCCTGATCTAGACAAAATAATAATTAAAAAAAAAAAAAAATTCATGTTATTTTATCTGTACTTTATTTTTTTCTTGAAGTTAATCGCAAAGAGGAGCCAAGACGATCAGATGGAGAACCAAAATAACTAAGAGCCAAGATGGAACAGAAGAACTTGTGGACATGATTGTCATACTGCATGTCTCTATTAAACATTTTTGTTTTTATACTGGAATCATTGTTGGTCATACCACTGAATTTTGGAAAATTAAGTAATGAAATAAAATGTTAGACGTAAACAAAAAACGTATTCATAACTTCAAAGAGTTTTTTTTATCAAGTGATGTTCATTGTTATTTCTCGTCTTCAAATTTAGAGAACAAAATTGAAAAATAAAAAATGAAAATGGCTTTTTTTTTTTCTGAAAATACATAATAAAGATAACCATAACGTCTATATTACATTAAGATAACAGTCGTACTGTGATACATTGCTTGGAAATAACAGGATATATCACTTCTATTAGTCCATTCACTGATGTCTTTTCATTGACCAACATCTACTGCAGGCTATTGGAGAATTTCATGTTATATCAGCCGTTGATTTAATCTTAGGTATTTTCATATCTTCACTTTTACCAAATAGATTTAAAAAAAAAAAAAATCCATAGAGTATAGTTATTTTTTTGCACTGATAATATACTGTTGAACCTTTCTGGGCCTTATAAGTGTCAGTTGCAATGCTGTCTATGCAGGGTCAGAAAGCTCCTGGATTTTATCAAAAATATCTATGTGTTCTGAAGATGAACAAATGGCTTACAAG
The DNA here is from genome assembly GCA_036247105.1 of Cirrhinus mrigala. Classification (NCBI taxonomy): domain Eukaryota; kingdom Metazoa; phylum Chordata; class Actinopteri; order Cypriniformes; family Cyprinidae; genus Cirrhinus; species Cirrhinus mrigala. The sequence goes on from CM070013.1 coordinate 28,504,408, forward strand.
TTTGGAACGACATGAGGGTAATTAATGACCCTCCCTTAGAGTAGGGTTATTTTTTTGCACTGTATATGCTATAGGGTTTTTCAGCATTAGCAGTACTAGCTTGGCAGAACTTTCCTAAAGCTGAGTGGAGTCATATGAAAAGCAAGGCTGTCAATGTCACTTTGCTAAGACTTAAATAGTTACTTCTTTGGCCCAAATGATGTGCACTGGTTTGCCCAAAAGCTAAAAAATAAATAAATAAATAAATAAATAAATAAATAAATAAAATAAAATAAAATAATAATCTACACCATGTACAGATAAGTTTACAGTTATTCCAGCATTAGCACAACTCTGACGATAAGAATCCTGCTGAATCTATCATCATGCTACTGCCAAAATACTGATGCCAGCCCAGGATAATTTGCTACTCAAAACTGTTGTGACAGAACCTTTCAACAGTTGTTGCAAGCCTTCTTAACAATGAAGCAGCTTCTTTGTATTCTGTAAGTTTGCTGTTGTCCACTGTTAACGACAGGGCCAGTCCAAAGCTCAGGAAGGCATCTTTTAAACCACGACTGTTAATGTCCCTTGCAGTGCCCCTAATAGTTACGTGACAGGCCCATGAGATGTGCATTGGTTTGCCCTTGGCTTGAGCTCCAAAGAATTAAAAGCTTTTTGGGTATTTTGTATAATTTAGTACTCCATATCCACCGTATCTTTTAATGCGGAGGTAAGCCCATGGGTGAGATGTCCGGTTCATTAGCCGCTAAGTTAAGTCTGACGTCAAGCGTCACCTCTTCCATGACGTCCGCGTTCAAACGCTTTATCAGATGACACGAGAAAACTAGAAACAGTACTAATTGTACACTCACAATGTGATACAATACTACCAAAAATGAATAATGCTAACCTTTTACTCCATACCGAAATCCCAGATAGCCCCACAATGAAAATATAAACATAACTTAAAAATAACAATTATTTGTGTTTGGGACGCTGTGAGCATGGAGACTGTAGTGTACAACGTAAATTTGAAGAAGTTTAGCTTAAGTGTTTAATATGAATAGACCGTGCTCATAAACGGCTGCTGATGAGATAGTATTCTCAAGTGAAATGAACTGGGGTTTGGACCAGCAAGCAGCGTTCGTTGGTGAGTTCCTTGGACGCATTACGTCATCACTTAAGAAGCCCATAGGGAAATATCCAGAAGAATAACAATGTTCAGTAAATGGTAAAACTGTTTGCACTACAAACATTTCTTTTCATAGTTAAGATAATACATTAAAATAATATTGTAAGACATTTGCAATACTAAGCAGCAAAACGAGCTGTCTGTTTTGTACAGTTAAAAGTAGCTTGACGCGGGTGAGACCGGAAACCAGACCCATACAATTTACAAATGGCTGTGCGCTCTTATGGGAAGAAAAAGGTGGATATCTTGTACACCAAATTGCCAGTGTGATGCCAGCGTCATACCTGGGTGTTAACTAATAACTATTAGAACTTACATGCATATGAAGCAGGGTTGCCAGGTTTTCACCCCAGAACCTGCCTAATAGCCACTCAAAACTAACCTAAAACTAGCCCAGTCTCGTTTCGAGGTGGGGTCCTCCGTTAAAAATCGCGTTCTGGGGGATAAAATACCCCTGGTAAATTGGCATTTCAGGGGCTAAATATGACGTTATTGGAGTCGATTCAACCGGTGGACATCAGCAACAGTGTTAAAGTAGCCAAATTCCGAAGTAAATAAATAAAAAAATAAAGTAGCTCAATTGGCCACACTCAGTGCGGCGTGAACAGAATCCCCAATAGTACAGCGACATCAAGCGGTCAACATGAGTTACTGTTCAGAGTGACGTGCGGTTCAAGCAGGAAGTGAACTCGTTCACATGTGTTTGTGTTGTTCTGTTTTGCCGCCTTGACGCAAGCTCACTTTACCTACATAAGCTCTTGATCAACTTTTATCGTTTCTAATGTAAGCAACAGAGACGAATCATGTCTTCTGAAACGTCCAATGTTGGAGGGATTCAGGGCTATCTCCTGAAGCTTCATTCATTCCTTGGAGACACAGAGAGCAGGAATGCTGCTATAGTCTGCCATGACATTATTGGAGACTTGGGGCAGGAATGCATGATAACTAAGAACGAGAATGAACTGGGTAAGAACTTTTTCATGCAAAAGCATTACATACAAAATATAAAATATCTTTCTTCTTCATTACTTTTATGTCTGTAGTTACGCAAAATAAGATAACAGTAGCGCACGCAGCAAACTGACACTGATTCGTAATGCTATCTCGGTTTATGCATTATCTAGGATGGGCAGCTGCATGCACATAAACTCGTATAAAGATGTAAACTGAAGTAAAAATCACTTTTTAGCTGAAAATCACAGCGCTGTCTTTCACATGGTTAATGTCCCGCTAAATAAATAAATAATGTGTGCATATAAAAATAGATACATAGTATTGCATACATACCTCAGATGAGAAATTAATGGGCAAGTGGAGTCAGACAAAATAAAATAAATAAATAAATAAATAACATTGAACTGTCTTGTTCAGCCTGATGACAATTGATCTTGAAATATGTTCTAATGCATCTTTATTTTTTCAGTTTTACGGACATCTTTGCTTTTTGCAAAAGAAGAGGGATTGCTTGGCTTTCTCAGAAAGTCTCTTTCTAATGAAATGGTAAGAGTTGTTTACAGACAAATTCTGGTACTGATATATGGTAAATCTACCTTACATGATAAGCATTTAATTATAATGTTATAAAAAGCTGTTGATCGTATGGTTTGTCTACAGCTGCGGGATACAAGAGTGGACATTCTGAATTTTTTAGGGGCGTTTCTGGAGAGAATGTCAGTCAATGTCCGAGGATGGGAGAAGAACTATGCTGTCGACCTTAAGGTATATTCAACCAGTAGCTGGCAGAATTCTTTCTGGTTTGATTTGGTTGACTAAAATTATTTCGTTTGTAACATTAACTTACTTTATTTTGTCATTTCTGAGTGTTCTTGTCTCTCTCTGTATGGACAGGACATTTGTATTGTTGTCTACACAAAAGACAAAGCAGCAAAATGCCGAAGCCCAGCTTTAGATCTTTTAATCAAAGTAAGTTCTTTAAACACACTGTTGACACTACTGTAACACTGCTGTATGCTGTAACATGCACTTACTGTAAATCACACAAAAACTGACTTGAGTCTTAACTTGGACTTGTAGCCAATTGACATAAAGGGATAGTTCGCCCAAGAATTATAATGTCATTAATTACTCAGTACTCAGTCTTATTTTGTTCCAAACCTGTAAGACCTTCATTCTTCTTCAGAACACAATAAAGAAATTTTTTATGAAATCCGAGAGCTTTCTGACCCTTAATAGACAGCAACACAACTGAAACATTCAAGGCCCAGAAGGGTAGTAAGGACTTTGTTAAAATGGTCCATGTGACATCAGTGCTTGAACTGTAACACTATGAAGCTAGGAGAATACTTTTTGTGTGCAGAGAAAACAAAAATAATGACTTTATTCAAGACAGGAGAAGAAATTGTTAAATAAAGTAGTTTTTTTTCTTTGTGCACAAAAAGTATTCTTGTAGCTTCAGGTTTAACCACTGAAATCACATGGACATGGTCGCATGCTGTCTATGGATGGCCAGAAAGCTCCTGGATTTCATCAAAAATATTTTAATTTGTATTCCAAAGATGAACGAAGGTCTTACTTGTTTGGAACAACACAAGGGTGAGTCATTAAAGACAGAATTTTCACTTTTGGGTGAACTATCACTGCACAGAGAAACATTTTCTATAAATGTCATGATACTTTTAGGGAGCCTTTAGTTTATTTTCTGTTTTTTGACTTAGAGACAGAAAACCTGTGCTAATTACATATTTTGATATTTAAAGACAAACTATTTTGACACATCTCACTTCTCTCTAGATAATGTATCTCACAAAAGACTCCAGCATCACCCAAGATCTCAAAATTGGTGATCTGTTCAACAAATTTTACGGAGAGTTATCTCAGAAGAGTAAGGTACCTGATACAGGCAAGTTATTTCATTTTCTATTGTAGCAACTATATGTTGGCATTGTCATTAGTCATCTTAACAAGACTAATGCATGTCAGAATACAAACACGTTAGCACATACTGAATACATTATTGAAACACCAATTCCCTACCAACAGTACTGGGTTACATTTATGAACTCCTCGGAGTGCTTGGTGAGGTGCACCCCAGTGAGATGGTCAACAACTCTGACAAACTCTACAAGGCCTTCCTGGGTGAACTTAAAGGACAGGTAAAGGCATCCCATCTGCATTTGGAAATGTGATCTTGTATGTATGTATAAAAGTGCTAAAATCAATTGTTTTTAGATGACATCTACTACAAGAGAGCCAAAACTTCCTGTTGTTGCTGGATGCCTGAAAGGAATCACAGCTCTGATGGTGAACTTCACCAAATCAATGGACGAAGGTGGGCATGTGTTTTATGTAAATTTACTGTCCTGCATTGGTCTAAACCTACTGTAACTGAATAAATATGCTCACTGCTTTGCTTTAAACAGACCCAGTTACGTCAAAAGAAATCTTTGATTATGCGCTAAAGGCAATCTCTCCACAGGTAGGATTAATGTTGCTGTTTTACACTTTTTATGTAGTACATGTCACATTTTCTGTTCGAGGCTCACTAATAAATACATTTCTTCCTTCCTTGCCTCTCTAGACTGATATTAAACGATATGCAGTCATGTTTGGTAAGTGGAATTTGACATCGACACACATTTATATGTAATACATCTAATATTTAACTAATTCGTTGTCTTTTTTGACTCTTGACAGCCGGTCTCAAACTGTTCGCTAAGCATTCCAGCCAGTTCGGCAATTGTCTCATGGATCATTACATGTCTATCTTTGATGTTATGTCCAAACTTTGTGGACATATAAATGCAGAGCTGAAAAAGAGTAGTTATACGGCACTAGAGTCATTTCTAAAACAGGTAATTTTTTCTGTATACTGGTTATTCAAAGTATAATGTTTTCATGTTATTTATTAATTTTTATGTTTAACTTGGTTATGGTGACATGTCAAACTTTTACTCTCATTTTGGTAAAGGTGGCCACTCTTGTGGCAGAGAACATAGAGTTGCACAAAAGCAAGCTGAAGTACTTCATGCAGAAGTTCTGTGCTATCATCAGGACCATGGAGTCCACTAATAAAGAACTGTCCATTGCTATCAGAGGATATGGCCTGTTTGCTGCGGTTTGTATCTGGACATTTTAACAGAATAGGAAACAATAGTCTATAATCAAAATCTCTCAGCGTGTCAGATTGTTTTGCATTATTGTAGTTGTTTCTAATTTCTATTTTTAAGATTCTCTGACTTCTGTGTTTGTTTGCCTTTAGCCGTGTAAGGTGGTGTGTCCTCAGGATGTAGATCTGATGTATACAGAGCTGATTCAGCGGTGCAAGCAGATGTACCTGACTGAGACTGACCGGGATGATGAAAATGTCTACCAGCTGCCAAGCTTCCTCGACTCCATAGCTAGTGTTCTGGTACACCTTGACCGGGTATGATAAATCTTCTTTACTATGAGCTGTTAAATCCCACTGTAGATGATTATATCCATCATTGCTTTATCTAGGGCCATATGAAATCTGTTTATATTTTTCCCCAAATTCCATTTAATTTTTCTAGACTCTGTTATAATGGTTAAATAAAAAAAAATTAAACAAAAAAAAACATGTCTAATTAATTGAAATCATGCAACTTACAAAATTTAACAGCAATTTATTCAAAGTTTAACAAAAATTACATTTTTAAGGCGCTATGAAATACATTTTATTTGATCATTTCTCAAATGTAGTTTTATTTTTTACCAAATTTAGTGTTTTCCATTCATTTTCTGGATTCCATTTTAATGGTTTCATTCAATTTTAATAATCAATGCATCTCTAATTAATAAAAAATTATTTATAAAAAAAACTATTTACTAATATCTTATTTATTTATTTCAGAATACTATATAAAATATAAATATTTCTTAAAATAATGGTTTTGTAATAATTTGATTATTAGTAGTCATTAGGCTTGTCATGATACCATAAAAATGACTAACGATACTATACCAGCTGAAGTATCATGATACCCTTGCAGTATTCTGTTAATTTAAAATTCTGTTATACAAAATTAATTAAAATTTCATAAATAAAAAAATGTAAATGAAAACAGAAAGGATTTTTCTCTGAATACTTCATTAATGTGAATCAATGACTGGCTATTGTTATGCATGAAATCATGTAAACAAAACTCTTCATGTAAACAAAATCTTAGCACTGCACAGAGCCTGCATGAAGTGACCTTTAGATGTGGTATTTATACATTTAGACTGTATTTATAATTTCATAAATAATGTTATAAGATTAATGTTTTAAATACAAAACTCTGAATATAGAAATATGTTGGAAAGGAATGTAATATGATGGGAAACTTAAAACCGCCAGCAGGTGGCAGCAGTGTTCATGATTGAATCACTGAGTCATTCAAACGATTCTTTCAAAACAGCTGAATCCTTCAGGAGCGAATCAAATGACTGTTTTTATGAATGGCTTAGTGTATCAATGATTCGCCCAAGCCAACGCGGATTCGTATTCGAACACCGAAACGAAACAAAAACAGCACTCTTAACTCTTGCTGTGTCATATTGCTGAACTGTCAGGAGCATTTTTGTTCGCATATCTTGAAATTTCCAAGTTAGCAGCTTGTATATTAAAACATATTCATTTAAAATTAAAAATATATATATATATATATATAATGATTCATAAGAACCAAGTGCAAAGCCACTATGTTAATGAATGGAATTGCATTCGTGATCGCAAAGATGCTTCCAGAAACGAATGATTACACCTGTTCTAAAAGTGGGCAAATGAATAAAACTGCGAGAATACGTTCTTGTAAGATATTATGATGTTGAACAAGTGATTCTTGAGCTGGTGTTTTTTTAAATAACATCAGACGGTCTGAATCAGAGACCTCTCTTCTGATAAACTGCAGCATGAACAACGACGTGCAAGTGCCACGTCTCATTTCAAACTGAACTGAAAAAAGTGTCGGGAAACACTGAATACCACATAAAGCGTATACATAGCATGTACTACACAAAGCAGAAAGACATTTTGGCAGTTAACTTGTAATGTTTCTGCTGGTGTGCATGTTCAAATGAACGTTTTAAACGGTGTTCCTGCCGTGCATACAGCATATCTTGTGGTACTACCGTATGGACGATACTACCGTTTAAAAAATACAGTGGCACCGCTGGTATTTTTAAGCTTTAATATCGCGATACTACCGTAGTACCGGTATATCATGCAACCCTAGTAGTCATTACCTTAAGTATTTTTTTTCTGTCAAGTTAAACCAAACTTTTATTTTGACCAGTTGCTGTGAAGACCTTTAATTTTCTTTTTGTATATGATATGAAGATATTGTTTTTTCTCAAAATAAATGGTAAAATGCTCATAAAGTGACTCTTAGAGCAGTTCTAGAGTTTGTTTATTTGTTCATGTACTTGTATGTTGAGGCGGCAGAGGCTGAAAACACTGTGAGCGCTTCAGTCTGTGTGTAGTAAACGAAATGTATCTGCACCATTCATTCACACAGAAACACGCAGAACATGCAGAATATTTAAATAGTATTTTTGGCTTAATATTTACAGACATTAGTCCACTAGTCCGTTTTGATTTTAGTGTACTGCCCTACTTCTGATTTATTCATCCGAACATTGGCAAATTCCGTTAAATTCCACATTATACAGTAAATTCAGTTTTTATGACTGGATTCTGTGATTCAGTCTGTGTTTTCGGCATTGTGTAAATCATAGATCCCTATTTATCTAATCCGTTAAATATGTTGATAAGTTGGCATTTTAAATATTCAGTATGTAGGTCAATTTATAGTACCCTGTTTTGTGCTGCTGCATCTTAATAGGTTTGGTTATCGCTTTAGGACCACAAATTTAGTTTTAAGTGTCTCTTGGCATAGAATCAAATGAACATGAAAATTTTCAGTATTTGTTGCTGATGCCTTTGTTTTGCTCTGTTGTTCACCTGTTTTCACCTAACAGATTATAATGTAATTTCTATAACTGGTTGCAGATCCCTGAAGTGTACACACCTGTGCTAGAGCGCCTCCTTGTGGTTCAGATGGACAGCTACCCTCAGTACAGCCCAAGAATGCAGTACGCCACCTGCCGCTCCATCATCAAGGTGTTTGTTGCCATGGCAGTGCGAGGACCAGTCCTCTGGGGTTTCACTAGTTCTGTGGGTAAGGATGAACTGGAGGTTTGCCTTGTCCGATCTGATTCAAGGTTAGTTTTGCTTGTTTTACTAGTCTCACTCTTCATTTCTTCAACAACAGTTCACCAAGGCCTGATCAGAGTGTGCTCTAAGCCGGTTCCTCAGTCAGAAGTAAGTGTTTTTGCTTAAAATGCTTTTTTTTTTTGTTTATATTGTAATTATCATATCATAATGTATAAGAGCTTGATTCTGTATATATTTATCTACCTATTATGAGCAGAACATTCCTTCAGGAGCTTCTCAGACTGAGGAGGACTCCACCCTGGTGCGCTCTGGGAAATGGAAAGTTCCTTCTTCTAAGGACTACCTGGACCTCTTTAAGGGACTTCTGGACTGTGAAAACCTTAAAGTAAGAAATCAAATATATATTTGATGTAGGACACAGTGGTGTTATTTAAGGTAACGGTTTAACTTGTTACTATTTTAATACGTTATTTGTTTAGAATGTGATCCTGTAATCATGATCAAGTTGTTTTATGTGTAGTCTGATTACTTTGTTTTAAAGCTTTATCTAATGTTTTTACTGATTTAATTTCCTGTTTTCAGGACACAGGATTCATGGACGCAGCTCCAGCTGCCAAGAACTACAACCTAAGAGACATAAACCGACACTTATATGATGCACTGGTGCAGTCGGTCATGAAGATTTTGGAAAAACTTGATCTTTCAGTGCAGAAAGTCAATGCAGCTGAGGAGGTACTATTGCAGTGCTCCACCTTGAACGAATAGCCAAAGAAACAGAGCATAAATTAAAAATGTTTTTAGTGAAATACTTTTTTTTTTTTCTTAGGCACAGAGTGATGCAAGTGCTGGATTTATGCCTTCATCTGACCCCACAGCAAACCTTATACCCAACAAACCCAAAGACTTCATTGCCTTTATCAACTTGGTTGACTTCTGCAGGTGTCAAAATTCTTTTCCAGTGGAACAGTCATAAATCAAACAAACAGAAACACACTCTTATTTGTGCTCTTGTTGTTTGAGATTTAATATATGAGGTTATTGTTATCCTTTTTACAGTGAGTTATTGCCTTCAAGAAATCCTGAGTATTTTGCCCAGTGGATGCACCCCCTGTGTCACGAGCTTATTCTGCAATCAATACGTTTCCCTCTGGTCAGCGGCTTTTATAAACTCCTCTCCCTCTCTATGGGCATTGCAAAGAAAATCCACTATTTTCAGGTAATACACATTCTCCATCATATGAATCGACTCCTGAATTTAATGTTTTAATAAACTGTATGACAAAACCAATGTCTTTTTTTTTATAGAACCTAAAACAAGAGCCCAAAAGTGTTGGCGGTGGCTCAACTATGGAGAATGCTTGTTTTTCACTCCTTGCAAAGTTTGGAAAGGAGGTGCCATTTCAACTCTTTTTGCTGCTTTATTTCTGTGTTAGATGGTTGAACATTGCCATGAGCTTCATGTTTCATTCATAATAGAATTTTCATTCTGTTCATTCTGATAAAACATTTTTGTTGTTTCCTCAGGTTTGTGTACGTATGAAACAATATAAAGACGAGCTCCTGGCTGCCTGTCTGATGTTCATCCTCTCTCTTCATCCTGACATGGTGGCTCTGGATATCAAGGCATATATCCCTGCTCTGCAGGTTAGAAAATCAAGGGAAATGTTGTGATCATCAGCATTAGTATTTTTAGGGTTGTCAGTCGAGAAAAAAAAATTAACTAATTAATCACACTTTTTTTTTTTCTGTAGTTAATTGAGATTTATCACGATTAACCCCACCTAACATTAATGTTTTTAAATATACTTTTATCCTGCAATAATTTCAAGTCAATCTTTACATTAACGTTGAAATAACAAACATTTAATATTTGTTAACTTTTTTTTATGACTGAAGGTATCACTGATGCTAATATTCCTGATGTCTCAATATTTAACCATTGACTATAGCCATTCAACATTACAGTATAATTGGGAAAAATCAGTTTGAATATTTATAAGATTTTCAAAAAGAACAACTTCTAATTTAAGTGAACTTAAACAATCTTCACATAAAGCAGTTATTTACTTGTGCCCTTAAGCAAGTAAGAAATATACAGAAATTGAATAAAGTAATCAAACACTAAATACTAAATTAAATATAGATGAATCCTTAAAGCTACAAAAGTTATTGATTTACCTTTTTTTTTTTTTTTTTTTTTTCTTTTCTTTCATTCCTTGATTAATAGACGTCACAGCAGCTGAGTTATCTTCTTATTTGACTGAATAACAGCAGACAGGACAGGAAAATAGTTTTTTTTTACTGACATATGGCCTGACAGCATCGCATCTGACCTCATTTCACTGTTCTACTGAAGCTCCTCTTTCAGCTGTACATTTCCCGTGCTCGTTTGACTAGCAAAATGTCCTGTTTGATGTGATCATGATAAAGACGCTCTGCCTTTAAATAAATGCACTTGTTGTCAAGAAAAAAAAGAGACAGAAGCAGCATTTGTGAGTGGGGTGGTCAACCCTAGCCCCGGCCCTGTGTTAATTGTGTTAGATATTCTTAATGCCGTTAAACTGGTATTTCCTGCATTAACACACTGATTTTGACAGCACTGGTATTTTTAAATTAACAGTAAGTAGGATTTTGAAGTGATTCAGAAAAACTGAAACATGATAAAATTTTGGAATGGAATATCATCATCTGTTTTTATTGTTTTGGTTGCAGGCTGCTCTACGGTTAGGTTTGAGTCATGCTCCTTTAGCCACAGCAGCACTGGATGCTCTGGAGTCCTGGTCCTCTCTTATCCCTGCAGCCATCATGCAGCCACACTATGCAGAAATCCTGCCACATTTAGATGGCTACCTCAAAACAACTAACTCTGGTCAGTTATTCATAATTTCATCATATAATCTCTACTGTACTGTCAAAGAAATGTTCACAGCTTACTATTGTAAATTTACTATTAAATACATCTAAGGGTCAGTGATTATTTTGAAATTAGTCATTTTTGTAATTTGTAATTATTTTTATTCATTCCATTAGAAAAAGATGACGCCAATATGGAAGTGACATTTGTCTCAACGGGAAGCTTAAAAAGTTATGGACAAGTCATGTTGAGGCTTCTGAAGAAATCAAAACACTTTTCTGTGGTAATAAGTTTGATTTGTTTGCCATATGTAGATTTTGTCTGTTTTGTTAATTTAATAGATTCTGAGATGTAACTAAAATAATGTAATATATAATTGCATGCACAGATATTCAGTAGCTTGTTTTTTTACAATGGTTATTGAGCACATTGGTTTAATGGTCATGACAGTGGTGTCCTAATGTTACTGTGGTTTTTATTAGGGAGATGAGTCTCCGATTGGTGCTGTGAGACGCAGAGTGGTACGTCTGCTTGGACACTTGGGAGGACAGCTCAATAGGAGCCTTGTGACAGGTTGTTTTGTTTCTGCTGCTTTTAAATAAATTCATCATCGACTTTCTTAAACAGCCAGTATTTGTTCACTTTGTTTGGTTGTTTCTGCTTTAACTTGCTTAGAGGAGAAGTTCACTTCCAGAATAAAAATTTCCAAGATGTTCATGTCTTTAGATGCCAAGAAAGTAAGGTTTTTGATTTAAACATTCCAGAATTTTTCTCCATATAGTGGACTTCAGTGGTGGTGCGGTTTTAAAGTGCTCCACACGATCACAGCCAAGGAATAAAGGTCTTATCTAGTGAAACGATAGGTCATTTCAGACAGTTTTGAAGTTGGAGGTGAACATAAGATGGAGTTTTTCGCCCTGCCCTACCTTTTTGAACCGAAATACACAGATGAAGTCCACTATATGGAGAAAAATCCTGAAAATTTTCCTCAAAAACCTTAATTTCTTTATGACTGAAAACAGGTGGGTAAATTTTTATTATGGAGGTGAACTTCTCCTTTAAAAAACAGGCTCTTTTTAAAGTTTTCTCTTATCTAACCCAAGCTGTTTCTGCGGAGGACATGATGAAGCGTTATGTAGCATGGGACTGTGAGAAGAGGCTGAGTTTTGCCGTGCCTTTTAAAGACATGAAGCCTGAGATCTACCTGGACTCCTTCTTGCCACGGGTCACGGAGCTCGCACTGTCCTCCAGTGACAGACAAACTAAAGTAATCGTAGTCCTCAGTCAACTTATCTAATTTTCATGTCGTTGTTGATAAAGTTCATCATCATCGTGTTATTTATTAACCCAAAAAATTCAGGCTAAAGTTGATAATTCTGTCTGGTGTGTAGGTGGCAGCGTGTGAGCTTCTGCACAGTCTGGTCATATACATGGTGGGCAGAGGAGCCCAGATGACAGAAGATGGCAAGTCTGCTCCTCCCATGTACAACCTGCACAGAAAAGTCTTTCCTGTTCTTCTACGCTTGGCCTGTGACGTTGACCAGGTCTTTAATATTTAGTGTGCTCTAAATGTGATAAACTGTTTTTGTCCTTCATTAGTTACTGTAAAGCAGTGCTTCTCAACCTTTTTGCATCCAAGGTTGCACATGTAGGCCAAGATATTCCCTCTGGTATTCTCCTGTAATGATGACACACACGCTTGTTTAACGTTTAACTGTTAATTAACGTAGGAAACAAGTAAAATAGTTCTGTTTACACATTACACAACTCTAATTTTTACATTATTCAAGTTTTTTTTTTTTTTTTTTTTTTTTTACAGTAAGTTATTTAATTTTTAACAGATGAATGAGTGATTTTGTGGCCCTCTTGGAGTTGTGGCCCACCTGAAGTTCATGGTTTCATATATACATTTGGTTCCTTTTCATCAGTCTCTTCAATCACAATCATGTGTTAGTTTCTCAGACTTTAAAACTTTAACACTTCTTCAGGTGACGAGGCAGCTTTTTGAACCTCTGGTAATGCAGCTTATCCACTGGTTCACCAACAACAGAAAGTTTGAGAGCCAAGACACAGTGGCAGTGCTGGAGGCTATTTTGGTGAGTAAAAACCCCCTTAGTAGACAAACTTTTTTCAAAATTGAGTCAGATGTCTGTAATTTGTGTGGAAACATTTGCTGTAATGTTTGTATTGCACAGGATGGCATTGTGGATCCGTTAGACAGCACCCTCAGAGACTTCAGTGGCACCTGTATCCAGGAATTTGTCAAATGGTCCATCAAACAGACCACCCCCAAACAGCAGGAAAAGAGCCCAGCCAACATAAAATCTCTCTTCAAACGTATCTACAGCCTGGCCTTACACCCCAACGTCTTCAAGAGGCTTGGAGCTGCGCTCGCCTTTAACAGCATGTACAGGCAGTTCAGGTCAGTGGTTGCATTAGATTCAACATTTCAGCAATGTGAGTAAATGAAAAAGTGAGTGCAAATGTTTTGTGATGTTTATCCAAATATTGTTGTGTTTCTCAGAGAAGAGAGCTCTTTGGTGGAGCAGTTTGTCTTTGAGGTGCTGGTGGTGTTTGTTGAAAGTCTAGCTCTGGCCCACTTTGATGAAAAATCCCTGGGTAAGAAACTGATCTGTTCTTTGTCAAAACATCTTGTTTGATGGTCATGACTATTATCCTGGCTTTAAAATTGTTATTGTTACACAGGAACCGTTCAACAGTGTTGTAGCTCTCTGGATCATCTGAAGAGGATCATTAAACACAAGGCAGACTCGCTCAATAAGAACGCCAAGAGGCGTGTACCTAGGTACACATACGTTTGATTATGATATTATTCTTAAAACTTCCCTTAAATCAAGTGAGTATTGTGAATGTGTAAACATTTTGTAGCTAGCTGACATATCTGTCTTTTCTGCTTTTCAGAGGTTTCCCTCCAGATCAGTCAGTGTGCTTGTCAGATGTAGTCATGTGGCTGCTGACCCAGTGTGGAAGACCGCAGACTGAGTGCCGACACAAAAGCATGGAGCTCTTCTATGAGTTTGTGCCTCTGTTGCCAGGTACTGGCTGGATATTTATAATGAAGACAACACAGTGGTTTTATTGTCAGTCAGGGACTCTTGTCTCCAACTGTTCACTGTTCCTCTTCAGAATTTAAACATAACTTAGGGTGCTTTCACATCTGGCACTTTGTTTTGGAACCTGGTGCATTTCCCCTCTTAGCTCGGTTCGTTTGGGCATATGTGAACACGGCAATTGCGCTCGGATCCACGCCAAAACAATCGGTCTGAGATCGCCTGAATGAGGTGGTTTCAGCTTGATTGAAAATGAACTCTGGAGTGGTTCGGTTGTAGTGAGAAAGTAACCCGAACCAACAAACTAGGCTATATCACAATGTATAATGGGTAATTACAGTTCCGTGAACAGCAGTAGCTGTGTTGTTTTGCTAATACCGCTTAAAATGAACCTGTGAATGTCTGTGTGCGCCATTTCATTTTATAATGCCATCTTATTGCTCTCTTTGTAGTAGGTGCATTTTAAAAATGTTTTCCCCTGCTCAAAATTCTAAATTAATATAACGACAGCTACAAAAAATACAACATTAAGCCCACAAAGCTGTTGTTGTTCCATCCTGACGGACGACAGCTGAGCAGAATCCTGGAAAGTAAACCGTGGAACTTTAACCAATGAGAGGACAGTTTACTCGCACGTGACTTGTATTAACACATTTTGTCTGTTTAGAAATTTTGCCATGTGAAAGCGAACCGCACAAGAAAAAAAAAATTGTAACAATTTTAATCCCTGTTTCGGAACAAAGCAATTGATCTACAGGTGTGAAAGCATGCTTAAAGAAACTTAAAGAAAGAGAACCGACAAGAAATTACATGTCAAATTGTTCAACTTGAAATTAACAACTGTAAAAATATTCACAAAAAAAATATTCACAAAAAAAAAAAAAAAAAAAATCACAGCTTTTTTTTGGCCGATCTCAGAATTTTAGGAAATATATACTGAATTATTCAATAAACTAGGATACTCAGTAGATTAACAAAGCTCTGATTCATTTCATGACTCAAAATGTTTCAATAATGGGTTTTCAATAAAAAAAACAAGAAGAGTTTTTTTTGTTTTTTTTTTTTTTTTTTGGAGCAATCTCAGAATTTCAGGAAATATATACTGAATTATTTAATGAACTAGGATAGTCAATAGATTAAGAAATTCCTGATTAATTTCATGACTCAAAATGTTTCAATAATGTCTTTTCAATAAAAAACAGCGGTTGTTAATGGAAAAAAGTATATAGGAAGAGTTTTCTCAGAATTTCAGGAAATGTGTCCTGAATTATTTTCTGTGGTTTCAGTTTTAAATCATTACAGTTTTTTTTTTTTTTTTTAGAAAAGCTTGTTCTTAAATTGTTTTTTTTTAGAAATGTCTTTACATTTTTGCATGAATGTGATTTAGGTCATTTTGCACCTCTAACACTAGGATTGCATCAGAATTAAATATCAGAATGACTATTAAGATTATTAAGAAAAACAAACAAAACATAATATGACTTTCATCTTTATTTCTATGTGCATATAACTATGTTTCTTTAATTTTTTCTTTTTTTGTTCAGGTAATGCTTCTCCTGCAGCGTGGCTTGATGAACAGATGAAGAAGTGTGGTCCAGGATTTCTCATTTCATGTTTAGAAGGAGGCGGTTTACTCACCCAGCCTACTTTGAGAGAGGTTGAAGCCCCCTTCAGCATCAGAAGCACCTTACAATGGATGGATCTACTGCTGGCTGCTCTTGACTGCTACAACACCTTCACAAACCTGCGCTGTATGCAACCCCAAAGGATCCTGGGTGTGTAAATCCACATCATGAAATGCCTAAACTTCAGATACATTGCTAAACATTTCCTGTATCCCTGAAATTCTGTAACTGTTGAATTAACACAAATACTGTCTGTCTCCCATTCCTCTCCTCATCCAGGCACTGGTGAGAAGTCCAGCTTTTTGCCAGCTCTCCGTTTCTTCCTTACAGAGCTGTCCATGCAGGATGTTCAGACTGCCAGGGCTTGCTTCAAAATGGGTAGTGCCGGTCAGTCACACTTCAGCCCTCGTGAGAAAGAGCAGTACAACTACATCAAGTGCTCCATCATTGTCCGAATTCTGGAGTTCTCCACCATGGTACTACAGAAATGTCCACAGGACCTTTGGAAGGTATGATTACTTTTGCTCTAAAAGTCTACCTACCAAAAATCTAGTAAAGCTACTAGAACATAAAGTTGGAAAATATCATGCTTCTTGACACTTTTTCTACTTTCTGTTTAGATAATGGAGCAAGATGTTTTCAACTCTTCTTTCTTCACACTGGTGGCACTGGCGGTGTGTGAGCCCTCTTCCATTGGGTTCAACATGGCAGATCTGGAGGTGATGACTCAGCTGCCAGAGGTGTGTGCTCCTTTGCTTAAAGCTTTGGCATCAACGCCTTACAGGACACAGCTGGAGAGCGGCATTAGGAAGAGAATCACCGTGCAGAGGTATGTTCAATTTCTTTGTATGTTTCAGTAAATTGAGTTGTGTGGTCTTGTGGTTGTTGCACCTACTCTTAAACATGCACGACTTTGTGTTTTTTCCCCAGTTCCATTGCCCCTCCTTTTTCCTATTGTCTCCACATGTACATTTGCTGTAAACTGGGGTTACAGTGGAAATATTGTTTAAATGAACAGATTTATTTAGTATGTGGTATATCCTTGTTCATTTATGTTTGTGTGTTCTCTGTCTTTTTCTGGACAGTGTGGAAGAGCTGTGTGCTATTGACCTGTATGAGATGGACACCAGAGACAGTCATGCTAGCATGCATCTGTTACTCTCAGCCTGTAAGCAGCTTCACCAGTCTGGTCTGCTCAACTCAGTTCTACACAGTCAGGTACACACTGATTAAATGAATGCTTTTGTAGTTATGTTCAGTCTACACAATAGGTACATTAACATTTAGGTTGTGATGTTTACCGTTTCTCTGTAGGATGCTAGTTATGGTTGCTCTCTGGGCTCCAAACTTATCACTAGTGTGTATAAAAGCATTGCTCCTGGAAGCGACAGGAAGTCTCTGCCCTCTATGGATGTTGGCAGCAGGAAGTTGGCTGACAGACTTGTGCAGTTGGCATTCTGTTTGGGTGATCAGGCAAGTGGTTTGAATTACAGTTAAAAAGGAAAAGGACTAAGACGTTAAAGATCTTTGGCTGTTCATGTTTTTGTATGCATCGGTTAAATAAATCCAATCTTGAAACCTGTCTTTATTTCCCTAAACAATTCAGAGCGAACAGACTGTTGGGCTTTTGCTGAACACAATTACGCTCTCCGTCCCTCTCTCTGGCAGTCTGAATCCTCACTTCCTCAGCTTCTCACACGGAGAGTACTTCTACAGCCTCTTCCAGACATCTCTCAATACTGAGTTACTCCGTAGAGTGGACCACACAGTGCCGCTGCTGCTGGCTGCAGCCAACCAGAACCCCAGCATGGTGAGCCATCAACTGGCTAGACTGGGCTATGTTTGTATGTAGATTGAGGAAACCGCTGGCACTATTGAGCCCTATGATTAGACTTATTGTGCTGACAGGAACTGCAGTCCTGTTGAAGAAATACACCAGCAGGACAAAATAATCTAGCTAACAGTAAACTCTAGTTTTGCAGTTATTATGACTGAAACTGTCTAACTTTTGTTTCCGACATGCTCCGATTGCTTAGACATATGCATATACACAAATAAGTGCTAGTAAGAGCAGCTTGGCCATTTTCTCCAAAAGCACTGAAATCTGAAAAGTTGTTTGACTTTCTCTTTAGGTTAGTATCCTGCTGAACGGCATGTTGGATCATAGTTTCCGTGAGCGTTCAGTCAGAAAGGCCCAAGGCTCACAATTGGCTGAACAGGTGCTCAAGGGCTGGAATTTACTCAGGCCGTGGTGGGAGGGTCCTGCAGCCTCACCAGAGAGCAAAACGTCAGTCCTTTCATTGCTTGCCAAAGTACTCCAGGTACCACATCAATTGTACTTTCTTTTTTAGTGCATTATGAAGAGCTAAAATGGACACATGAATGGGATTTCAATTACATTTTTTCACTCTGCAGATTGATTCGTCTGTATGCTCCAATACTGATCACCCAGCATTCAATGCTGTGTTCACCACTTTCACAGCCCTTCTCACAGATACATCTATGCCATTAAATCTCAAGGTAACCTTTTCCAGTTATTTTTTACAATTACTCTGTGTTTTGCAAATATGCACCAAAATCCGCACCCGTTATGCTCATTCTTGCAGTGACAAAATTATATTGACACTGTAATATGGTAAAGACCAAAACTGGAAAAAGTGATTTTTAGTGCTTGTTTTGGCTTATGGAGTGTATATTGATTCCTTCATCTTTCTCTGATTGCACTCTCTGTTATTAGAGCCAGGCTCTGATCATGCTGCCCTTCTTCACGACATTACCCAGCATGCCATTGGAGGAGCTCAGGAGGGCTCTGGAGACTCTGGTGGCTACACATTTCCCTATGCAGTCAGATGAATTCCCTCGCGGATCACTTCAGTGCAACAACTACATGGATTGCATTCGCAAGGTA
Organism: Cirrhinus mrigala; assembly: GCA_036247105.1. NCBI lineage: Eukaryota > Metazoa > Chordata > Actinopteri > Cypriniformes > Cyprinidae > Cirrhinus > Cirrhinus mrigala. The sequence continues at coordinate 28,523,175 of CM070013.1, forward strand.
ATATGCTTAAACTAGATGTCAGACACTGATGTTTATTCAGCTTAAGTGGTTATACTCACAAATGCGTATACTGTGAATACTATAGATGTTTTTCCTGAACACGGAAGTCGCGCCTGACTCTTAACCAGAAGGATGTTTTGCTTTTCCAGTCTCCAGTGTTTCTATTCAAATTAGCGTATATTCCAAGCTGATAATCTAATGTTAAACCTATTAAAATGTTTTTAAAAAGCACATGGCTCCATAGTGCCATCACTTTAATGTTGCAAAGACCTTCATTTGTCAGTGCCTCACTCCTCAAAAGTTAATGAGTGTGTAGATGACACTAAGCTGCCGGCATTAGCTACATTTAAAACAGATGGGCGCTATTTGAATGGGTTTCTATGGAGACCGGAACAGAAGAGCATCCAATCGGAAGTTAGAATTCGTAATGTTGGCGCTCATCGTTTTCTCAGGAAAAAGGTCTATAGATACCATGGTTTACTTTTTGAAATGACTTGAAATTAGTAAATTAACAATATTGACTTGAATTTGACATTTTGTCACTTAATGTAACCCTTGTTGAAATAAAGGAAAACTGGAGATAACGAAGAACTCGAAAGTTATTCATGTCTTTTTTTTTTTTTTGTAAAGCAATTATAATTGGTAATTTGTTTTGATAACATCAGTTTTTAGAGGCCCTGCAGCTGTCTCAGAGTCCTTTATTATTGAAACTCATGGCTAGAGTTCTGTGCCGGGACAAGAAACATATCATGGAGGAGCTCTTTCAGACCTGCTTTCAAAATATTGCTCGCCAGTAAGTTCAGAAAGATTCCTCTTTATGTGTCTATATTTGCTTATATTTGCTTGGATTTATTTCTGATATGCATATTTTGCATATTATTTCTCTTTGTCAGGTCCCAGCTGGAAAGACAGGTTCTCCTCCTCAGTTCTGTCTACCAGTCATTTCAAGCCAAAGATGTGCCTTCAAACTCGATGCTTATGGGTCTTATAGACAGAGTCCTACTGCCAATGGCTTCTCATTGCAGCCCTCAAGCACTCTCTCAGTTCTTCATTACTAATATTACTGATATCATGACTACTCTACAGGCACGCTTCACCAAGGTGAGTAACATTGGATTATTAAAGTATACTAAATATGATTCGGGTAGATCCGTTCAAATCTAAAAACATTTTTGTGCTGTCATTCAGACATACTGCTATTGTGTTTCCTGTCATCTGTCCTCCAGTCTGTTGAGTCAGTGTTTGAGAGTCAAATCATGATGAAGATCGGCTGTTGTAAGCTGCTGGAGGTGTTATACTCTCGTCTGCCTAAAGAGGAAGTCTATTCTAAAAACTCAGCTATCAACCAGGCCTTCTGTGGCACAGGCAGTACAGAAGGCAATGAGCTTTCCAAGAACCTCCTCAAGTTTGTATTACTTTTTTTTTTTTTATATTGTTTGAGAAGTTGTTTCATCACATTTGGAAAGAAAATATGATTACCTCCTTTTGTTATGGTGACTTTAAAGAAGTAATTCATCCACAAATAAAAAATATTTAGTGGAATACATTCTGTGAGAGCTCTTTATGTATTCTACACAAGAAAGAAAGTGTTTTTTTTTTTTTAGTCCTTTAAATATGTTGGTAAGTTATACAACTAGGTCTCAGCCTCAGGAACTCAGGAGCAAACTGCAAAAAAATGCTATAATTGCAAAGTAGATTTCATTTTGATATCTGAACCTAATCAATGCAATACATGTCAGGTCGTGTTTTGAGGCCTTCACTGAGAACATGGCAGGAGAGACAGTTCTGCTGGAGCTGAGGAGACAGTATCACTGTGCTGCATATAACTGTGCCATCGCCCTGATCAGCTGCAGCTTCAATGAGACCAAATTCTATCAGGGCTTCCTCTTCACTGAGAAACCTGACAAGGTCTGTTACTGTGCACACATATAATTCAATATGTATTGTGTACAGGCAGTGTTCATAATGTTTGTTATATTTATTATTTTAATTTTTTAAGTATATGTTCATGTTCTGTCTTATGCATTGCATAAGAAAGGTGCACACACTTTCTTAGTAAAACAGACATATAATTTTAAGTGTCCTTTTCTCTGATAAGTATAGCATTTTCTATATTTGTAAATTAATTTGTTGTTTGATCATATTTTTTTACTCCAGAATCAATTCATATTTGACAACCTCATTGATACACAAAGAGTGTACAACTTTCCGATAGAGATTGATGTAAGTAAAGCTTTTAAATATGTTATATTTGTATTTGATTTGTGTTGTGTTGTATTGCATCAAGTTTCCTTGCGTTTACAGGTCCCTATTGAGAGAAAAAAGAAATATGTCATGATCAGGAAAGAAGTGAGTGGAGAAGACGGAGGTGAGTTGTCTGAGATATCTACAAGCTTGTTAACTACATTTAAAAGAATAAATGCCATCCATAAATATTTATGAAGATGCTGTTGTGTTATGTATATTCCAGGACTGATTTTAGCATAAGTTAACAAGGCGCTTTCACAGATGCCATCTACTCTCTTGTAAGTCCTGTTCATTATCTGATTCTTTTTCAGATGCACCTGTATATCTCTCCTCCCAGTCCTACATGGCAGACAGCAGTCTCAGTGAAGAGATGAGTCAGTTTGACTTTTCCACTGGAGTTCAGAGCTTCTCCTACAGCTCCCAGAATCCTTCAGGAGAGAGCAGCTCCAACAGGACTCGGGTATGTCTCAGGAAACATTAATGTTTTCTTTTAAGTGGAGGTTATAGGTACAGAAGATGATTTTTTTTATGAATAACTGTCTGCATTTTTAGGAGCGTAAAGAGGTTGTGTCTCAGGATGAGACTGTGGAGCTTGAGATGGATGAGCTGAATCAACATGAGTGCATGGCCAATATGACAGCACTGCTGCGCCACATGCAAAGGAACAACATCACTCCTAAAACAGAGGAGGTTAGTCTCATGACCTCACAGGCATGAACAGTTTTGAGCAGATTTCGAGTCAGAACACTGATGGATATGTGCTATATTTCGTTTTAGGGAGTGATACCTAGTGATCTTCCTCCCTGGATGAAGTTCCTGCAGGGGAAGCTGGACAATCCATCTACCCCGCTGAACATTAGACTCTTCATAGCCAAGCTTATCATCAATACTGAAGAGGTAGTGCTTCAGAGGGTTCTCTTCGTCTCTCTCTGGATTTATTGATATGTTTTATATATGATGTTTTTATTGTACATCTATGTCCAGATATTTCGTCCTTATGCGAAGTTTTGGCTGGGCCCACTGGTGCAGCTGGTGGTTTCCAGTAGCAATGGAGGAGAGGGCATTCACTTCATGGTAGTGGATATTGTGGTGACTGTGCTCTCATGGGCAAGTGTGGCCACACCAAAGGTATTTTTACTCATGTATTGATTCTCAGTATACTTTATTTGTAAATATTTTTTTATTATATATTGCATACATTTTAATATTTTGGGTCCCACTTCATATTAGGTGGCTTAACTACTATGTACTTATATCAAAGTACAATGTAAAAGCATTAATGTGCACAATAACAATTGACAATTTGTGAAAAAGTGAGTCCACTTCCAGAGCAAAAATTGACAGATAATATACTCACCCCTTGTCATCCAAGATGTTCGTGATAAAAGATGTTCAGCCATAAAGAAATTATGTTTTTTGAGGAAAAGATTTCAGCATTTTTCTCAATATAATGGACTGATATGGTGCCCCGAGTTTGAACTTCCAAAATGCAGTTTAAATGTGGCTTCAAACAATCCCAAATTTGGCTGTAAATGATCCCAGCTGAGGAAGAAGGGTCTTATCTAGCGAAACGATCGGTTATTTTCATAAAAATAATACAGTTTATATACTTTTTAATGTCAAACGCTAATCTTGTCTTACTCTGCCTGAACTGTTTTTGTTCTGGTTCATGACAGTTAGGGTAGAGAAAAATATGGAGAAAAATCCTGAAATGTTTAACTCAAAAAACATTATTTTATTTACGGCTGAAGAAAAAAAAGACATGAACATCCTGGATGACAAGGGGGTGAGTACATTATATGTGACTCTTTGTTCTGGAAGTGGACTTCTCCTTTAAATGTAAGTAATTAGTAATTAAAGCCACCTAATATGAAGTGGTACCATATATTGTATTTATTGCCTTATCTCTCTTACTGTTTAGGGTACCACAAGAGATGAAGTTTTGGCCAATAGGCTCCTTGGGTTTCTGGTAAAGAACTGCTTCAACTCCAAACGGGCTGTTTTCCGCCACAACCTGGAGATTATCCGCACAGTTGTGGAGTGCTGGAAGGACTGTCTCACAATACCCTATGAGTAAGAAAAACAAATGCATCAAAGTACTTTATTTGTTATTTATTAGTTTATAGATTAAATACAAATATTTCAGAATGTGAGTAGCTGATATTCTAGGCTAGGTTTTTGTGATTCTGTGCTAAAATGACCATGCATAGATGGATGCAAAATCATAGAGATTTTTTTTTCCTCTTTTCCTCCCATAGTTTGATATACGAACGGTTTGCTGGAACTGATCCCAATAGCAAAGATAACTCTGTTGGACTACAGCTTTTAGGCATTGTAATGGCCAACAATCTTCCTCCATATGACGCAGCATGTGGCATTGAGCATGACAGGTAAACATTTTGTTAACATATACAGTGAATGTGTAAACATTAGAAATATGAATTTAAAATCAGTGTTGTTCTCTGTGAATTCCTGTGTTACAGATACTTTCAGTCACTGGCCAACAACTTGTCATTCATCAGATATAAAGAGGTTTACTCAGCAGCTGCGGAGATCATTGGTTTAATCCTAAACTACATGACTGAGAGAGAAAATGTGCGTGTGGCTGTTTGTTTTCATCAAACTGTATCATATTTGTCATCTGAGATATTTTGTTTTACATTGCAATATATTGTTGTAAATGTGAATGTAAATGTTTTTCTTCATTGTAGCAAAATGAAGAACCCTTATTTAATATTACTGTTACGAAGCTAATGGATTTGAGGAAGAAGGAGGTGGATGACAAATTTATTGTTTGTCTGAGCAAGGTGTCCAAACACTTTCCACCCTTAGTGGATCGGTGAGATGCATGTTTTTTTTCTTCCAAGTCCTGTGCAGTAAGAGCTTAGGGATATTTCTGTAAATAATGTTTGACTTTATATTCCACAGATTTGTAAATCCTGTGTTTTATTTGCTGCCAAAGCTGCATGGCATTTTGAAGACGCACTGCCTTGAATGTGTGCTGAGTCGTGCTGATGTCATCCCTGAAATTTACCTGCACCTGAAGACCAAAGGCCTCTCACAGATCATGAGCCACAAGTCTGCTCATTTTGCTTGTGTTATTTCAGGTTTTATGTCTGTGATTGTAAATATCATAGATAAATCCTCTTCACATCCCATTCTGTGTCTTTCAGAGATGAAGGCAGGCAGCGGGTTTGCTTGGATATCATACATAAGATCCTGGCCCGTCTGAAACCAGAAGAGCTGAAGGAGATTTTGGAAGCCATCACAGCATTTGTGTCTCACCCTTCTCCTGTCTGCAGAGAGAGAATGTATGACATCCTGATGTGGATCCAGGACAACTACAGGTAACTGACTCTATAAACCTCCCCCTGTGCAGTCTACTTTTGGTATGAAACAAAGTCTCAGCTTTCAAATTTTTGTCCAATTTTAAAAGAAATTCAAACAATAAATACCGTTTAGTGACTTCTTATTGTATCGTGACAGATCGCTGTAGTGCCGCAGTTCAAGCGACAAGTGAACTGATCATCTCTTTCTCTTTACTAGTTATAGCATGAAATAAACATGAATGAACATCAGAAGGTGTCTTGTTTCATTTGTGGAAAGATGTCAGTACACATCATTTTTCAAGTTCAAGTCCACTGATGTTAATCATCTACTCTCTTTTCTGGTTTGTTTGTTGGACAAAATGGCACATTCTGTGTTGTGATTGGTCAGATCGCCTGTCAATCAAACTACCAGCGAAGGGTCAATTGTGCTGCTTAACATTTTGAGTGATAATTAATTTGACCATGTAAAAGATCAATTTAATGTATCCGTGCTGAATAAATGTATTTATTTATTATTTAAAAAAAATCTTACTGACAGTGACCCCAAACTTTTGAACTCTATTGTACATATAATAATGATGTGTTTGCAGTGACTCTGACAGTATGGAAGACAGCACCTCCGTTGAAGTGCTCAGTGTAGCTCGAGAAAGTCTCCTCCAGGGGCTGACAGATGAAAACCGAGGCTTACAGTAAGCAAACTTCTTACCTGCTTTGATCATTTTAATTTCACTTAGATTATTCACAGTTTTAAACAAAAGCATTAGCATTTGTTCATTTGAATCTTCTCACAAATCAGTATCAACACATAACCCTAAGTAATTTCTCTTTAGGCTTTATGTGCGTAATTTCTGGAGTCATGAGAGCCGTTTACCTTCAGACACACTGGAGCGCATGCTTGTGGTGCTGAAGTCCCTGTATTCATCCCGCATTGAAGAACAGTTCCTCAGTCTGGCCACTGACCTGCTTCTCGAGATGACCAGTCACAGCCCTGACTACACACGCAACATGTTTGAGTTCCCACTCTCTGAGTGCAAGTTTCAGGTAAGAACTGTTTATTACAGCATTGCAAAAAGCATATCTACATGCTATTTATTTCAGTCATTCCAAATGTAAGTTATTTTTCAAGAATTTCAGTGCTTTCTGTTCTATTCATGTATTTCAGGACTATGCCATTGATTCTAACTGGCGTTTGCGGAGTACAGTGCTCACACCAATGTTTATGGAGACCCAAGCTACCCAGGGTTCTGGCTCTCAGGGTTCAGAGGCTGCAGGAAGCCAGGCGGCCACAATGAGGGGTCAGATCAGGGCCACACAGACGTCCCTGGAGTTCTCTCAGACTCTGGCTCCTGGTGCAGGTACCTCATGAGCTTCAGTTCTTTCACTTATATAGTGTTGTTCAGTGGGTTTTGAAACGGCAGGCTCGGATTTGTATAAAAGATGTGAGGAAGAATTTATTGAAAGTTAATTTATTACATTTTATGTGTCTTTCTGTTTAATAACAAACACCTATTTTTTTCAGGACGCCGTTCAGCATATAACTGGTTAACTGGGAGTAGTGTGGACACGCTGGCTGATTATTCCCTTTCATCTGATTCTTTATCATCACTCATGGTGTTTGAGAAAAAGAGATCAGAACGTCCCCAAGCTACCTGGAGAGCCGTGGGTGCAGGGTTTGGCTCCAAACGCCTCACCGCTGCCAGTGACGAAACAGACAGTCGGAGTGCGGGTGAGACAGCAAAAAATATATATATTTGACTTAAATTTCATTTCTGACAGTTCGCCATTAAAGGTTGGACTTGACCAGGATCTACTGTTAATTTTATCAGCCATTTTTAAATTTAGTCTTAGGCCCTGTAACAAATCGCACCCTAAACCCTTACGGTCTTCCTCTGAGTCCACACTTTCATGATGCAGTGCCATCTTGACTGTCAAGTAGAAGTCTGCCGCGAAACTTTGCACCAGTGCGGGCTCGGCAGGAGTGCGCATAGCGGTCGCAAAGGGGGTGTTTGCAACCACCCTTCTGAACACTAAAATGATGATTGGGACACCCTACGGTCTCGTGAATTTAATGGACATGCGCACATGGCGGCCTTTGTAAGTCTGCAAGACTGTAAGTGCATATGAAGTGTGCCATTTGGGACAGGGCCTTAGTCTTAGTCTTTTAAATTAATCTTAGTCCTGTACCAAACATACTTTTTAGTTATTATCATATTCAGTCAACCTTAGCCTGTTTTCGTTTAGTCAGGTTTTACCCCCGGTTTCACAGAGAAGGCTTAAGCCTAGTCCTAGACTAAAATGTAAGTCTGAGCTGTTTCAACTGAAAGAAACTTGCACTGACTGATCTTAAAATATATCAGTGCCTTTGTTTCGTCTCAAGATGCACACCAGTAATGTTTTTTTTCTAAGGCACGTTTATAAAAATTACTTAAATGTCCTAACTGAACTATGGCCCAAACCTGGTTTAGGCTAAGCCCTGTCTATGAAACTGGGGCACTGTCGACTAAATGTCTGAGCATTTTAGTCTAGGTTTAGTAAACGAAATGCAGTATAATGTATAATTTAGTCAATGAATGCTGCATAATGGTTAAACTGATAGAAATGTATATTTTGCTCAATATTATAATCGCACTGATTGTTGTCATTTGAGAAATGTATTTTTACATTTTAGGTATTGCACATTCACCAGTAAGCACAAATTAATAGAATTTGGACACATGGTTTATTTGCCCTCATCTAGTGTACTGATTTATTGTAGGCTATTTATTATAATATCAAAGACTTAGATATGCATTTTTACTATATACATTATAAAAAAACTTGTAAAACAAACTTCAGATTAGGTGCGAAGAACTGGAACAAAGAGTGAGCATGTGCGCATGCTTGCCAGATTGCAAAAATTAAGCAAAACACTGGGCAGAAAATGTATCCTTTTAACAAGCTCTGATTTTATGATTTGAACTTTGGCAACCACACATAAACTTGTGTAGTAGAGGCATGTACAGCAGTCAGCAATAATATTTTGTCTCTTTTTTAGATTTTTTTATTTTGATTTATTTTTTTTTTTTTGTCAATGATGTTGATGATATAGTCACAGTTACTATTTATAGACCTTATCGTCGTCTCATCATCGTCTCATTTTAGTCACTGAAAAACCATTTTCGTTATAGTTTTCGTTAATAAAATGAACATTACTAGCATCAAGCACATCCACAGTGAACATCTTGGTTGGTTTTCACACAGCTGAGCGGGAGCGGCGTGCAGACATCCTGAGGCTCAGGAGGAGATTTCTAAAGGATAAAGAGAAGGAGAGCATCAAATTTGCGAAGAAAGAAATTCAGTCTCAAAGAACTGAAAGGGTAGGTCTTCTTTCATAGGTCGTCATTTGCATTATGATTTATTATGTTTTTGATTTAACACTCTTTTCTGTGTTCTACAGGAAAGAAGAGCAGATTTGAAGGTCCGTCAGGATGCTCAGGTCACGCTGTACCGCAGCTATAGACTTGGAGATCTTCCCGATATTCAGATTCAGTACAGCAGCCTCATCGCACCACTGCAGGCTCTGGCACAGGTTGACTGTGATTCAGGATTATTTTCATGATGTGTTCAATATGTCTGACAGTAGTTAACTCAATATAAACAAATTTATAATAAAGTCAGTTCTTTTTTTTCTTGATTTACAGAGAGATGCCACACTGGCGAAGCAGCTGTTCAGCTCACTGTTTGCTGGGGTGCTGGTTAAAATGGAGGGATCCAAACCTAATAAAGAAACAGCTGCCATTCTGAAGGATCTAGTGCAGACCCTGAACACCTTCCTCAACAAGAGCACCATCTACTTCCCTCCTTTCATTTCTTGTGTGCAGGTGTGTACACACTTGTGCGTGATAAGTGTGTTTATAAGCTAATGAGGCAATAGACAGCAAGGGAAAGGTTGAACAGAGCTGTTGTTTGCTTGGTCTTATGTTTTAAATTGGACTATTGGGCATGTTAATTGTTTTATAAGTCCTAACGCAAACACATTTTATACATTACAGGACATGAGTTATCATCATAAGGCCCTTCTCGGTGTTGAGCCGGCTTTCGTCAGTGCCAGCTGTCTCGCCAGTCTGCAGCAGCCCATGGGCATCCTGTTGCTGGAGGAGAGTTTGCTTCATGGCACGGGAACGTCAGAAGAACCTCCTTCAAAACGAGCACGAGGCAAACGAGAGCTGCCACCTGACACAGAAAGATGGATCCACCTTGCCAAGTAAGGTCAAACTGTAGTACTCACTGTTTGGAGTACATCATGCCCACAGCCTCATCAGTTCTTCACTGATTCATTTTCCTCTGTAGACTTTACAGGTCTTTGGGAGATTATGATGTGGTCAGGGGAATCTTTAGTGGCAAGGTTGGCACAAAGTCAATAACATTCACAGCCCTGCAAGCAGAGGCAAAGAGTGATTATGCTGAAGCTGTGAAGCTCTACAATGAGGTATTGCTCCATGTTTTCTTGTCACAAACACAATATGGGGACATAAACACATTCAGAATATACATTTGATTTTAAATATTTAAGGAATAGAGCTGTTATATCAGAGTTTCTCTACATAATATGTGGCAAATTCACAATAACAATATTATGGCAAAATATCTATCTAAAAATTTGAAAAAATAAAATAGGTAATGCTATTATTGAAAGTCATCTTGAACTGTGCATTTTTTTTTACCTAATAAATCCCAATTAAAATACAACTTTAGAGAGGCAGAGAGAGTTTAGGGGTGCAGGTTGAGTGTTACTCAGTCTTCTTTTTTGCCTTTTATGACAAGTGGCAACCAGCAATGTGCACTTCCTGATAAATATCATTTATTGCGTTATAGCTGACCAAATTGTGATGTGTTGTTTTAATTCAGGCACTGAACAAAGAAGACTGGAATGATGGAGAGCCCACAAACACAGAGAAAGATTTCTGGGAGATTGCTGCGCTGGAGGCCTATAATCACCTGACGGAGTGGAAATCTCTGCAGTATTGTGCCACGGTCAACATTGACGACAGCTCACCTGTCAAACTAGAAAAAATGTGGACAGAGCCATTTTATGTGGTACTATAAGCAATTTTGAGCAGTTTCAATTTTAGCTCTTTTGCCATGAATCATCATATTATTTGGAATCTCACCCATTATTAAATAACATCTTATCCATTAATTCCTTATGTTTTTGTCTGTAATAGGAAACATACCTGCAACACATGATGCGTAGTATGTTGAAGCAGTTGCAGCTGGGGGAGAGGACTCAGGATCTGCTTAGCTTTGTCGATGCTGCTATGAAGAAAGAAGAGCACAAGATCATCATGGAGACCCATTACAGTCAGGAGCTGAGTCTACTGTACATCCTGCAAGAGGACTATGACAGAGCCAAATACTATGCCAACAACTGCATGCAAGTCTTCATGCAGGTCAGTTTTGTTAAAAACCAACAAATCAATTAGTTGTTTCACAGAAATTATATATGTATAGATGGGGTGTTACATAAGCTTGCAGACAGACACAAACACATGCTTCTGTTTTTTCCTTCTTTTCCCTTCCTTCCTCAAATAATGTAAAAAATGCAAATACGGGATTTTATTTATTTATTTTTTTTTTTCTGCATTACATGGTATCACGCAGAACTACTCAAGTATCGACCCGCTGCTGAACCGCAGCCGTCTGACTGTGCTACAGTCTGTCCAAGCTCTGACAGAGATCCAAGACTTCTTGAATTATATCTCAGGAGAGGGTGAGTAATTGTTCTCTGTGTTGGGTAAACACTTAATAGTTTATAACCATGTTGTGGGCTTTCATCAGGTGTAGCTACACATTACCTTTTGTAATAACATTAATTTATGTATAATTACGACTAACTAACCCTGAGTATACCTATTTATAGTAAGCACATGTAGTTAATTAATAATGCTCAATACTTATTTTTGTAATTACATGATAACAACGTCACCTTAAAATAAAGCAAAACTCTATCCGATTGCTCTTAGTCTCGGCAAATTCTCTGAAGTTCATGATCAAACGGTGGACCAGCCGCTATCCGGATGCCAAACTGGACCCCATGAATGTTTGGGATGACATCATCACATCTCGGTGAGTCTGCTAATTTACAACACCTTACTGGGAATCAGATTTCTTAGTGCTGTTTTAGTGAAGAAATTGGTGTAGGGAAAACATCCCATCCATGCTTTCATCTTTGTTTTTAGTTGTTTCTTCTTGGATAAGATTCTGGAGAGGCTGACTTCCACCCCTGAAAACAGCATGGAGGTGGATGGTGCCGAGCAGGCGAGTGGAGAGGAACTCGGTGTGCTGGTGAAGAACTGCAAGTTCAACATGAAACTACAAATGGCAGACAGTGCATGGAAACAGGTGCTCAGGGTTTACAAAGTAGTAGTAGTTTACTTTCTACTTATGTAGAGGGAAAAATGAATAAACATCTAAATGTTTTCAACATCAGACATCACCTAAGATCATATTTTTGTGTTTAAACCACAGAAATGGAAGAATTCGAATGTAATGTGTTAAAATTGTTTGACAGAATAATTTTCCAGTGGCATCCAAGCTGTTGAAGGAACTTCACCGGGATGCAAAGACTGATAATGCCTGGTTGGTCCACTGGGTCCACAGCTTCAGCCGTTTCTCTCACAGAAGAAGCGCTGGCCTTGGATCTGCTGAAAAGATTAATGTTTTGCTCAAGACTGTTCCACTTCTGAGTATGAATGATCCCCTCTTGCCATACAGAACACACATCATTTCAACCCCTGAAGCAGGCTTACTTTTCAAGTTTAGAATTTATGCTGAAAACAAGTTTAGGTTATCAGTGTAATACCAGTGTATTGAGTGATTTTCATGGTAGACACATGACTGTATTTTACAGTTGATTCTGGGAGACTGAGTGAAGGCTTGTCTGCTCGAATGCTTCGTGACCAGAAGATCCTTCTAGGCACCACCTATGACCTCATGGCCAGAGCTGCGGGTCGAAGTCCTTCTGCCCTGGAGACTCTCGGGGAAGATAAAGTACAGAAGATTCTGCAACTATCAGGGGCCTCATCCATCACCCAGGTAATGAGTTATTTAGATGTAGCTTATTGTTTATTGAAACCACAGATTAGGTAATTGCCTTTGTAAAATTGGACTAATAATACTAGTATATGCAGATTTATTGAAAAGCTGTTTTAATGACATCTGAATCATGATCATGGGTGTTACTTTTCTGCTCAGGTGGTGGAGGGTCTGCAGATGCAGGCTCTGGAGATGTTGCGAAGTGCTGCACGTAAGGCAGAAGAGGAAGAGCAATCCTTCAGCCAGCAGCATGTGAACACGCGTGGTATTGTGGAGGCCTACATGACCTTGGCCAACTTCTGTGACCGAAGACTAAGAGAGAGTGAACAGAAAGAAGAGGGTGAGACAGATGTCAACCAGTGTAGCACCCTATGAGTGTCTCACAGGATTTATAATAGCTTTTTGTGATTCCATGCATCCAGGTAATGGGTTACAGTGTTGATGTGCTTGTAACAAAACTTTTGATGTTTTATTCTAGCAATCAGTTCTAAGCTGCAGTCCTTACCTGGACATGTAGTGAAGATGATGCTGAAGGCATTGAAGCTTAACTCGGATGAGGCCAGGCTCAAATTTCCTCGTCTACTGCAGCTAGTAGAGCTGTACCCTGCAGAAACCCTGGACATGATGGTCAGAGAGGTGTGAGAAGAGAAGATCATTTGCTTTGATTTTAGGGATCATGTACAGTACAGTCAGCCAGTATATATATATTTTTAATTCTTACATTTAGAGAAGTTAAAGGAGTTAAAGTTCACTTCCAAAACAGAAATTTACAGATCATTTACTCACCCCCTTGTCATCCAAGATATTCACGTCTTTCTTTAGTCGTAAGGATTGTTTCAGGATTTTTCTCCACATAGTGGACGTCAATGGTGCCCGTGAGTTTGAAATTCCAAAAAGCAGTTTAAACGCAGCTTCAAAGGGCAGAGGAAAAGGGTCTTATCTAGCAAAACGATCAGTTTTTTTTTTTAATTACAATTTATATACCTTTTAACCTCAAATGCTCATCTTGTCTAGCTTTGTGTGAACTCTGTGCATTCCAGGTCAATACAGTTAGAGTATATCGAAAAACTCCCATCTCATTTTCTTCTCCAACTTCAAAATCGCCCTACATCGCTGCAGGAGTACCGACCCAGTGATTATAGAGTGAACGGGCAAGGAGGGTCAAATACCCTTTACAAAAAAAAAAGATAAAACAGTTATGTAGGACGATTTTGTAGTTGAAAAATGAAATGGGAGTTTTTCGACATACCCTAACTGTCTTGAACTGAAATACACAGAGTTCACGCAGAGGCAAGACAAGACAAGCATTTGAGGTTAAAAAGTATATAAATTGTAATTTTTTTTTTTTTTTTGAAAAAAAACGATTTTGATTGAACTGATTAGATAAGACCCTTCTTTCTCGGCTGGGATCATTTAGAGCCCTTTGAAGCTGCATTTAAACTGCATTTCAGAAGTTCAAATTCGTGGGCACCATTGAAGTCCACTATATGGAGAACATTCCAAAAATTTTGTCCTGAAGAAACATAAATTCCTTTACGACTGAAGAAAGACATCTTGGATGACAAGGCGGGTGAGTACATTATCTGTAAATTTTTGGTTCTGGAAGTGAACTTCTCCTTTAAAGAATTTGCACAACAATGCTTTATCATTAATCTTCTTAGTATTCATTTTCAAGCAAACTGCTTCTCTCATGTTTTATTTTGTCCTGATAGGTTGTTAGTGTGCCTTGCTGGATGCTGATTGGCTGGATTAGTCAAATGATGGCTTTGCTTGACAAGCCACAGGCGACAGCAGTTCAGCATGTTATAGAGGAGATCGCAGAATGCTATCCACAAGCCCTCATCTACCCATATATGATCAGCAGTGAGAACTACACCTTTGAGGAGTCTGCGAGTGGTCAGAGGAACCGGGAGTTTGTTGAAAAGTATGTAAATGTCTGTGCAGCTCTATAAGAAGCGTTGGCCTTCCTGATACTGACACTGCATGTTTGTATTCCAGGCTGAAGTCGTTACTGGATAAAGGTGGCGTCGTCCAAGAGTTTGTAGATGCCCTTCAGCAACTTACTAACCCTGAAATGCTTTTCAAGGTACAAAGTCCTTTTTCCCCCTAAAAGTGTCATTGGTTAAGCCAGTTTTGAGATGTCAGTTTCAGTTTCTGCTAGTGGCACAGTAATTATAAGCTACCCTTAACTTACTGAGACTTGACATTTTTATGGTGCTGTTGTGGTAGTCTTGATTCTCAAGTAATGGTTTGGCAGGATTGGTGGGATGAGGTGAAGAATCAACTGGACAAACCAGACATGGACAAAAAGAAAATGAAGCAGCTCTATGAGGAAATGGCTGAGATGCTCTGTGATTCAAAGTCTCCAGGATTTGGATCTTTCAGAAGAAAATTCATTCAGGTTCACAACTTGCAATGCTTAGGGCTGCATGATTAATCAAAATAAAATTATAATTAGATAATTAGATCTCTGCTGGTTTCTCTGTATTTCTTACGTAGATACATACGTTTGGTCTGCTATTACATTTTTATGTCCTTGTCACAGAAATACTGTAAGGAAGTAGAGAAGCTGATTGGAGCCGGTGGGTCCAAGTTGTATGAAAGGCGAAAAGATAAGGAGTTTCTTCAGCAGGTGGACCGCCTGGCTATGTCAATGAGAAATTTCCAAAAGGAACCAGGGAACATGAAGGAATATTCACCCTGGCTCAGCAGCTTTAAAGCAGAAACACTCCAAAATGAACTGGAGGTACCAGGTTAGTTCAAAAAAATAATTTGTTTCTCATTACTTCATTAAAGTTCTGCATTTAGTCTTAAGTGTTTGTCGTTTTCTCTGGCTCTGGTCTTTCCTCTATAGGTCAATATGATGGCCAATCAAAGCCTTTGCCAGAATATCATGCAAAAATCACAGGTTTTGATGAAAGGGTACGAGGAATAATGTTCTTATTATTAGATGTTATTTTGACGTGATTATTTCAGTGTATAACAATTCATCTTCCCAACCTTAGGTAAAGGTTATGGCATCTATTCGTCGGCCGAAGCGTATCATCATGCGAGGAGATGACGAGCGGGATTATCCGTTCCTAGTGAAGGGTGGCGAGGACCTGCGGCAGGACCAGCGCATCGAGCAGCTCTTTGGCGTGATGAACATGATTCTCAGTCAAGACACTGCCTGTTCTCAGCGGAGCCTGGCGCTCCGCACTTATCAGGTCATTCCCATCACCAGCAGGTACTAGGATGGGCTTCTCATGACTCAACTTGTGTGCTGGCCTGTCTATAAATGGTCATTTGGGCTCTTTAAAGGATTAGTTCACTTCCAGAATAAAAATGTTTTGATAATGTATTCACCCCCATGTCTTCCAAGAAGTTCAAGTCTTTCTTTCTTGAGTCACAGAGAAATTAAGGTTTTTGAGGAAAACATTCCAGGTTTTTTCTCAATATAGTGGACTTTTATGTTTCCCAGCGGTTTAAACTTTCAAAGTGCACTTTCAATGCAGCTTCAAAGGTTTCTTTTCTAGCAAAACAATCAAAATGTATGTACTTTTGAACCATAAATGTTCGTCTTGCACCAGCCCAGCTTCATGCATTATGTAGTAGTCACGTTAGAAAGGTCACGCATGAAGAAGGCGGAAGTACATGCAAAGAAAGTCAAACACCCTTTACAAAAAAAGGCAAAACAACGTCATTTTAAAGTTGGAGGAGAAAATGAGATTTTTTTTAAACCAGAGTACACACACAAAGAACTAACTGCACATGACCTTTCCTGACCGTATTATGTAATGCATCCAGTCGCAGAACTAGTGTAAGGCACATTTATGTATATATTTGTATATTTGTATTTTATTTAAGGAAACGACCCTTATTCTTTTGCTGGGATCATGTAGAGCTGCATTGAAACTGCAATTTGGACCTTCAAACCATTGGGAACCATTAAAGTCCACTATATGGAGAAAAATCCTGGAATGTTTTCCTCAGAAATTTCTTTGTGATTAAAGAAAGAAAGACATGAACATCATGGAAGACATGGGGGTGAGGAAATGATTAGGAATTTTTTTATTCTGATAGTGAACTAATCCTAGTGTTTGCTGATGTTTACAGGATCGGCCTGATTGAGTGGATGGAGAACACTTGCACTCTGAAAGACTTCCTCTCAAGCAGAAGGACTCAACAGGAGCAGAAAACAATGACAAAGTAAAAATGTATTCCTTATTCCAGCAAATAAAACAAATCATCATGCAGAGTTTCGACTTTCATACCCTGCATTGGTTTAATGCATTTTAGGCCCAATGAGTCTTATGATGACTGGATCAGTAAAGTTGCTGGGAAGGTGGACGGCATTAGGCGATATGCTGAACTGTACAAGTAAGTCAGTGGGTCAGTGACTCAGCATTCTACAACGGTTGTATAAATAATATTAATACTTATTAATGCATTTACATGCGATTCCCTACAGGAAAGCAAAACGTGCGGACACTGTGAACAACTTCAGGAGAATTGAGCAGATGGTGCCTGATGACTTGTTAAAGTATGCCAGCATTTCTGTTTGCAATGTACTTTGCAGTATTTGAATGTTCTGATAATCATATTGTAATTCATTGGTGATATTTGTCCTAATTCTAAAAGGAATTAATGATGGCACAAATGCTTGTTTTCAGACGTGCTTTTGTGAGGATGAGTACCACACCTGAAGCCTTCCTTTCACTAAGGTCGCATTTCAGCAGCACTCACGCTGTGCTCTGCGTCAGTCACTGGATTCTGGGCATTGGTGATCGGCATCTCTCTAACTTCATGATTAACACAGAGACTGGCGGTATGGTCGGCATTGACTTCGGTCATGCTTTTGGATCAGCCACGCAGGTGGGCTTTTGTCTAGTGTTCATTAGTTCGACTTGCAGCTCAATGATTCTGTAAGGTGACAAGTACTAATACTGTACAAATTGAAAGATACAAGATTGATGAACAGCTTGACTTGATGGTTTATTCAGGAGTTGAAATCTAACCTGTTTTACATGTTGCATGTAGTTCCTCCCAGTGCCTGAACTGATGCCATTTAGGCTGACACGGCAGTTTATAAACTTGATGCGACCAATGGCAGAGTCTGGTCTCATCCAGAGTGTGATGGTACACTCACTGCGAGCCTTCAGAGATGACCCAGACCTGCTGCTCAACACCATGGATGTGTTTGTGAAGGAGCCTTCACTTGACTGGAAGGTAGAAGAACTCAGTCATAACAGATTTCAAGCATGCAAACAAAAACAAATAGCTGTTTTCCTTATTGCCACATGCAGGTAGCCCTAGGGGTTAAAGCAAAAAAAAAAATCTTTTGACTGAAAATATTTCCTCGGTCAAACCCCATTCCACAGCCATACCTGTCACACACCCAGTTTAAGAGCAGGTTTTTTTTTCTTGTTGCAATTAGGAGCGTTTGTCCTCCTAGTTTAAAAAAAAAAAAAATAGGAGCACCTTATGATCAATAATAAAAAATTCTGATAAAAAAAATTAGCCTGCCTAATACAAGCTGATATTTGACTCCTTAAAGTGATTTACAGGGGCGTTTTCTTTTTACCCTTGTAATGGCATTTTTCTAGTTTTATTGTCATTATCTATGTCAAATTCAAAAATTTGTTTATAAGCTTTTTAAAATTTCTACTTAAAACAATATAAGAAGTAGATTAACACAAATAAGTTACCAAACATACGAAATTAGTATTAATAAAAATTTTATACATTTGTACTACAGAGGTGGCACAGAAGAACACAAAAATGGCTTGTAGGTACATTTTCAGACTTTTAATGAGGCTCAGAGGTGGCATGAGTGCAGTTCATAAATTCATGTTGCGATTAATGTTTTAAATATAAAATTTTGAATATAGAAATATTAAATTATTTAAATAACTGCAATTATACTTTAAAAATGAAACTAAATCCGCCAGTAGGTGGCAGCACGTCATTGATTTTATCACTGAATCATTCATTCAATTGATTCGTTCGAACGGCTGATTTATTCAGTCTTTATGAATGGGTAATTGATTCATTGACTCACTAGACTCGTTCTAAAGTGCACTTTCGTTCATGAATGAAACACCGCTGTGTTTTCTTTTAGAGATGCGCAGTGGCTGAGCTGTTACTATATTTGGAACTATTTTGGTTGAAGAAATAGAGTAAAATCAGGCAGTAGTATTATAGTCAAATTATAGTCAAATGAGTCACTTAATATTAACCTGTTTATAGACCAATTATCTGTTTGTAAACATTCGGGATGTGCGCGCAGCATGGTTGCAGAAAACCCGGGAGAGATAGCCTTTACGGCTAGAGAATTACATGAATACGGTACAAAATACTTAGAATTAAACGGAGTATAGATTATATTGATTAGATGTCATTTTCAAAATGTTATTCGCATATTACAAGAGCTTGTCACCCAGCGATAAGCACTGTTATTCAACGAAATTGACGTTAGATAGTGGGATAGTCTTACCGTTTAGAAACAGGGATGACGTTTTTTGTGGGCGGTTCAAGTGGCAGTCTATGGAGCCATTGAAATAAAAGAATAAAAAAGGTAAATGTGATTTTATATTTCAAAATTCTTACTTTATTTTCGCAATTGCGAGATTATATCCCGCAACCCTAGAGGAAAAACAACTCGTCATTCTCTCGAGTTATAAAGTCCGAATTAGGAGATATAAACTTGAATTTGTGAGGAAAAAAAGTCGGAATTGTGAGATAAAATAAAACAAAAAAATGTTATGTAAAACTGTAGGGCTAAAACAATAAATCCCCTATGAACAGCATATGTGAGTATTATGTAGACCTATTGTTTAAATCAAATTTATGCTTTAAAAGTAATCATAGCAGTTTTCATCCATAGTATGTCCGTTTAAACGTATGCGTTTAGCTTCGAATGACATCTTTGACTACAGCATTCTATAAAAATTATTTGCATTCCGATTTTGACATCAAAAGGCACAAAACAATTATTTTTTCCCTCTTTTTCCGTGGATTTTACCCGTTTACCTTTCTGCATCCACTATGCCCGTACAGCTGCAAGTGACGTCACTGTGACGTCTACTCAGAATTGGTCTATTGAACTGTTGTATTAAATCAATATAACATTTGCTAACTCCCTTAATAATCTTTAAAAGCTGTCACTCTCCTTAGTTTATCGCCATCTGTGGGCGCACAAAAAAATAGTCTGTTTCTCTGTAAATAAGCAAGCAAACAGTAAGCACATGCAAATGATACTTTCCGTCATCTGTCATTGCGTTATAAGCGCGTAACCTGTGGGAATGAATTATTAATAATAATCACACCGAAATTCAAGTTCTCTGTTTTCTCTGACTATGAATGAAGTAAGCAACCTCACTATGTTGTCACATTATCAAAGAAATAGGCTAAATGAATTATTAAAGAGAACAGCACTATTCCTCATGTTACAGAACTTTGAGCTGAAGCAGTTGAAGAAAGGAGGTACCTGGACAGAGAGCGTGGACACCAAAGAAATAAACTGGTACCCTCTACAGAAGGTCAACTTTGCTCGCAGGAAGCTAGAGGGAGCCAATCCCTCAGTTATAACAAGGTAGATCCAACAGCAACTCTGAACTCTTATTTTTGTGGATTTCTAGCTGTTTTAATATTTACATTGGCAGCATATCTTGATAATGTTCACTTGAATTAAATGAATGCATTTTTCTTTCTACAAAATAATACAAAACAGTTACATTTTCCAGAAAGACATTTCTAACCATGTCGATTTGTTAATGTTCTAGTGAGGAGCTTTGTCTTGGATTTGAGAAGACCCCAGAGTATAAGGGAATGTTGGCTGTTGCCAGAGGCGAAAAAGAACACAACATACGAGCTCGACACAATGAGAAAGACTTGAGCGTTGAAGATCAGGTAGACTGCTTGCTCGATCAGGCAACTGACCCCAACATACTGGGCAGGGTGTGGATAGGCTGGGAACCATGGAATTGAACAAAATAGTAACATCATGAAACAGTTTTTTTTGTTGTTGTTGTTTTTTTTTTTTAAACTTTCAACCCCCTTTTCAAAGTGTTAAGACAAAGCTTTCAGAACAGCAACTGTTGCCATATCATGACACTGTTTTATAGTGATGTTCAGCTATATCCTACAGATTATACTTAACAGACGTCACATTGATGAAGGAAAAATTGTACAACAAAGTTGTCATAATCCATTGTGCTGCTTTTAAGGAAACCGTTCATCAAATAAAGCATATATACGTTTCAAAATTGTTGTACTGAAGTCTATAGAGCCAAAGTGATCTGATATGAAATGGTGAGGCTTCATCTTCTCCATTATTTTTTTGACACATCTGGCTCAATCACTGGTGTAAAAATTATAGTGCTGGAAGCATTTTCATTTATATTGAGTTAGTGTGACAACTACCATGTTTGGTGTCATAACTTTATGGAGGATAACTTAAAGGATTATTTCACTAACAGAATAAAAATTTCCTGATAATTTACTCACCCCATGTCATCCAAGATGTTCTTCAGTCAAAAAGAAATTAAGGATTTTGAAGAAAACACTCCAGGGTTTTTTTTCCCCCCGATATAGACGTTTTTCCTGAACGTGGAAGTCACGCCTGACTTTTAACTGGAAGGATGCTTTGTATTTCTGGTCTCGAGTGTTTCTAGTCATATTAGCATATATTCTGAGCTGATCGTCTAATGTTAAACTTATTAAAATGTTTTTAAAAAGCACATGGCTCCATAGCACCATCATTTTGCAATGTTGCAATGAACATCTTTTGTCAGTGCCTCACTCCTCAAAGGTTGTGTAGATGAGACGACGCTGCAGACGTAGCATTGCATTGCGTAGTCACACTGGGAAGGTCACACGTGACATAGGCGTAAGTATGACCCAGTGTTTACAAAGGGAATGTGCAAAGAAATTGAAATGACCTTTACAAAAAAACAACAATGTTGGGCAATTTTTAGGTTGGAGGAGAAAATGAGTTTTTCACCCTACCCTGCCTTTTTGAACCGAAGTACACAGGCGAACAACTAACCGTGCATGACCTTTCCAATATGATTACATAGTATGTAAAAGTCACAGACGCACATCACAGATCTAGTGCAAGATCTTTGTGTTTTTTTTTTTTTTTTTTTTAAGGAAATGGCCAATCGTTTTGCTAGATTGAACCCTTATTTTTGTCTGATATCGTGTAGAGCCCTTTGAAGCTGCATTGAAACTGTAAGTTGGGCCTTCAACCCATTGACTTAAAATCTGCTATATGGAGAAAAATCCTGGAATGTTTTCATCAAAAACCTTAATTTTTTTTTTTTTCAACTGAAAAAAGAAAGACATGAACATCTTGGATGACATGGGAGCGAGCAAATAAGGAAATTTTTAATCTGAATGGGGTGCAAATATTACTTTTTAAAATGGTAACGCAAAAAAGATTTGTTCAAGTAATAAAACCACCTAATCAAGTCAATCGTCTTTATTGATCAACAACCAAAGAAACGTAGGCCACAGTTGGATTGGGTCAAGGTTTTTCAAAGGCTTTGGGGTTTGAGCAAATAAAGTCTGTTGTGCAGGTACCGTAAGGTCAGAGAGATTACATACAGATGGGTACAGGTTAATACACAAAGCAATTAATATATAGATTTATATACATGTATATATTAAACAAAATGGCTATTAAAATCATTACAAGACTCTGCATAGCATTGAGATACAAAACTGTCTAATGCAATACTGAAGGCCAATATTTGCGGCTACATCGCTGCAGCACATTGCATGTGTTTTGCTCCAGACTGGCTTGCTTGTTCAGCCTTACATTTTGGGCCTCCAGCCATTAATAAACTGCATGAGTTTCTTCACTTGAAGTTTGCTTAGCTTAAAGTCTTCAGACAGAATTTCCTCCGTTAGCTGCAGGAGCAAGTTTCCATCAATTTTTTCTTGCACAAATAAAGAGACAACATCATCTGACATACCAATGAACCGTAGTGACTTAGAAACCTCCTCAATGGAGATACCTGATAGATTGCTTGGTGGCTGCCAAGACAACCCTGTAGCTACAGGATACGAAATGGAGAACACATCTGTAGTGCCTTGATGCGGTCGATCGAGCGAGCAGCTTTTGGACTCGAGGTCCAGGGCGTCCACGTCGGCTGTGGCCGTAGTAGCGGGATCTGCGTCTTTCTTTGTATCGTTACATTTAGGGGTTCTTGGAGGCAAGATAGGGCAGGACTTGTTTTGCTTAGTGTTACATTCCTCTGTGGGTTTGTCTCTGCACGTGTCCATGGTGTAGCTGGTGGATTTGGTGGAAGACTGGGAGACCTGTTGGGCCTTAGAGGCCGCAGCGCCCCCCTCGCCATTCGCTCGCTTGTTGAAGTCTAACAAACCTGAGGGACAAGCCTTAGGAGTACCAGGGGTCCTCTTCCGAGGATAACTAGAGTAGCTTCTGCAGTGGAGCGAAGGGAAGTCCTCACCTTTGTATGAGTCTGCGCCACAGAAATCGTTCGGCCAGGAAAGGCGGGAGAAGGAGGCATCGACCGAAGAACTGAGGCAAGGGAGAGGCTTGGAGCCTTCACTGGCATCTGGTCTGATCCAGTTACATGGGTAACAAGCATGGTTCTGATCATCTGACTCACTCTGAGATTCGACCTCCCCACCTCTATTGAGAGATGGAGAAGAGGGAAGGGAGAAGAGGATCGTTCAGTCATAAGCAGTGCACTTCACATACAACTAACGTCCATTTTGTCAATCAAAACAGTGCATAACTCACATGTTGTGTAAGCCGGAAGAGTAATAGGATAGTGTTGGGCTTGGGGAGCGGGTGTCTGTCTGACGTGGTTTAGCGGGAGGGTATGGCACCGTGGCACTGCTTGAGCCTGCCTGCTTGGAGCTCCGCGGTGGAATCGGTGGAGCGTTCAACAACCGGCACTCCTCCTTCACCTGCAAAGGTAACGAGAAAAAAAAAAAAAAAAAAAACGGTACAGCTCTAGAAATTTGAATATTATTGAGGGAATAAGTGAACACAAATACAGACTGCTTGAGACAGGCTGTGCAAATTTAGCAAAACATATGAAATGTAACCTTTGTTTCTACTTGGGAAATAATTAGACCTGTGGTGACTGACCAACAGAGTACACAAATAAGTCACCATGCAGGCACAGAATAAACTTTGCCTTATCTGAGATTGGAAAACAGACAAAGAACCTTAAAATTGTGGATTTTTTAAGTCAGGAGAATCAATGAATAAAGATTTCTAGAAACACTTGATATTCAGGGTTCCCACTCGAGCAGTGGATTTTCCAGTTGTTTGTGTTTTACAGTTAAGTTTTGTTTGCAGTTAAGGATTTTTAAAAAAATATTTTGATTCAGACTGTTTTGCTGATTAATCTTTATTTTGGTAACCCTTGCCTCAACCAAAAGAACTGACTCAAAAGAACAATTCACTCACAAATCGCTATGGCTTGTCATGACCCTGGACCACAAAACCAGTCATAAGGGTATATTTTCTGAAATTGAGATTTATACATAATCTGAAAGCTGAAAAAATAAGCTTTCCATTTATGTATGGTTTGTTAGGATATAACAATATTCGGTCAAAATACAACTATTTGAAAATATGGAATCTGAGGGTGCAATAATAAAAAAAAAATCTAAATATTGAGAAAATAAAAAAGAATTTTGGAGAAATCATTCTTATATGCTGATTTGGTGTTTAAGAAACATCAATGATGAAAACAATTTTTTTTTTTGAGGAAATTGTGGTTGTGAAAGGTTCTCAAGCCAGGATTCGAATTCGGGACGCTTGTAGTGCAATGGCGCTTCACAAGGCTGCCCACAAGGCTATCGCTACCAGCAAAATTACTTTTACTTTAATAAAAATCTAGACCCCGAACTTTTAAATAGAAATTTAGATTTGTGCAAATGTTGAATACAAGTAATTTTACATGTTTCTGTTTGTTTTTTATATGGTTCTCAATTCCAGTCCTTGCGTACCACCGCTCTGCATATTTTGTATGTCTCTCTTACTTAAAGTAGAAGTTCACTTCCAGAACAAAAATGTACAGATAATGTACTCACCCTGTTGTCATCCAAGATGTTCATGTCTTTCTTTCTTCAGTCGTAAAGAAATTATGTTTTTTGAGGAAAACATTTCAGGAATTATCTCCATATAGTGAACTTCAATGGTGCCCGTGAGTTTCTAGCAAAACAATCGGTTATTTTCTATAAAAAAAAAAAAAAAATTAAAAAAATGATATACTTTTCAACCTCAAATGTCTAGCTCTGTGATGGGCATGCAGACTCTGTGTAATCCGGGTCAATACAGTTAAGGTATGTTGAAAAACTCCCATCTCGTGACCTGGATTACACAGAGCATGCATGCGCATGGCAGAGCTAGGGAGAGAAAAAAAAAAGTTCATACATTTTTTTTTTTTTAATCTTTTCTCTAGATAAGACGCTTATTCCTTGGGAACGTTTAGAGCCCTTTGAAGCTGCATTGAAACTGCATTTCGGATGTTCAAACTCATGGGCACCATTGAAGTCCACTATATGGAGAGAATTCCTGGAATGTTTTCCTCAAAAAACAATTTCTTTACGACTGAAGAAAGAAAGGCATGAACATCTTGGGTGACAACGGGGTGAGAACATTATCTGTACATTTTTGTTCTGGAAATGAACTTCTCCTTTAACACGAATGAAGAGAGCTCCATGTTTATTGCTCCCTACTCCCTGAACACAGGAAATCTGTTTAAGTTTACTTCGCAACATTCATTCACAGATTTGCGCTACGCCATGTCCTGCAGCATCTTCACACACAGATGAAACTCACTAGAGAAGTGTAAAGTGTGACATAATATACCTCTGTAAATACATACAATTTAAATTCACATCTCACGCACTTCAATGCCCTTACAATGGAACATACGCATCTTATTTTTCCCGGGGGCGGCCAATTTGTAAATTTTATGGCTATTTCTATTTTTTGCTGTACAAAAGAACTTGTTTTGCTGCTTGATATTGCAAATTGGTGTCTGTTACCATATGTATTATGGTATTAACACAATGGTTTAGAGTGCAAACAGTTTTACCGTTTACTGCACTTTGTTATTCTTCTCGTTATTTTCCTATAGCAGCTAATGAACAGGAAGTCTGGCCCCTAGGCCAGAGGTGATGTCCACTTCTCAGGGCACTTATGAACAGAATAGAACAAACATCTGAAGTGATAGCGAAAAACATACAAAATGTGCAGAGCGGTGGTACACAAACACTGGAATTGAGAACCACAGAAACTATTAAGATTAATCTAGTATAAATGAACTTACAGCTTCAGACTTTGGAGGCACCGGAGGTGGAGGTAGATTGACATCTGCACCAAGCAAGGCGCTTGTGGGACCTGCTGTGGGGTATGGCAGTACAGTCGTGCAGCCAGAGACAGTTGAATTTCGGACCCCCTCAATGTGGTCTAGCACAGATCCAGGGTTCTTAACATGATCCAGCCAAAGCTCCTCATACGGCACGTCTAGTTTAAGGGAGCCAGAAGAACTCTCTAGCAGCTCAGGGAACAGATAATCTGCATCCGGAGGTTCTGCTGGCACACAATCTCCACATAAGCTAACGCAACCCTGAAGATTCACCTCGCTGTTCCCATGGAGATTGTTTCCGTAGACACAGACGGACAGCCGATGAAATGACTGTGTGAGCTCATCTCGGGCTGAGCTTAGAGAACTTGGCAAATGCACATGTGAGGGGCAGCCATTGCTTCCGCTGCTGTTGCAGATGGCACTCCCGCTTCCCGTTCCACCTGCGCTACTTTTTTTCGGGCTCTTACCATCCTCAATCCAGTCCACCCGCACGTCACGGACCGCCCTAGAGTAGTCGTCAATGTCGAACTGCTCCTGGCAGTAAGCAAACCAGCGGTGGACCACTGTCTCCAGCCAGGCTTCTCCTTGAAGCAGGCCTTCAGGCACCAGTAAACGTGGCAGTGCTGTGGACACGTGCAAAGGGAAGTGCACTGGCAGTATTTTGTTTGAACGTAACGCGCAACACACCACCACCGTCTTGGTCTGGATGTTGACCAGCTTGTATCGGTGGCCTTCACGGATCAAATGAAGGTCGTGCGGGTTACGTGGCGGGCTGCTGGGCACCATGACATTCACAGGTAACCTGGTCTTCTCCACAATTGTGCGAATAGTGTGTTCTCCTTCCTGCATCTGCAGCTCCAGTGGGGAGCAGGTACTGAAGCGACCGCGGCACTGGAAAGGCAGGCTGATGCTCTCGTTGGTGCGGTGGTTCATGCAGATAAGGCAGGGCATCTTTCCGCGACCGAGCTTACTGATGGAGTTAAGCTTGCCGATGCGTTTGAAGATTGTGTTGAAGCGTGACTTTTCTCGCGATGTTTTGGCATAGAGGATCTCAGCCTGGCCCATTAGTGTGAGCTCATCCCCAGTGCTCAGTGTGATGTTGTACACTTCAGTGTCCTCGTTGGATTCTCCTGATGCCATCTGAGAGAAAGCAGACACCCATTTCAACAGCTCACCTAAAAATGTAGTCTAAATGATGCTGGTACAGATCTTGAAATTAAGTCAATGACGTGTTGAATAGATATTTCACATGCCTGACAGGCATTCTGATTAGGGCTGTGACGATAAATCGTTGCATCGTGATTCATGGATCGATTCCGAATGCAAAAAGATTCTCTCTGGAATTGATTCTGCGCTTAGTTTTTGAACAGCAGATAGTGCTCTAATTTAGTTTTTAAGCAGACACTCAAATCCTCACGATGAAGAGCACTTGCGTGTTCGGCTGACGTAATTACATCTCGGCTCAGAATGCTTCTATGATGCAAAATTAATGTAAACACTGTGAACACCCCTGCAATTCAATTCAGTCTTTTAGAACTTTATGAATGATTATTTTATGTTCAAGTGTGTATAAGAAATCGGAAGCAAGCAGAGTACGGCTGATGCTAAAGCAAGCAGTGCCATCTGCTGCTAAAATCTAAACTCTGAATCAATTTGCGATCACGATGCATTCTGAAGATCTCAGAATCTATGCCGAATCATTTCTGAAATCGCAATGCATCATTTATTTTCCCAGCCCATATTCTGATAAAGGCCTATTAGGTTATGCCAATACTAAGATACATTAGTGCAGAGCCTGCTGCAAGCACAAAACCAGACCTTGACATTGAAGGTTATTTCCTCCATGACATAAACTCGCTCAGGGAATGCTTTGGCCACCTCCTCCACGCTGTTAAAATACTGCACTGGCTCCTTAATGTCCCTGTCCTGCTCCAGCAGCTTAAACTGGCCTGTAACAAAGAACAAGCAGACCAATTCTGTAACATCATTTCATATTATATGGACAAAAAAAAAACAGTCATAAGTAGCACGAGTATATTTGTAGCAATAGCCAACAATACATTCTATGGGTCAAAATTATAGATTTTTTTTCACGCCAAAAATAATTAGGATATTAAGATCATGTTCCATTAAGATTTTTTATTAATTTCCTACCATAAATATAACAAAACTTAATTTTGGTTAGTAACATGCATTGCTAAGAACTACATTTAGACAACTTTAAAACTTTAAATCTAAATGTAGATTTTTTTTGCACCCTCAGATTCCAGATTTTCAAATAGTTGTATCTTAGCCAAATATTGTCCTATCCTACGAAACATCGATGGAAAGCTTATTTATTCAGCTTTCAGATGATGTATTAATCTCATTAAAAAAAAATGGACCCTTATCCCTGGCTTTGGATGTCCAGAGTCACATATATACAATACTTAAAAACATAAAATCTACACAATTTACATAATTTTTGACAATTTCAGTACAAAGCAAAGAAATGCAATTATCTCAATTTGGGCACGTTGAACTGAAGTAAAATAGCATTTTCCCAAATCATTTATAAAACGCTGCAACAGTGAAGGAAGTACATCAAATAGGTGGTTTACTAGATCTGTATGAACCAAATCCAAATTCAAAGGAAGGTCTTTTTTCTTTAAGTGGCCAACTGGACCCTCTCCATAGCCAGAGGAATGTCAATATGAGGAGACCAATTAGCTAATGAACTCCAAACTACAAGCAGATGGGAAATACAGCAGCACAGATCTTTGTTCTTTCTGTTTTAATAAGTAGCAGGAAAACAGTGAATCCCACCAGACTAACTTTTCTTCCTTTAGGCTTCTTTTTAAAAATATTTTAAGTGTCAGAAAGACGTTTCTAGATACAGTACATGCTACACTACAACAACCGAGTGGCCTTACCCTCATAATGGACAGGGATCTCGATTTTCGGTCCGATGACATAATGGCCCTCCTCTAGGCTATGGGCAGTAATTGTGGTCCATTGCCGACATGAATGAATCAAGAGGTAGTCATTTTCTCTCAGCCCTTCGACCGATTCCCCTGAGGCGAAACAATATCACATCAGTATGGAACAGTGACCTTAACAGTGTGTAATTTTGTAAAGATGTATGAAAATAGTACAACAGCGCGCGCAAAAAAAAAATAAAAAATAAATAAATAAAACTTGTAAGGCTAAGTTAACAGTAAGTCCACCATAAAAGACATTCAAAATAACACCACGTAATTTACTCTTATTTATATACTGACGAAATATAGTATTTGTAAGTAGACCATTCACATAAACTAATGTGAGAGGTGAAATGGGTTTTGTATCTTTAACTCAGTCTGTTGTAGCCAGTGAGCGCTCACAAGGGTTCAGTTGGAGAGTCTAATGATAGTGCCCCAGTTCCCATAATGATAATGATCTAGTTCCCCTGACATTATGACTTCCTCCATCTTTACGCACAGAGCTCAGCTCACGCACAACAGCACTTACCGCTTTCATTTCAATCACTTTATAACAAAGCAGTGATAAATAAACAACTCCGTTAAGTTGTCAGACTATATTGCGAATATAATTCCTCAAGTATAAAAAGCACCTCGGTAAACTGTAAACATCCACGTAACTTACTTGTGTGGGCTGATTTCTAAAATTTCGGAATTGAGAGGATTGCGGAGGTTGTTGTCTAGTCTAAAAAAAAAAATCACAGAGATTTGTAATAGACGATACACATTAAATGTTTTGAGGCCGGTGTTTGACTGCCTGCAGACTGTTATTTAACTCTCTGGCCTCTGGCTAATTTGCGTTAGCTTGCTAACATCTATGCTTCGCTTTTTCGCATTTTATGTGGCTGTTTGGTCTGTAAGTGTGTTAGAACAACTACAAAATGCGTCACTTTTAATGTCGACCGTGTAAGTTCTGTCACTAAAGCTCCTCATTCAGGTATCCCGCTGAATGTGTTCACTGAGTGAAGGGTCGCGTTAGCTTAGCGCGCAACGCGGCTAATTATTGGAATTCCACAGGAGCGCAACCGCCCACGCGCAGCTGCTGCTGCTGCACACAACAACAACACAATACCAACACAACTCTGGATAAACCGCTTACCGCTGTCCAACTTTACAATCTGTGGTAGTCTGTAGGCACTAACAAGTCTATCCAAGGGTAGTGTCGTCGTACTCCATGTTACATCTTTCAAACTGTTGTACAGCATTGATCCAAGGTCCATGTTAGCTTGCTAACATCGGCACGTTAACCCACCGCCGCATGCATCTGCAGTGAAGAATGGCTCTTTCATGGAGAAAGCTTCGTTAGATGTCCTTTTGTTTACTCAAAGGCAGTCGTGGATTGCAAGTGAAGCCATGTCAGCCGACTGTCTATTTACACTGACAGGAAATGCCATGAATCCCAAACCGTAGCGATCGCGAAGCTGGAGTGGCTATTTCCTCTTCCCTGTCGCTCCAGCGGTTGCTCGGGCAACCAGCGCCGTAATGGTTGTATCGTGTTTTTAAATTCAACTTTCAAAACGCATTTGTGTAAATACGCTACGAGTCAAAAGTTTTTAAACAGCAAGATTTTTCATAATTTTTTTTTTAAAGAAGACTCTGCGCACCAAGCCTGCATTTATTTGATCCAAAGTTCAGCAAAAACGGTAATAATGTTTAAATATTTTTACTATTTAAATAACTGTTTTCTATTTAAATATATTTTAAAATGTAATTTATTCCTGTGATTTCAAAGCTAAATTTTAGTATCATTACTCCAGTCACATGATCCTTCAGAAATCATTCTTTTGATTTGCTGCTGAAAAACATTTATTATTATTATTGTTATTATTATTATGATGATGATGATGATGATGAAAACAGCTAAGTAGAATTTTTTCAGGTTTTTTTGATGAGTAGAAAGTTCAGAGTAACAGCATTTATCTGAAATAGAAATCTTCTGTAACATAAATGTCTTTATCACTTTTTTTTTATCAATTTAACATCCTTGCTAAATGAGAGTCTTAATTTCTGTAATTTCTTTCCAATAAATAAATAAAAAAATAAAAATTATGCAGACTTCAAGCTTTTGAATAGTGTAGTGTATAATGTTACAAACACTTTTTATTTCAGATAAATGTTGATCTTTGGATCTTTCTATTCATCAAAGAATCCTGAAAAAATGTACTCAACTGTTGTAAATATTGATAATAGAAGTCATAAAAATAATAAATGTTTCTCGCACAGCAATGCAGCCTATTAGAATGATTTCTGAAGGATCATGTTATGAGTAATGATGCTAAAAATTCAGCTTTGAAATCACAGGAATAAATTAAATTTTAAAATATTTTCAAATAGAAAACATTTATTTTAAATAGTAAAAATATTCCAGAATTTACTGTTTTTGCTGTACTGTGGATCAAATAAATTCAGGTTTGGTGAGCAGAAGTGAATTCTTTAAAAATCATTGAAGATCTTACTGTTCAAAAAACTTGACTGTAGTGTATAATTAACGGTTTATTTTCTTTTTCTTTTTCTTTCTTTTTTTTTTTTTTTAATTTTATAGATTTATGAAAAAAAATAGAAAGAAATAAACACCAATAAATATACTGATGCTCTCATGATCCACACAAAATTCAGTGCATGTATGATGTCAAGAACATTGGATTGGTTAAATTACCTTGCAGAATGACTAAAACTGAATTAAGCAGAATGATAAGTGATTGTGAGCATCGCTAGGAAAATAATATGGATTGTCTTTATTTGGAATATGCTGATTGGCATGTTTACAGGACATTAGAGTACCTTTAGAGAGCATGTAAACCTCTTTTTGCTAAAAACCGTCAGACAGTGATGTATATGCAAACATGCCTGTCTATTCACACCTAAAAGCAACTAATAAAATATGTGCCTGTTAGAAAACTTTTTTTTTTTAATCCTTAAATAATTATGCTGTGCTAACACAAAAAAGTGAACTTACTCAACCGGCAAGTGAGGAAACAAGAAATAAAGAAGCAAGTGACATGAAGCTGATCACTTCCCCTCTGTCAGAGCATGGGCTGGGCTTGTCCTCCAATAAAAGTTTCAGATTGCCTCTGCTGGGCTCACAACAGAGAAAAACAGCGTTGGTTTGTTCATTTTTAATAGTCTTCTGAGAGAGCATGTCATTTGTAAGCACTCTCCGTCAATGGGACGAGGCCGTGGCTTGTGTGGAGCAAAGAGACCCAGACTCTGCTCTCAGGACATTCCTCAACATCGAGGAGAAAACCTCCAAGATCTTCTTTAACATTGGCTGTCTTTATTTGAACAACAGTGAGTTAGATGAAGCTGAAAAGGTATAGTTGCAGAGCAGATTATGTGTTTTATACTATGTAAGAAAACAGTAAATTTAATGCCGTTTTTTAGACTACTATGCTCTTTGAACTATGATTTGACAGTGGTTTTGCTATTTTAAAAAGATAGTGGCTGTAAAAAGGAAGTTAAGGTGGTTTCACTCTTAATGGGGGAATTTATTTCTGTTATACATCTGAAGGCATTTGACAGAAGTATCGGCAAAGATGAGCATCTGGCTGCGGCCTTTTTCCAGAGAGGAGTTACATTCTACAAAAAGGAAAGGTAAGGCCGTCTCTTTGTTAAGAAATATTTTATGCCGCTCTGATAGTTCGAGTGTTCTTAGAGGGAAGTACAAAACACCACAGAGTGTCTCTTTGGAAGAAATGATTTCTGTATTAAAATGTTCATAATTGTATCTTCAGGTTTGAAGAATCTCTTCTGGATTTCCAGCAGGCATTTAAGCAGTTGCGAGGAAATCAGCTAATAGATTACAAACCTCTAGGGCTGAGATATAAACTGTTTGCTTGTGAGGTAAGACCAAAGATATGCCATACACTGAAAATTTTATGTGCACAGAATCATGTTTTTTACCTTTATTGGTAACTTTGACCAAGTTGAATCAACTCATTCTCTGATATGGTTGTTTTATCATATGTGATTTAGGTGCTGCACAACATAGGGCTAGTACAGGCTCAGTTGGGAAAATGGGAGAAAGCTCAAGAGAACCTTCTCACTGCACTGAGTCTGAGGGCAGACGCCAAGTTCAGCCATATTGACCATGCTCTGGAAGCCATACTAGTATGTAACCGCTGTTCCACATTACGTAATTATCAGTTCTACAATTTCAAACAGAAGTCACTGAATAACTTGCACAGTTTTTGCAGTAATATAAAGCCAGTTCTGAAGTGTATCTCCAATTATTGTAAATGTAAGCACCTGATCTTATGTGTGTCATTGTTTTGTAACATATCACAGTTTTCCTAATTAAAAATTAGTCACATTTGGTGTTGCATAATGACTGCTTCTGGGTGGGTTTTGTGGGAAGTTGTGTAAGCTGCAGGAGGGACAAAATTCACAAGACGGATGACTTCTAGTCAAACACTATTCGTTAGTCATCCTTCTACATCTTTTTACTTCTTGTGACAATCTTTGTAAGAATTTTGATGACTAATAAATATGACATTTTAAAATTGTTGCACCAGGAGACCCTTATTTGAAAAAATGAATGAATAAACAAATTAACACTGATGAGCATAGTGCAAAACAGCATGACTTTTTTTGTGTTGACTGTATTAATGCATTGGTTTAAAATTGATAAACATTGTGATTTCCTCTTTTCAGAAGCAGAAGCTCTTTCCTTTGGTAGAGATTCGAGCAGGGCTGCTGTTCAAACCTAATAAGCGCTATGTTGCAGAGCTGGAGAAAAAGGACTATCTTGGAAAAGCCAAGGTACCCACCATCCCCATTATGACATCAATACAGTGTGCAGTGTTACTGAAGAGATCCCTTTTCTATTTGTTAAGCAAATCATACAGACTGATTAAGATTAGTGTTTGGTTTTTGGTTATAGGTTGTATCTTCTATTGTACCTGCAGATGAGTTTTCTGGGTTTGCTCCACTTCAGCCTCAAGTAAGTAATGTTGTTAATAAGTCAAGTAAGTAAAGAAATTGATTACATGTTAACATTAGCACAAAACAAGCATAATAGAGAGGGTTGAAGATAATGTTTATGCTCAAAACTGTTGAATGATCATAGGGCATTTCTTTAATTTGTGTATTGTTAGGTTGACGATGTTCCATCTACACCGAAAGTCCCAGAAGTGCTAAGGTAAGGCTAGTTTAGGGTCATGCACATTAAGAACACCATTTAATCTCAACTTCTAAGGCTGGGGTCACACGAAAAGATTTAAAAAATCTTAAAAGATCTTCAAAAGGAACACTTTAAAGGCAGGAAGAAATTTCATGTGATAATATACACGTCTTATCTCGGAGTTCCCCCAAGCATAAGGATTTCTGATTGTAAATATTCGACATGATGAATATTTGCAATTTGTGATCGGGGCGACTCCGACGTTCTTCTGAGCAGATTCAGTCACTCTTAACACACCTCAAACCACAGGTAAATCTGATCAAATAATCTTTAGAACCGCTGAGATAATCGGACATTACCTAGGATTGTCGGAAGGGGAGAAATCGGCCCAAAATCAGTCTGATTATCTTGTGGTATGTACCCAGCTTTACTCTCTAATTCTTGGAGGGCCACAGCTCTGCACAGTTTAGCTCCAACCCTAATCAAACACCTGATCCAGCTAATCAAGGTCTGCAGGATTACTAGAAACTTCCAAGCAGGTGTGAGTTGGAGCTGGCTGGAGCTAAACTCTGCAGAGCTGCGGCCCTCCAGGAATTGAGTCCGAGACCTCTGCTCTAGAGCTTAAATATGTATGTGATTTATGAAGTTGTGTCCCCTTGTTTTACATAAATGTAAATGTCATAATCATCAGGGTATTTGAAGGTGAGCCACACACTGTTCTCTATGAGTTTTACCCTGAGACCAAAGAGGAGCTGGCTGTGTTGCCAGGAAACATTGTCTTCGTTCTTCAGAAAGGAGCTGACAACTGGGCATCTGTTGTTTTCAATGAAAAGGTATATTGTTGGTGAATTAAAAAAAAGTTAATCATAAAGGACAGTACAATGAAAACACAAAAAAATTGAACAAAAACTACATGAAAGCCAGAGTTCACTGTCAAGAGAACATTCCAATGTCATGCTAATGTAATCAATGCATGTTTATAGTAGAAATAATAATGCTCTGTTGTCTGTTTATTTCTTGTTCTCTTGCTATTTCTAGCGAGGTCTTGTACCTTATAACTTCCTTGAACCCTTGGATATTGTTACAATGACATCAAAACCAGTGCAGGTACAATAGCTGCATTTTGAACAATTATGCAATATTACACCAATAGAATCGTATACAGATTTATCACTTTTAATGACTTCAACTGCACCTGGGAAAGCAGAGCCTCCGAGTCAGGCATTCATAATTATGATAACACGGAAGTAGCATAAACAAACATCATGAGACATTTTCATTTC
Organism: Cirrhinus mrigala; assembly: GCA_036247105.1. Classification (NCBI taxonomy): domain Eukaryota; kingdom Metazoa; phylum Chordata; class Actinopteri; order Cypriniformes; family Cyprinidae; genus Cirrhinus; species Cirrhinus mrigala. The sequence continues at coordinate 28,558,569 of CM070013.1, forward strand.
TATCACTTACAGTAGGACAATAAAAATGTTTTTTTTTTTTTTACATAAAGCTAATCATGAAAGTTGAGTGATAGATAGATTTCAGTTTATTCCTTCCTCTGTTCTGACATTTGAGCTAAATTACTTTTTGTGCCTACATTATTAAGAAATGTCACATGTGATCTCTTACAGATTGAACCAATAAATGAAAATGATGATATCCCAGCTCCACCAAGAAGAGCACCACCTAGTAGACCAGTGGGTGCAGAAGACCTCAAGACTGAGAATGCAGAGGTTTAGTATTTCCTTCATACTCATGACATAATCACATTTTATCAATAGTCAACAGATATCAACTAACATAGTGGTCACGCGATGCTTACGTAACATTTTGAAAGGGCAACTTTTATTAGATACAGCCTCGTTATGTTTGTGGCATCATGAACAGATTGATTATTGTTAATAAGATTATTTCTCAAACTCTCCTGTATTCTGCACAGACTAATAACACTAGGGAATTCTCCGGCTTAATTGTGAAAGTGCACTTTAAGTTCACCATAGCAATCAGAATTGCACATGGACAATCATATGGAGTCATTCTTCAGACGATAAGCTCTAAACTTAAGCTGCCTGCATCAACGTTAACTTTATGGTAACTACATCAATTATAACATTCCTTGGACTGTACTGAAATAATTCGGGGAAGAAAAAGTTGTAACATACCTTTCAGTTATGCCAAGGAAGGCGTTGATGAAAGAGTTAATCTTGAGGACTCTGAAATGGAGGCTGTGTGGAATAGTGTGAAGGAGAACCGCCTTACACTGTGGTGTTCAGCGACTGAGGTAAAATAGAACCGCTTCACTCATCTATGCTCACACAGATTTAAACAACAGGATAATATAGCTTATATGTAGCAGCTGACTGTAAAGCTAGACTCAAAATGGTAATATTAAAACTGCTGTACTAAAACTAAATAAAAATAGTAATATTAAAAATGCACTAATACTAAAACTGCTGTCTGAAAGGGTAAAAGTGTGCCTCATGAGAAAGTGGTGGCTCTGTACTCTTATGAATCTTCTACCCCAGAAGATCTGGATTTCCAACAGGGAAACATCATCACAGTTCTTTCCAAAGGTAGGAACTAAAACTGTGATGCTTACTGATATGGGCATAAAATACAGTATGAACTAATAATAGATGATTTTTGTTGGCGTTTTGTTTCCTTTTCAGTCAATGATGAGTGGCTTGAGGGTCAATGCAACGGGAAGGTTGGCATATTCCCATCATCGTTTGTTAAAGCACTTAATGGGGATCAGCAATGTGAATGAATCATTCATCCAACAGTTACAACAGTCCATCAGTTGATTTTACACACAATTGTCATGCTTAAATTTGCTGATCATTTGGGAGAAACCTACAGTATTTTAAGGTCTATTTTTGTAATTAATATTGTTAAATTCATGCCAGAGCTTGCTGCTTCACTATACCACTTTCATTGTAACGTACATAATTGTGAGGTAAAGACAGAAGAACAAGTTTTATTCTGTTTGAAAACAAAGACATTAAATCACATTTACATTTCCTCTTTCATTTAGCATTCTATGATTTTCTACCATTGGTAGTACAACAGAACTTGTATTAAATATTTAACAAAAAATAATTTACCTGTCTTGATTTTTGACCAGTAACAGAAGAAACACTTGCCATTACAAATGGAATTAAAAGGATAGTCCATATAAAAATGAAAATTCTGTCATTAATTACTCACCCACATCCCGTTCCAAACCTGTAAGACCTTCATTCATCTTCAGAACACAGATATTTCTGACCCTGCAGAGACAGCAAAGCAACTACCACGTTCAAAGCCTAAAAAGGTAGTAATGCGTTGTGGTACAGTTGTGAATGCGTGTCTGAGACTGACACTGAAGAGAAGAAATTGTTAAATAAAGTTATTTTTGGTTTCTTTGCCACACAAAAGTATTCTCATAGTTTCATAAAATTAAGGATGAACCACTATTTTAACGATATCCTTACAACCCTTTCTGGCCCTTGATCATGTTGAACGTGTCAGCTGTGTTGCTGTCTATGGAGGGTCAGAAAGCACTCAGATTTTATCTAAAAAAAATCTTAATTTGTGTTCCGAAGATGAGCGAAGGTCCTACAGGTTTGGAACAACATGAGGGTGAGTAATTAATGACAGAATTTTCATTTCTGGGTGAACTAACCCTTTAAAACATGTCCCCAAAAGACGTATTATTACCATTACATCCTCCTATATTGTGAATATATTCATGTGTTGTGAGTGTTAAAATAGTCCTCTGATGATTTTCTATGACAGTCCAATAAATGCCTGTTACGAGTTTTGGAGAGCATCTTTATTTCCCACACCCTCCTCCTCATAAGCAATTGCAATGCCTCTCCGTCCCTCTACAGCTTTCACCACTGGCGTCTGCCCCAGTTTGGGCTCCAGCCCCTGCCAACTACGGCCAGCCAAAAAAGATGCTGCAAGACAAAAAGATGATGATTATATTCTGCACTTGCATTACTCAAACTTGTCAACTTCAAGCTACTAAATTGACGAATTACTACTGTAACTACAGTTCAGTCTGTCTCAGACTTTATACCTGCTGTGTTTGTATTGGCCACAGTGAGAGTCTGATTTCTCAAGACGAGTGAAGACGACTCTGATGTGCCATTTATGATCTCCGATGAGGTGGTGGAACAAGTTCGCAGCGCTCCCGTGATTAGAGAGACGTCTGTGGTCTCTTCCTCAGTGGCAGACTGATCTGGTTCAGGGAAGCCCACATGACTGCTTCCACCTATAATATACCATGTATGAACACTGACATCAATTTAAGCCCATATAGTATAAATATATTAAAGGGATAATTTACCCAAAAATGATAATTCTGTCATTAATTATGCACCCTCACGTCATTCTAAACGGGCAAGACCTTCGCTTATCTTACGGAACACAAATTAAGATATTTTTGATTATATCCGAGAGCTTTCTGTCCCTGCATAGACAGCAACGCAACATGTCAGTTGACACAGAAGAGAAGAAACTGTTGAATAAAGTCATTATTTTTGTCTTCTTTGTGGACAAAAAGTATTCTCGTAGCTTCATAAAATTACAGTTGAACCTCTGATGCCACATGGACTACTTTAACGACGTCTTTACTACCTTTCTGGGCCTTGAATGTGGTAGTTGCATTGTCATCTACACAGGGTCAGAAAGCTCTCAGATTTCATCAAAAATAGATTAATTTGTGTTCCGAAGATGAGAGTATAGTTCCTAGCCATATCGGCCTATAAAATCGCAACTTTTCATTTTCCGCCAGTCTTAGTACACGATGCAAAGAGTCAAGTTTTAAATAGGAAAAATATCGAAACTCTTTAGTCATTTTATAGTGAGATGCTAATGGTCTAATCGGATTCAATGATTTATGCTAAACTATGCTAAAAGTGCTACCGCCAGACCCGGCGATCGGCTGAATGGATTCAAAAACGGTAAAACACATCTGTATAACTCTAGGGGAGTAGGAAAATGAGCCTATTTAAAAAAAAAGTGGAGTGTTCCTTTAACATCACAATACTTTTCTAGTGCTCTGTGGACTGATTTGTTGTAATAAGACAACAACATACCAGGAAGCAGCTCTCTGAAGTCTGTGACGTATTCTCCAGTCCACTCTCTGTGCTTATTGCAAGCCAAATCCATCTCAAAGGGCGTCACCACGGGTCTGTAGAATTCACTTGAATCCAGCAGTGAGTTCTCTGGACAAGCAACTAGCACGTAAACGTCAATTTCCAAGAAGTTAGCGAGTTTGGGAACGTTGATCTTTCCCATAGCAAACATATAGCTCTTCTTGCCTGCTTTGTGAATAATGTCTTTTAGCTGCTCTATGATGGTCAGATAGTTGGCGACACCCAGGGTGCCCACTAAAATGCCCACCACACTGGCATCTTTGGCCCGCTCAATGGCATAATAGCGTTTCATCAGTGCCTTGTTGATTTTAACCGATTCCACTCTTCCTGTGTGTGTTTCTGGGTTGAATGAGCTGAAGGCACAACGGTTCCAGGTCATCATGAAGTTTGTAAGAGTCAGGCCTTCCTGGCCAATGTAAAACATACTGTAGTTATCAACACTCTGCCCCGCTTTTACACTAAACTGTCTGCCAAATTTAAAAATGATACTATCATCCTGTGAATCTGTGTGATCACTGTCCACACAGCTGTTCTGTATTAGCTCAGCACCGCAGGAATGATCTGTTTTTAGAAGAGAGACCACAACGTTGGGGTAGGTGTCACACAAAAGCGTCCTGAGATCACCTAAGGAGAGATGAGATAAAGTAACTTCCAGCACACAACATTTCTGACTCTGGACCACAAAACCAGTCAAACTGAGATTTATACATCATCTGAAAGCTAAACAAATAAGCTTTCGAGGATAGGACAATATTTGGAAAAGATACAACTATTTGAAAATCTGAAATCTGAGGGTGCAAAAAAAAAAAAAAAAAAAAATTCTAAATATTGAGAATATCACCTTTAAAGTTGTCCAAATGAAGTTCTTAGCAATGCATTTTACTGCATTTATGCTATGAAATGATCTTTACTTAATATCCTTATGATTTTTGGCATAAAAGAAAAATCTATTATTTTGACCCATGCAGTGTATTGTTGGCTACTGCTACAAATATATCTGTGCTACTTACGGCTGGTTTTGTGGTCCAGGGTCACATTTGGCAAAATGAACATTATTTAAACATTAGCATAGATTTACACAAACAATAACAATTACCTATAGCATGTGAATAGGTGACATCATACAGCACGATGACATGACTTTGGGGATCAGGGTAAAGCTCTTTGAAGGCTGCAGCACACTGCTGGACATCAATAGGTTGTTTCCCAAACACATATAGAAGGGGAAGTCTTCTGCATGGGCTGAGGCAAGATGTCCCATAATGCACTATACAGTCTGCTTTCACATGCTCTGCTGCAACCTCATCCACACAACAGCTGCAAAGAAAATAAACAGGTTGTGTAGGCACACAAATTGAACCTGTGGTAGTTGTTTTGGAAAAAAAAAAACATCTGCTAAAATGTAATGTAAATGAAACAGGGTTTTTACCTGCCATAGGATGTGTCTCCTAAAATGAACGTCTTGGATTTGGTTTCATTCTCTATTTCGGCAGAGACCCGGACGGCATCTGGTAAGAGTTCATCTGGAAACTGTAAAGCTACCTGTGATAAAAACAAGACATATCGATGCCCTAAATAGATTCGTTGGACACATGGTTTGAGTAAACAAGACAGGTGACTTTTAAAGATGTTGTCTTGCCCTTTTGAATTGATTACTGGTGATAAAATGACACGTCTCAGCTATCTGATACAGCTGAGCCAGATTTCCAGTATGGCTGCCTGTCTTGATGGTGGACACATTGACAGTGCGCTGAAGAACTGCCTCACTGCTGCTACTGAAAGCATCTGTCATCTTCTCTCAAGAGTACTCTGGGTCTGAAAACAATCAGAGTTGTAGTTAAGCATTATTCCATTTCAAAGCAATTATCCTTCCCCATAACTGCACACAATCTAATATTTAACTTTTGTCTAACCATAAAAGTAACTCGGAGAGGTCATTAAAGGCCCGGAAGATTAACGGGTTGAAACATTGTCATGACTGAATTTCATGTAAGACAAGTGAATCACATTTTTATTAAAATATACAACTGATATGTTTTCCTGCCCTGAAGAAATACTTGTTTTAATTGCCGAAAACGGTATCACTAATACATTATACAGTCTAACAAGTTGCTGTAGGAATTTCTTGAAGCACTACTTTACCGATGGATACATTAACCTGATAACTGAATATGCGTGCAGGCAGATGACATATTATAAGTAACCATAATAAAACGCAACATACCAAATTACAAATGCACATTACATGTTAGTTTCCACGTGAGCTTGCGGAACGCTACACGTTCTTCTTCGTCGTTCAGTCTCTCTGACTTTGGTGTATTATTCTGCCCTCTAGTGTCCTGGAGAGACCGCGAACGACAACTTTCATATTCGACCTCACAAAGGATGTGCACAAAGAAAATTCACGATTAATGTTTTATTTTTCAGAATAACTGTGGCTTACATGGAGTCATAGTCATATTACAATAAAATATAAACACTTTTTTGTACATCTTGTGCGTTTAAATCCTCACCTCTCATCAAGTTTTCAACATGTAATGAAATGATTTTGAAATATACAGATACTTTAATCTTTAAATCACTACCAAAACAACCCAAGGCACTTTATTTGACATCATACAAAAGTTTGTCAGAGCTTTGTAACATTTGTACCAACATTCAGTATAACGGCACTATTTCTTCTGACATTGTGTACTGCAGTGCAGTGTATTTAAATGCCATCATTACATCATACATAAAAATGTGAAATTATGTGATGCACAACAAACAAATGCAAAGGTGACAACTCTGTGTGTCAAAGTATATATGTATTCAGCTGCATGAATCATTATTTTATAACATATTTTACACCTTATATGTATATATATATATATATATATATATATATATATATATATATATACTGTATATATATATATATATATATATGTGTGTACTGTATTGTCTTGAGCTTCATTCAGCTGCTGTCACTGGTTTTAATAAAAAAGAATGTCATGAATTAATGCAAGATGCTGCATTATGTAAGCGCTATCTAGGTACACTACCAGTCAAAATATTTTTGAACAGTAAGACTTTTAATATTTTTAAAAGTAGTTTCTTCTGCTCACCAAACCTGTATTTATATTGATCCAAAGTACAGCAAAAGTACAATTTTGAAATATTTTTCTTATTTAAAATAACTGCTTTCTATTTGAATATATTTTAAAATGTTTCAAAGCTGAAATTTTTAGCATCATTACTCCAGTCACATGATCCTTCAGAAATCATTCTAATATTCTGATTTGCTGCTAACATTTAAAACATTTATTATTATTATTATTATTATTATTATTATTATTATTATTATATTGAAAACAGCGGAGTCGATTTTTTCCTGTTTCTTTGATGAATAGAAAGTTCAGAAGAACAGCATTTATCTGAAATCTTTACTCAACTGTTTTAAATATTGATAATAATAATAAAATGTGTTTCTTGAACACTAAATCAGCATATTAGAATGATTTCTGAAGGATCGTGTGACATTGAAGACTGGAGTAATGATGCTGAAAATTTACCTTTGATCACAGGAATAAATTTGATTTTAAAATCTATTCAAATAGAAAACAGTTATTTTAAATAGTAAAAATATTTAACAATATTACTGCTTTTGCTGTAATTTGGATCAAATAAATGCAGGCTTGGTGAGCAGAAGGGAATTCTTTAAAAAACATTAAAGATCTTACTGTTCTTTTGTTTGGTCATGTATGTACATATGATTTATTTTTCTAGCAGAACTTGATATAATAATACAGGAATGAACATTTGCTCCTTTGGGATCTTCTTATGACCTGAGGCTGATGAGATATTTTCTCAGGAAGAACAATGTCTGCTTATGTTTACATCCATATCCGATAGAATCCAAGTGCAACTGTGATACACGTGAATAATGAACCTAGAAGAATTACAAAAATAAAGCATGAATCCAAATAAATAGTGAAGTGGTCTCTTACCAACTCGTACTTTGAATTACTTAATTAATTAATTTGTTAGTGAACGTTCATCTTGACTTCTGAATCTGTATGATTAATAGAACAAGGATATTCTGTGGCCATGTGTAAATATCTTTACTGGGACCAATGGTGGAAATCAATTAAAGAGCCTGATAATTCAAATGTGCAAACAAGGAAAATAAATAAAATATTCCATACAGTGTTTGGAAAAACATGCTGTGTGTAGACATGATGTGATGTGACCAAAAGTACACAGACATCACATGGTCAGACATCATGCAAACAGACTACTTCTATGTCATTTGAAACTGCTACAGCAGCAGGGAAGATGCATGGCCTTAATAATTAGCATTATTTTAACATTGCAGTTTTTCCTTAAAGTAGCTTGTACTTGATTTTTTGTGTGCCTAATTTTGGGCTTCATTTAATAATTATGCTCAATAATAATTTTCAGCCTAATTTCTGAAAAAAAAAAAAAAACACAACTCGAAGATTGTTTGCATTAGGGGTTGATTATCGGCGCTGGTATTACGCATTTTTATGGTTATCGGTATCAGTCATTTTCGATAAAATAATTTAAAAGCATTTGAAGAAAGTTTTTGTCATAGCCCTTGTAATTCTTAATTTTGACATTACTTTTAATTTTTACACAAGACATATATCGGTTCAAAATATCAGTCTACTTTATCTGTAATAATTGGTTGACCCCTAGTTTGCATAGTCCAACAGGTGTACTTTTCTTTTTTCAAATTGCAAATGTGAGATTTTGACATTTTTACCTGCCAGATATTTGATAGTATCCAGTTTATGTGACTCCAACAAAGTCTTCAGGCCAGCCACTTCTGTGTCAATTTTCATGTTGGTTTTTGACAAATGACGATCCTGCTCAGAATACTAAGAAAAATAAAATCTAGTTACAAAAAGTTTCACAAAAAAAAAAAAAAAAAAAAAAAAAAATCAAGAAGACATTATTGTCCTAAACACTGGTATGTCTCACCATTTCCATCAGCTCATTCCTGGTCCCAATAAGCTTTCTGTCGAACTCTGCAGTCTGAACCAAGAGCAAATACATCTCAATTAAAGCATCTTAATTCTTAGCTACAACTCAAATAACTAACAAATCTATGAATTCCAAAGATGCTGAAGCTTCCAAACTGGTTTTACTAGTGAGTCATTATTTAACACTACTTACCATTATTTACCACTGTACTTACCAACTCCTTCACACGGCTTTTTTCTACATTCAAGTCCAAAATGGCATCTGCACGCCTTTTATTTATTACATCCTGCAGCACAAAACAAAATGTAAAAGTACAGTAAATATAGTACAAAGTAAAGATATATGTTTAAGGGCTGTGTATGCCTCCGTGACAAGGTCTGAATGGCAAAGCAAAACCATTTTTCATCAAAAATGAGTTCACTGACTTACAGTGAGTTGTATCCTTAGCTGTGAAAGCTCAATCTTGATTTTCTGAAAAGGAATTGGGATAATGCTTCTTTACTAGGTGAATGTACAAAGCTGTTAAAATGTAAAATCAAGGCAATTGGCATAAACAAATAGCACCATTTTTTTTTTCACAGATATTATATAATTTATTTGAATTTACCAAGATATTAGAGAAAAACTGCAGAGATAAAGATTTATAATTATATACATTACATTACCATTCAAAAGTTTCTTTTAAATAAATGAATAATTTATTTAGCAAAGATGTATTAAATAGTTCAAAAGACACTTATAATGTTACAAAAGTCTTATTTCAAATAAATCCTGATCTCTTCTATTTATAACTTTCTATTCACCAAAGAATTCTGAAAAGTGTAATAATTTATTATTAAGGAGCAGACTTGTTTTCAGCACTGATAATTATAAGAAACATTTCTCCAACATTAAATCAACATATCAGAATGATTTCTGAATGATTATTAGCTGTTGAAAACTTGTCTTTGCCAACTCCAGAATTACATTTTTAAATTGTACAAATTTATATGTATTTTTGATCAAATAAAAGCCACCTTGGTGAGCATAACAGACTTCTTTCAAAAACAAAACAAAAATCCTACTGACCCTAAACCTTTGAACAGTAGTGCATAAACACACTGTGAATAGAGAAAAATGATTTCAAGCATGCCAGTCGAGTGGGTGATGATAATAATAAATTGCACAACACAAGCTCACCTCATTCTCTGTTAGTAATGCTGAGAATTCACTCTTTTCCAGAATGATCATGTCCTTTTTCACAGCAGCGATATGAGACATGACTTTCTGTAACATGATTTCCTGTAAAATAAAACTAGTTAAGTAGAGTAACTGACCTCTTTGACCTGGGCTGACATGAGGGAACTTGTATAGACAACAACAGAGCCATTTTTTAATGTGTACATTAACAACATCGCAACATAATAAACGTTGGTAATTGTTTGCCACCTTTTGCCATGAAACTGACAATCCCACCACAAATTGTTTATCGAAAGTTGAATACACAGTTATACCTAATAAGCGCTCTGGTTCCCCTCACATTAGATAAATCAAAAAGTGATAGTCACAGGTCATGGATCCACTTAAACAATCAGAACAGCATGGAAGGACAATAAAAATCTCACCTGCTGCATTTTGGTAGCCATGTCACCGTACATAACATCCATGTTTGAATTTGTCACATTTACCATCATATTGACAACTACCTCTGCCTGCTGGGTCATGAAACCTGAAAAGACACATTACATTTTGATGAATCATTGAAATTAAAATTATATTGGAATTAACCAAAACATTTTAGGCAAGATAGTACAAGAAATCTTGTACCGCTTTCCTCAAGCAGCTGAACCATTGCATGAGTATCAAAGAATAACTTTCGATTGCCAGACTTGGCGATGTCTGATCTTTTCAGGTCATATTGTAGAGTTTTAAGTGAGGTGCTCAACTCTGAAATAAAGAATATGGGAAACCATTAGTGAGTAGAATATGCAAATAATAGTGAAATGGTCATTAGAAATAATTAACAATGATAAATAGAATATCTGCATACCTAGACGTGTGTATCACTTCTAATAGCAAAAACATACATACACATATACATATACATACCTCTGACCAATATGCGTGAACCTCTCAGCAGCCGAACAGTCTCAGTGTCAGACCTTAAATAATGATTAGTCCTTATTCCGTTAAATCCATTTCTAATCACAGAGATTAGATGTCTGCTGTGTGCAAACCTCATTCTGCTGAAAATGAGCACTTGCGTGTATATAAAGTACAAAATCTGTAGAGGACTTTAAAATTACGGGTTACGGGACCTGATGTGACCGCATGATCTTGCTTTTCTCCTCTGTGTTCGTCCCCTCAAGTCATTACATAAAACAAAGCTTCCTGAATTCCTGAAATAATTCAGACGAATTGGGTATAACTGGAACTGTAACACATTGTGTGTGCGTTTTTTTACTACAAAAAGATGTTTAACGTTTCCAAACTTTCGTCTTTCTCTGTGACAGATCCAACCACCTCTGTCAAACTTCCTGTAACAGAAAGCGTAAACAATGACGTTTTACGTACACATGTTGGTTTTAAAACAAAACGTACGTACGTTCTGAACGTAAGCACGTCATCAAGTTTATCTAAATTCTATCAAATTATTAAATTGAGTATTTCTATTGTTCAGCAAATGATAAGTAAAGAGAGGTGCTTGAGAACGTGTTTATTGTCAACCTCGGGAGGTCAAACGAAATAATGTTTACAATATTGTTGACACAATTACCAAAATATAGCGTAATGTGTGTGCGTGTGTTTATATGTTTTAATATCCTGGTGGGACTTAAACCTGAATACACACAGTCCCCATGGGTAAACAAGCTTATAAATCATACAGAATGAGTTTTTTTGAGAATGTAAAAATGCAGAAAGTTCCCTGTGAGGGGTAGGTTTAGGTGTGGGGTTACGAAAATTAACCATGGTTTTGTTATAGTAAATTTTTTGGCGCATTGATTACCAATAACCACAGTTTTAAACCACAGTAAAACCACAGTTTTACTACAAATACCATGGTTAAAAAACAAAATTTATAGTTACCATGGTTTAAGTATAGTAACCATGTTTTTTTGGTTTTATTTTTAGTAAATATATGGTTTGTACAGTATAAAAACCATTATACCTATGGAGAGTCCCCACAAGGATGGCAAACCAGACGTGTGTGTGTGTGTGAAAAAAAATGTCAGAGAGAAACAGTAGAGACTCTAAATGTCTGATTTTGCCTGACAGATCTTACTACACATCCAGTAGACTGGTTCTAATGGTTTATTTTAAAAAGCATTTATTTATTTATTTATTTTACAAAATATAATATCCATGAGATATTTGAAAGTGAAAACATTACAGTGAATGAAGGAAAACAGGGATTATTAACATTGTCTCAAAATACTCTGTAAAACAACACCACTGGAATAATCTTTTTCAAATGTCCTTGAAAAAGCAATCTTCAAACTGAGGTAATTACAATATTTCATTTTTTTCTGTAAACTTTTTCTTACCTATATTTCATTATCAATTAACTCTTACTTGTTCATAATTAACGACTGAGTACTAACTAGCATTTATTACTAACATTTTAAAACAAACAATTTAATTGTTTCTGGCTGTTGTAACAGGTTTCTAAACATTTGACGTGAACTAAATAATTAAAAGTCACAACAGATAAAAACATGAATGTTAAAGCCCTATGCGTATCTGTTGGTGGTGTTTTGAGAAGATATAACATACTTGCTAGGTAATAGTTACAGGATTAAATGTTGTGTGAGTGTTGATACTGTATTCGGTAGAGTCAAAAACAGATCATGAGTAAAGTTCTGAAGGTATAACATGATGGAACAGAACTTGTGTTTATACACAGCATTCTAAAAGTATCAGTAAATCAGAAGTAAATTAGATTCTACTACTTGCCCAAATTTCACGTTTCAGTTCTGCATTAGAGCGAAGAATCATTCACCATGCTTTATTTTGCTATAAAAGATCACACACCCAAAGTTAATGGCAAAGTTTTTTGATTTGTACAAAGGACTCACAGGCTCTGTTGGGATCAACAGTAAGGAACTGTTACATAGTTAATAAGTAAACAGATTGTTGATGTTTGGCTGAACACAACTGAAGAGACCTCAGGAAAAAAAATAAAAAGCCTACATAACACAAGCGACTTCAGACCAGGAACACCACACACACTGACAGCACCACAGCAAAGATCGCCACACCACACAGCATCATTACTGCAAACATCTGGCTGCGACTGCAAAAGCCTTGAGCTGCCTCTTCGTCGATGGACAGCAGCGCTAGCGAAGCGCTGTCAGTGCTAACGGGGTCAGCATACTGAGGACCCAGCGCCTCCACTGTCCAGCGCAGCACATTGACCTTCAGCTCCATGTCCTCCAGTGTACGGTCCACCTGTGCGATCTCTTGCTCCAGCTGACTCTGCTCCTGACCCTCCATGCTGGTTGTCTGGGTACCGTCACCTGCCTCCTTCAGGTCAGGCAGGCTCAAGGCCCGTGCCGCCACCTCTGTTGTCCCCCCTGCTTAGGCAAACACTCGTATCAGACTAAGGACATGGCTTTGACAGTTAAGGTGTGGTCACATTTTGCGTTACTCTGTGAAATCCAATCGGTCCAACAGACCTTAATCAGGACAGCTCCATATTTAATAGTTGAAGGGAAAGAGGAAATTCACCTGTACATTTCATATGTTTGAGGAATATACAGAAGTTATTTTGTCACTAGCTACTCCTAAATAATTAGTAATCTGTTATGAAACTCCTACAGTTATGCATGCTTACCCTGTATCCCTGTTTGCACCATGGTACTGTTATTGGCCAGGGAAAAGTGCTTAGCCATGGTGAAAACCTTGCACATGTCTGAATGTAAGAGCTCCAGACAAGAGGAGAATGCCACCCATAGCAGCTCTGTTTCCTTCCTCTCAGCCTCCGGTAATGTTTTATCCCTCAGTCGGGCTGTCAGGTGGTTTCGGCAAGATAGCGCTAGCGTCTGGGCTCGTTCTCGTGTTTGCCGAAGATCGCGTCGTAGGCTGGAGTTGTCCGTGCATCCACCAACACAGGAGGCCAAGTGCCGATAACATGCCACCACCTGAGACAGATAAGATCAACTATGTTGTTATAAACTTTGGAAATAGGTTTTTTTTTATTCTCTAATATCTAGACTTATATTTTGTATTAGTAAACTGAAAATGTTTGATGGCACAATATCCCTGTTGAAAAAAACAGCTAAAACCAGCATAAGCTGGTTTAAGCTGGAAGTAGCTTGTTTTAGCTGGTCTCCCAGGCTGGCTTTAGCTGGTTGTTCCAGCTGGTCACCCAGCCTGACCAGCTAAGACCAGCCTGGCCAGCTAAGGAAGTGGCCAAACGCCTCTAAAACCAGCCTCCTGACCAGCTATGACCAGCTAAGACCAGGCTGGATGACCAACTAAAACCAGCCAACCAGCTTAGGCTGGTTTTAGCTGTTTTCTTTTTTTTTTTTTTTTTTGTTTCAGCAGGGAGGCCATTCTACAGAATTGGTTCAAAGTCAGGGTTGGAAACAAAAACAAAAAAAGTCTTTTTCCACAAATTTTGCATGTATGCAAATTGTATAATATCCAAGGTATATATTTCTAGTAATTGTGCTGTTAATTATCATATTGTATTTTGGAATATTTTTACCTCTCCCCAAAGTCACTACTGAAACTTTTTTATTAAAGAATTTTCAGATGTATATCAATAACAATTACAATTTTTTTTTTTTTTTTTTTTTTACAATATTTTAAGTGTGATTTATGAGATTTGTTTTGTTTTTATCCATTTTTTCTTGTAAAAGGCAAAAAGTTGATCATACTGATTTCAAAGTTAAGGAATTATTAGTTTAAATATACACTGAACCAAAAACGATCATAACATTTGATAATTCAGTCTAGTTTATTTTTGACAAAACATGTTTTGGTTGTGACTGCACATTTTCAGTAGTGACAATTAAGTTTTGGTAGTGACCACATCACATTACAGAATTTTAAACCACATACTAAAACACTACTACAACATAGTAAAATATTAAAAATTTGCATAACTGTACTAATTTTTTTTTTTTTTTAATTTCCCCCAAATAAAGGATGTGTTCAATTTTGTCACTACCGAAACAATGATGACATGTTTTGGTTGTGACTGTTTCGGTACTGACAATTTTATAAACTTTTTAACCTAGCTCAAAGATGCTAATGAGCACATGGTTAGCTAGCACAGTTCTGAACAGTTGTACACATATGAAAACTAAATGTTATGGAAAAACTCACAAAAAAGCATGTTTAATTATAAAAAAATGGTGTTTGGTAGTGACATTCTTTAAAATTACACAAAGTTTTTTCATACTTTTGAACACAAAATGTCTGCTCACTACCCTATCTACTCACCATGTAGCTATGAACATGAAACACATGAAAATTTCCTGATCATAAATGAAGGGGAGTAGTTAAAATCAGTCTCAGCCAGTGAACTAAAACATACACTGTTTTTGTAGTGACATTAAAATGTGGGACACATTTTTTACATAAAGTTTCATAATTTACAAAGAAAATATAAAATAAACATTTTTTTTGAACTTTACTTTTTTAAAAAGCCAAAAAGATATATTTAAAAACAACAATGGAATAAAATGCAGAAATTATTTCAATATCATTTTCATAAGATGAAATTTAGTGATTAGGGTTTGGGACAGCCACTTCCCAATTGTAAAGTACCCATAAATAATGGTTTTATATATATTAAGCCTATTGATAATTTAAATATTATTGTCGGTTTCAATACATAATAAAAGGATCTTAGTAAACATCCAAGATTTTAATACTTAAATGCTTTTTAAATGTGTTTTTTTTAGCTGTGGGACAACAGTTTGCATCAATTCTGTAGAATGGTCCATATATATATTTCATTCAAAATAGCATCAGCCAAACTGCTGATGAAAAAAGTTTGCTGTAACAAAAAAAAAAAAAAAAAAAAGTTTCCAATTCTAGAAACTGGAAAATGGACATATCCAGGAGTTTGGTTCTTTAAATCTGATTTCACACGCACACTTTCAATATGAATATATAGGCTTCTACACTAGTGTTCAAAAGTTTGGGGTTGGTATAGATTTTTTCAAATCTAAAGGCGTTTCTTATAACCACAAAGGCTGCATTTTTTGATCAACAATACAGTAAAAACAGTAATATTGTGAAATATTATTACAATTTAAAATAACTGTTTTCTATTGTAATGTAGAGTATTTTAAAATGTCATTTATTCCTGAAATGGCAAAGCTGAATTTTCAGCAGCCACTACTCCAGTCTTTACTGTCACATGATCCTTTAATATTATAAAATCACATATATCATTGGTTTTAAAAGGTTAGATAACTGTTCAGGTTATCAGACATCATTATGGATAGACTGAGGATTAGTTTGAGTGACAAATATTACTTATAATCTGCTCTTCATAAGATGGCTATTTCAGGATAAGCTTTGGAAACTTTTGGGATCTTGGTTTAGTACGTGCTTTCTATGGCATTTGGATTTGAAAAAGATGTAAAAAGATTAAATCACTTATAATGCTGATCATTTTTAACTCTATATCTGAGGGGAGTATGTATTAATGCTTAAAATAAGTGAACAGAGTAAACAGGTAATTTTGCTGGGCTAGTCAGAGTATTGACACATGCCTCCACTGGCTCACATTGAAGATAATCAAGCAGTGGAGCGTGGATCATCCCTACTCAGAGATAGTGCCTTTTCACCCTAAGGCTTGAGGAACACACCATTAGAAGATGCTTTCATGTTCCTCCTGAAAATAAGGAGAAATGAGGACACACACATGCTTTGACATCTTCAAACTAAACCTCAATAAGTTTGTCACCACGTCTTAAATACGATGCAAAATAAACAGCAAATAATTTTCACCGTATTTAAAATAACTAATTTACTCCCCTCATTTTTTATCACAATATTTAGAGAAAATACATGACAACATATAATATTTAGCGAATGAATGGTGCGCTTATTAAAAATGATTAGAAATGATATCACCCAAAAAAACGATTAGGGGCGATCAGTTATTGGATCATGTAATATCAACTCACCTTGATGAGGGAGTCCACCATTGCTTTCCCCTCTTGCAGTGGCTGTGCTGAAGTTCCATCGTCAGCAACCTTGTTGTTGGACAGTGGCATCGGGTTATGTTTTCAGTGGTAACAAGGGAGAATCCCTGTTCCAAAAGCTACCATCCACCCTCAAACTCAACAACTCTTATACACCCTTTGTCTTAGCCAGAATAAACTACGGTCCATATTTGAGCTGCCGGTCCCCTCTGAATCTGTGATGAAAATTAAATTTTCACATACAAGAATAAAAATCGAAGAAAGGAAAATAAAAATTTCAAAAGGTTACAAAAGGTTCAAAGTTTTCCAGAAAATAACATAAAAACAGAAAGGTGCAGAGGATTGTGATGTCAAAGTGGAGTGTGATAATCCAAGCGATTGACCCCTTTGCACTGAAGCCGTATTGTTAAGCTCATTACATGCTGCTGAGAGGTGCGGAGATGCTGGGGCCTGAGAATACGTCACTGCTTCCTCCAGGACCAGCCTTTTTCTTATTCCATCACTCTCACTTTCTTTCTCTATCCTTTCTCTTTGTGTGTGTGTGTTTGTGCCTGAATGACAGGCCAGGCCCTGAGGGGCAGGTTGTGGTTCAGTGTTTGCTGCGGTTCTTGTAACGGTCAACCAACATGTCCAGCGTGACATTGCTTATTTGTCACAAACTTACACTAAATTAACTCGAATACATAAAATCTAAAGTTTCAATCTATCATATATAATAGAAATATAAAAAATGTAAACAAGGATTAGTCAGGCAATTGTTAGTCTCCTCTGTCTCAGGTCAAATTAGATTAGGGGCATGCTAAAATAATCCCTGAAATATATCTGCTGGATTGGTCTGGTTATCCCATCTTAACCATGACCGTAGAGACCATACAGGTGTAAATTCAATTTTTACAAACACATGGAATATACTTTTGGATAATATATGAAGTAATTTGTCAAGAGATACAAACACAAGAATTTGAGAAGGAATAGGCCTAAATGATCAACAGACTATTTGTTTTGTGATGTCTCCATTTACAATGTCTGGCGTTAGGGTTTAAACATTTATCCAAGAGATTATAAATCAGATTCTCTTGGCCTTTAACACTGGTAGTTTTGTAGACTTGTTGGCTACTTCATATATTTTTCATATTATGTTATGTTATAAACAGATAATCATTTGATTATCACAGTTTGAGATGATTACAGTTAGAGGTATGATTTCAAATGAGTTATTATACAGGAACACTTTCTGCAGTGGACAGTTTAATTAATCTTGACATTATAACCAAATAATGAAAATTACAATTTTGATAAGCATACATTGGCTAAGCATGCATAGGCTAATACAATTATTTAAACCTTTAACTTTACTTGGTTAACAATGCAATTCTCCTTTTGATACACTGTGCTATAATAATACAAGCTACTCACAATGTTTTATTATTCACTGTGTAGCACAGCACACTCATTATGTTCATGAGTTGTTGTTTTTTTCTTGTACTTTACACAAGCACATTTTTTAACATGTGATGCTGCATATTGTGCAATACACAGGTAATTTATTCAACAAACATCAATGCGTGTCATTTCAGAAGGGTAGACAGTTAAACAGGTTGTTTTCCAGTTCTCTTGTCTTTAATATGAGAAGAAAAAGAGTTGAACAAATAACATTGAGAATGCAATGCATTTTTTTTTTTTTTTTTTTTTTTTTTTAATATATGTTTTACTTAAACAGCATGAAACTTTGACTTACCATAACTTGACTTTAGGGTTTTGTAGCCCTTAAGTTGTGTCTGAGACTTATGTGAGGTTTTGCTTCCCATTGTTCTGCTGAAAGAAAAATGTTAAACACTTCACTATATGGGTCTTCATATGTATATACATAATGGACTGACTAAAGTTTACTGAGGGTGGAATAACTAAGGCAAGAACAAAAACACAAGATCTCATGATGCCATCCAGTGACTGACAGACTGCAGACTGAGGGGCCTCTTTAGTTTAGATGTTAATTTACTGAAGGCTGCACACAAGAGAGCCCTCATGTGTTACTTGACAAACCACAAGCAGCTATGGCTGTAACACACATGTAAATTATATAAAATAATAGTTAGACTTGTGTTATCATTCATACACCCCCATTGTCATGTGGTTGTGTGAATATAGACATCAAACTAACTCATTTTGTGTTCCAACAACATTAGTGTGAATAAATGTTGTAAAAAAAAAAAAAAAAAAAAAAAAAAAAATTAATATACCACTTTCCCTGAGAACCCTACAAGCCCTAGATAAAACTGTATTATTTACAGGATAGATTATGAGTAGTTAATTTTTTTCCATGAAAAATGAAGGCATTGAAGGATACCTCTGCAAGGTTCGGCACAGTGGTTGCTTCCAAAACACTTCCTTGAGTTGTATTTGTATTTGTATGGTTAGTCATCTGTTGTGGATAAGAATCAGTACATATATAGAAAGAGGATGAAACATTGAAATTTAATCTGAAAGCTTTTAAAGCTCTTTATCTTACTAGAGGTAAGATTTACAGCATGATGTAGTATAACTAATATATAATATAGTATAACTAGTATAACTAGACTCCTAATATTACTCTGTTTAAAGCACAAAAAAAAAGAAAAAAAAAGCCATTTACCTGCTCAGAATTACTTCCATTAACAGGACCTTTCTGCAGATGTATTATTAGATGTAGAGGCAAGAAGCATGTTAATTGTTAAAAGTTATTATGTCTCCATCATGAATTAATGCAAAAGTATTTTGGTAATTCTTATACTTTTGTCATTTCACACTGCATCTTTAAATGCTTTTTCTTGAACATAAAAACGTTGTTGTTTGCTTTAAGTTTAGACCCTTGGAGGCTGCTAATTACCTGAGAGGGTTCGTGTGACAGAAACGTGAAATCATTTATTCCTTTTTTCTGTGCAAAGATCAGACAATTTTATTAGAAACAACACTAACACTGATAGTCTCTATCATGAAGTAATGCAAAAGTATTTTCGGGAATGTTCATACTTGTCATTTCACATTGCATCAAAGAATAATTTTTCTTAAACACAAATGTGTTTAAGTTTAGACTCTTGGAGGCAGCAAATGACCTGTGATGATAATGCATTTACACCTACCGTCTGGTCAGCTGATATCTGTAAAGATCAGATAGTTTTATTAAAAGCAATACCAATACTGATAGTGAACAAACAAATATAAAAATTTTTTTTAATTCTGATGGCTTATAAAAGTCAGCTGAGATATACAGCTAATTCTAATTGGTACAGTAAACATTGGCTAATTAGAAAATACATTACTGATTAATGATTTTATTTTTGTTATACGTTCACCAATAATCCTAAATACATAAATCTCAGAACAGAAATACATACAATATGTTAGTAACTGTTTTTGAATAACTGCAATACTGAAGTTCTCAGGAGTGTAAAATTAATGCTATAGGAGAAATATTTTAACATACCTTATGCACTAAAAGTGTTACCAAACAGGCACACAAAACCCAGATGAACACTTTTGATTCCATTCTCAGTATCACTGTATCAGCGAGCTGGAGGTTTTGCAGCTGAGATGTCAGAAAGATTTAGTAGAGGATTTTTTGTGTATGCCAGAGCTTATTGCTTTCAGCAGGGAGGAGCCATGAACAAACTGATGGTCATTCAACTGTTGGATCAGTGGCTTTTTTTGGCAAATTAACCAAGACTCTTAAAATGTCAATACAAAAATTGGCTCTCGAAAATAAACCCCTAGAACACATTTTAGTTTGCTACTCTCATATCCATCAATGTTCCAGTTAATGCCAGAACATTTTAGATTTGCATACATATATATACGTAATACAGACTTATCCACCTTATTGTTTCCATAAGAGCGGGCGCGACCAATTGTACATTTTGGGTCTGGCTTCCAGTCTCATCCGCGTCCAGCTATTTTTAAGCCTGCTGCTTGATTTTGCAAATTGGTGTGTTTTATCATGTTATCGTAATATATTATCTTAAATAGGAGCACATTGGTTTGTAGTGCAAACAGTATCACCATTTACTGCAAGTTGTAATCTTTCTCGTTATTTCCCTGTAGTGGTGTATGGATTTTGTCCACTTGAATTTTTTTCTTTGGAAAGACGTTTCATCAGCTGAACAATTTTTTGCTTGTTAAGCAACAGTACAAATAAAATATAAAGCAAAGAAGACAAATAAATATTGCAAAAGGTGTATTCATCAAAATACACAAAAGATCACTCATCTTAAAGGGATAATTCAGTACTCTCAATAATGGTGGTGGACTTCTCCTGGGAGAGAAGAAACTGTAGAATAAAATGGTTATTTTTGTTTTCTTTGCATACAAAAAGTATTTTTGTAGCTTCATAAAATTACGGTTGAACCACTGATGTCACATGGACTATTTTAATGAGGTTCCTACTACATTTCTGTGCTTTGACCATGGTAGGACCCTTGCTGTCTGTGGAGGGTCAGAAAGCTCTTGGATTTCATCAAAAATACCTTAATTTGTGTTCTAAAGATGAACGAAGGTCTTAGGGGTTTGGAACGACATGAGGGTGAGTAATTAATGACAGAATTTTTATTTTTGGGTGAACTAACCATTTTTAAGGGATTTTTTTTTTTTTGTTGTCTTTGTTTTTTTGTGCATAAGTATTTGAAGATGATTACCTATTTTTTTACCAATGATTACCAATTTTACCCATTTTTTTATTGGCCAAATCTACATTACATCTGATAAAAATCCGCATTTAAATAGTTGGCCACAATATTAGCAACTAAAATTCAACATCAAAATTCAGAGAAAAGAAAAAAAACATAAACATTTTATAGTTTTGCAGTATTTCAAAGTATTTCAAATTGAATCAATACATTTTTTTTCTTTGAAAAGGTGCATGAATAAAATAAATGGTTCAGTGACAAAAGGTGCACTCAAGAGATACAAACACAAGAATGTGAGAAGGAATAGGTCTAAATGATAAATGATCAACAGACTATTTGTTTTGTGATGTCTCCATTTACAACATCTGGCGTTAGGGTTTAAGCCTCTATCCAAGAGATTATAAATCAGATTCTCTAGGCATTTAACATTGGTAGTTTTGTAGGCTTACTAGGCTTGTTGGCTACTTCATGTATTTTTCATATTATGTTATGTTAAGAACAAATAATCAGTTGATTATCACAGTTTGAGATGATTACAGTTAGAGGTATGATTTCAAATGAGTTATACAGGAACACTTTCTGCAGTGGACAGTTTAATTAATCTTGACATTATCACCAAATAATGAAAATTACAATTTTGATAAGCATACATTGGCTAAGCATGCATAGGCTAATAAAATTATTTAAACCTTTAACTTTACTTGGTTAACAATGCAATTCTCCTTTTGATACACTGTGCTATAATAATACAAGCTACTCACAATGATTTATCATTCACTGTGTAGCACAGCACACTCATTATGTTCATGAGTTGTTGTTTTTCTTGTACTTTACACAGGCACATTTTTTAACATGTGATGCTGCATATTGTGCAATACACAGGTAATTTATTCAACAAACA
Source organism: Cirrhinus mrigala (assembly GCA_036247105.1). NCBI lineage: Eukaryota > Metazoa > Chordata > Actinopteri > Cypriniformes > Cyprinidae > Cirrhinus > Cirrhinus mrigala. The sequence continues at coordinate 28,580,948 of CM070013.1, forward strand.
TCAGTGCATGTCATTTCAGAAGGGTAGACAGTTAAACAGGTTGTTTTCCAGTTCTCTTGTCTTTAATCTAAGAAGAAAAGGAGATGAACAAATAACATTGAGAATGCAATGCATTTTTTAAAAAATATGTTTTACTTAAACAGCATGAAACTTTGACTTACCATAACTTGACTTTAGGGTTTTGTAGCCCTTGAGTTGTGTCTAAGATTTATGTGAGGTTTTGCTTCCCATTGTTTTGCTGAAAGAAAAACGTTAAACACTTCACTATATGGGTCTTCATATGTATATACATAATGGACTGACTAAAGTTTACTGAGGGTGGAATAACTAAGGCAAGAACAAAAACACAAAATCTCATGACGCCATCCAGTGACTGACAGACTGCAGACTGAGGGGCCTCTTTAGTTTAGATGTTAATTTACTGAAGGCTGCACACAAGAGGGCCCTCATGTGTTACTTGACAAACCACAAGCAGCTATGGCTGTAACACACATGTAAATTATATTTAAAGTAATAGTTAGACTTGTGTTATCATTTATTCACCCCCATTGTCATTTGGTTGTGTGAATATAGACATCAAACTAACTCCTCTTGTGTTCCATGCAAAATAAATAAATAAATAAAATAACATTATATAATTAGGAACAACATGAGTGTGAATAAATGATTTAAAAAAAAAGAAAAAAAAAAAAACAGAAAAGAAACTTAATATACCACTTTCCCTGAGAAAAACTGTATTATTTACAGGATAGATTTATGAGTAGTTAATTTTATTTTCCATGAAAAATGAAGGCGCTGAAGGATACCTCTGCAAGGTTCTGCACAGTGGTTATTTCCAAAGTACTTTCTTGGGTTGTATTTGTATGGTTAGTCATCTGTTGTCAGAATCAGGAAATATATAAAATGAGCATGAAACATTGAAATTTAATCTGAAATCTTTCAAAGCTTTTTATCTTAGTCAAGGTGAGATTTAAAGAATGATAAACTGTGGCTCCTGTAATTACTCTGCTTAAAGCAAAAAAAAAAAAAAGCAAAAAGAAAATACTTACGTTCTCAGAATTGCTTCCATTAACAGGACCTTGCTGTAGACATATATTATTAGATGTAGAGGCATGTCAGTTGTTAAACTATCATTATGTCTCCATCATGAATTAATGCAAAAGTATTTTTTCATGTGTTCATACTTTTTTTTTTTTTCATACTTTCATTTGTCAGTGTTTATACTTTTGTCACTGCATTTACAAATACTTTTTCTTGAACATAAAAGTGTTAATGTTTACTCTTAGAGGCTGCTAAATACCTGCGAGGGACTGTATGACAGAAATGTGAATCGTTTTATTCGTGGAGGATCTTCCTTGGCTGTTGTCTGTGTAAAGATCAGGTAGTTTTATTAAAAACAACACATACTTATAGTCTCAATCATGAATGCAAAAGTATTTTTGGGAATGTTTGTACTTGTCATTTCACAATGCATTAATGAATACTTCTTCTTGAAGACAAAAATATTATTTTTTTAAGATTAGACCCGTGGAGGAAAATAACACTAATACTAATAGTGAACAATCAAATATAAAAACAATCTGATTGCTTTTGATACTATGACCACTATAAAAGTTTGCTAAGATATACAGCTAATTCTGAATGGTACAGTGGACATATGCTGATCAGTGGCTTCATTTATTTTTATCATTAGTCGTTCATTATTAATTCTAAATACATAAGTATTTAAATCTCAGAACAGAAATACATAATACACTATGTTAGTTTTTAAATAACTGCAAAAATGAAGCTGTTAGGAGTGTCTAATTAATCCTATAGGAGAAATATTTTTACATACCTTATGCACTAGAAGTGTTACCAAACAGGCACACAAAACCCAGATGAACACTTTTGTTTCCATTCTCAGTATCACTGTATCAGTAAGTTGGAGGTTGTGTAGATGAGATGTCAGAAAGGTTTAGAAGAGTTTTTTTTTCTGATTGTTGCTTTCAGCAGGGAGGAGCCATTAACAAACTGATGGTCATTCAACTGTTGGATCAGTGCCTTTTTTGGCAAGTAAACTAAGACTCTTAAAATGTCAATTCAAAAATCGACTCTCAAAAATAAACCCCTAGAACACAATTTCATTTGCTACTATCTTATCCATCAATGTTTCAGTTAATGCCGGAATATTTCAGATTAACATACATGTATACATAATACAGACTTATCCACCTTATTGTTCCCATAACAGCAGGCGAGGCCATTTATAAATTTTATGGGTCTGGCTTCTTCTCAACCTCATCCAGCTAGTTTTAGCTGTAGGCCTACAAAACAGCCCGCTGCTTGATTTTGCAAATTGGTGTATCTTACCATGTTACTGTAATGTATTATCTTAATTATGAACACATTGTTTTGTAGTGCAGACAGTATTACCGTTTACTGCAAGTTGTTTTCTTCTCGTTATTTCCCTACAGCGGCTAATGAACCTGAAGTTTGCCCATAGGCTTGACGTCAAAATATTAATGCATAAGAAAAGACTCAGGTGAGATGCGATATTACATTTTTAACGCATTTTGAATAAAAACGGCTGTCCTAGAAAACATATTTTTAACAACTCACAACTTTCAAGACTGTTTTATGGATTTTTTTGTCCACTTATTTTTTTTCTTCGGAAAGATGTTTCATCAGCTGAACAATTGCTTGTTAAACAATAGTACATTCAAAGAGTATAGAATACTAATATAAGTTCTTTGGTACTCAGAAATTAAACATGGTGCGACCCTGATGACTTCGGTCTGCTCAACTCAAAGCGTTGTCATGACAACGTCATCAACACTAGCTGTATCCAACAACAGCTAGTCTTGTATATGGTGTGCTAGCGCACGGGCTGCACAGGTGAGTCTTTGAAAACTATTAAACCACCGAGTTTACTCTCGCTAGAGATTAAAAACACAGTTCTTATGTCATATAATAACTTATACAGACTAATTTGTGGCGCTGTGTGTGAGAGATATACTACATTGCAGGAATCATGAGCTCGCAGGCGTCTCCGGTAAAGGTGTACATTCGCATCCGACCTACAGCCAATTTTGCTCATGAGATTATTGAATGCCTACCTGACCAGCAGGTAACCTACAGTATGCAATGTTTCCAGTTTTATCTTGTTCAAATGTCCTGTATTGTAACGCTAAATGTACTAATCTGTAAGGTTAGTGTTGTATTGTGTTCTTGAACCCTGGTTTTATTAGGATTCTTGAATGAAACACACAACATAAATAAATAAACAAAACAATTCCAACAAATTCAGCAGAACTACTATAAAATAAATAAAATAAAAAAGCAAAGAAGACAAAAGAATATTGCTAAAGGTGTATTTATCAAAATACACCTTGTAAAGATCACTCACCTTAAAGGGATAGTTCACAAAAAATGGAATTTCTGGAAAATTCACCTAAAAATGAAAATGGTACTCTTAACAATGGTGACAGACTGTCCCGGCAGTGAAGGAATCGTTGATTAAAAAGTCCTTTTGTAGCTTCATAAAATTACGGTTGAACCACTGATGTCACATGGACTATTTTAATGAAGTTCCTACTACATTTCTTTGCTTTGACCATGGTAGGACCCTTGCTGTCTATGCAGGGACAGAAAGCTCTCAGATTTCATCAAAAATATCTTAATTAGTGTTCCGAAGATGAACAAAGCTCTTACAAGTTTGGAACGACATGAGGGTGAGTAATTAATGACAGAGTTTAAATTTTTGGTGAACTATGCCTTTAAGGGATTTTGTTTAAAGATTTGAAGATGATTCCTTGTGGATTTTATTTTTTTAAATTGGCCAAATCTACATAAAATTTAATAAAATCCACATTTAAATAATTGGCCACAATATTAGCAACTAAAATTCAACATCAAAATTCAGAGAAGAGAAAAAGACAAGCATATTTCATAGTTTTGCAGTATTTCAAAATATTTCATACTGAATCAAAACTTGTTTTTTCTATAAAAAAATGTGCAAGAATAAAATGAAAGGTTCAGTGACAAAAGGTGCACTTGTTATAATCTAATATGAATCTGTGTCTGAGAATAAATGTCATTAATTATTCAAAGTGTAACCTCTTTAGCCTTCGGTGGAAGAGAATAAGAATTTGACACTTTCTCTTCGGAGAAATCAAAAACAAGGGATCTCTCTCTAACTTTCAAAAGGGAAATCCTGTGTATTCAAAATAGTTTTTAAAGCATTATTATTACAACCTCCTGCATAAAATTAAGACTAGATATTATTAAATTACTTAGTCTTGGGATCACCAACAAAGCCAAACCCACAGGAAACATACCTGCATAAAACAGATTGATTGATTCTAATTACATCTGTCCTTTTTTTTCTCTCAAAGACTTTGAAAGTGAGATCAAGAAAAGACTCAAAGAAAGGAAAGAGGAATAATCAGCTGAGCTCATGGGTATTTCAGCTGAATGGGGTGCTGCATAATATATCACAAGAGGACACCTATGATCGTGTTGCCCGGAGTGTGGTGCTGGGAGCCTTCGGGGGCTACAACGGTTGGTCATTTAAATGCATACATATGTAGCATATCTGAAATCACAAACATCACATAGGCAGTTTATACTTTGAAATAAAATGTGTTTAGGTACAGTAATGTGCTTTGGGCAAACTGGAGCTGGGAAAACATACACTATGACAGGTGCTGGAGAGACCTACAAACAGAGAGGCATCATTCCTCGAGCTCTACAGGAGGTGATTCAGACCTATGATTAAAAAAAGCACATAGTCGATGTTTCAGCTCTTATGGCTAACAAACCTTCTCCCATCTCCTCAGGTTTTCCAGGAGGTGGAGCAACGTGCAGATCATACCTTCTCTGTTCATCTTTCCTTCCTGGAAATCTATAATGAGACTATGGTAGACTTGCTCTCCAGCTTAAAGAAAGGAAAAGGTTCAAATAGCGGGGTCTTAACTGTGGTAGAAGAACCAGGGGGTGGAGTCTCAGTTAAAGGCTTGTCTTTACATCTGGTTCACAATGAAGAGGAAGCTCTTAATTTGCTTTTCGAGGTAAGAGGTCAAGTCATAAAGTCATGAGGTATTTGGAAAAAAAGATGCATATTTATCCTGGCAAAAATAGTCTATTGCCAGTAAACCGATTCTTATCGGGTTGTGTTTGCACTGTTAGGGGCAAAGGTTTGTTCTTATCTCTCATCAGTTCTGTTGACAAATTGGCTAATGAAAAACAATACGACAAATATACACCATCAGAAAAAACAGAAACTTCATTAAAGTTCTCATTATGACAAAAACTAATGTTTTGCCCACATGGTCAAAAGCTAAAGCACATTCATAATTGGATTTTCATGTTTTTGTTACAAAATCAGCATATTTGTCATAAATAACATTGCTCTAACAGGGGGAGATGAACAGAATCATTGGAGAACATGCTCTTAATAAACATTCCTCCAGATCTCACTGCATTTTTACTATCCACATTGAGGTAAGTCCACAACATATTCCTCATTAGATTCCTGAACTTGAGTAAACTGGGCTTTTTACATAAATTGGTATATTTTTGCATGACATTATATTTGTTTTTTTTTTTGTGTGTGTGGCCCAGTCTCGCTCTCGCACACTGTCAGATGCAAAATACATCACCTCTAAACTGAACCTGGTGGACCTGGCGGGATCTGAAAGACTTAGCAAAACTGGAGTCAGTTCATTTTTCCTCTTATCATAACCATAGGTGCCTTACAGTTCAGCAGGGTTTCTAACAATATGTTGAGTGTATAGATTCTCAAATATTAGCACCATTTGCACAAGTGTGACAATCTTAGCAATCTCCTCAAATGTTTTCACTCTCTATTTTTGTTTTTTACTCTAGTCAGAGGGTCAAGTCCAAACAGAGGCCATGTATATCAACAAGTCTCTGTCTTTTCTGGAGCAGGTCATCTTGGCTCTAGCTGACAGTCGTAGGGAACATGTTCCCTTCAGACAGAGCAAACTTACCCATGCTCTCAAAGACTCACTCGGTTGGTGTGCTCCCGCAGTTAGTTCTCCCATAGAACTTCACCCACATTAGTTATACAGTGGTGTATATGTTTAGAACAACAGCTTTTTTTTTACCAGCTAAAAAATAATTTTAAGTCAGATATTTCTATGTTTTGCAGTAGTGTATGAGTAGGAAATATCATTTTACATTTCCAAACATTCATTTTGCCATTAATTGTAATAATCCAGTGAGATTTTTTGCTCCACACAGAGATCTGATCTTATCATCATCCAGTCTGTCTGGAATGACATGAAGAAACAGAACAAACTGAGACAGACTAAATCCAGAAGAACTGTGGCAACTTCTCCAAGATTCTTCAAGAGACCTACCTGCAAAGCTACCTGAAAAACTATGCGCGAATGCACCTAGGGCAGATCAGATCTCTGTGTGGAGCACTGGCTGTTGTCAGACTCCTTGTGCAAACAAAAATCTCACTGGATTATTACAATTGACGGCAAAATCAATGTTTGGAAATGTAAACTAATATTTCCTACTGACACACTACAGCAAAAGATAGAAATAACTGACTTAAAAGAATTTTAGCTGGTAAAAATACTAGTATTCTAATAATTTTGGCCACCACTGTAGGTTATAAGATAGTTATAAGAATTCAGCCACAGAACCTCATAAGGTAAGCATTCATGTGTGACCTAATGATTTCTCTCTGGCTCAATTGTTACTACACAGGAGGAAACTGTAACACGGTGCTTGTGGCAAATATATATGGTGAAGCGGCACAAATTGAGGAGACGGTGAGATGTTTTTATTATTATATTTATATTATAATTTATAATTATTAGTTAAATCTACATGATTCTTGGTTCTCTTGGCAGCTTTCAACTCTGCGCTTTGCTACCAGAATGAAATGTGTGCAGACAAAGCCATCAATCAATGAACATGTCGACCCAGTGGTAAGATTTTATCTATATTACAAAGCTAATATCATTTAATAATAATATCTAAGAAAGATATGCACATTCAACTAATGCATTACTCAAACTGGTTGTTTATCAAGCTTCAGGTGCAAAGACTACAGAAAGAAATCCAGTTTCTCAGGGAGGAGCTTTCAATGTATAACACACTGGTGAGTACAAACACATCTAGAATCTGTGCCTAAAAGCTGATGCTTTTTACACAACACAAGTATCCCATCAACAAATGACCACCATTATTATTATTATTTATTATTAATTTCTGGTTTCCCAAGACACTTTGACCTCTATTTCAATGTCTTCCTTGCTCATAGACTAATCGGGTTGGAGTTTCTAATGAGATACTGTCAGAGACACAGGTGGAAGAAGTGAAGAGTCAGGTGCAGAGATACCTGTCTGGATTACTGGATGAGATCCCGGTAAACACTGTAGTTTATACCTCAATGCTTCAAATATTTAAGTTCACCTTTTCATGAATCAGTCTTATTTTATTAAAACTGAATAAATTATTTAATGTTTCAGATTGTGAGCATTACACAAATTCAAGAGGTGTTTGCCCTGTTCAAAAAAGTGGTGTTGTAAGTACAATTACCTGTTCGTTAACAATTTAACATTACCTAAAATGGAAGTCAATACAGTTATGTTTGAATGTGTGGTAAATAGGGAGCAGCAAAAGAAATTGCGAGAGAAGCTCAGTCCGCGAAACACTCATGTAGAGAAAGCCATTAACACAACACCATCTGCTGCTGGAGAGGTTAGTCATATACAGATATTTGGTGGACAACAATACTTCATTGAAAGTGAAAAGGTAAAAACTTATGTCTCTAACTGCGCTACAGGTGCAGGGGTCTATATGTGCTGTTGGAGAGGTGGAGAGTTGTGGATATGGGCTTGGTTTAGCTAACTCTTCACAGAGACATCAACGAGGGGTGTCACCTAAACCAAGTAAAGCAAGAAAAGACAAACAGATCAGCAGGTGACAATCTTTTTCTCTAGTGTTTGAGACAGGGTGTGAATATTAAATTAAAGGAGAAGTCCACTTCCAAAACAACAATTTACAAATAATTTACTCACCCCCTTGTCATTCAAGATGTTCATGTCTTTCTGTCTTCAGTCGTAAAGAAATTATGGTTTTTGAGGAAAGCGTTTCAGGATTTTTCTTCATATAATGGACTTCAATTGTGCCCCCGATTTTGAACTTCCGAAATGTAGTTTAAATGCAGCTTCAAAGGACTCTAAACAATCCCAGCCGTGGAAGAAGTGTCTTATCTAGCGAAACGATCGGTCATTTTTTTCGAAAAAAAAAAATCTGTATACTTTTTAAGCAGAAAAGCTCGTGTAGCACAGGTTCTGGCATGCGCGTTCACGACGTACTATTGAATCATGTCGAAAGGTCACGCGGAACGTAGGTGGATCTACGGACCCAGTGTTTACAAAGCGAACGCGCGAAGACTAAGAAAGTGTAAGTAAGTCAAACACTGTTTACAAACAAAAAGGTACAACATGTCAGACGATTCTTAAGTTGTAGGAGAAATAAACTGGGTTTTTTTCGCCATACTTACCTTTTTTTAGCCAGAGTACACAGACGATGAACTTAGACGTGATTCGTAATAGCGATGGGACGTTCGAATCATTTTACCGACTCGGACCTTTGTGTGTCGTTCAGCAAAATGAACGAATCTTTTTTCGAGTCATTTCGCTAATTTTAGCAACTAGTACTCACTGCAGAGCCAAATGAGCTCCAGCTCCCCCTCTCTGGATGTCCAGCTCCACCTCTATGTGAACTAATGGGTGGAGTTATGTTTAGGATAGGGTAAGGGGTAGGGTTAGGGTGTGGTTAGGTGTCCATCTCCACCCATTACCTCCAGCGAGGGGGAGCTAGAGCTCCAGCTCCTCCCATCTGGCGTTTAGCAAAATCAGCGTCACGTGACAGCCCCATAAAATTAACGAACGACTCGAAAATCCCGAAGACTCGAAACAGGTGAACTAATTATAGTACAGAACCTAATAGGATGTTGCGCATGCGCGACTGAACGAATCACTCCCTGAGACGACTCGTTCTTCGCGAGTCATATTAAAGATTCGTTCAAGAGCGACCTGTGGACGCGCATCCGAGAGCTTGTGCTAAGCGAGCTTTTGTGCTAAAAAAAGTATACACATTTTTATTTTTCGAAAAAAATGACCAATCGTTTTGCTAGATAAGACCCTTCTTCCTCGGATGGGATCGTTTAGAGCCCTTTGAAGCTGCATTTAAACTACATTTTGAAAGTTCAAAATCGGGGGCACAACTGAAGTCCATTATTATGGAGAAAAATCCTGAAATGTTTTCCTCAAAAACCATAATTTCTTTACGACTGAAGACAGAAAGACATGAACATCTTGGATGACAAGGGAGTGAGTAAATTATTTATAAATTGCTGTTTTGGAAGTGGACTTCTCCTTTAAATAAGTATTCATGTAGGGTTGAAGTTAAAAGTTTACATACACCATGCAGAATCTGCAAAATGTTAATTATTTTACCAAAATAAAAGGGATCATACAAAATGCATGTTTTTAATTTAGTACTGACCTGAATAAGATCATTCACATAAAAGACATTTACATATAGTCCACAAGAGAAAATAATAGTTGAATTTATAATGACCCCATTCAAAAGTGAGGCCCATCTTTTGACATTGGTGACAACTGAGTGACTCATATGCAACTATTACAGAAGGTTCAAACGCTCATTGATGGAAAAACGAAACATTAAGAGCCGGGGGTGAATGAAGATGTGTACATTTTTCTTATTTTGCCTAAATATCTTTTTCTTTTTTTTTTTTCATTTAGTACTGCTCTTTAGAAGCTACAGAAGATAGTTACATGATTCCCAGAAGATAAATTAAGTTAAATTAACCCAGAACTTAAAAATGAAAAGGTTTTCACCCCCTAGCTCTTAATATATTGTGTTTCCTTCTGAAGCATCAGTGAACGTTTGAACCTTTTGTAAAGTTGCATATGAGTCCCTCAGTTGTCCTTAGTGTGAAAAGATGGATCTCAAAATCAAACAGTCACTGTTGGAAAGGGTTCAAATACACAAAAATGCTGAAAAACCAAAGAATTTGTGGGACCTGAAGGATTTTTCTGAAGAACAGCAGGCAGTTTAACTGTTCAGGACAAACAAGGGACTCATGAACAACTATCACTAAACAAAAACAAAAAAACAGAAAAAAAAAAAACACACATACTAAAACAGCTGTGGATCATTCAGGTAACAGCACAGTATTAAGAATCAAGAGTATGTAAACTTTTTAGCGGGGTCATTTTTATAAATTTAACTATATGTAAATGTCTATAGGTAAATGTAAATATATTATTCAGATCAGTATTAAATAAAAAATAACATGCATTTTGTGTGATCCCTCTTATTTTGGTAAAATAATTAACATTTTGCAGATTCTGCAAACTTTGGACCTCAACTGTATGAGTAATCATGTTTAAATCTAGATATTGATGTTGAAATACACAACTTTTAAAATCTAAAAATGTAAGGCATCATACACTTGCTGACTTATTTACTGAGGAAACCTCGAACACAGACTCACAGAAACATGAACTTCATTGCCAGATGCATGAGAAATGAACACAAAATGTTCTAAAATCAGCTCAAATTATAAAAATGTTTTATATCAGAGTCTGTGCCCATCATACACAACATGATTTTTGTGAAATCTGTCAAGTTTGACTTGGCAAAATCTGAAGACTGGCTCTGATATCCAGCAACTAGTATTGACTCTGCAGATACGGTTAGAAATCTGGGCAAAAGTTGTGTAGTTTATTCCAGCCTTTAGTTAGCAGTGTTTTGTGTCAATAAACATGATGAAACCTCTGTGGTACAGACAGTGTGATGCAACTGTGTCAATCTTACCACTCAATTCAGTGACGGTATATAATTTTTTGTACTTAATTAATAAAAAAAAAAATAAATGAAAAGAAAATTGTCATTCTAAAAACAATTTTCACTTAGCGAAAGATCATAATTGTACATTATGGTCATAAAACAATTTCTGCCTCCATCTATGTATGTTTGTAAAAACCAAAACCTCACTGCAAACCAGGAGTATTTGGAGTAACCAAAATTTGAAAATGAACTACTAGGTTGTGAATTATGGTACTTTGAATCTTAGCTTGAGCAGAAAGGAAGGAACAGTGAGCCAACAGCCAGTGGAAAATTCAACTGTGCAAGCTGAACACCCTCTAAACATGAGTCAATCTGACATGACCACACATGAACCTCAACAACAAGCTCCAGAAGAACCACACAGAACTGAGTAAGTGCTTTCTTACATCAGCAGTGCCGTGAGCTTGAGGAGACCTCTGCTGATCGCTACCAAGTACTGCAGCTGCTAACATCTGTAAACTTGAAAATAAATGCATGTCAAATTTCATGAATTTCCCAGCTCTCCTCCACCCAAAGCTGAAGCATTTGAGGATTTCAAGGCAGAACGAGGAAGTGGGATCAACCGGATACTAAAGGAGAACAAGGCTGTGCTGTCAGAGCGCACGGCTCAATTACGCACACTCACAGATGTCATCAATGCCACTAAACGGGATCTGGACTACATTACATATGAACTGCGACAATTTAGAGAGCGAAAACAAAACCAAGGTGAGCATTACATGACCTATGTGAATCTTGATTGATTTGTCTACAGTAGGGAAGTATAGGAATGGAGACTAAAACAAGCTCCTTTCTGAATGAGATGTAGTAATCTTATGGAACTGAAGGCTGTTGGTTTTATAGGTCAGTTTGTGAGTGCAGAGGGGGAGCCTGTGCTGGAGGAGGCTGAGCTGTCTCTAGTGATGCAGCTGAAAGAGCTGAAGAACCGTTACAGACAAGCTTACGAAGAGTTCAGAAGCACAAAGACAGAAGTCAGCTACTGTCAGCACCTGGTGAATCAGTGCCGCACACGGCTGCTAACAGGTGATTTCCTCTGGTTCTCTGCACAACATACACTCAAGGTCAAAAATTTACATGCACCTTGCAGAATCTGCAAAATGTTAAATATTTTACCATAATAAGAGGGACCATATAAAATGCATGTTATTTTTTAGTACTGACCTGATGAATGTAATGACTGATTTTGAGACCCATCTTTTCATACTGACGACAACTGAGGGAGTCTGTTAGAGTATTAGCAACTATTAGAATATTTGAACAACAGAAAGTTCAAACGCTCACTGATGATTTAGAAGGAAACACAATGCATTAGGAGCCAGAGGGTGAAAACTTTTGAACAGAATGGAGATGTGCACATTTTTCTTATTCTGCCTAAATATCATATATATTTTTTTAAATTTAGTAATGCCCTTCAAAAGCTACTTATGTGTTTCCCAGAAGATTAAATAAGTTAAATTTACCCTGCTCTTCAAATTAAAAAAGTTTTAACTCTCCAGCTCTTAATGCGTTGTGTTTGAATGGGGATATTTTTATAAACTGAACCATTATTTTCTCTTGTGGACTATATGTGAACATCTTTATGTAAAGTATCTTATCCAGGTCAGTACTAAATAAAAAATAACATGCATTTTGTATGATCCCTCTTATTTTGGCAAAATAATTGACATTTTGCAGATTCTGCAAGGTACATGTAAACTTTTGACCTCAGCTGTATTGTTGTATAATCTCTCCACATTCTCAGGCTTCTGTTTTTGAAATTAAATAACTATGGTTGTAATACATGCAGTAATTGTCAACATTTTGTGTAACAAAAACACACTTACCTGATTTATACAAATATGTTCATAGTTGTATTTACAGCACCTCACTATTATACATAAGCTCATCTTTCTCTAATGCCATTAACGTGCTTTTGCTTTGTGTTTACCAGAGTTTGAGAGCTGGTACAATGAGTCTTTCCTGTTGCCAGATGAGGTGTTGTCAGTCTTAGAGACAGGGAAAGTTCGGCCGGGTCACATACCTGTGGGCAAAGCTTTAAGTCTGGTCAGTAACATCCCCACATGTGCTCATGTTTGACAAGAAGAAATGTTATTTAAAGCATATTCGAAGGAATTCTAAATGATCATGTGACACTGATGTCTTAAAGGGATAGTTCTCCCAAAAATGAAAATTCTGTCATTAATTATTCTCATGTCGTTCCCTTAAGACCCGTGTTCATCTTTGGAATGCAAGATATTTTTGATGAAATTCGAGAGCTTTCTGTTCTTCCATAGACAGCAACACAACTGACACATTGAAGGCCCAGAAAGGAAGTAAGGACATCATTAAAATAGTCCATGTGACATCAGTGCTTCAACCGTAATTTTATGAAGCTACAAAAATACTTTTTTGTACGCGAAGAAAACAAAAATAATGACTTTATTCAACAGTTTCTTCCATGTCAGTCCTCGCTGCATGTTCACAAGAGAAACACGACACGTGTGTGGTGCTGCAGATGCAGGAGCCGGCGCTCTGACATGGAACAAATACGACATGTTTACAAAGACTCTTACATGTACAGTGTACCACGGAAGAGAAGAAATTGTTGAATAAAGTTTGTATTTTTGCTTTCTTTGTGCACAAAAAGTATTCTCGTAGCTTCATAAAACAAAGGTTTAACCCCATGGACTACCTTTCTGGGCCTTGAACGTGTCAGTTGTGTTGCTGTCTATGCAGCATCAGAAAGCTCTCAGATTTTCATCAAAAATATTTTAATTTGTGTTCTGAAGATGAACTGTCAGTGAATGCTTCCTAATAAGTCTTGCATTTTCTTGTAAACAGTTTTGTAACCAATTTTAATGTCAGAGTTGAGATCTTTGTCTGAAATGTACCATTTAAAACATCTCAGGAAAGGTTTAACATGTTTGTAAACAATGTAATGAGCAGAAACTATTCAGAGTTTGACAGTGCGAGAGACTTGTTCCAGTGTGATTGTGTCAGATGTTGTATTATTGGACAGATAGAGGATGATGAAGAGCAAAGTGACAGTCTCCATCACAAGCTGCATGCAGACAGTACTGTGTCATTTTACAATGCCTATAACAGGACTCTAAAGAGGGTAAGACATTTACACACCCGATACTGGCTTTCATTATTCAGCACTCAAATGATGCTGAATGCAATGCTAAATGTGACCCTGGACTGGCATAAGTATAAGTAGCATAGGTATATTTGTAGCAATTGCCAACAATACATTTGTCAAAATGATTGATTTTCCCTTTTATGCCAAAAATCATTAGGATATTAAGTAAAGATCATTTTCCATAAAAACATTTTGTACATTTCCTACTGTAGATATAGCCAAACCTCTTTTTAGATTAGTAATATGCATTGCTAAGATCTTCATTTGGACAACTTTAAAGGTGATTTTCTCAATATTTTATTTTTTTTGCACCCTCAGATTCCAGATTTTTAAATAGTTGTATCTCGGCCAAATATTGTCCTATCCTAACATGTAAACAAGATGATCTAAATGTTAAAAAATTGCCCCTTATGACTGGTTTTGTGGTCCAGGGTCACAAATGTGTTTAATGATATAATGAAGGTGTCTTTCGCTTACAGAGGGGAAGCAGACAGGTGTCTCAGAGTCCAGAGTCTGTGAGGGGCAGCAGGAGTAAGACAAAACTCCCTCCTGTTCTCTCAGTCATCTGATGTATACTCAGTTTGTCTCCAGAATAATTAACACTTCCTGAAGCACATTTCCATGAATGTGTGAAATCGGTAGGACATATGTAAAAATCTGCTATCCGGAACCTGCCTGTGCTGTATCATGTGCTAATCTGTTCTTAAACGTTTAATTGATATTGTTCAAATGCAAAGACAATCTGTCTATGAAAAAAAAAGTTTGGATAATTTTTCAGTTTCTGAAAATAACTGACATACTGTGTATTTTTAACTGTACATTATTATTGTTAGGTCCTTGTTAGAAATGTTTTTAATAAAGCAATAAAAGCCCCAAGAAGCCGTGGTTTACAGTGAATCTATAACAGCTAAGGGGCGTTGTTAGGCACTACGTGAATAAATGTAGTAATAAAACAGAGAAAATACAGTGTAATGATATTAATAAAAACAATATTCTTCCGCCAAACACTATAGTTCCTCAGAAAAGGGTTGTGGTTGCCAAGCAGATGTAAATAAAGGTGTATGTTTGTAGAGTAATTTACAGCAGCTTCAAATGTGGCTCAACCAATCAGAATCAAGGACCGGAACTATCCGTTTTATGAATGTCAGTTTACACTTAGAGAAAACCAGTTCACTCTAATCAGAGGCAAGAACAACCTCAATACATCAGGTTGTTAAATGAAAAGTAAACTTTATTATTCCTGAACCACAAAATAGACTTCTTTGGTTGTACAAATTCACTAGTTACAGTCCTGAATGAGCTCTATCCCCAGACCTTTAGTCCCACCCTCCCACTTTAGCAAAAAAACAAAACAAAACAACAAAAATACTCCTCCCCAACAAGAAACCAAGACAACAAAACAATAAGAGAGATCAAACTCTTCGCTCTGAAAAAGTAAAAATGTAGTGAATCCCATTATCCCATTGGTTACAGAAAACCAACTTCTTTTTTCTTAAACTACAGTTTTTAAAAAAATACAATGATGAGCAATCCCAAACTGTTATTAATCAAAACTGAATTTCAGTTGATGAGAGCAACACAAAAGCTAAGATTAGTAAATTAAAAAAAAAAAAAAGTTTCATATGTTTGACAGGTTTATCGGGACACAGTGTTGATGGCAGCTAGGGTGGTGAACAACTGATTTGAGAACAGTGAAATAGAACTGTTTATTTGAAGGAATAATAAAAGTCTATCATATTAGTCCTCACACAGGATTGACAGTAAAATTGCAAAATTGCAATAAGCCAATATACAAACATAGGGATCAGTCAGTCAAGACCCTGGTAGATTCTTCTATACCCTTCAGACTTTAGTTTGGTCTTGGGGCAGAAAGGCTCAGATTCAACTCTGATTTTTGCTTCTTTTTTTTATACATTATTCACACAATGAGTTTTCAGTGGCTTTAAAACTATTTAAAATGTAGATTAGAAAACATCTACTACCTTCACACACCTGTCAGAATAAGAGAACGTAACGACATGAGCAAGATTTGGAGATGTTAACAGCGACCAAATATTCTCAGATGATTCAATTTCCTCTTTCCACTCCCAAAATGGTACCATATGTTTATGGAGAGGTAAAGTGAGGTCTGGCGAATGATTTGTTGAAATTCTCCACTCTGGTCACTCTGTGTAGCGAAGGGAATTACTCAACGTATACATGGCCCAGAACAAGAAGCAGAAAATAAAAATGGAGAATGTGTTTTAGTGAACAAAAATCTTGTGAAACCATTATCCACTTCATTTTACTCTCCTAGTCCAGTAAAGGAAGACCAGAGATCAATTAAAAGGTTTAGAATGACGCTACTCAATACAGTAGGTCAGTCTTTATGATATGGCATGATTTATAACAGATGTTTAAATAAGGTCAGATGCAACCTTTCAAAAAATGTTACATTCATTTGCATCACCTTACAAAAGAAACTCTGTTTTGAAACCGATATGGATATAAAATGGAAATAAAGCTTTCCGCCAAGGCCTCATTTTCAAATTTAAAATGCTGCGTGCAAGAAAATGTATCCCAAACCCAAAAATCTAAATTCGTCACAAAAGCACAAGTAATCAGCTTATACATATGTCAAAAAGCCTCAATTTGTTCCTCCATCTTATTGGAATCCCATAGATTAAAAACAGTATATTACATTAATAAATTACATTTAAAAGGAATAAAAACTTTTCTGATCGTGAATTAAAGCAACAAAAGTGAAAGTCTGGCTTAAAATGGGGCAGTGAAGGTAGCAGTATGTTGTCTGCAAAATGAATCTCCCAAAACATGAACACGGTTACGTTTAAATAGCTCCTTTTCTGCCTTTCCCACATTTTTTAGAGGAGGTTTTGAAAGAAACCCAGAGCATCTCTTAAAATAACTTCTAAAATGCTGACAGACAGAAAAACTGGGTAAAACGGGTCAATCAATCAGCCACCCTCTCTGGACCTCTCATGGTAAAATCTGAGCAATCCTTTTCAACTGAAAAGGCAAGACTTGCGTTTGGGAGACCCAAACCTGCCTCCCAACCTGTGTTGTCGGCACTGAAATAAGAGTGGTTTAATATCTGCGTACGAGTATTTCAGAGCATTCTATGCCGTGCGTGGCATCTCTTAGCATTAGATGATCACTATGTGTGTTTTATCTTCACAGTTCAGATGCATTAGTGTGTGAGTGTACGGTTATGTGGGCACAGGAGCCTCCAGGCTGCGGCGGCCCTGTCGTAGTTTGCGCTTGTTACTGTAGAGAGCCATCTCCTCTAGAGCAGATGTGGCGGCCACAGGAACTTCTGGATCTACAACAGACACTGCAAGGAGAGAGACAACAAATATATTAAATATTGCACTGTGAAAAGAGCTGCCGCCGTCATGACGCTGCACATGTAAAGCACCCGTTCATCCACTGAAAATAAATTTCCAATCTCCTGACTGAGAATGCCCCGCTTTTATATATGCTTCTGCAGCATCCCCTTGTTTTTAAATGCATGTCGATTTCAGTTTAAAACCCACAAACTCCGGCAAAGCAGTGATTCAGGAGAGCCATTCGGTGCGTAAGCTGAAAGGCAGAGCTGCACACCATGCAGAAAAAAACCTTGCAGAGCACTGATCAAATTTGGGCACCATTCAAGTACATTGTTATTGAGATTAGAAGAAGACAGGTAAAAATATATATATGTATTGCTGAAGTCAAAAATTTACATACACCTTGCGGAATCTGCAAAAAGGTTATTATTTGACCAAAATAAGAGGGATCATACAAAATGCATGTTATTTTTCATTTAATACTGACCTGAATAAGATATTTCACATAAAAGATGTTTACATATAGTCCACAAGAGAAAATAATAGTTGGATTTATAAAATGACCCTGTTCAAAAGTTTACATACACTTGATTCTTAATACTGTTGTTACCACTGCTGTTTTTTGTTTAGTGATAGTTGTTCATGAGTCCCTAGTTTGTCCTGAACAGTTCAACTGCCTGCTGTTCTTCAGAAAAATCCTTCACGTCCCACAAATTCTTCGGTTTTTCAGCATTTTTGTGTATCTGAACCCTTTCCAGCAATGACTGTATGATTTTGAGATCCATCTTTTCACACTGAGGAAAACTGAGGGACTCATATACAACTATTACAGAAGGTTTAAACACTCGATGCTCCAGAAGGATGCAAACAATGCAAGAGCTAGGGGGTGAAGATTTTTTGAACATTTTTCTTATTTTGCCTAAAAATCACATTTTTTTCCATTTAGTACTACAGAAGCTACAGACGATACTTACATGTTTCCCAGAAGACAAAATAAGTTAAATGCATTGTATTTCCTTCTGAAGCATCAGTGAGCGATTGAATCTTCTGTAATAGTTGCATATGAGTCCCTCAGTTGTCCTCAAGTGTGAAAAGTTGGATCTCAAAATCGTATAGTCATTGTTGGAAAGCGTTCAAAAACACAAAAATGCTGGCAAAACAAAGAATTTGTGGGACGTGAAGGATTTTTCTGAAGAACAGCAGGCAGTTTAACTGTTCAGGACAAACAAGGGACTCTATTATCTTTTCTTGTGGACTATATGTAAACATCTTTTATTTGAAATATCTTACTAAGGTCAGTGCTAAATAAAAACATAACATGCATTTTGTATGATCCCTCTTATTTTGGTAAAATAATTAACATTTTGCAAATTCTGTAAACTTTTGACTTCATATGTATACGCACTGTACAGCAGTGCCTTCTGGATTATGAGATCAGTCCCTACATTGATAAAAGTTGCAGTGACAGATCTCCTGTTAGACATACAAACAACAGGTTCACCAATTTTTCAAAACATAAAACATGCAAGCTGCAAAAATGACATGTTAGTATTTTTTTTATACTGCCAATGCAGCAGAGAAACAGCACTTTTGAACTTTGAAAATTGCATAATTATGCACAATAGGGATGCACAATATATTGGTACCATATGAGTTATTGGCTAATATTAAATATTTTGAAAGAAACTGACCTTATTACAAAGCTCTCTAGAATACTTGATTCTGATTTGTCAGTCTTGGCATTGCGAGGTCTGATATCTACTGATAATTTACCGATAATGACCGTCACTATTGTTGCCAGCATTGCTATTGCTCTTTTGTAAACTATAAAGGATTAATATACATATTTTTAACATTTAAGATGAGTATTTATTGTCCACATTATTTGGTCATCTACTATGTAGTATGACTGTACATAATCACTTAAAGGGATAGTTCACCCAAAAATAAAAATTCTATCATTAAATTACTCATTCTTATGTTGTTCCAAACCTATAAGAGCTTCGTTCATCTTCAGATCACAAATTAAGATATTTTTGATGAAGTCTGAGAGCTTTCTGACCCTCCATAGACAGCAACACAACTGAAACATTCAAGGTCCAGAAAGGTAGGAAGGACATTGATAAAACCAACCTGATCTCATGACAAAAACATACCTGTGGGAACTTTTTTTGCAAGACGTGAAATACATACTGCCATGTCGTGACATATTTGATGTGAGTGGTGCTAAAATAGTGTTCGTTTTTTTTTCCATGAAATAGATGAACGTACATATGGTAAGTTTTTTGTGACGTTGGTTTTGTATGTGTCACTGTGCTGTAACTCTAATGCTCCGGGAACGTGTCAGTTGCTTTGCTATCCATGGAGGGTCAGAAAGCTCTTGGTTTTCATCAAAAATATCTTCATTTGTGTTCCAAAGATGAACGAAGGTCCTATGGGTTTGGAACGACATGAGGGTGAGTAATTAATGACATTTTAGTTAAAGGCAATCTTTGAAACAAATAATTTAATAACAGTTAAATGTAATCTTCAGCACTCAAACAACTGATATTTCATGTAAATTTACATTTAAAATGATTTTAATGTAAAGTTTTTACTTTTCATTTACTCAGAATAGTACAGAATTTTAATATGGACCATTGTTATCAGCCATACAATAAAAATAATTGGCAGCTTACAATTATCGCACAGAATTTTAATATCAGTGCATCCCTAGTTAACCTATTATGTAGGCCAAATGCGGTTAAATCTTAATCCATTTTAACCCTTATGGTACTGTTATGGCAAACTGCAGCATGTGGCATCGCATTCAGAGTGCTAGAATTTACATGCAGTTCATATCATAATGATGTGTTGCAGGTAAAACGGTTCGCAAGCCGCTAGCAATCACGCCTATTTTGAAAAATTGGTAGAACTCTTAATCAAGTATCCTTGATTCTCTAAAAAAAAGTTGAAGAATGAAAGCACAGAGAAACCCACTGCTCATCTGAACCTGTAGATTATAAGTTGTGGCCCATAAAACAAGTGCAGTACAGCAGGCTTCTTATCCAAAACCAATGCATATGCACACACACACACACACACACACACAAACACACAGATCTCCTACCAAAATTAGAAGAGCACTTATCCAAGGAAGTCGCCTGTGTCAAGAGGACAGTAACTGTGAGCCAAGTACTAGTGAACACAGCACATAAGATGACACGCACGACCCACACATGATGAGGATCTTACCTGGGTTACTGGAGGCATCATCCATGAAGCGCACGTCATCACCTGCACCAGGAGACTGCAAGAGAGAGACAGAGCGTAAGAGGAGGAAACAGAGTTCAGTAAGAATTCAACAACTCATCCATTTCTTTCCACCAGAACAGACAATTGAAAGAGTGAAACCCTTAGGTGTCTCCCAAGAATAGCTCTTTGTTTTGGCTGAATTGCAGAAATGCTAGGTGTAAATAATCTCTCATTCAATCTAACAGACAAATGTAGGTGACAAGATTAGGTCTTTTGAATGGCACAGAGGTTGTTGATATCTGAACCATAAAGCTTTTCTGGGAGACGCCGCTTCACCTTCACCTTATCAGAAAGCACTTGCTTCTGCTTCAAAACTAAGTTTAAATAGCCCAAAGAGACTCACACCACTGCTGAGGGCAAGCTAGATTAAAATGCCTCAGATTTCTGTTTCAGGTCCATAACCACTGTAAAATCCTCATGTTCCTTTGTTAAAGAGCCAGGGAGGTGTCACCATAGGATTGGTATAATAATGCTGATAATGCCCCCAGTAAAAACCCACAACAAAACCTTTTCCATCTTATCACCTGATAAGTTTAAGAACTGGAAGAAAATGTGTAACATACCATCCTCTGCTTTTCACAAAATCCACTTAAAACTTTACACAACACTTCTTCCAAACACAACACAGGCATGCTGTACAAACCTTCACCCCCACCAAAAACATATTGCCAACAAGTTCTTCATTTTTTTGTTCTTTTTCAAAGGCTCAAAAATCCCTGGGAAAAACCCTGAGAGCTGTATTAAATAATCCCAGTCAGGGTGAAGGTGCTTCCTCACACATTAAGTCACGTAACACAACAAACACAAACACACGGTCAAATCATGGCAGTCTCAAAAGGCCACCAAATAACAAGGATTCACCTGGCTACATTGCTTTGATTTAATACAGTAAAGATTGACTCGCAGGCATTTTGAATGACCTGCCTTTAACAATCAAACAAATCAAAAATGTCTAGATTTTAAATGGGAACTTAATATACTGTTCAGAAGTCTGGGTCTGTACGTTTTTTGATGTTAAAACTACATTAAAACTACACTGCGAAATAGTACTTTAATTTAAAAAGCCTGCTTTTGATTTATAATATCTCTTAAAATGTAATTTATTCCTGTGATGATAAACCTGAATTTTCAGCATCATTACTCCATGTCACATGATCCTTCAGAAGTCATTCTAATATGCAGATTTGCTGCTCAAGAAACATTTCAATTTAAATTGATGAACACTGATGAAATTGATAAAAGATGAACAGAAAGTTAAAAAGAACAGTATTTATTTGAAATAGAATTTAAAAGTCTTAAGGCCTGTTCACACCAAGAACGATAACTATAAAGATAACTATATTAGTGTCCGTACCAGCGGACGGTATCGTCTGTTTATTCTAAGAGCATGGACGTCTGCTGCTTTAAATTCTCAAGCTCATGACAGCAGGATTGATTCTGATTGGTTGTCAATGTTTTTTTATCATTCATCAACTGGAAAAAACCATTCTGAAAGTGATTCCAATGATATTGTTTCTGAGTGCCTTTATCGTTATAGCTGTGGTGTGTTATATTTTTTATTGTTATCTTTGTAGTTATTGTCCTTGGTGTGAACAGTCAAAATTTTAAAAAGTTGAAACGTTTTGGCTGCATATCTGTAATTAATTAAGCAAGCAAGCAAGCAAGTAAATAAATAAATAAATATATAAAATCTAAAAATATAAAAACATCAAATTACAGAAAATGTTTAGAATAAAAAAAAGGTAACACTTTACAATAAAGTTCCATTAGTTAATGTATCAAATAACATGAACAAACAATGAACAATAAATTACAGTATTTATTCATCTTCGTTAATGTTAGTTAAGTTGTTCATTGTTAGTTCATGTTAGTTCACAGTATATTAACTAACGTTAACAAACACTAGTGATTTTAATAATGCATCAGTAAATGCTGAAACTACCATTAACTAAGATTAATAAATGCTGCAGAAATATTGTGCATTCTTAGTTCATGCTAACTAATGTAGTGAATATCAACACCATACGCAAGATGGTCAGTGTAGCCTAAAGGCACACTATTCCATCGTAAAGTGTTAGTTTACCCAAAAATGAAAATTAGCCCATTATTTACTCACTCTCAAGCCATCCTAGGTGTATATAACTTCCTTCTTTCAGACGAATCCATTTGGAGTTATATTAAAAAAAAATAATAATAATAATGTCCTGGCTCGTCAAAACAAGTCCAATAAAGCGCATCCATCCATTATAAAAAGTGCCTCACACGACTCCGGGGGGTGGATAAAGGCCTCCTGTAGCGAATGGATGCATTTTCGTAAGAAAAATATGCATATTTGAAATGTAATTATCACTTTAATCTAGCTTGCGCTCACTGATGTACACGGAAGCAGCTCTGGGCGGATGACATATGACACTGGCGTTGTGCTGCTCAGAAGTGACGAACACGGATATGCAAGTGGAGTGATCAAAACAAAATGACGGTCATGAGTACAAAACAAGGATTTGTAAAGAAGAATGTTGGAGGATTTCGACATAAGCCAAGAGAAGAGGTTTTCCTTTGCTGAAGTAAGGAAATTTTGATTCCTTTGCTTCTGTAAACAAACATTGATTTTCGTGAGACTCATAGGTGCACACATGCACAACGCCAACGTCTTACATCATCCGCCTAGAGCTGCTTCTGTGTACAACAGTGAGCGAAAGTGATTATTACATTTTAAATAAGGATATTTTTCTTTACAAAAACGCATTGATTCGCTACAGGAGGCCTTTATTGACCCCCCCGGAGCCGTGTGAGGCACTTTTTATTATGGATGGATTCACTTTATTGGACTTGTTTTGACCTGTTGAAGAGAAACACCTGCCTATTCCCATTATGAAGCTTGAAAGAGCCAGAACATTTTTCAATCTAACTCCAATTGGATTTGTCTGAAAGAAGGAAGTCATATATGCCTAGGACGGCTTGAGGGTGAGTAAATAATGGGCTAATTTTCATTTTTGGGTAAACTAACCCTAACTTATCAGGTAAATAATCCCACTACACTCATTAAAAAAAAAAACTTCTGCTCAGCAAACCAGTGCATTAATTACACCTTTCAAAGAAAGATTTTCTGATTGTTGGTCATTAAAATCTTCCAGATTAAGCAAATTTGATGTTAAAAAACTTTAAATGATTTAGCTGAACCGTCACGCCAAAATTTTCATTCATTCCTACTTTTGAGAGTTTCACAAGCCAATTTAGAATTGTGTCAGTCTCACAGATTTGGTGGTCTTTTGTTCTGTTATCAGAGGAAGAATGCTGAAACATTAACAATCATTAAAATGACTTCACCCCACATGCCCAGTTTCCCTTCATACAAAGATCCAGAAACACAACCACAAAACACCGAGACCAAGAAACACAACGTTCCTTTGTTCCCATGACCCCCTGCATCCCCAGTAGAACTGTCTCTCCCAGTGACACCACATGGAACAGCCACATTCAGCTATTTAACTCAATTTGATACTCAAAAAATGGCCTTCAGACATGCTGTAGGAATCAGACTAGTTTGCTGAATGTGTGTTATGTGATGTGAGTGCATGAGGCTGTACACAGAGCGGAGGGAGGGAGAGGACAATGCAAAGATGTTTTCTTCTTGAGTGTTTTAGTGCATTAGTATGTTATCCAATGTTTTGGATCGACGCAAAGCCCACGGACCAAACTGTAAACCCCACCTCTACGCTACATCCGCATACCCAGGAGAGAAGCACATGGTATTGACAACGTAAGTAGATTAAGAACAGGATGTGTGTTAAGCTGTGGAAATGATCCTCAGAGCTGAAAACTAAACCCAAATCGCTGACAACTAAGATCCAGAATGATGCTTAAAGTAACACGAATGACCATGCTGCTCACGCTGACAAGTACAGGGCCCTAATAGTTATCAGAAGGGCCAGGGAGAGAAGGAGCAGGGGAGCAGGGAAAGCCAGGAGGACAGGAGTGGCTCAAAGGGTTCGGGCAGGCTGGACTCCTCGACGCTTTGCATGCAGGCAATACCTGAATGTCGTAAACGGGTTTGGAAGAAGGAATGGCAGCAAATTGTCGGTAGTCAAACTTCTTTTCTGACAGGGACTAAAAGGACAGCAAACAGGCATAAGCGGTGGAGAGATGGAGAGAGAGAAAGGAGGGAGGAAAAAAAATCAATATGGCAATAAAGAGATGGCAGGATGGATGGAGGGAAGGACAGAAGGTGAGAAGCAGAGACGTGTGAAAAAAAAAAAAACAGGAAAAGGAGAAAGGACAACAAAGAAAAGAGATAAAGGAAAAGTTCATGGATGTTGCTCTACTTGCTATGGATATGATTGTTAGAGTAAAGAATGACTTTATCATCTAAAGTTAAAAAAAAAAAAAAAAAGTGGATTAGTCTCCCAAAACAACATTACTGGTGATTGAAAAACGAAAAAAGCAATTGTCGCATACCAGTCTGCCTGGTGAAGTCACCGCCCGTGGACTGATATCTGTTTAGGAAATGACAATGAACCAATTTAACACAACTGATTCTTTAAAATAACCTAGTAACATACAACAAAGTATGAAAATACTCTGGCATTCACCTTCCATTGGTGTTGGAGAGGGTGTGGGCGCAGGGGATGGCGACTCTGACAGCTGATCCAACGTTCCACGCTTCTTCCCCTCTTTAGACTTGGCAATGACCATCTGGGCCTTCAAAGCATCCTGCTCTAGAGACTTCATCCTGGAAAGACAGTGAGCTACTTTGAGATATAGACAGTGACAGGAGAAATGCAAACGGTGCGTGGAGAGAGACAGGATGAGAGATGAAAGATAAGCAGAGGTGCTGTGCACACTGAGTCGTTAATACAGGAGAACGAGTTAATTTGATGGAAGCTGTCCAAAAATGTGCGAAAGTTATGAGAGGGAATCACACAAACTAGAGATGCACCGATTAGCTTTCATGCTGTAAAACAACCATGAAAGGTCAAGGGGGGAGAATACTATATACAGGCACTATAGGATGACTTGGGTATCAACCACGTATGCACCATTAAAGGGATATTTCACCCAAAATCAAAAATTCAGTATTGAATTTGCACTTATTATGCCACATGACCTTTCTATTTCAGACCACAAAAAATGTGCTTGTCTAAATAATGGCAGTGATTAGTGACCAGCTTTAACATAAAAAGATGCAAAACTATCACAGAATGATCCCATACAACTCATGACTTTTTTCCAGGACATGCAATTGGGTTTTGTAAAAAGACAAACCAAAATTTAATTTATTACTTAGTGAAAACCTA
This sequence comes from Cirrhinus mrigala, assembly GCA_036247105.1. Taxonomy (NCBI): domain Eukaryota; kingdom Metazoa; phylum Chordata; class Actinopteri; order Cypriniformes; family Cyprinidae; genus Cirrhinus; species Cirrhinus mrigala. Next base: position 28,606,891 of record CM070013.1, read on the forward strand.
ACTTTGGCCATTGGTTTGATGCAGATGACGAGAGGTTTATAAAGCTGTTAGTGCAGGGTGAGCAGGTGAGTAAACAATGACTCTATTTTCGTTTCTGGATGAATCATTAATTTAAAGGGTTAGTTCACCCAAAAATGAAAATTCTGTCATTAATTATTCACCTTCATGTCTTTCAAAACCCGTAAGACCTTTGCTTATCTTCAGAACACAAATTAAGATATTTTTGATGAATCTTAAAGCTTTCTGACCCTGCATAGACAGCAATGCAACTACCATGTTCAAGGCCCAGAAAGGTAGTAAGGACATCGTTAAAATAGTCCATATGACATCAGTGGTTCAACCTTAATTTTATGAAGCTACAAGAATACATTTTGTGTGCAAACAATTTCTTATCTTCCACGTCAGTCTTAAAAACATGTTCACAAGAGTATCATGAGTGTCAAAGACTGACATGGAAAAGAAGAAACTGTTGAATAAAGTTGTTATTTTTATTTTTTTTTGCGCACAAAGAGTATTCATGTAGCTTCATAACATACGGTTGAACCACTGATGTCACATGGACTACTTTATCGATGTTTCTGGACCTTAAACATGTCTATGAAGGGTCAGAAAGCTCTCAGATTTCATCAAAAATGATTTCATCAAAGATGAATGAAGGACTTACGGGCTTGGAAAGACATGAGGGTGAGTAATTATTGACAGAATTTACATTTTTGGGTAAACTAACCCTTTAAGCCTTGAAGATTAGAGTTAGTCTCAGTATGGCGCACTCAGTCCATTCACAGACTCATACTGCCACAACAATGACACAAGCATTCCAAAATCCCAAACTCTAATCTTAAACCAGTGTTGTTATCACCTAAAAAAATGTGCTATTGGTCATTTTTACCATGCAGTGTGAACCAAACAATCTCTCAGACTTTTAAACTCTGTGAATATTCCTTTACTGAACTCTGCCTACATGTGAAACATGTCAACTTTTAACATGCTGCACTGTTTTACAGCTTCTATATGAAGGCAATCAATATTAGTGCTTTTAAAGGGATAGTTCACCCAAAAATGAAAATTACCCCATGATTCACTATCCTAGGTGTATATGACTTTCTTCTTTCAGACAAATACAATCAGAATTATATTAATTTTCCTGACTCTTCCAAGCTTGCCAGTGAATGGGTGTTGAGATTTTCAAGTCCAATAAAGTGCATCCATCCATCATAAAAAGTACTCCACACGGCTTTTACATGGATTACATTTTATAAAGTTGTAAATATGGATATTTTTCATACACAAACACATCGTTTCATTTCTGAAGGCATTTATTAACCCCCTGGAGCTGTATGGAGTACTTTTTATGATTGTTGGATGCACTTTATTGGACTTCAAAATCTCAACACCCATTCACTGCCATTATAAAGCTTGGAAGAGCCAGGACATTTTTTTAATATAAATTCCATTGCATTCGTCTGAAAGAATATGGTCATATACACCTGGGATGGTTTGAGGGTGAGTAAATCATGGAGTAATTTTCATTTTCGGGTGAACTATCCCTTTAATGAAGGTCTTGGTATAGACTATAACTAGTATCAGTGCACCTCTAATAAAAACAACTGAAAGCAACTTGAATAACGACAAAGCAAAAACGCTTGTTATTAGGACAATACAAGAACTTTACTGGTACACAGATGGGAGGCAAAAGTGAGTGAGCAGAGAGAAAGAGGGAGTGTGCTACCAAACTAAATAACAAATAAAATAGCACACGTGCAGAAGCAGTAGTGGGTTCTTGTGGGACACAGTCATCGTTCAGAAAAAGCCACTACAAACTGTTTCACCCTTTACACACTATGCACTATAAAATGTCCACAAGCACCCCAAGCGGTGTCAAGCATCACAGCTAAGCCCCCATGATGCTTTCTGGCTGTTAAGGGCAGACCTGGGCTGACAGGAAGAGGAGGAGCAGGAAGTGGGAGGGGCTGCAGCGCTGCCTAGAGATGCCCTCACACGGGACTGGTAGAGCCGCTTAGCCAGGTCTTGCTCATACTGCCTTACGTCCTCCTCTAGACCGTAAGGCCTTGGGAGCAGCAAGTAAGAAAGTAGAGAGGACAGAAGATGGTAACACACAAAGAAAAGGAAAGAGAGGAAAGAGACTACAGATGAAAGAAAACACTCTGAAACGGACAGTAAAGATTAAGAAGGGAAGGTCTACATCGAAACTCAGGGCCTTCAAAGACAAATGCACACAATACATCTATTTTACGGATTCATATATTGAAAAAATGTGAAAATGTCTTTGAAAGCCCCGTTCATCAAGGGGAAGACAAGAGAAACTGGGAAAGCGTTTACTTAGAGCCTGGAGGAAGAAGAAGAGATTAAAGTAGCACAAGCGGAGAGCTCTTTAGAGGTCAGCGTTACAGAGAAAAGGATGGGACTGGAGAGAGAAACGTTCCTGATGTGATATATTTCACGCAACGTATCATTCTCTCTGGCTGTCATACCTGGCTGCTCTCCACATGGCCCTCTTCTCTGCCTCCAGGGCTCGTTTTTCAGCAGGCGACAGCTCCTTGTCCACGGCGACAGCAAGCTCCGGGCTCTGCATGCGCAATCGGTCTTGTTGCCTACGTTCTGCTTTAGCCGTCCGAATGGGAGCCGCAGATTCACCGGGATAAACTGGGATCAAACTGTTAAGACAAACACTGGGTCAAACAATTCAAATAAAACAAAAAAACCCACACAACTGTGCAGCTCTAAGTTTTAGCATTCCTCACCCTGTCATGGAGTTGGGTCTCTGCTCCAGTCTAAAGCTGTCTTCCATTGAATTCCGCTGAGAGTCTCCTTTACCGTCCACGGAGGAAGGGCTAGATAGAATAAAAAAAAAAAAAAAGAAAAGAAAGACTTTTTACTATTTCGTTATTATTAAATGTTTTGATGCACCTTTCCAATGTTTGCGGTCCGTAAGATTTTTGAATAAATTAATACTTGATTATTTTTTCAGCAAGGACAAATTATTTGATCAAAAGTGACATTAAAAAAAAACACTGAAGAATAAGTAATGGTTGTTGAAAATTCAGCTGTCACAGAAAAAAAAATGCATTTTAAATTGTATTAAAATTAAAACTATTATATTACTGTTTTACTATATTTTAAAACAAATAAATGCCTTCGGTTTTGTTGATGTTTTTAAGAAACTTCCGACCCCATGATTTTAAATGGTAGTCTACACTGTACAAAATGAGTGTAATTTTAACTGTAAAATATTGTAAAAATCCTATGAAAAATACTGTTATAGGTTAACAACAGTAAAGGTCTTTGCAAACTGAATCCAAAATTTACTATGCAGTTTTTTCGTATTTGTCCTCCTGAAAATTCATCATGTGTTGAAACCAGCATACAATAGGCTACAGCATACAATACAACATAATTATTTTGTGTGCTATAGTAATATCTGTATAATTTTAGGTATCTGAGCACTAGGAACTATCTCTTTGAAATCTACACTTTATTTATCCATCCTGGATTTTGGTGTTCGCTTGTACGGTGGCTCTCAATGATCAAAACACCTATCAAAATGCTTGCTATGGATGCGAAAAACGCAGAAAATTGATACCGATCCCTTTTTTTTTTTTTTAAATGACAGACATTTATGACATTTATTGTAATTTCAAAGGAAAATTCTGTTAATTGGACAGTTATAAGATGTAAAAAAGAAAAAAAAAAAATGCATAATTTAGTCAAAAACTGTAAATTGATATTCCCAGAGCTCACTGCATAATACTCCACATCTGAAAGTAATATTTTTAAATTTTGTTTCTTAAGAGTTAATGTTAAGTTATGTACAGTTGGGTTTTATGTTACATCTACTGTTGTTTAATAAATGTTTATTGAATTATTTAGTTGTTATGTATTACCATAATGGTGTTTTTGTGTTTGCATGAATAACTCTGTGCACCTTCTGTATATTAGTATGTACTTCAACGTGCGATGAACTTTGATTCTTAATATGGCTTTTTCTTTTAAGATTGTTGAATTTACTGATTTACATTAAAATTTCTTGTTTGTACAGGTTACAGGTATAGGTCCTTATTACAAGTACAGTTTTATCCTGTAAAATTTAGTTTGTTCTGTAAATGTGTTTACAGCTTTTATGTAGTTTTTAGAAAAATATTCTGGCAACCACAGTCGCCAAAATTATTTTGTAACAATTATTTTTTTTTACAGTGTTATTTTTTTGTAAATGTTTTATTAATAAAATGTGACCCTGCACCACAAAACCTCCTTAAGCAGCATGGGTATATTTGTAGCAATAGCCAACAATAAATTTTTTGGGTCAAAATTATCGATTTTTCTTTTATGCCAAAAATCATTAGGATATTAAGCAAAGATTATGTTCCATGAAGATATTTTGTACATTTCCTACTGTAAATATATCAAAACTTAATTTTTGATTAGTAATATGCATTGCTAAAAACTACATATGGACAACTTTAAAGGCGATTTTCTCAGTATTTTTAGATTAGATTTTTTTTGCACCCTCAGATTCCAGATTTTCAAATAGTTGTCTCTCGGCCAAATATTGTCCTATCCTAACAAACCATACAGCTTATTTATTCAGCTTTCAGATGATCTCAATTTCAAAAAATGGAACCTTATGACTGGTTTTGTGGTCCAAAGTCACAAATATATCAAAATAGGAGTTCTAGATAGAAAACAACTTTGCAAATTTGAAGTGCAACTTTGCACTAACAACTAATTGAGTATGTAGCTCACCCTGAGCTGCCACAGTGGCTAGGAGGTGTGGCGCTATAGCTGGGAGGTGTGGCACACTGCCTCGGAGATGGGGAACTCTGGCTTCCCAAGCTCTCGACCTTGTACTCCACACCATCAAGGATAACCTTTCCGTGAGCCTTCATATCTGCCACCTGCTTGGCCAGATCTTCCTCCTCGTCGTCTTCATCTTCATCCAGCATATACTCTCGTGCCCTCTGCTCCATTCGCTTTGCTAAGGAAAGTCAGTAACAAACTATTTAGCATAATTCAGCAATGAACTCAATTTACTGTAGCTTAATATCAACATCAAACAGACACAAACCTTCTTCCTCTTTCATTTTCTTCAAGTCATCTTCTCCCACAAGTGAGATGCGAGGTTTGGGTTTGTCTGGTGTCTGCTGCTTCACATCAATCTCAAAATATTTCTGCCTGTCTCTGAAGGAGCGCTGCTCTGGGCTATCTCTGCCAACAGAGGTGGGGGTCTGGGAGAGAGTGGGAATTCAGATTTCAGATCAATTGTGAAGAACACTACACAAACAATCACATTTTACATGCATCTGACATGCAAGAGCAGGTCCTGTTAATTCTGAAAGTCAGACAATGGTTAGCACAAAAAATTAGCACAAATATACCAAATCTTTGCAGATCCGCCACCATGATGTAATGATTGCATAATGTGCTGCCATTGCAAAAAGACTCAAATTACTGCGCTCCTGAAGCTTCTTCTCACCAATAATAATTGCTTTGATTCAGAACACCGACTGATCACGTTCCCATATTTTACCAAAGCATGCTGGCAGATGATCGGGCTTCTTGACATTGCGGACATACAATATAATGCGTTTCTTTGTTGCAGTTTAAAGCGACACATACACCTGCACCACCACCACTCAAGTTTAAATGAATCCGAAGTGTCAGAGTGGTTCTGTTGGAGATCAGCTGGGTACCTTCGACTCCACTGAGGGGCGAGACAGGCGTGGCACGGCCGCCATGTTTCTGTACTCACGACGGTCAGATAAGACGGAGGGTCGAGGCCTAAGAGGACTACTGCCCTCACCATCAGCCTCATCCATAAACACCTCATTATTCAGCTCAGGCTGAAAGACCCATCATGTACAGCATATCAACACCACACTTGCAGACAATATTGAATATTGAGTTGTGGTGAGACGGTACACACCAAATAAAGGTTACGGATCAGGCTCATACAAAAGTCATCATCATGTAAAGAAAAGGTTGGAATACACTACACAACTTTTAAAGGAGCAGTTCACTCCCAGAACAAAAAAAATAGTATACTCTCTCAGTTGTCATCCAAGATGTTCATGCCTTCTTTTTTCAGTCAAAGATATTATGTTTTTTGAGGAAAACATTTCTGGAATTATCTCCATTTAGAGGACTTGGTGCCCGCGGGTTTGAACGCCCAAAATGCAGCTTCAAAGGGCTCTAAATGATCCCAGGTGAGGAAGTATCATCTTATCTAGCGAAATCTGTCATTTTCTAAAATAAAAATGTATGCGATGCGAATGCATACTTTGTGTAATCCGGGTCAATACCATTAGGGTATGTCGAAAAACTCCCGTCTCATTTTCTCCTCCAACTTCAAAATCGTCCTACATCGCTGTTTTACTTTTGTTTGTAAAGGGCGTTTGTAAAAGACCTTCTTTGCATGTACACTTTGTAAGCACTGGGTTGGTACTTTTGCAGTGATGTAGGACATTTTTAAAGTTGGAGGAGAAAATGAGATGGGAGTTTTTCAAAACTGCATTGACCCGGATTATACAGAGTATGCATGCATATGGCAGAGCTAGACAAGGCGAGCATTTGAGTTTAAAAAGTATATACATTTTTTTTTTCTTTTTTTAGAAAATGACAGATCGTTTCGCTACATAACATACTTATTTCTTGCTTGGGATCATTTAGAGCCCTTTGAAGCTGCTCTGAAACCGCATTTTGGATGTTCAAATTCCAATGAAGTCCACTATATGGAGATAATTTCTGAAATGTTTTCCTCAAAAAAAACAATTTCTTTACAACTGAAGAAAGAAGAAAGGCATGAACATCTTAGATGACAACGGGGAGAGTACATTATCTGTAAATTTTCTGTTCTGGAAGTGAACTACTCCTTTAAAACAATATGTATCAATATGTATATGTATTTACATTTTAAAACAATATGCATCATAAACTTGTTGTTGAAAAACGGTTATAGTGGACAGCTCATACACCACCCTACAATGATAAAAATCCATTCCCTCCTTTTTTTAAAATCCCAAAAAGCTTAAACAGTCTCAATTATCAAGTGGTCGTGGGTGGGGCCTGAGCAATATGACATCATACTGCTCAGGCCCCACCCATGACTGCTGACGGACTGTCTCGTACTAGCATATTTCCGCCCTCAGCCAGTTGTAAGTTGTCTGCCATTTTCTCTGCACTCGAGCTGTAGCGTCTTACGAGCAATGCAGGTGTTTTGTAGTTGGATGTAAAAGCGAACATAAGAGTCTTAATTTTCTCCCGACATCAGAGCCACTGAGGACGCAGTGAATTTGTTTTTGATGGTAATCCGCCACTAAAAAAATGGAAGGGGGGTGGAGTAAGCAGTAGCTCATTATCATTTAAAGAGACATGCACCGAAACGGGTCGCTGTGTATAGAGCCATTTTTGACAAAGTAGAAAGGTTGTTGTTTTACACAACCACTGAGGAATTTTAATCAAAGTATTTTGCAGATTTTTCTGTCTGTGGCCACTGTACACTACACAATTTCCTGTAAAATCTGTAACCTCTGACCGACTTTTGGCATCTGGTATGGACTGCTCCAGACTGAAAATTGGGGCAAAAATCTGGGCGAAAAGTCATGTAGTGTATTCCAGCCCTAAAAAAAAAAACACTTTAAAATGTTACAGATTACAAATGAAGACGACATACCTCCGGTGATGGTTGCTTTGCGCTGACATTGTTCCGTGGAGAGTAAAGATCCTAGAAAAAAAGGAAAAATGATTAATAAAGACACTATACACAAACAAGGTAGAGACACGAGACTTGAGTTGGACGAGAGGAAACACTACACGGAGCAAGGAGTCAAATATCAAATCAAGAAACATCAAACAACCAAGTGACAGATGAATGACACACATTAGCGTCCCTGTGAGATGAACTCCTGGATTCGACACCACCGTATGAGTGACTCATGCACAACGACAGCAAATAGGAAACAAGCTCCCAAAGGAACAAATTGTCCAAGCACTGGATGACGGGGGAACCACGACATGCTCACAACCTTGAGGAGCATTTGTCCTACCTGTGGGGGTTCCAGTACTGCCAGGGAGTGTGGCACAGCTGCGAAGGCCTTATATACCTGCTTGATATTGATGGGGTATTCCTCATGTGTGTCAGGGGATGGGGCACGAGGCTGTACGAGGGGTCAGGGGGGTTGAGGACGGAGGGGTGGAAGGGTAGAGAAACAGACAGAGGACAAAAAGGATGGAACAGCTAATGAGAGACAGAGCAGCAAAGGCAGAGCACAGGAGGAAAATGCTGGGCTAGACCGCATGCAGCCCGCGATCCAGATCATGTCAATGAAAGGATGGAAGGAGAGAGTTTGATAGCATGAGGGGGTCTGTGGTTATGGTGACTGGGGAAAACGACTCAGGACGATATTTTGGTTTACACTGGTATCCTGAGATAATGTGAGTGTAAACCTTGCTGTGCAAACAATGTGGTTTATGTGATTAGGGGAAGAAAAAAATCCAAAAGAGGTGTCTTGATAGAAAACAGGCACAATGTTACTTGCAGTGAGAAGTCGATAAGTTCTTTGTTTTTTCTAAACCCGTTTTTCGATTATGGTGTGACCATTTGTAAGGCTTAATTGGCACGATTGTAATGCATATGGAGAAAATAAAACAACAGTCGCATTCTGTTGGTCTTTAGGCATTGGTAACTGAGGATGAAAGGGGGCCTCATTAGGGTTCAGACAGTGGTGAGGGATCTTACAGTGGTCTGAGAGTTGATGGGAGAGAGGCCATGCTGGAAAGGGTTGGGACTGCTGTGGCCATCCTGACTGGCTGGAGACACAGCGGGTCGCACCCGAGAGAGAGGCTGGATGGCACCAGGTTTAGTCTAGAAAGAGAGAGAAATAGGGACATTAATGTTATTCACATTAATATTATCATGAACGTGCTGTAGTTTAATTTACAAGTTATCTGCATATTGGACACTCACTGATGAATTATCCTTGGTGTTTGCATTTGACGGGAAATTAATGTTTGACTGAAACAAAAAAGACAAAAATGAACATGATATGAAATGAAAGAAAGAATTCTTTATCTCATGAGATTAGATTTCTTAAAGGGGAAGTCCACTTCCAAAACAAAGATTCACATATAATGTACTCACCCCCTTGTCAAAGATGTTCATGTCTGTTTTTCTTCAGTCGTAAAGAAATTATGTTTTTTGAGCAAAACATTTCAGGATTTTTCTCCATATAATGGACGGATATGGTGCCCCGATTTTGAACTTCCAAAATGCAGTTTAATTGCGGCTTCAAACAATCCCAGCCAAGGAAGAAGGGTCTTATGTAGTGAAATGATCAGTTTTCATGAAAAAAAAAATACAATTTAAATACTTTTTAATCTCAAACGCTCATCTTGCCTTGCTTTTCCTGAACTCTGTGTATTCTGGCTCAAGACAGTTAGGGTATGTCGAAAAACTCTGAACGTATTTTCTCTCTCAACTTCAAAAATCATTTCAAAATCACCCTACATCGCTGCAAAAGTACCAACCCAGTCTTTGCAAAGTGAACATGCAAAGAAGATCAAACACCCTTAACAAAAATGGTAAAACAGTGATATAGGACAATTTTAAAGTTGAGGAAGAACAAGAGATGGGAGTTTTTCGACATACCTTAACTGTCATGAACCGAAAAAAAAAACAAAAAAAAAAAAACAGTCCAGGCAGAGTAAGACAACTCGAGTGTTTGACATTAAAAAGTATATAAATTGTATTATTTTTATGAAAATAACCGATCGTTACGGTAGAAAAGACCCTTCGTTCTTGGCTGGGATCGTTTACAACCACATTTGGGATCGTTTGAAGCCGCATTTAAACTACATTTTGGAAATTCAAAATCGGGGCACCATATCAGTCCATTATATGGAGAAAAATGCTGAAATGTTTTTCTCAAAAAACAATTTCTTCACGACTGAAGAAAGAAAGACATGAACATCCTGGAAGACAAGGGGGTGAGTACATTATATGTGAATCTTTGTTTTGGAAGTGGACTTCTCCTTTAAGTCAAGTAACTGCCAAAACTTGGGTTGTTATTACATTGAATTATCGTCAAAAGTTTGGGGTCAGTACGATTTGTATTTTTTTTTTTTTTTAAGAAATGAATACTTTTATTTAGCAAGGACGTATTAAAATGATCAAAAGTTACAGTAAAGATTGTCATTTTAGTTCCTCGAATCCTTGGAAAAAAAAAAAACCCATCAGTTTCCAAAAAAACTATTTTCAATTAGAATTTTTGACTGATCATGTGACACTGAAGACTGGAATAATGGCTGCTGAAAATTCAGCTTTGCCATCACATATCACAACAAAACATATTGAAAGCGATGTTTTACATTATTACAGATTTTTCTATATTTTTTATTTATTTATTTTTTTTTAAATCAAACATATGTAGCCTTAGTAAGTATACGAGACAAAAACCTACTGACCCCACACTTTTGAACAGTAGTGTATATTGTGTTATATTCACTACATATGATTCACACGGCCTTAAAGGGATAGTTCACCCAAAAATGAAAATTCCGTCATTAATTTTGCACCCTCATGTCATTTCAAACCTAGAAGACCTTCGTTTATCTTCAGAACACAAATTAAGATATTTTTTATGAAATCGGAGAGCTGCAACACGTTCAAGGCCCAGACAGGTAGTAAAGACATGTTAAAATAGTCCATGTGATATAAGTGGTTCAACCGTAATTTTAAGAAGCTATGAGAATACTTAAAAATAACGACTTCTTCAGTTTCTTCTCTTCTGTGTCAGTCTTTGACATGCGAGAGAACCACAATGCAAATTGTTAAATAAAGTCATTCTTTTTATTTTCTTTGCACACAAAAAGCATTCTCGTAGAGAATTAGAGTTGACCCACTGATGTCACATGAACTATTTTATCGATGTCCTTACTACCTTACTGGTCCTTAAACGTGTCGTTTGTGTGGCTGTCTCTGCAGGGTCAGAAAGCTCTCAGATTTCATCAAAAAAAAATTCATAATTTGTGTTTTGAAGTTGAACGAAGGTCTTATGGGTTTGGAATGACATGAGTGTGAGGAATTAATGACAGAATTTTCATATTTGGGTGAACTATCACTTTAATACACAGTGTTATTTACAGAGCAGTACTTACACGCTCAATTGCTTGGTTTGTTGAAAAAACTAAATAAGAGTCAAGCATTTTACTGCTGCAGAGAGCATGAAAAGCAGGACATGCTCTAAGTTACTCAGGCCTGTACACCATTCGGCTCTTAACATCTAATGCAAAGCCAAGAGCAGCTAGTGCAGGCCATACAAGGGCTAGTCAGCCCACTTACATATCGAACCTCCCTTCCAAGCATCGCAGAAGAAGATTTGTGGGACTGCTGAGAAATATGGAAATGTCATGACGAGGAACGGAACGAGAGCACACAGGCCATCAACCAGGCCTGACCATGCAAATCAGCTGCATACATCTGTACAGCTTTACCCATGGAAAATGTTTGAAGACAAATGGGGGAAAAAAAAAAAAAGTGTTGATGATGAAAAGGGAGTGAATACGTTCTGAAATAGTACTGACCTGTGAGTTGTGTGGAGAGTGTGCAGCATCTCGGACAGGACTGTCAATCCTGTGAGGCTCAGACGATGAAGACTGAAATGCAAAAAAAAACATCCATCACAACGTCACAAGAACAGGTGAAGGAAAGACACTGCTTGAGGTCATTAAAGTATTTCAACAAAGCAAGATGAGGCCTACTGTTTCCAATAAGCAAATTTGCCAAATTACAAAGTAGTGCATTAAGAATAAATGATCATGTGCAGTTTTATAAAAGCAGTTCATCTTGATTTGATAATATTAATTATGCCTTAAGCAGGTTTTAATATGCTTGCACACTGCAGTTGTTCTATTCTTGCCCTTACGACGTGCTTGATAACAAATGTGTTGTATTACGTGCCACAGATCATTTGAAATCAAGCATTGGTGCCATAAAGATGCATTCTTTCAAACAGTGTCAAGAACAAAATATCATGCTACAGAAACAATGTCTTAAATGTTTGTTTAAAGACCATAGTGTTTCATATTCCTGTAAATGGTTGGTGGCGAGTATGTATTTAAGGTGAGAGGCCTTAACCCTTCACCCTTTTTGTTCAGCACCTGTTGACTTCACATTCAAAGCATTCTCAGTCTCTCCAGGAATGTTCAAATAATGCCTCAAGACCATAAGGTTGCACACATTACAGGGTGCCTTTTTTGAATCCGCTCCATTTTTAGCTTTACCGATTTTCTAACTATAGGAAAAGTATATATAGGCATGTGTATTTCTGTGAATGTTACAACCTAAGGCATCTGTGAATCTAAAGCAGCTATCAGTAGAAATCTTTGGTTGGCATTTGGGGTTGAAGTGGTATGTTAACTCTAAATAGCTACTGATGACACATCATGCTTGACCAGAAAACACACTCAGTCAGAAAACACACTCCCCAAGGCTGCTTGCCTTGCTGTACAACCAGGGCTGCAGCTGCCCATGCCTGCCATAACCCACAGGTGGCCCTGATAAAATGCGCTCCTCAGGAGGGCGGCCTTTGCTCTTGCGATTAGCCACAAGAAAAGGATTTTCACTAAAGCAGATTGGCTGGGAGTCCACAAGACATTCTTCTTCCTCTTTAGCTTCTTGTGAGACTCCTAGAGCTGGGAGGGGGTCCCATGTGTCGGCTTGGGGAGGTTTTGAAGCCGCTGAACTTGCAACGGGACAGACTGGAGACGAAGGGAGGGCAACGGGTTCTACATGGTACATAGAAGCATGGACTTTCTCAAAACCCAGGGGGTCTACAGGGCCGGCCGGCACGGCAGCCTCCATTGTGAAGAATGCGGCAAAGGAGGGAGAAAACTGAGGAATGAGAGAGAGAATATGATCGACAGAGACAAAAGGGAGAAATAATGTGAGAAGGAAACAAAAACAAAGAAAAGAGCAGAGCAACTAATGATACACAAAAGGGAGAAGAAAATGACATGGCATTACATAAAATGAGAACGGCAAATGTAAAAGCAAAGAAAGGAAAAGCAGTACAGAGTGAAACAGATGGGTTTAGTCTGGCAGAGTTGGAAGGAATCACAACCATGCTAAAGTCATAATCATCTACCGGTCATGCCAATTTAGACGAGTGTGGAGCTAAATACAGCTATCCCATCATCCTGAGACATCTCACAGTAGACAGTCACTCAATCCAGAAGAACATTTGCACTAAATCTGCTGTGTTTGCTGTAATATAGACTTCATACTTGATAGAGCCAGTTACATACAGATTTAGCTCAATTTCATCTAGATTTAAAAAAACTGAATGTGCTTTAGCATTTTCAGTTTTCATTTTAATTTTAGCTTTTGTAATTTTATGCTTGTCATTTCTATTAGGTTTTTTTTTATATATATTTTTTCAATATTATATTTTTATTTAAGTTTAGTTTTTGAAATGTAAGCAATTACATTTATTTCAGTTAGTTGCCAAAGCAAAATTTCTTGATTCAAGTTTTAAATCTAATATTTATTCAATTCATTTTATTTCAGCTTTATTCCAATTAGCAAAAAATGTTTTTAATAGTTTTAGTTAACAATAACAATACTCTTTCAGTTTTGACAGTTACTACATTGTTTGTAATGATAGTGCTACTACTACTAATAAAAATATTAAAACAATATTTAAAGAATATTTACTAGAAAGTTATAAATACACAACACAGCATTTCTGAAAAAAGAAATAAATGATATAATAAATTAATTCTTTTTAAAATCTGCTTAATCTTTATAAATAACTGAGACATGCTTTTGATTATTACAATTTAATGAAACTATTCAAATTCAAAACTGAATTTGAGAAAAATAAAATGTATTTCATAGGGCTTTAATGTAACTTGTTAAACTTTTAATAAATTGCTGTTAAATTTTGTTAAGGTTTGGTGATTTCAATTAATTAGACATGCTTTTTGATCAGTATTTTTTAATGTAACCATTAAAATAGAGTCTAGATAATTAAAAAGAAAAAACAAACAAACAAACAAAAAACTGAATCAAGAAAAATTAATAAGGGAAAAACAAAATGGGAACAAAAAAAACAGAAAACACAACAACGACAGAATTTGGGAAGAAATAAAATGGATTTCATAGGGCCCTATTTATTTCATTTGTGTCTTTGCATTTATGTTCCTTTTATTAACAACAAAGATAAAATAACAAAAATGACTATATCATGATATAAACTGTTATTGTGAAATAAAATGACTATATCAAGAAATATGATTTGGCTTTATCCTTTTACCTAACTTAAGGGGGATAAAATGCTTTTTTTAATAGATAAAATAACTATAACCTACATTTGGAAAATCTATTATTAATTGTTTTCCTGTTCAATGTTTTTGTTGTAGTATCAGTTCAGTAGTAGTATCGAGATATTTTAATCAGGTATCGCATCGAAGTCAAAATTTTGGTATTGACAACACTACTTGCTCTACATACAACCTAATAGAGACCATAATGAGTTCTTAGCACTGCATGTAACTTATAAACACTTCAGAGTGAGCCCTTACCACAATTTACAAACATTTACTTAACTGTGATTACTATTAAACATGTAACTTTACAAAACTACTAAATCAGGTGCAACTGGTGGCACATTGTGATGCTTAAGATGCGACTCTTGCATACAACTACTGGCCTCATACTGATACAAGCTTCATTCAGTGGCTCCTGTGCAGATAAAAAGACACAGCTCTACAAAATAGCATCTATAAATAGCCGTGACTAAACTGTACTTCATATACCACAAAATCACATGAGAGACAAAACTGTGTGGTAGTGTTTCCCTATCTAAGAGCAGTTGACCCCCTCTCCATTCCTCACTTGACTTTGCTAACAGCTGCTAGTGCTATGTAGGTTAAACATTCCTACAAGAGAGACATGGGCTAAACATGCTTACAAAAGGGACAAGGATTATCTTGTAATTTGTAAAAAGAAATTAGAAAACTCAAATTACATCTTTTACGTTAAATACCCTTTACAGAATATCACTGAAGGCAATAAAATGATTGTATGAGGGATGTTGTTGACCAACTCAGAGTAACTACCAACATTTAACGTCCAACAACTAATGGCTACTGCTAACGTAATCAAATCCTAAATAAAATGTAACAAGTTTTACACAAAGAAAAATATTCAGAAAAAAGAAAAGAAGGAAAAAAGTAGTAAAGAAAGTCAGAAAGGAATGGGTAGTGAAGAAATGACAGAGTAATAGCAGTGGTACACTCACAGTGAGATGACAAGAGCGGATTCCAAGCGGCTCGACTCTAGATAACTTAACTGTCAAGATCTTGCAAGGGTCCCTTCATCCTCAAATGCCACACCCACCCGTTAAACCATTCAGCCAATCAGCTCTCAGCACACATTTTAAAATAACTTGAGCTACTGTCAGCTGTCGGCCGGCACCTCCCCCTCACTCCACCCCTCAAGCACCAGCAAATACAATCTGTATTTTGTCAGAGGTATGGCTGGAATGAGATCAAACCCGGGTGCTGCTGAAGACTTAAACCAGCAGCTGGACTGCTTCACCTTCGGCACTACTAGTAAAAGAAGCACTACTGGACAACAACTGCTTGACCTGATAAGGTTTGAGAAGTCCAGTACTAAATGACCAACAGACCTGGGTAGATTACTTGCAATTTGCAATTTGTTACTGATTCCAATTTACATGACAAAAAATTGTAGTTAGTAATGTAATCCCTTACATTATACATTTTAGGTAATATAATCAGATTACTTTTGGATTACTTTTGACTAAACTTGTTTTTCACATTGATTTAAATAGTACAATCTTGTACCATAGTGACATAAAAACTATAAAGAGTAAGAAAATATATTACATTTGTTGTTATTAACAAGTGCATTAAACATTATATTACATCAAGGTTTCCCAAACTGCTGTTTGTGAAGAAACTGCAGTGAGTTTGTGAGTTTAATGAAAAGCTAATAATTAATTAAATCATAAAAATGTTAAATTAAAATAAATAATTTTAAAATAAATCAAAATAAAAAGCCATGTGACCATAACCAACATCAGAGAACCATGAACATGCAAATCTGATACTTAATTATTACATTTTTTATTTTAAAATCTCAGGAGTACTTCAAGTAAATATATTTGGTGAAATACGATGACAAAAAAGTTTGTGAATTTGTGAATTTTAAAGACAAAAGCCTTCACAGAAGGCTTCACAAAGACACAGAAATACGTGGTTAAATAACCTACAGAGTGATAATTCAAATAAAAATGATTTGAAATGATTTTTGCAAATCTGTGGTCAAATGCTGTATCGCCACCTGACTAATAACTGGTCTCTGCGTGAGTGTCCACAAAACTTAAAAGACTTCCTGAATGTATCTAAGTTATAGGCTATTTTAGAAAGGACACTTTAAAAAAAAGATGAAAAAGGGGAATTAGGGACAATCAATAAATTATGAATAATTTATTGCTATTGTGTAAATATGTAATCATGTAATCCATAAAAAAGTAACTGTAATCTGATTACAAGTATTTTAAAATGTAATTTAATCCAATTACAAGTACTTAATTTTTGGAATCTGATTACGTAATCCAGATTACATGTAACCGGTTACTACCCAGCTCTGTTGACCAATATGCTAAGCATTTAAAATCAAGTAAGGAAACATATCTGTAAGTTACATTTTGACCACATTTTTCCATTAAAATCAGTGGAGAAAATGAAAACAGTAATTCCACTAATCTGTTCAGACAAGATTTTCCATTTTGCAGTGACCAAACAGAATTTTGTCTGGATATGTGGAAACATACACAAAGACACATGTCCTTTGCACTATCATGTCACCTGTACCAATGTTGTATCGCAGGCAAATGTTTGCAGGGATGTTGCTATAAGTGACAGATTCCTTTGGCAGGCCTATTCTCGGAGTTTCCATCTTTTATTGTGTGATGAAGTGTTAGGAATGGGTCTCATTGATGTGCAGCATCTTCTAGGAATTTCTTACCTGGTTTTTATGTCCAAAAAGTCATTCAAATGTTTTGTTTCCCTTATTAGTAAAACAAGAATTAACATGTAGGCACTTACTCTATTAACTTTCTGCAGACTAGTGGTAGGTAGAGCCGCCAGTGTCTTGTAGTCCAGTTTCAGTGGTCCAGTGCTCAAATTCTGTTGACAGAGGGTTAGAAAGAATATAATGAATCATCATTGTTCACTGAAAGAACATGTTCAAAAATCTTCTAAACACTTTGGATATTTCATTTTCAGCATGAGGGATCTAAAGGGCTTCTAGTGCTCAAAGGTTCAAATATGACTCATTTGCTCATGTTCAGGGTGACGGCTGGTCCCGTGTTTTGCTCCTGGAGCCCTACTGTGGGCCGTAAAGACAGGGAGGGCATAAGGCCTCACCTCAGTTTCCTCCTCCAGCAAACGAGTTGCCTCCTCGCGCTCCAAGCGCATACGCTCCTTTACCAAAAGAGGAAAGGTAGGAGGGGGTAGGGGAAATTAAGTTTACCCAGTCACACACACACACACACACACGCAGACACACATTGTGCCCACACAAATATGGACACACACACACATTCCAATGACATCCATTGCAATGATATGGGAATGAGGTTCAGGTAATGGAGAATGGCAGATGAACAACAAAACCAGGGAACCATGAAGAACATATTTAATGAAAGAGATGAATGGAAACAAAATGATGTTTGGAATGAGCAGCACCCAAGATCATTCAGAAGGGTTTGGGGGGAATAAAAAAAGGGGCAATAAGATAAGAGAAAGAGAGAAAGAAATAGACAGATCCACATATATTAGTTGTAGTTACAGAGGAGATTTGGAAGTGATTGTCATCTTGGTAGTATATTCTTATTTTAATAATAATAATCTGTTAGAAGAAAGCATTTAGGAGAGGAAATCACTCACCACTTTTTCCATCTCCTCCCGTTCCCACTGGGACGTCTCCCTCACCATCTCTACCTCCTGCAGGAAAGGTCAGACAGACGGATGTTACTTTTCCATCCACTACTGTGCTGTTCCTGCTCTGTGTGATGCATAGAGCTCACCTTCTGCATGATGTCAATCTCTTCAGGACTCAAGTCTCTGTCTACTGATGAGATGCTCTCCATACTGTTCTTACGAACAATACCTGCCGCAAACGGGTTTGCAATAACACCAGGGGATGCCTGAAAGAAATCAAATCAATAACAAATGAATATACAAAATATGTAGTACATACATTCATATTAGAACGATTTCTAAGGGATCAAGTGACACTGGAGACTGCTGTAAATTCACAATATTCCTGTTTCTACTGTAATTAGGCATCTTTCAAAAACATTTAAAAAAAATCCTAATTATTTTACACTTTTGACCAGATAATTATTTTATTATATTCATAAATCACAGATGTCTTCCTGAGTTGTATAACAAGGTTTTTACCTCTATGCTTGCAGCATTTCTTGGGTCAAAGCCATCACACACAAGCATAACCAAGGAGTCACCGGCAGCACGCAAGACCCTTACTGCTTCCGTGTGTGTCATACCCAGCAGACTGTTGTTGCCCACCTCAAGAATACGCATGCCCACCCGCAGTCGGGCATCTCGTGCAGCAGCACCGCTGGAGCTCACCTACAGCAACAAGTAAAAAAAAAATAAATCAATGAACTTGATGAACGAAATAATAAAGGAAGTAACTAGACCAGGGGCCAGTTGCATAACCTTAGCCTCTATGTTAAGACAGTGTCTTAAGTCCTAGTCTGACCAACTAGCGGTTAACCAAAGAGCCAAAGAGTAACCAGTCTTATTTTTTGGATTCAACTTAGACTAATCTACATTTTCCTGTAACTAAATTAAAAAAATTATGAACAGTTTTAAAGATAAAATTAGCCGACTAACTTTTTAAGACTAGTCTAAACCTTTTATGCAACCGGCCCCAGTACTTTACTAGAATCCTGCAGGTTTTGAGTCTGAGTTATAGTTACCTTGGAAATGAAGATGCCCTCATCTGTGGGGTCAAAGGGGTTGCCTGCATGGCCTTTAGCGCCACCCCTGATGCTGATGCCCAGCTTTTCTCCAGGCTGCTTGTGAATGACAATCTCCTACAATGACACAGATGGGTGTTTTAGGCCTTGTCTACACTAAAACATCTTCGTTTGAAAATGCATCTTTTTCCTCTTCATTTTGGCTGTACGTCCACACTGAGATGCCATTTTTGTCAAGGAAGACATCTCCAAAGTGGATACATTTGAAAACACCTGAAAAACATATGCTTTGAAAAACGACGCATATGGTACATATTGTACCAACAGATATCAGTTTATACCGGTTTTGTGTGCTACTTTCACACTGTTGCTAAAGATATGTTACTTTGTACACTCTCCATATGAAAGGATGACAGAAAATGTATTCACAACTGCCCTCATGTTTTGCCGCAGGATAGCAATTGTGTTTTAGATCAAACATATAAGAGTGAGTAAGTGTGACCTGGACACATCAGTGAATGGTGAGATATTTATCTAAATATTTTTCTAAATAAAATGACCATACTAGAATAATTGTGTGATGTTACGTCTGTATCATCTCAGTGAGCTTTTTATGAGGACTTAGACACGCGCAGTAAGGCAAATGTAACATTTTCTGACATTTCAGCGTGGGTGTGAAACTTTTGGAAAATGCTTGAAAACGCTAATGTGGATAGAGAGTGTTTTCAAATGAAATTTCAATTTTTTAATGTCCCCAGCTTGGTTCTGGAGGGCCGATGTCTTACAGAATTTAGCTCCAACCCCCAATTAGACACACCTGAACCAGCTAATTAAGCTCTTACTAGGCATACTAGAAACTTCCAGGCAGGTGTGTAGAGGCAAGGTGGAGCTAAACTCTGCAGGACATCGGCCCTCCAGGACCAAGTTTGGGCACCCCTGCCTAGGAGGGTATGTAAAGTTGTTCTAGTCTCATTATAAGTCTCAAAAGGTTTTGAGATCATTACCAAAATTAGTACCAAAAGTCTCTCACTGCAGGCCATTTTGGCAGATTAGGCAGAAAAATACCACTTCTGATATTTAATAGATCTAGCTGAGCTCAGAGAACTTTACAGACCCAGCTGCAACCGACCATACTGCAGGTTTTGCTTAAATGTCTCCTCTATTAATAAATGTGTGTATACCTGCATGCCAGGGGGCGAGGGATCTCTGCGCACAAGCATCCGGATCTCCTGCTTGTTGGAAAGCAGGGCTCTAACAGCTTCCTGGTGTGTGGCATGTCGTAGGTCGATGGTGTTCACCTCCAAGATACGATCACCCACACGAAGTCCACTCTGAGAGGCCAAGCCATTGGGGATGACCTACACAGAAACAATAAGGTCAGAAATCTTTACTGACCACAGATTATGGCATTCATTTTTGACAAAAACCTGCATCATACTACATGGATACTACATCATACTACATGCATCATATTTTACTTTACCTTGGAGATGAACACCCCTGGCTCATTAATTCCAAACGGGTGGCTGGCATGGTCGCTCCCCCCTACAATGCTCAGACCCAGGGGACCACCTGCTTTGATCAGCGTCACTTCCTGTCCAGACACGAAATTCAGATATATGAAAAAGGAGTGTTGATTTTGCAGTAGGTCTGATAAATGCAGGGGAAAATAATCTTTGAAATGAATCAATAATTATACATTTAAAATTTACATTACCATTTAAAATCTTCGGGTTGGTAAGATGTAATTTTTTGTTTTGTGAAAAGAAAAGAAGTCTCTCATGCTCACCAAGACTGCATTAATTTGAATAAAAACACAGCAATTTTTTTTTTAAATATATATATAATTTTTTGCTGTGTTTTTTGGCTGCATTTTATATATAAATGAACACAAATGTTCTGCATAACTGCTTTTTTTTTTTAAATATATTTTTAGAATGTAATTTATTCCTATGATGGCAAAGCAGAATTTCAAATGATTCAAATAATTTAAACCACTGGCACTCAAAAACATTTATTATTGTCAATGTTAAAAACAGTTGCTTTGCGGCTGCTTAAGTGCTGCTTAATATTTTATTGATCACATTAAAATCTTTCATTTTTCTTAATTTTAACATCTTTTCTGTGGAAACAGGATTCTTTGATGAAGAAAATCTAAAAAGAATGGCATCTATTTGAAATAGAAATCTTTTGTAACTTTTGTAAATGTCTTTACTGTCACTTCTGATTAATTCTAATGTGCCCTAGCTGAATAAAAGTATTAATTTCTTAAAATATATATATGTCTCGCTGACCGAAAATTTTGAATGGTAATGTAAATAGAAGGAAACTGAATGTTTAGTTATTTGTGAGGTGCATCTTCTAGGCAAGTCTACACAACTACATCAAGTGGGCATGAATAAAAACATCAAGGGAACATTAATTATGTGCAAAAACAATAGAGTAAATTTTGAAAGGCCAAATCACAATCCTAACACAATAAATCCACCATCCAATGTTCATACCGTGCACCATTTTCTCTGTTGAGTGAGGCATTAAAACAGCAAAATGAAGCTGTTATGAGATTAAACTGCAGCAAGCAGCATTTATCAGTTTTAAGAGCTTTTTATCAGTTTTAAATATTCCCTCAAACAGGGGGAAACACACTCTTTCCCTGCAGGTTCAATGTCATACCTTTAGCTCCAGCTCTCACCTCAATGGGGTATTCATCTTCCATGGGGCAGTTGAGATGGTTTCCAAGGTGCTCATCTCCTTCTTCTTGCTCAGGTGAGTCAGATGGCTCTGGAGGAGGGGGTGAATGAGGTCGAGTTCGAGGGGAGGAGCCCCCTGCACTGGCCTGGTCCCGTTCGACCAGGAGGGTGATGGTGGGGGAGGTTCCGGTAAGCAGCGCTACTGCCTGGTCATGTCTGGCCTCTGTCATGTCTACACCATTGATCTGGAGCGACAGCCAAACACCAGAGGATCAGAGAGGGCCAATATGCCCAGAATGGGCATACGAAAGCCCCTCATGCTGAGCTTGTGATGTCTTACGGACTCTTTATATTGCTATATGCAGCTGGATTTTCAAAGAACGTTAGAGTCCAGGTGATAGTTGAGGGAAAAGTGTTCCTGATCTGCATCAGGTGACAGCTAATGCTGAGCCCTCTCATGCATTGAAAGAGAAAATGATTTCCATTTCACCTACATACTTGGTTTTAACAACCAGGGTTCTCAGTGAAAAATCATGCGTTAAATCAAAACGTTTCAAGACACATTTGACCAGGGAAGTGAAAAGAGAAGGGAATGTGCAATAGGAGAAAGAGGAAGTGCTGGAGATGCTTTAGGTAGCAAGGTGACATAGTGTGTTAGAGAAAGTATAAAGAGAGCAGCCTCAAGAAAGCCGTGCCCAAACTCTACTACAGCTTGTCATATTTAAATGTATTCCAGATATAACACACATACTTTGATTAGAGGACCTTGCACTCATAAAAGTGAGCTTAGTCCAAAATTACAATTATAATTGTAACATGCACTTTAAAAGTACTAAAGTAATAAAATTCCTTTTAAAAGCGCCATGTAAACACTTAAGTCTCAGTGAAATAGTATCAGTCTGGATTTTTGCTAAGGCAGACTTACAGATCTGTATGTGATTGTAGCTTGGTTTTGTCCAGCATCTTAAAGGGTTAGTTCACTCCAGAATTAAAATTTTTCTGATAATTTACTCGCCCTCATGTCATCCAAGATGTTCATGTCTTTCATTCTTCAGTCAAAAAGAAATTAAGGTTTTAGAGGGTCTTTGACTTTGACTTCACGTTTGCATGTTTGCTTTGTAAACACAGAGTCAGTTCTTCTGCCTACGGCTGGGCGATATGATCCAAAAAAAAATAAATAAATAAAAAATTATCACAATAATTTTTTTTTTAGATCAGTCAATGTCAATAATCATCACGATAAATGTCAAATTTTTGTTTCTTTCAAGTTTAAAAGGCAGGTTTTTGCTACAACATGAAAGTTGTAAAAACCAGACCAGGTTAAATGTGGCTAAAATATTCTTTATGTTCAGAACATGACAAACACTTTGAATTCTTCACACTTTTTCCAGTCATTTTTCCTTAAAATAAATATCTTAAAAGAAAAAAAAATAATTTCTTAGTTTTGCAAGTTTAAAATCAAGAAACAGGTTTGGGTTACCTGATATTATTATTTATAATAATAATAATAAAAAAAAAATTGTCTCTTAGAAATACACATTTGATAGTAGCTTGAGTTAGGATGCAGATGTAGATTTATGTTCATTATCAAAATCAGTAATATCTGTAAAAATTGTAGCAACCTCTTTTTTTATATAAAGTTTTTTTTTTTCCATAGATCATAACAGTTAAAGGAACACTTTACTTTTTTGAAAATAGGCTCATTTTCCAACTCCCCTAGAGTTAAACAATTGAGTTTTACCATTTTCCAATGCATTCAGCCGATCTCCGGGTCTGGCAGTAGCACTTTTAGCATAGCTTAGCATAAATCATTGAATACGATTAGACCGTTAGCATCTTGCTCAAAAATGGCCAAAGAGTTTCGATATTTTTCCTATTTAAAACTTGACTTCTGTAGTTACATTGTGTACAAAGACGGACGAAAAATGAAAAGTTGCAATTTTCTGGGCTGATATGGCTAAGAACTATACTCTCATTTTGGTGTAATAATCAAGGAATTTTGCTGCTGTACCATGGGTGTATGATATGATATTATCAAAAAAAAAAATTTCAGTGCCTGAAAGTGACCGGCACTAAGTTTGTGTAGATGCAGAGTTGCAGCCGGCAGAGTTGATGGCTGCATAATATCATTGCGCCTGTTGCACCCATGGTACGGCAGCAAAGTTCCTTGGTTATTACACCGAAATGAGAGTATAGTTCCTAGCCATATCGGATAAACGGTCCGACTGGCACGCTTTGACTAGCTTTTTTCGTGTACTACTTCTGCCTATGTCATGCGTGACCTTTCCAACGTGACTATATAATGCGTGAAGCCGAGTTGGCCCAAGTTAGTGCGACTAGCATTTGTGGTTAAAATCGTTTCAATAGATAAGACCCTTATTCCTCGGCTGGGATCGTGTAGAGCCCTTTGAAACTGCATTGAACCTGCAATTTGGACCTTCAACTCGCTGGCCACCACTGAAGTCCAATATATGGAGAAAAATCCTGGAAAGTTTTATTCAAAAAGTTTTATTTCTCTTGACTGGAGAACAAAAGACATGAAAATCTTAGATGACACAGGGGTGAGTAAATTATCAGAATATTTTAATTCTGGAGTGAACTAATCCTTTAACATGTTAATCAAACTACAAAAGGCCTTGGGATAGTGCGTTTGCTCCAAATATTTGATTATGCAAAATGTCATCTATACCTGGACAGATGAACTGACTACATAAAAACGTGCCGTATCTCTATTATAACTTCGTACATAAAGCTACTGATTCATCCCATTAGCTAATGCCTTAAATACTACCCTTTAATTACGGGTCTTTAAATGCTACCCTTTAATTACAATCTGGCTCATGTCTTGACAAACGATACGTTGTGTTCAAACTGGTCTAATGCTGTTGCATTTTTGTGCATTTTCACAAAACATTTGGGATTCTCTTTGCAAAGTCTGCCCTGCTTCCCATCAGAGGGAAGACTATTCTTGATTTCTGGTTACTTTGTTTAGCAGTAGAAGTTCCACCATGGTGACAAACAGAGGTCAGCACTGACCATTCAGTACCGCCGCTTACCACAGGGTGACAGAACGGCAGCTGCTATGGTAACGCATGCAGTTACCATGACAGCAGGCCCACAGAACAAGTCAAAAACCTCCCATCACCACACCCGACACCAAGCAGGCAAGAAGTGTGTTAGTGAAAACCCATGCAAGGATAGAGGGAGAAGAAGCAAAATCTCGAAATAAAGATAGAGGGCTCAAGGGAGACAAAAAAAGTTTTAAAGGATCATAATTGTTATAATGCTGAGTCACAATACAAGCAAAGTTACTAGGAGAGAAGTTCACAATTAGACACTGACATCACTTCATGGTATGAAGCAGAAAGGTTATAGAGTACAGCACAGGAAAACAGCACTAAAGCTAACTCTGACTAACTCAGTGAGCTGGATAATAATGGCTTATAATAAGGTTTCTCAAGACATACAGTGACTTCATTCAGATCTAATACCCAGGAACAAAAAAAATGTTTTACTAAAGGTATAGCTGACACACAAATGCAAATGTTGTTAGTTGCTCACACCCAAACCTGTATGATTGAAGTTTTTCCTTATAACGAAAGAGAATGGTGACTGTCAAGCTCTAAAAAAGACAGTTTGTGTGTTATATTCTGAAACCATGCAATAGCTTTGTGTAAAATACAGACTGAATTCAAGTCATATATAGATCTAGTGCATCCCAATCGGTTATAAAACCTGGTATGATGAGCCATATCCCTCTTGCACAAAGTTATCATATAGCTTCAGAGGATTTAGAATGCAGCCCATGATTGTATGGATTACATTGATGGTGCTGTTTGGCATTTTTGGAGCTTGACAGATCCTGGTAACTATTCATGTTTTGCATGGAAAACAAGTGTCAAAAATGTGCTAAACATTTCCTTTTGCATTCCAAGGAACAAATTCTGACAGGTTTTTAAATGACACGAAGTTGAGTAAATGAAAATATTTACTATTTTTTGAGTCAAATATACTTTTAACGCTAAATTAAGTTGATAAACTACATTAACGAGAGGGAGAGAGAGAGAGAGAGAGACTGTATGGATGGACTCACTGATATGACCCTGTCTCCCACGTGCAGGATATTGTCTCTGTGAGCAGCTCCTCCTTCAGCAATACGAGAGATGAAGATTCCCTGAGAGAAAAGCAGAAAAACAGTGAAAATCAATGAAAATCAATACAAGTTTTTTTAAGGAATGCACACCAAGGATGCATTTATTTGACCAAAAATACTGTATAAAAAGCTATATTGTGAAACATTAATAGAACTGTTTTATAAAATAATACATCTTAAAATGCAATTTGTTCCTATGCTGGCAAAACTCAGTTTTAGCAGGGCTATACGCTTACTTTTCTTTTTAAGAGCAGTGTCAAAATTTCATGAGCACCTTCTAATCAGTAATAAAAAATCTGATCAAAAATTAGCCTTCCCATTATGAGGTGATATTTGACTCCTTAAAGTGATTTACAGGGGAATTTTGTTTTTACCTTTGTAATGGCATTTTTCTAACTTTTCTTAAATTATGTTGTCTTTTATGTCAATTTTTTTTTTAATTTAATTTTGTAAGCTTTTAAAATTTTCTAATTAAAACAACAGAATAAGAACAAGTAGAATAAGAATAAGTTACCAAACAAATGAAATCAGTATTAACAAAATTAATTTGTACTGGTGGCACAGAAGAACACAAAAGTGGCTTGTAGTGTATTTTCATATGTTTAATGAGACTCAGAGTTGGCATGAGTGCAAACAAATTGCGAGATTAATGTTTTAAATATAAAATTTAATATAGAAATATTAAATGATTTAAATAACTGAAAAGATACTTTAAAAATGAAACAAACTGTCAGTAGGTAGCGGCAAGTCACTGATTTAATTACGGATTCATTCATTCATTTGATTCGCTCGAATGACTATTTTATTCAGGAATAAAGCAATGACTGTCTTTATGAATGGGAAATTGAATCATTGACTCACTAGATTTGTTCATTCATAAACAAAACAGCTGTGTTTGAATGGAGATTCGCAGAAATAGAGCAAAATCAGGCAACAGTGTTACAGTCAGACAATGTAAGTCACTTAATATTAACTTCTTGTTTATTTAACTGTTGTATTAAATCAATATCTCATTTACAAACTCCCTTAAAAATCATTGAAAGCTGTCACTCATCTGTCTCTACACTGCACAATGAATCTCTTATTTACACTCTCTCTATAGTTTGTTTATGAAAGGATTCGTGAGATATGTCTGTGATACATTACTTAATGTTTCAAAAACACGTAGAAACCTCAGTGCAAACACAAATATGCTGATCGGGGTCAGTTGCACTGGTGCTCCAAAATATTTTTTCATAGTCACACTACGCAGTAGTTTTCAGTCGCAAATGACCATAAACTTTTGAACGATAGTAAACATCCAAATTTTTTTTTACAAAGTAATGGAAATAAGTTCTAAATGAACCTATTTATTGACAGAGAACAGTTAATTCACTGCTTTGCCTATTCATGCCGAAATGACTAACTGTTTATAATTTAGCGGTACCACGGCTATATTTATGGCAAGAAACAAATGAAAAATAACTGCGCTGCTATATTAGCTGGTGACTTAAAGGAACACTCCACTTTTTTGAAAATTGGCTAATTTTCCAACTCCCCTAGAGTTAAACAGTTGAGTTTTACATTTTCGAATCCATTCAGCCGATCTCCGGGTCTGGCGGTAGCACTTTTAGCATAGCTTAGCATAGACCATTTAATCTGATTAGACCGTTAGCATCTCGCTCAAAAATGACCAAAGAGTTTCGATATTGTTTCCAATTTAAAACTTGACTCTTCTGTAGTGACATCGTGCCATATCGACCTAGAAAATCGCAACTTTTAATTTTTCGTCTGTATTTGTACACGATGTAACTACAGAAGAGTCAAGTTTTAAATAGGAAAAATATCGAAACTCTTTGGTCATTTTTGAGCGAGATTCAATTATCTATGGTAAGCTATGCTAAAAGTGCTACCGCCAGACCCAGAGATCGGCTGAATGGATTCGAAAATGGTAAAACTCAACTGTTTAACTCTATTTTCAAAAAAAAGTGGAGTGTTCCTTTAAGCTGGCTTCAACAGAGTTCAGTGCTCCTGTTCAGCTGTTAAGAGTTAGTCAGTATGCTGCTGTAACATGCTGCAATGCCACAAGCCTCTAAAGCAGAAATTATCCTGCTGACCTTATCTTAAAATTACCTGCCTTGCTTTTAACAGTATATTATATAAGCATATTTAAAACTAAGACTACATGGTATTAAAAAAAACAAACTATTTACGACCTTCAAGGCCACTTGATTCTACAAAGACAACTCTGACAACAGTTTAACAGATACACAGATAGTCTTCAAACAGCCTTTGTCAGCAATGTCACAGTATGTTCTCTACAAGTGTGATCAGAACATTGCATGCCGAAGACTCAAAGTAGCAAACAGATCAGCAGACAAGTCAGTGAGATCTACTTGTTAGTAAAAACAAGCGCAAATGTCAAGCAGAAGGACAAAAACAGGACTTACAATTACTCAGCATAGAGTGTGTGCATGTGCTAATGTGTCTCTTTCGTGAAAGTGGTGCAAAAATGTGGCTGTGTCAGAAAGACAGAGGGCACTATGATGTGTGTCCGCAGCGGAGATCCAAAAATACTTCATCCCCTGCCATCCTATAATCTACCGGCCCTATCAGGTGTCAGTCCCTGTAATTCTAATCATTGCAGCCTTGGTCTAGAGGTGCTGAGCAGCTCACGCACTTCACACACTTCTGTTAAATATGTTAAACATACGAAGAGAACGGATGACATGTACTGACTTCCGTAAACTGCACCGCACAACCTGACACCGAAGCAACGACACACCATAAAATATTTACTACAAGGCAAGTCACGAGTGTATATGCAAGAGCGTCTTGTGTTTACCGTGTCTCCTACTCGATAAGGCGTTGACCCTTTCCCTCCAGCAATGCTGAACCCTAAACCTTTATCGTTGCGGACCAGACAAGTGGCTAGTCGCTGCATAGGTCCAGTGCTGACGGCAGGTGAGGCAGGGTCCAGGAGGAAAGGCAGCCCACTGGACCGTCTCTCCCGGGGGAAATAATCATCTTCTGGTCTCAACGGCGTGGTGGTGATGGCATTCTCTGGTTCAACCATGCGTTCCCGCAGAACGGTCATAACCACGGCCGCCCCTGAGTTGCGCAAGGCCTCGACAGCTGTGTGATGCTCTGCTCCATGCAAGTCCACTCCGTTCACCTGAGACCAGACGGATACAAGGACAGTGGATTGAAAACAGCATGAATGACTGGTTCTGTATGGGGCAACTCAAAAGAGAACATGATAACAGATGATCACCTCTAGAAGTTTGTCTCCCACTTTGACTCCAGCACGAGCTGCAGGACCCTCTTCTGACACTCTTGAAATGAAAATACCCTAAAAAGGACATTATTAGTACATTAAAACACACTCACACACAAAAGCATTTACAGAAACTCATCTTTTGCGTGGAAGCTCATTGAAATGTACCTCATCGTCGCCCTTATAGGGCGTAGATCCTTTCCCCCCTGCTATGCTGATGCCTAACCCACCAGTCTGCCTCAGGATAGTCAGGGTCAGCTACAGATGAAGCAAAGAAATCAGAAATTCACAGACAAACGCAGAATAAAATAGTTTAAAACGTTTGCTATAATATGTGTGGCTTGACTCAAAAAACAAACCAAAAAAAAAGTTTTCATGCAGTGCATGCTTGTTTAGAAAGGAAGTTTTTATAATATGAATGACTGCATCCATGTTCAGACAGATCAAATATATCGTCCCAACCGGTAGCCTTCTTTCCTTGATTAAAAATTGAGATCAAATTTATGGATCATTGGACAACCTATTTATATTCAGACACGCATTTAAAAATCAAGTTAAAAGATAAAACAAGACAAGCCCTTGATAAATTGCTTATCTATTTACTGAAGCAGTTTGAGACTGACATCTTTTCAATCTTTGGATTGAAAAATTCAACACTACAGGATTATAAAAAAAAAAAAACTGGTGTGAATTATACACAATGCATAGTTATGGCATGAATACACTCCACAACTTAAAATCTGAACTGGTTTTAAAACACTAGACATCATATGCTTGCTGACTCTGTAAATGGTTACTGAGAAATACACCACATGATTTTTAAATTTGCAGACTGGCTCTGACTTTTTGCAACTAGCACCGACTCAACCAGACTGTAAGTCAAGGCAAAAAATCTAGGCAGAAGTAGTGTATTCCAGCCTTTACTCACACAGGACAGTTTATACATACAGACACCATACAGTCTATACATAAGGTATGATGATATATTTTATACAGAAAGTTTATTTACATGCACATATTTTATGTTATGTTCAACAGGTCATTTAAGTTTGTTGTGCACATAAGGAATGATGAATGGCATTATGAGACTGACAAATGAGATGGGTCAGTACTTTTTTAAATGTATTTTTGGATTCTTTAAAAAAAGTTCAATAGAACAGCATTTATCTGAACGATTATTTTTTTTGTAACATTATTAAATCTTAGTGACTCTTAGTGAAAAAATAGTGCATCTAAAATAACACCCAACGCTAGCAGCGAAGAATCAGTGAAAGATATTTGCACAAAATTAAGCAAAATTAAACTACTCTAACATGTATTTACCCCTTTTAAATGTATAACATTATACATTTCATCAAACAGTCAAAAGCCTGAAGAATCAAGGAGAGGAGGCCAGCGTTGCTGGGACAGGACACCAAGGATCTGTTTGATTAATGCAGACTGTATAAAGAAAACATGCTCAAGTTTGAACATCACCTGTATCAAAACTTGTACGGATTCAAGTTTTGTAGATTAATGGCAAAAGGCTCCACATCTAGTTCAGTGTTACTCAACATTGTACTGTAACAGATTCATGGCTTAACAGCCAAGTCAAAGCCAATTCAATTCATAGATATTTGTCCTTTTTTAATAAATGACATCATGAGATAACAGGAACATCACAAAACTAATATCTACAAGACAACTCAGGAGAATTTAATCATAAACAACTTCTGAGTGAGTGCACACGTCACCAAACAGCCACACCGTGACATACCCAACGGTCACAAAATGAATGGAGGGTGGTGAATTCTTTTGTGGGATGGACTAGATGTGGTTGATTCTAGAGCAGCAGCCATGCAAAGTGGGCATAGTGAGTGGGTAGACGGGGAAAAAACAAAACTCAAGTGAAGAAGAGAGAATGATGTTTGATGTTCTACAGCCAAGTCCTATCAATTCATTAAAATACAAAACTTTATACAAATGTATGACATGGATTAGTGTATTTAAATAGCTGAAAATGACTGACCTCTGCAAGACTGTGTTACATCTTAGAGAGGGTATCAAAGTTTTTGTTGAATTTAGTTGCATGGCTGACAATGTCAATGAAAACATTATACAATGGGAAATCTATAGTATTTACTGTACATATTTTTATATTGCACTGTGAAAAAGAAACAATCATTTGGTGAGTCTGCTTTTGGAGAAGGAAAAATGTCATTCCTTCTGGTTTATGTGCAACTATAGGATGACTGATTTTAGGGTATGCCAGAGCATCAGTCATATATATGGCATATATATTTTACATGGCAAGTAACAGACATAAATTATTTCATTATTTTCACTATAAACAACTACTTTTGTGGGTCTTTGTTCATCCGACAAAACAGAGACACTTGTAATAAATAAAAGTTTCCACTAGCTCATGTGTGCTCCTTGCTTCTAGGTGGGGTAGGCGGTGGAAAAGAGGGAAGAAAAACAAGAAAACGACCCAAAAACAGGAGGCAGACAGTAATAGAACCTAGTTTGGAGAAAAGCATGGTAAAGGAAAAACAATATTTGCAATAAACATAGTTTATGACATGCTTTTGATAACTTAGAAAATGCCTTGGTCCATACACTAAGTTTATTACTGAAAAACTGTTTCTTTGTTTATACAAACTTAAGAACAAGGCAAAATTAGTTGGCTGAGCTTAACTTAATTTTTTTAAGTACTCAACCCAGAACATTGCTATAATCTTCATCTAGCAGCTGCACCATGACCATTTTCTTCTCCAAACAAAAGTTCCATTACAACTGTGATTTATAAGTAAGCATTTGTTAGTCAGCATTTCCCTAGCCATTGGGTGTAGATTAATGAAAGAATTTTGTGGCGGGTTGTGATCCCCTGAACCGCAGGTGAACAATGAGTGAGTGAGTGAATGAATGATCGAAAGAGGGAGAAAGCGAGGAAGAGAGCGGGAGTTTGGGCGGAAAGAGAGTAGGTACAGACCTCTTCCTCCTCAATTCGAGCAGGCTCAATCAGCAGATTATTGACTTGATCAAATGACACCCCCTGTTAGGACAGGAACCAGCGAGAGGGCATGCAGATTAGTCAGGCCAAAAAAAAAACAAACAAAAAAAAAAACAGAAGCTGTATGA
The DNA here is from genome assembly GCA_036247105.1 of Cirrhinus mrigala. NCBI lineage: Eukaryota > Metazoa > Chordata > Actinopteri > Cypriniformes > Cyprinidae > Cirrhinus > Cirrhinus mrigala. Next base: position 28,639,159 of record CM070013.1, read on the forward strand.
CTGGAAATTAAAATAAATTGAACAAACATTCACACAGCTGATTGAATGACAGGTACACCTCCAAACACACACACCCACAGTAAGACAGGGCGCTTCCAAAACCACCACATATACAGCAAACAACACTGATCTACACACTTAAAGAGCTTTAAAACACCACAGCGCAGCTCAGTTCTCAGACTGCATTCAGCAAGCAGATTCAGCTCATGAAATGAACAGCTATTATCTAGAAAAGCTTGCTATTGCTTGCTATTCCCCCCCCCCCCCCCAAAAACGGTAATTTTATAGTCACATCACACTTGTCAAAGAAAGTCTAAAATCGTAAGCAATTTTTGAAATTTAAAAATAATTGACAGGGAATTTTCAAACAAAACAACTCTCTGGATTAAGCAACCCAAGATGCAGGTTGTCAATATTAACTCCAGACAAATCAATGGTGTCAATGCTATAAAAGAGATATAAAAGGAATTACCCACATCTACAAAAATGGCAGTACTCACACAGGAACAGTAAGTTACATTTTTTTCAAACTAGAAACATGCTCACACAAGTCCTGCGCTAGCATTCCTCAGCCACTCATCCAGCCAGTCATGGAGACCACACACACAAACACACACACACACACACACACACACACACAAACACACACAAACACACCTCTGAGTTCCTGACCCCATTCATAATATTTTGAAACAAAACTTCAAAGTTTACTTTTAAAGAGTTCAGATGCAAAAGCCTCTAAATCCATCTGACATGTTTCTTTAAAATGAGCATTTCTTTCTGGCTACTTTGTATAGGTTTCTATGTAAGTACTGGCACTTCTGATTGGGCTGAGGCTGGAATTTAACGAGTTTGAAGTAAAAGTATTTGATGGATGTATACAATGTGTCAGGAGCATTCACTCAGTATCATTATCTCATTTTCGACTGAGATGGCTCTCTCTCTCTCTCTCTCTCTATATATAAAATCTTAATTAAAGCATATTTAAAAATTCAATAAATGATTGCTAAGCATTATGTTGCATGTTTGTAGGAAATAAACTTTCTCTCTCCACATTTTTTACATATCTGCTTCCAGTAAAACCCCTAAAGGGTTCAAACTTTCTTTCTGGTTAAATGCTTCAAGTATGTATTTTAAAGACCAATGAGAGTCCTCATATTTCTACACAATAAAAATAATAATATTAGGAAAAAAACAAAAACTGAAAATATTCATTGACGTGAAGCTCAAGTACAATTTAAAATGATCAGCACACAGACAGTTGTGGAAAGGTGGGCAAAGAGGGCAGTGGGCACTGATTCTCCCAGGCAGCAGTGACAGCAAATGATGATGAGAAGCAAGAGGAGTGCTCAATGGGGTGGAGTCAAGCTGTGGAGGAGGAGCTAAACATAGCCAAAGGGTGGGGCAAAACAAGGAAAAGCCTTTTCATTTGAGGTTCTGTCCTTTCAATCAGACCAAAGTCAGAGGTCATCATAAAACAAGCATTTATCATTCAGGCAAAACTTTGCATGCTGCCAATAATCATTCCAACGACACAATGGCCCTGATACAGATAAAATGAACTGCTGCATTTGAACAAACATCGTTACGGAGGGGTCTAAAAGTGCGAGACTGCAAATTAAAACGAAAGTGGGACAAACCAAAAGACATTCTGAAATTTTCTGATATTTTTTCAAAGTACAGAACTGTTCAAAAGTTCAGAGGTCAGTAAGATTTGAACATCTTTTAAATCAAAAGAGACAGAAGAGACTGGTAGAATGATGGTTTGTCAGGCAAGTCGAAAAAGTAATATTTAGCAAAACTGCAATGAAAACGTCTTTTTTGCATTTACAGGTCACAAGCTAATGCGGTGGTTGTGATGTACGTAAACCCACAAATATACATCTCAATGACTTATCATTAAGGAAAAAAAAACATTTTAGTAACATAACTTCAGTTAATGGAAATGCCGTCCTTTCGTTTTTGTTTTTTACATATTTTTTTTTTGATCAAATAAATGCAGCCTGTTTGAGCAAAAGAGACTTTAACTAACCCCAAACTTCTGAACAGTATTGCAACTAATTTTTTTTCTGCTGATAATGTAATTTGCAATTAAAAATTTGAATGACATTTTTAAAATGTAAAATGGACACAACTCAAAAAATTTGTGAATGTGATTATTAAACAACTCCACTTAATAAACCCTTAGACAATATAAAACTGATTTCACCAGCGACCTGTCTGTACACTTTCAATTAAGTAACCAAGACTTCCCGCACCATTCCTTCTAGAAGTGAGTCCTTCTTACCTTCACTGGCTGTAGGGACGAGTTCATCTGACTCAGTCTGCTGTCTTCTAGCTCAGCTGCTTCTAGTCTGTGCTGAAAAGGGGTATTGACCGTTACTCCTCCCTCGTCCTCCTCGTCTTCCTCCTCCTCCTCCTCCTCCTCCTCCTCACCATCCCTCTCGTCCTCAGGGGTGTGAGCAGTAGGTGAGAGGCCGTCATGACTGAAGCCTTGCAGCAGGGCGGCGACAGTCTCGGGTTTGGGCAGCTTGGTGATCTTGAAGTGCTTTTTGTAGTGTGGTGTGTCTTTACGTATGAGCCGCTGTTTCTCTGCAGGAAAAGGCGGCGTTCGAGAGTCCTCATCGCTTCTTTCAGCGTCTTCATCATCTACTTCATTTTCATCATCGTCCTCCTCATCACCGCCACGGATGATGGGCTCTTCAGCAAAGTGCACAGTAGGCTGTGAAGTGAAGAAAAATGGTTTCCTGGTTTACAGAATCATTATTGCTCAGAATTAAGGAAAAACATAAGGACTTTGTGACACAAAGTCACTTTTGGTTTTCACATAAACCAAAACATTATCTATACAGTATCTTGCACATGTACAGTGAAGATCAAAATTAGACAAAACCTACAGTTTCTTAAATGTCAAGGTCTCTGCTTAGTATTTGAAGTTATCCTAACAGGAATAGAAAGGGCAGTGTTTAAACATATTTCATAAATTAATTGCATTCTGAAGCACAGTATGGAAAAAAAACAAAAATTGAGATAAAGAAATCAAAATGAGAGAATTTTCTTAATTATATGGCAAACCCTATTTAACTGGCATCATTCCTTCAATTTTCACTAAGATTGCAAGATGGCAGGCAGCTCTAAGGTGACTGAAACCCTGTCAAAGGGATGACCTATGTAGTCACTGCAAGAGAAGATCATCGTTCCAAATCAGTTATCTCTTGAATATTGCAGGTTTACAATGACCCTAATTCATTCAAGTCCCCCCAAAAGGTTGGTCATTCACGTAAGAATTGCACAAGAATGAAGACAGGATAATGCAGAGACTTTCAATGGGGAATCGGTTCAACACTGCAGCTGGAATTGCTCAAATATGGAGTGATGAAAATTAACAATATTTCGGTGTTTATAGATTGTTCTCCAATTTTGATCTCCACTGTACAAATGAAGTCAGTTATATGCAGGATGTGCTGAACATACTTCATACATACCTCAGTATACTCCACCTCCATCTCATCCAGTTCCTCCTCCTCTTGTCCCTGTCCATCATTAATCTCCACCCCTGTATTGTTTATACCCCGCTTCTCATCCTGAGATGTGGCAGAGGCGGTGCTACTGGATGCCTGAGAATCATGACTTTGATTGGACAGCCCACTCAACCGTTTCTCCTGTGAAAAACCATCATGCTTAATCAATGGAAAAAAATTAAGCAGTTTATATGTAACTTTACATAATATTTATTAAAAAAGAGAGAGAAAATTCTTCTAATCTAACAGTATAGAGAACAATCATGAAAAATAAGTATATAATACGTATAAAATAAACTCAAACTTTACTGCCATTCATTATAAACACGTTATGGTATATTTTAGATAGTAAAAACACGTAACCCTGGACCACAAAACGAGTCTTAAGTAGCACTGGTATATGTAAAAATACATTGTATGGGTCAAAATGATTGATTTTTCTTTTATGTCAAAAATAACTAGGATATTAAGTAAAGAGCATGTTCCATGAAGATATTTTGTGCATTTCCTACTGTAAATATATCAAAACTTAATTTTTGATTAGTAATATGCATTGCTAAAAACTTCATTTGGACAACATTAGAGGTGATTTTCTCAATATTTCGATTTTTTTTGCACTCTCAGTTTTTAGATTTTCAAATAGTTGTATCTTGGCCAAATATTGTCCTATCCTAACAATTTACTTATTCAGCTTTTAGATTATGTATAAATATCAAAATAAAAAAAAAAAAAATAAAATCAAATAATCAACCTTATGACTGGTTTTGTCATCCAGGGTCACATATTTTGCAAAATACAGTATACTGTCAGTGCACCATAGCTCTACAAATATACAGATTCTATGCATTTACATTCAAATTGAAGGAAACTAACAGAAGCACTTTTGATGTGAAGCACACATCAAAAAATAAATAAAACAAAACAATTGTGCCTTTGTTTGGATTTACCTCAGAGTCCGGGGACTCCAGATCTTCGTCCGGCTTGGCTGTATAAGCCTCATTTCTTCTAGCTTCAATGACATTCTTCATCACCTTCAACTCACTGGGATGTGGTGTGGCTCTCCTCTGAAGACCCTGCTGGTTCACATAAAGCAAAAGTGTTAGCACATGTACACAATTTTATGTAAACAGTTGTCCAAAAATCATAAACATCCTGTATACATATTCCATGCTCACCCTCCTCTCTGCCGCAGTCTCCTCATCTTCCTCTTCGTGTTTGGAGTCATCCTGGAACTGAATGACCGATACCCTGTTCAAATTAGTGTCTGTGGGCCAGGTTTCATCGACGCTCCTTTCCAGTAGATTTTCTGCAAAGTATATTACAAAACATTGCAATATGATGCGTGTCATGGATTCACTAAGGGTGTAGTCTCAGCCTTGGACAACATGATCACGAACCAGCCACAGTCCTTTTTATAGTGACTTTTCAAAACAAAAAGGTAAAGTACTTTTTGAACCATCTGGTTGCCTTTAAAAATGGAAAAATGTAAACAAAGTTTTTTTTAAATGTACTGGGTTGATATAAACACTTAAGTATTAAATATCATTTAATAAATATCATTTGCTAGATTTGTTAAATCAGATATTTGGATAATTCCAAGTTTTGATTGAGGCACTGAGTAATCCAAGTAAACAAGATATCAACACAAGCATACAACCTGTAAAATAATCTGTATTTACTTGTACTTTTGAACTGTAGAACCATGTATAACTCTGTATATTCTTAGAGACTACCATTTAGTCAAAATTCAGGCTATGCAAAGCTACTTTGGGTGTGACTATATCTTGTATGAAAGCTCCATTCTGAAGGACAGCGGAGTGTCTTACCAAGGCTCGATGAGGGTTGCTGAGGCAGCAGGTAACAGGTGAGAACTTTTTCTCCAGTCCGCTCATCATCCTCTGTCTGGAACTTCAGCATGGGCTGAGACTGGTTCTCTGCCAGCCACATGGCCTTCAGGTTCAGATTGGCCAACGCGAATGGTAAATTCTGCAACCTGGGATAGAAACCAAGAGTTGGAGAAACTTCAGCACATGAAAAAAAACAGCTGGTAGAAATTATTATGGTCACTCTGACCATCCTACATCCAAAGCCTGTAATACAGAGAATGTATTTTCACCTGTTGCCTGCCACGTCCAGCACATGTAACTCTGTGGCATTGGCGAGCTCAGCGGGTAGTTTTCCCAAACGGTTATCTCTGAGAGAGAGCACGTTTAGGCCAACACAACCTCCCAGTTCTGCTGGCACGCTGCTCAAGCGGTTTCGGTCCACATTCAAGTTGGTCAGCTTCTTAAGCTTCCCAAGTGAGCGAGGGAGGGACTGAAAGAGAAACCAGCACAAGGAAGTTTTCACAATGGGCTCCGCTCTGACATGTCTGCTTTCCTCTTGAAATTTGGTAATGCGGTCTTGGTAAATTTGCTGACTTCTTTAAGATCCATTTTTACTCATTTGCAAGTCGTTTGGGATGAAACATTCTTTAAACAAATTACCAATCACAATCTAAATGGATTCTAATGTATAGTTAAAAGATTAGTTCACTTCTAGAATAAAAAAATTCCTGATAAATAAATCATCCTAGATATTCATGTCTTCCTTTCTTCAGTCGCAAATATATTAGTTTTTTGAGGAAAACTTTCCAGGCTTTTTCTCCATATAATGGACTTCAATGGTGGACAACAGGTTGCAGTTTCAATGCAGCTTCAAAGGGCTCTACAAGATCCCAGTTGAAGAATAAGAGTCTTATCAAGCAAATCAATGGGTCATTTTCTCAAAAAAAAAAAAAAAAAAAAAAGTATTTACTTTTTAACCACAAATGCTCATCTTACACTACCTCGACTTCATGCATTACATAGTCACACTGGAAAGGTCATTCGTGACATAGGCAGAAGTACCAACCCAGTGTTTACAAAGGGAACGTGCAAAGAAAATCAAATGCCCTTTACAAAAAAAATTAAAACAATGATTTTGAAGTTTAAGAAGAAAATCAGATGGAGGTTTTTACCCTACCCTACCTTTTTGAACCAGAGCACACAGATGAAGAACTAACCACGCATGACCTTTCCAATGTGATTACATAATGCAAAGTCACAGACGCGCATCGCACAGCTAGTGCAAGATGAGCATTTGTGGTTAAAAGGTACATCAATTTTTGTTTTTTTAGAGAATGACAGATCGTTTTGCTAGATAAGACCCTTATTCCTCGGCTGGAATTACGTAGAGTTCTTTGAAGCTGCATTGAAACTGCAATTTGGACTTTCAACCCATTGGCCACCACTGAAGTCCACTATATGGGGAAAAATCTTGGAATGTTTTCCTCAAAAACCTTAATTTCTTTGCGATTGAAGAAAGAAAAAGACATGAACATCTTGGATGACATGGGGGTGAGTAAATTCTCAGGAAATTGTCATTCTGCAAGTGAACTAATCCTTTAACCTGTTATAACCTGTGCAATAATTCCCACTAATGTACCATATACCAAAAAAAAAAACCTAACACAGTATAATAATATGGAAGCATTGAATAAAATACAATGCAATGCTCCAAAACCAGTGTCACTTAATTAAAGAAAGTGCAGTAAGCAAAGGCAGGCATAACAGCGATCAGGCGGTGCAGGTTGTGTACCTGGAGAAGGTTCTCAGTCAACATAAGCTCTGTCAGGTTCTCACACTCGCCGATAGAGTCTGTGAGATGCACTAAGCGGTTCTGGTTCACTTTCAGAATGGACAACTTCTTAAGTGAGCCTGTTGAGAAAAACACATTTCAGGGATGCCTTGAAATAAGTACAAAAACAACTGTAGCCATATTAAAATGATTTTAAGGTGAACACAGAAGGACAGAAACATTTTTGAGTTTGAAATGAACTGCACAGTATATGCAAGTGATAGTAGCTGAAATACAAAACATTAATCTTAAATATGTAATGACAGTGCAGCAATAGGATGACCTAAGTCTGCTGACACTAGGGGGCAGTGTGGTGATTCTCTAATCAATAAAAACATTTCTCAGAGAATCAAAATAAACTCAATTTTAAACACCGACTATGCTTGAACAGTTAAAAAAAAAGTTCCAATTTGGACAATTTTACATTACTAAAGGTGTATCTTATATAATAAGATATTTTTATATTTTTTCATTTTTGCTGTAACCTGACTGGAACTTCGACAGTGACGCAGAACATTTGACAAAACATTTCCCTCTGACTAATCACAAGATTCATACGTCAGAGAAAATGGTAGAGTTTGCAATATAACAGGAACACCAGGTGGATGTTAAATCACATGTGTAACTAAATGTTTACACCCTGTGAGCAAATAAGGTATCAGACTGAATACAAGTGTGACAGTTTTGGTGAGCAAAGTTGTCACCATACAGGTGCTGACTGATTTTAGACTGGGCAGCACAGTTTTCAATAAGATGAATCAGAGTTTACAGTGAAGGCAGGATAACATGTTTAGTGTAGCAGTCATGTCTTTATACAAAAGGATGCACAATCTTGTATTTATTGATGTTTGTAAGAGGGATATAGAGTTTCACCAATGCTGTCTGGCAAGACTTCTAGGAGGTTTTCAGAGAGCAGCAGGTCCGTGAGGGCGATAAGGCCACTGATCTCTGTGGGAAGCTCTGATAGACGGTTCTCTGACACGTCCAAGCAAACCAGCTGCCGCAGGTTCCCCAGCTCCTGTTAAACACAGAGGTCATCTTTCAGTCAGCCGAAAGTGAATTAAGGCACTCTAGTTTCCATTCCAGTTATCAGCAAAACAGGCACATGGCACATGCATTCAGCTGTGCTGAGAGTAAACAATGTCTGAAAAGGACAACATCTGCATGAATTTGAACCTTTATCTGAACTAGAAATTTAAAACCAACAAGACAGATGACTAGTATGATAATGAGCCAATCAGAAGCGGTCTGTACTCACAGGAGGTAGTGAGGAGAGCTGGTTTCTGTCCAACCAAAGCTCACGAAGATTGGGCAGTGCCCCAAGTGTGTCAGGCTAAACGGAAGAAATACAAAGAAAGCAGATTAAAGACAGGATATGGAAAAAGAGAAATATGAAGTAAAGCAAACAATATTAAATGATAAATTAATTGGCAGGCACTGTTGGTTCAGTAAAGGAAATGATAATCAGAAATCCACTGAGGCAAACAAAAATAACAAGCTCTAAATAAACCTGAAAAGATAGCATGAATGTGTGTGCATGATTTCATAATGAAAACATCTAAATTATTCTCAGGGCCAAAAAAAACAACCGCCTGCTTCTTACCAAAACTTCCAGTACATTGCTGCCCAGATCCAGCTGTTCCAGTTTAACCAGGAAGGAAAGGGAGCTAGAGGATGATCGAGAAGAGATTTCACATTTAACGTTAACTTTTTTGGGCGGTATAAATTCAGAGCATAAACACTGTGGATCTAATAACTGCAGTTTGATGGGAAAATACTCACGAGGGTAAAGATTTCAGTAGATTCTCCCTCAGCTCTAGAGTCACCAGGTTTGACAAGCTGAAAGGAGGGAAAAAAAAAAAAAAAGAGAAAGAGCTGAGACTGAGTGTCAGATGGTGAGTGTCACTCAGTTTGGAAGAGTAAGGGGCTTCTCCATCTGTACGACATCAACAATGGCCAAATACTGTGTGTGTGTGTACATGTGTGAAATGGAGAGAGACAGTTTGTGTCTGTCTGTATGTGAATGGGATGCCTGCTTTGTATGATAGTTACAAAAGGCAGCAAAAAAAATGCATTTAGATATTCTAAAATAATAATATGCACAGGTATTCCCAGTGATACACATTGCTTTTATCCATTAGTTTGGTTACATGTTGCTTTCAAAGGCTGTATTACTGTATTAACATGGATACAGTTTCATATAAATAACTGACATAACATAACATATGTAACAACTCAATATAATAACTACACATTGTAAAAATTGCTGCTTTTTATATATATAATTTTAAACTCAGCATGAAATGATATTTTCCCTGTTTTCTGAAAGCATGTTACAGCTCTTCTTGTGAATGAATCATCCATATACACTGCCATTCAAAAGATTGGGATCAGTAAGATTTTTAATGTTTTTTAAAGAAGTCTCTTATGCTCAAAGTTCCATTTATTTGATCAAAAATACAGGAAAAAATATTCTGAAATATTATTGCAAAGTAAAATAACAGTTTTATATTTTAATATACTTTAAATATAATTTATTTCTGTGATGCAAAGCTGAATTTTCCTTAGCCATTACTCCAGTCTTCAGCATCACATAATGCTTCAGAAATCATTCTAATATGCCAATTTATTATCAATGTTGGAAACAGCTGTGCTGCCTAATATTTTTTGGAACTTGTGATTCTTTTTTCAGGATTCTTTCATGAATGTAAAGTTAAAAAGAACAGAATTTTATTCGACAGCAGCAGCATTGGCTAATGAAAATTCAGCTTTGCATCACAAAAATAAATTATTTTTTAAAGTATATTAAAATAGAAAACGACTACTTTAAATAGCGATATTATTTTACAATATTATTGTTTTTTTTAATCAAATAAACACAGCCTTGATGAGCAGAAAAGACTTTTTTAAAAATAAAAAACATGAATAATCTTACTGATCCCAAACTTCTGAACAGTAGTGTATAGGTTCATCAAAAGTTTGACCTCGTAATGTTTTATCAAACTTCTGAAAATTAAAACAATATAATACTCTTGGACTCTAGGACAACCGATGGATAAAACAAAAATCAATGTCCTTTATTTTTTTCCTTTATCAATAATCTTTTACACTGGTGTACATCACGATACAGAAGAAGAAACCTGTCACTACATTTATTTCACTGCGCTGTTGTATACCTGTAAAAAACATTTAATTTTTACCCAATACATTTTCTTGTGGAAGAGACAATCCCCTTGGAACAGAACATGCTCATATCGACTTACTTTCCAATGTCATTGGGTAGAGACTGCAGCGACACGTCATTGAGTGATAGGTGAGCCAGTCCTCTGAGCTGTGTGAAGCCATCAGGCAACCTGAGACCGACAGAGACAAAAGGAAAATGAGACGCACAATGGAAAAGGTTTGGTCTGTGAAAGCGGCAACCGCTAACAGCAGCGCCCATCTTCCTGCTCTAATGTAAATAAGAGTGGGAAGCACTTGTGTGATGAATTAAGTCGACATCCTCTAATAGTGGTGTGCACTGACTGACCCAAACAAAGCGCCTGTGACATTCTCACCCACTATAAAAACATTACAACATCTTAACAAAATGTGATCATTTGTAATTCTTTTTAGTGTCAGTCTTCCTTCTTCCTTTCCCAACTTTTCTACACATTTCATAATCAAGAAAGTGTGGTTTGGTATGAGCCAGAGCTTTGAGGGATTTGGGGGTTCTTCCAACACACTAACCTGGACAAGGGGTTTCCGCTGAAGTCTGCAATCTCCAAGGCCTGACAGAATTTAATGTTTTCAGGAATCTCAGAAATATCTGAGAGAGAAGGAGAGAGAAAGGCACAGTCAGCAAGATACACTGGAGGAGTGTCACGACAAACTGAGCACTTTTTCAGGCTTCTTAATAATGGCTACCAGATGGCCTGGAGGAACGAGAGGAGAGGGTGATTTGACTGTGGTGAGTTGTCTGTAAGTGTGCGTGTACGTGTGTGTGTGTGTGTGTGTGTATATACACATCTTCCTCTGAGTTACACGGGATCCGAGCCACACATTCGGGACCCAGTGAGAGTCGCTTCATTTGCTGCGTTGCAGAATACAACACTGCATAGTCTAAATACAGACCAACGTGTTCAACATTCCCACAATCAATCCTGAAACCAACAGTGAAAGTGCCTTGGGCTGTGAGAGGCACATGAGAAGACAACTGGGTGCTGAAATTGATGTACACTTCTTAAATAGACACGGGTTAAAGAAAACATTCCAGTGCACTGTGTAAAGAAACGTTCAAGCGCCACACAGGATGTGTTGGAAAGTGTGTGTAAATATCTCTAGATGGGTGCAGTTTAAAAGCATTATTACATACCATTTCTAGAGATGTCCAGCTCCACCAGCTGCGTGAAGTTGGCGACGTCGGGCGGTAATTTTTGAATCTCATTGTCACTGAGGCCCAGCTTTCGCAAATTGTGCAGTCTGAAGAAAGGCTGAAAGGAAAAAAAAACAGTACGAATTAGACAACACAGTTATATACTGCTTAGACTACTGCATCGTGAGAGGCACAATATAGACAGGTGGTGAAGTTTAAGTTATTGCAACTTCGTCTTACTGGAAATGTATTTGTTTCTGCCCATTTTAGCAACAGCGACAGACTAAAACTCTTTAAAGTTCAACCAAAAAAATGAAAATTGTAACCATTTATTTACCCACTTGTCATTCTAAACCTGTATGTCTTTCTTTCTTTCTTCAGCAGAACACAAATATTTTAAAGAACCACTCTGATGACAATTGACTTTTATAGATAAAGAAAACACTGATGAATTACTTAAATTATCTTTTACATTCCACAGAAGAAAGCACGCCATAGAGGTGTGAAACAACATGAGGGTGAAAAAATGACTAGCATGTTTTCATTTTCATTTTTGGATGATTATACAGTTAAAGAGCTCTCTTTCTTGAACAGCACTTCCCTTTTAAGAGCTCACGTCACCATTTTATTGGTTATTGCTTATAAAATAATTACAGGGCAACTGGTACCTGACATTTTTTTGCATAACGACAACATTATACCTAACTGATCTGTGAAATTAGAGTGGCTGGTGACAATGAAAAACAGATGGGCCAAGTACTACTAGATACTGCATGGTGAAAAATAAACAAGGTTATACAATCATTCCTATGCTGCAATAGCAAATGACAGAATTGAGAAGGCCAATGAAATTCAAATTAGCAAAGCTACTTGCATTTGGACGTTACCTTCAACGAGGCACAATAGAAACTAATGACTACCGATTGACTACCTGACGACAGCTCGTCCACACACACTTCTCTAAACAACTAATGATAATGTAAAGTGAAGGCAACCGTGTGCATGTCTGTTTTTGCACGCCATGCTACTCTATCAAGAGCTTGCTTGTTAGTTGGTCACATTCAGTACATTCCTGCTGCTGTGGCCCGTCATGCCCTCTCCTCTTTTTATGCTGGGCTGGCTGCTGAACAGCACCAACAGAGGGCTTACTATGTACTGCCAAGAACAAGGCTGATACTGCGTGATGTGTGTGTGTAGTTGCTTGTGACTCTGAACAAGAATTCTGATTCACTGGTATACAAGGCCAAAAGAGAGAAGAGATGGTAAAAAGAGAAGATGGATGCAAAATAAAAATGAAGGGAGAAAACAGCATGATTGTGAGAAATGTAACTCGTATCCGGATTAAACCAAACAATGGTTACCTTCCTATGAGGCAGTGGTTTTTAACTGGGGGGCCGGGGCCTGCAACAGGGAGTCAGCAGATTTGCTACAGGGCCTCAAGATGACTTATATTATATAATATTTTATTGAAATGAGGCTTGAACTAGCGGGCTTCAGCAACTAACTTAATTGTAAGCAGAAGCACTAAAACTGGAAATAAATGATTGAAATTGAACTAAAACTCATACTTTACCTAGAGTTAATAATTAATTCTAGTCATTCATAATATGATGTGTCATACTGTACTATTCTAATCCCTGGGTTTAAGTTATTATTTGCATATTTGCATTGTCAACAGTGATGAATAGATGAACACAAAACTACTTTTACTTTTTGACTACTGAAAATGGGTAGGATAATAAATTTGGACATGGAGCTGCACTGAGATCTCAATATCTCTGGGATTAAACCATACAGGGCCTTAAAAATTAAGATTCCAAATTCCAAACGTTTTTTAGGAACCAGAATCTAAAATCATATTAAGAAAACTTTAATATTTCTTGAGCTACAGGCACACAAATTTTGGAAAAAGATTGTATTCAACAATCTGGACATTAAAGGAGATGTCCACTTCTAGAACAACAACTGACAGATAATTTACTCACCCCCTTGTCATCCAAGATGTTCATGTCTTTCTTTCTTCAGTCGTAAAGAGATTGTGTTTTTTGAGGAAAACTTTTTTTTTCCTCGAGTTTTTTTCCTTTTTTTTCCTTCCAAAATGCAGTTCAAATGCGGCTTCAAACGATCCCAAATGCGGTTGTAAACGATCCCAGCAGAGGAAGAAGGGTCTTATCTAGCGAAACGATTGGTTACTTTCATTAAAAAATACAATTTAAATAGTTTTTAATCTCAAACACTTGTGTTGTCTTGCTCTGCCTGAACTCTGTGTATTCTAGCTCAAGACAATCAGAGTATGTTGAAAAACTCGGACCGTATTTTCTCACTCAACTTCAAAAATCATTTCAAAATCATCCTACATCGCTGCAGAAGTACCGACCCAGTCTTTGCAAAGTGAACATGCAAAGAAGATCAAACACCCTTAAGGTAAGGGTAAAACAGTGATATAAGGTGATTTTGAAGTTGAGGGAGAACATGATATGGGAGTTTTTCGACATACCCTAACTGTCATGAACCGAAAAAAACAGTTCAGGCAGAGCAAGACAAGATGAGCTTTTCACATTAAAAAAGATTATAAATTGTACTATTTTTATGAAAATAACCGATTGTTTCACTAGATAAGACCCTTCTTCCTCGGCTGGGATCGTTTACAACCGCATTTGGGATCGTTTGAAGCCGCATTTAAACTGCATTTTAGAAGTTCATAATCGGGGCGCCATACCAGTCCATTATATGGAGAAAAATCCTGAAATGTTTTCCCTCAAAAAACAAATTATTTACGACTGAAGAAAGACAGACATGAACATCTTGGATGACAAGAGGGTGAGTACATTATTTCTAAATTGTTCTGGAAGTGGACTTCTCCTTTAAGCCTCACTGAGATCCCGATATCTCTGGGATTGAACAATGTAGTGTCTTGAAAATTAAGATTCCAAAAGAAAAGTTTATTAACAACTACAGTCTAAAATCATGTTGTGATCTCTTTAATACATCTTGAGTTACAGGCATGCAAACTTTGGAAAAAGAATTCATGGCAAGAATTTATGGCACTCAGACAGGTATGTTCAATGGGGCTGTCTTGACAGAAGGAAACGAGATGCATCTCTAGTTTCAAAATTATTTGCTCTTCAGACATTCCTCTTTAAAAGAAAAGTAGTATTATATTTTTGCAAACTGACCCACATTTGGTTTTTGACCACAGAAAATGTGTACATTTGAACTATTTACCCCTGGAGCCATATTGAAATTCCAATATCTCTGAAACTGAACCATAAGGCCTTAAAAATAAAGATGCCAGAAGGAAAGTTTTTTTTTAAAAACCAATATCCAAAGGGGATCACGATATCTTTAATACTTCTTGAGTTACAGGCATGCAAACATTGGAGAAAAGACTTGAAAAGTGCTGTTTCCCCATTTTTGAATGGTCACCATTGCCACATAATGTAACAAAAACTGCTGAAGTCAACAAATTTTACTAACAGACCTACCAATTTCTGTGTAAAAATAACATTATGATGCTGCTATCTTTCTGAAGTCATTTTTACAACCCTGTAATTTGACTGAATCTCAGGTAAAATTTGCCATTTTGACCTCCCTCTACAAAACAGTGTATTACTCAGTAAATATTCATCCATGACATTTAATATTTCGGCTTTTATCACTATACATTTTTCTTAGGAAAAAAATAATTAAAAAAATTCTAAGAATTAAAAATTTTAACCAGTGAAGTTTTTGAAATTTGGTTGATTTGACACAGAATGACCCTAATACATTATTAAAAAAATCACAAGTTGTGTTTGTTAACACTAGTTAATGCACTCTGAGCTAACATGAACAAACAATGAATGACTGCATTTGAACAAAGATTAATAAATAGTGCAATAAATGTATTATTCATTGTTTGTTTGTGGTAGTCATTACATTAACTAATGTTAACAAATGACTTATTGTAAAGTGTTACCATAAAAGCCTGTTTAAAATGTTATGGAAAAACTATAATAAAGTAACTATATACTAACTATATACTATATACCAATACTAAAATTAAAAAAGGTGAAAATTTTAACCCTTATCCAGTAAAAAGTCATGGGAAAAAATTGAGGAATACTTAATAACAGCTCTTAAAACATTTGGAAAATTGAAACTATTTTAGAGTTTAATTACTTTGCTCTTTAATCTATGGATGATCCCAGTTCCTCTAAATTAAATGAAAAAAAAAAAAAAAAAAAAAAAAAAAAAATCTGTCACAGTAGCAAATAGTCCAGCGGAAACCTATTAGCCTGAGGAGCCCACTTGTAAGAATACTACCTTTTACGTTAGGAAGTGTCAATGTTGGCTAATGTAAACATCTCTTCAATCATCTCAGAAAACACAGTCCTCCATCATTCACCTCTGTGGTTCATTGTGGGCAGCTGGAGGCTCTGTTGCCACCACCATGGTGGCAGGTGACACATATCGCATAACTAAGCGATGGGAAATGTGAGCCTGGTTAGAAACGAGACCAAAATACACATACACATCAACTAATAAACTCAGTACAGCTGCTGCATACAGCACTGAAATAATTGAAAACAAGTGTTGTGATGACAAATGGCTGAACTACACACGTCACCTTAAACACTCGGGGGGAAAACGCTGAGATGCCCTCACACAGAGTCCAACAAAACACAAACCAGCACTAACTTCCTTCAATTATCAACACGGCGGGCGAAGGACAGAGCATCGCTGGTGGGTGCCTGACTGTCGACTGCTAGTCAGGCCGTCCTGAACGGGAGCCATGAGGTCTAATGGGGGGGGTAGCTCTCTAGTAAAGGCTTGATTATAAACACACACAAAGCGGCCCATTCATCACTGCGGCCAGATGCCAAGCAAGCCCAAGACCATATAGTTACCAATCTACTGCACTCACACACTCAAAAAGACACTCTTTTCACTGTCCAGTAATCCATCTGTGTCCCCTGTGTGTAAACAGACTCGGTGGTCAGACGTCATGTCACTTGTGTGTTTCTGGACAACAGGTGACAAACAAAGACATTCAGCATCTATCAATTCCTTAAACTCCACTACACAGAAACAAACGTCAGGCATCATCACCCTCTAGTGAGTTTGAGTGCCTTTAAATCCAGAATGATCTGCTCAGCGTACTGACCGTTTGCAGCTGCTAGTTACAGAGAGCAGAACACACACAACACCGACAGTTACAGGCATCCTGGCAATGCTGGAGATCCTGAGTATAATCTGGGTTTACAGCATTTATTTGCATGTTTGTAAAGTGAGTAGGTTTAAATAGCAATGATAATTCACTATACAAAGCAGTGTGTTGCTTTAACTGTGGAAAAATAAGAGGGTCTATATATGCCAGCAACAGTAAAATGATAAATGACGCCAATGTTTAATAAATAAATGCGTGACCATGACCAGTGCCACCAAATACTACAGCTGTGACACCAGCACCTGATTTGGTAGCACTGGGTGAGGGGGAAACTCTTCATCTATATTATTACTATATTCATATATTACCATTTTATTAGTTGTAACTCAACTAATTTCTGAAATACAATAGTATTATTTGATGCAGGTGTGAATATATTTATAATAACAGTAACATCTGTAAAAAGTGTAAAAACCAAAACCAAAAAAAAAAAAAAAAATTAATAGGGAATTTTTTTTATTGTTTGCGAGCGATATTGCGTCTGAGTCTGATTCAGCCCTTGATTCTACTTTATTAAAATTAATTGTTCTTCCACAGCATCACAGATTATGCCATTTATGCTAACCACAGCTAAACCCAAAAGAAAATAAACAGCAGCTGAACATAATAGCTCATGCTCTGTTATTAATTTTAACATCTAATATTACATTAATGTACCAAATGAGGGTGTGCCTTGTATAGTTTACAGCATTAGCTGGGAGAGATCAGTATCGGTAGATGTAATTCTGAGTAATAGGCTGCCTGCGTTGTTGGAGAAATTCTGTATTTTTGCATAGGTACAATATATCTACTATTTTACAATGGCTTTGAACAATACATTTTTATAAACGGTTTAAATAAGAAGCTGCATTTCAGTTAAAGGAGAAGTTCACTTCCAGAACAAAAATGTCCAGATAATTTACTCACCCCCTTATCATCCAAGATGTTTGTGTCTTTCCTTCTTTAGTCGTAAAGAAATTGTTTATTAAGGAAAACATTCCAGGATTTTTCTCCATATAGTGGACTTCAATGGTGCCCACAAGTTTAAACTTCCAAATACAGTTTCAATGCAGCTTCAAAGGGCTCTAAATCCCCTCTAGATCACAGCTGATGAAGAAGGGTCTTATCTTGTGAAATGCCCGGTTATTTTCCAAAAAAAAAGGTACAATTTATATACTTTTTAACCCTTAAATGCTTGTCTCGTGCGATGCACATGCGAACTCTGTGTAATCCGGGTCAATACAGTCAGGGTATGTCGAAAAACTCCCATTTCATTTTCTCCTCCAACTTCAAAAGTGTTCCACATCGCTGCAGAAGTACCGACCCAGTGTTTACAAAGTGAACGCGCAAAGAAGATCAAATGCCCTTTACAAAAAAAAAAAAAAAAAAAAAAAAAAAAAAAAAAAGGTAAAACAGCGATGTAGGATGATTTTGAAGTTAAAGGAGAAGAGACAGAGTACGCATGCACATCTCAAAGAGTAGACAAGATAAGTGTTTGAGGTTAAAAAGTATATATATATTATACATTTTTTTTTTTAAATAACCAATAGTTTTGCTAGATAAGACCCTTCTTCCTCGGCTGGGCCCTTTGAAGCTGCATTGAAACTATTTTGGAAGTTCAAACTCACGGACACCACTGAAGTCCACTATATGGAGAAAAATCCTGAAATGTTTACCTCAAAAAACAATTTCTTTGTGACTGAAGAAAGAAAGACATGAACAACTTGAATGACAAGGGGATGAGTAAACTATCTGTAAATTTTTGTTCTGGAAGTCAACTACTCCTTTGAGTTTGTGTAAAGTGTCATTTTGGCCTGTGTTAAATAGCTTTCTCCAATCCCAATTTGCTGTCAGAACTATTTGTTTGAGTACCAGTATGACACAGCAACACTGGCTCAACCAATAGCGTAAGCTTGGGTTGGGACTATCCACTGGTCTGACCAATAGCAGAAGGGAGGAGTGTTTGAGAAACTTTTTGAAAAAAAGCCATTGTTTTTACAATTCTGCTAGGTGCCACTAGAGGCACAGAACTCCCACACCGCACCTTTAAACACATTCAAAGCACAAGGGAAATTTTCCCTAATGAGAAAAGGAGTGTTGGAGTCCTCCTCCCATCTAACAGGCACTTAAAGGCACAGTGATCATGCCCATAGTCAAAAACTATAAAAGTCTGTCCTGGTCTACGTATCACTACAACAACAGCTCAAACCCAAATCAAATCTTGAATAAACATATATTAAAGGGCTCTCTGAGAGTCTTTAATGGCCCTCATGGATATAGAGACAGAAAAGAGGAGCAAAATGGGGGGAGGTGAACGAATGACAAGAACACGTTGGATCAGGCATCCAGATCAGTACAGAGACTGCTGTGTGTTAGTCAAGTGACTGCTTACCCCATGACTTTCTCCAATTAAAGCATTACAACCAACGCTTCAGTCCCACAACATTACTTCCTCATGGGAAAAAAGACTGCAGACAAGATAACAAGACTACAATATTTGAAAAGCCGCTACAATGACAGATGTCACTCACACTGTCAAACCATCTCTTGCCTTGGTTACTTTACAGTAGGCCCATAACTAGCACAGACACTGAGGGGGACATTATAAAATTTCTATTTGTTGTTGAAATATATTTACACAGACTGTCATAACTTGTTTTGATTTAGTTAAACATACATTAAATAAATAATTAGGACATCACTAACAGGTAAAGTAAAATATAAAGAGAATATAGTCTAATATTAAAGCTGCAAGCAGCGATGAACGGGCCCTCGCACCCGGGCTCACCGCCGACCGGAGGCGAATGGTGGGCACTATGCTTTTCACATAGTAAATTTAGGAGGAATCTGTCAAAGTCATTAAGATGTGCCAAACTTCCTGCTGCCAGCTGGTGGCGCTATGCCTATAACTGAATATTGGAACGTAGATCTGTTCAGGCGTACACTTTTATCAAAGATACGAACTTTGGTGCAGATTGAACATAGTATGCTTGAGCTAGTGTAAGACATGACATATGCTGCTGCCAACAGGTGGCGCTATGATTATATCTGAATATTGGTCTTTAGATGTCTTCAGACCAGTACTCTTACCAAACATGTGAAGTTTGTGGCAGATCAGACATTGCATGTTTAAGTTAGTGTAAAACAAGCCATTTCCTGTTGCCAGCTGGTGGCGCTATGATTATAATAGAATATTGGCCTTCAGATGTGTTCAACTCTTATCAAACATGTGAAGTTTGGGGCAGATCAGACATTGTATGGCTGAGTTATAACAACTTCCTTTTTCATGGCGAATCATCGAAATTTGAGAGGCCGCCACGGACACGCCCTCCAACGAAAACTCTAGATCTTCGCAATTTAACGTCACAAAGGGCTTTAGATTAGACTGACCAAATTTGGTGTTGATCCGAATAAATCTCTAGGAGGAGTTCGTTCAAGTACGACGCCTGGAAATGGCAAAAATGAGACAAAATTTGCTGGAAAAATTAAAAATATCCGACTTCCTGTTGGGTTTCGGATTTTGCCTCAAGAGACTTTTTTGTAGGTATTGGTGTGTTACATGTGTGTACCAAGTTTCGTAAATGTACTTGAAACGTAGCTCGAGGCGCACTCCGCTGAATGTGTATAGGTGGCGCTATCAAGCCATTTTGCCACACCCACTTCTGAGACCCATATCAGACGTAAATTTTCGCCAGTTCTGATGCGTGTGCAAAGTTTGGTGAGTTTTCGGGCATGTTTAGGCCCTCAAAAATGCGATTCATTTTGGAGAATAATAATAATAATAATAATAATAATCATAATAATAATAATAATAATAATAATAATAATAATAATAATAATAATAATAATAATAATAATAAACGGAGCAATTCCAATAGGGTCCTCACACCATCGGTGCTCGGGCCCTAATTATAGCCTAACAAAATATATCCAACACAATAAATCAGTTAAGATAATTTTAATAAAGCTCAAAAAGTTTTCAGTTTACACATTAGGCTGTTAGGCTACATTCTCACTATTGCATGTTCGTTTTAAAATGCATACGTCAGACAGAATCATAATTTCTATTAATTTTCCACTAATTTACTGACAAGCACTAGCACCGTCCAGCGCTGTCTGCCAGTATGTATAACGTTATATGCCTTCTCTCTTCTGCAATCGCTGTTCTGACTCAGAGGACATAACATATTTCAACAACATTAAACGGAAGTTATTGCAAACACTCGCTGGTGGTTTAAAATGAGTTCTGAGTAAAAGCGGAATATGAATCTTATGTATTGTCTTATGTAGCATCACGCACACTTACGGTGGTGTAGTATGGACAGACATCTTTTCTGAAATGCCAGTATAGATGAGGATTGTTTTAACTTTTTAAACAAAAACGCACCATTGTAAACGTAGCCTTACATCTAAGGGGGCTGTACGCTACAGCCTCACGTGTGAGCCACATCTCTGAGTGTAACCGGTGTAAACTAGCAGGTGTGATCGACTTTGTCGCGGCTCTGCGTAGGATCAAGAGAGGTTCAGAGAGCAGACTGCTTCGTATGCTTTCGGATCGCTCTCGCGGATGCGCCGCGCGAGTACGGTTTGTTGCTGCGTCGACCAAAGGCGCGCAAGCCGCGCTCAAAGTTCAAATTAGTTGAACTTTTGCCGCTGTGCATTACGCGTTCAGTGTAAAAGCCACCGATCTGCGTGGCGCCGCTTCTAGTCCAACACACCTAGTGCTGCAGGCTTATAGGCACACTGATGTTGATGAGATTAACCCCTTAGGTATCGAAGTTTGGTACCGAACGACAAGAGGTTTTTCGATACTTGATAGTATCGAGGCATTTCGGTCGGTGCCTAAAAAGTATCGAACTCGGTACCCAGCCCTAAATTTATCTAGCGAACTAACGAGTTGTGGACACTGATGACTTGCTGAGGTATATTAAATGCTACGTGACATTTTGTTTACAACCTGTTTGATTGACGTTTTTCCCGGTTGAATCACTGGTTGAGTGATTATATGAGGCATGAGATGTTAATTCATGTTTCATACCAAACCGAAGACCGAAATCTTTCGGTACGAATATGTATGCTGTTACATCCCTAAAAGATACATACTGAACTGGCCACCCCCATTTACTCACCACTACGTCATCCAAGAAAAGTCTTCCTTCAGTCAAAATGAAATTGAGTTTTATGAGGAAAGAATTTCAGGATTTTTCTCCATATAGTGGACTTCAATGAGAGCCAATAGGTTGAAGGTCCAAATTGCAGTTTCAATGCAGCTTCAAAGGGTTTTACATGATCCCAGCCAAGGAATAAATGTCTTATCTAGTCAAAAGATCAGTCATTTATTTATTAAAAAAAAAAGAATAATAAAAATGATATACTTTTTAACAACAAATGCTCTTGCACTAGCTTTGCGATCATCACGCATAGCGTTGTCACGTTGGAAAAGTCAGTAGTTAGTGCTTCGCATGTTTACTGCGGTTCAAAAATGTACGGTAGGGTGAAAAACTCCATCTGATTTTTTCCAATGAACCTCTAAAGTCCACAATATGGAGAAAAATCCTTTAAAGCTTTCCTCAAAAAAGTTTTCCTTTTCTTTTTGACTGAAGAAAGAAAGACATGAACATCTTGGATGACATGGGGGTAAGTAAATAATCAAGCAATTTTTATTCTGAAAGTCAACTAATCCTTTATGTAATG
The DNA here is from genome assembly GCA_036247105.1 of Cirrhinus mrigala. Taxonomy (NCBI): domain Eukaryota; kingdom Metazoa; phylum Chordata; class Actinopteri; order Cypriniformes; family Cyprinidae; genus Cirrhinus; species Cirrhinus mrigala. Next base: position 28,661,573 of record CM070013.1, read on the forward strand.
CAACATATTTATCTTTTTTTGGTCAAATTTCACAAACATTTTAAAGTGAGAATAGCCTATATAAATTATGTAATTCGAAACTGAATGTGAGACTAGAAAAATAACTGCGGTTTTTAACATAATAGAAATAAGATTAAAAGTGAAGGCTCTTCCTTTTTTGAACTCCCTTAAAATTCTTAACCTTTAAATCCTATAAAAATGTTCAAGACACGGTTACAGCCTTGCTGTACAGTAACAAACTGATGGTCATCATGTTAATCCTCTCAACTTTTATAGAATTAATGCTTAATGCATCTAGAAACACATGCAAATGCACATTAAGTGCACTAAGAGCACAAGCTCCTGACCTTAAAACACCAATCACATGTGCATTGCCATCAATCATGCTACTCATCTTAATGGCTCATGCTGCATTTAAAAAAAAAAAAAAAAAACACGGAAGTTTTAAAAACACTACTTGGCCAGAATGGCCCTTTCACGGCCTCCCTCCTCCTCTTTGAACGAAAGGATGGCACACGGGGGGGGTGAAGATGGGGGAGGTGCGGGCAAACAAAGCTCTGCGATGGTTCTTCTTTTCAGCTGTGAATAAAGAGAAGACAGGCAGTTGTGGGATTGACCGCATTTGTAACCCGGGCAAAAAAACCTGATAGGTGAATGCACATATACGCAAGCAAACACTGAAATAGGGA